>OY754329.1:12377366-12992182 GCA_963573305.1 Pyrrhosoma nymphula
AACATCTAGTTAACCCACTCACCCCCCTCCCCATTGAGCACTTCTCGGAATTGCACTTTTAATGCGTTAGGCTTTAATAGGGAGAATTAAAGAGCGTGCGTCCCTACAATCCAACAGATTGGCGAACGAATAATTCTAGATAACGGTCGTTGGTATACTTCTAAAATTCCAATATTCTTTAGCACTCGGATTGCACTCCTCGAGAAATGAACAGAGGAGGAGAGAGGAAAATTCCCGGGACACTCATTCCCGAGCGACCTCCCTCCTCCCCTACATTCTCCTGTTCCTCCTACTCATTCTTCAACTCCTCCTCATTCTATTCACTCCTCAACATTCTCCTCCTTCTCATCTTCATTCTCCTCCTCCTTCTATTCATTATTCTCCTCCTATTCATTCTTCACCTCCTCCTTTTCATTCTCCTCATTTTCTACATTCTCCTTCTCTTCATTCTCCTCCTATTCATTCTCTTCCTCATCCTCCTCTTCATTATCCTCCTCCTCATTCTATTCCTTCTCCTCACCCTCATTCTCTTCCTCCTCTTAATTCCCCTCCTCCTTATTGTCTTCCTCCTCCTGTTCATTCTCCTCCTCACCTTCATTCTCCTCATCCTTCTCTTCATTCTCCTCCTCCTCTTCATTCTCCTCCTCCTTCTATTCATACTCCTCCTCCTCCTATTCATTCTTCAACTTCTTCTATTTATTCTCCTCCTTATTCTATTCATTCTCTTCCTCATCCTCCTCTTCTTTATCCTCCTTCTCATTCTCTTCCTCCTCTTAATTCCTCTCCTCTTAATTCTCCTCCTCCTCATTCTCTTCCTCCTCACCTTCATTCTCCTCCTCCTTCTATTCATTCTCCTCCTTATTCTATGAATTCTCCTCCTCCTTCTCTTCATTCTCCTCCTCATTTTCTACATTCTCCTTCCATTCATTCTCCTCCTATTCATTCTCATCCTCATCCCCCTCTTCATTATCCTCCTCCTCATTCTATTCCTTCTCCTCCTCATTCTCTTTCTCATCTTCATTCAATTAATTCTCCTCCTCCTCATTCTCTCCCTCCTCTTAATTCCTCTCCTCCTCATTTTCTACATTCTCCTCCTCTTCATTCATTCTCCTCCTTCTCATCTTCATTCTCCTCCTTTCTCCTCCTCCTCCCAAACGACTCGCTCGCCCGTCCAGCCAGCCACTCTCGCCATCTCTCTCTTTACTCTCTTCAAAACGGACCGCTTCTCAAACTCCTCGGTGCTCTCGTAAAAGAAGAAAAGAATTGGAGGGGGGGTGGAGAGAGGAAAAGCGTTGCGGGGTATAAGGAGGGTTGGGGGGGAGGAAGGGGGAGGACGATGGAAAAAAGTCTTAAGACGCGCACTGAGAGAAGAGTGGGAGGGCCGGGGGGTGAAGGGGGTGAATTCACCCGAATGTGGCAAAAGGGAGAAGAGGGCAGGGGGACCCCCCCCGTTTTTAGCCCCCCGTTCTTTATGTGTTGAGATTTTTCTCTCTTTTCCCTCTAATAGCCGCTCCAAAAAGAGCAAGAAAAAGAAGAAGAGGGCCGTGTAGCGTGCTGAGAAGGGGACGGGGAGGAGGTAAGGAAAGGAAGAGGTTTACCCACTTCACCACCCTCCCTCCCCCCTACCCTTCTATCTTTCTCTGTTTCCTTCGATATATATATATATATATATATATATAATTTGGAATTTTCGCCACAAATATATAAAATAAAACTTACAGGAGGTAGGAGAAGGAGATAAAGAATTTGTTCTTACGGAACGTATATATATACATATATATATAACAGCGATACACTAAACAAACACAGAAACACTCTAAAAGGACACTTACATAAGAAAACTTGGACGTTTCGACGGTCAAGCCGTCATCATCGGCGGTAGACTGAAGGTTCTGATCTGTTCCCTTGGGGAGGAAAGGGTAGAGAGGAAGGAAGGGGGTAAGTGCGAATGGGTAGTGGTGGGGAGAGAGAGGTAGCTATTGGGCTATTATTTTCAGTGGGATAGGTTTAGCCCGGGCTTTTTAAATGCCCTTGTTACCCAAATATGAGCATACTCTCGAATTTTCACATCAAGATTACCGGCGGATTCGGGAAGCTTTCGGCTTCTATGATTTCTAGTGAGAAACAATCGTCAAATGTTTGGGAGTGGGAGGCAGTATGTTTGGGGATGGGATCAAGAAATGGTGGAGTTTTGGTGGCAAGGCGGTGATTGTTCATGCGAATATTGAGAGGGGTGGTACATTTTCCCACGTAGAAGGCAGGGCAGAAATTGCAGGAAAGAAGGTAGATGATGTTGCTGGTGGTACAATCGGCCGTAGAGGAAGATCTTTTGGGGGAGAAGGTGGCGGAAGGGCGGAGGAGAGAGCAGCATTTGCACCTAGGGCGTTCGCAGGTTGAAAAAGGTGGTGGAGGGAGGGCGGTGGGTTGGAGGGAAGGTCTAGTGGATTTTAGAATGTCTCGCAGATTTTAGGGACGCTTATAGGAAACTTTGGGACATGAGGGTAGGAGGAGGGAAGTAGAGGTGTTGTTTTTAATGATCGGATACATATCTTCCAATGTGTTTTTGATTAGGTGTGCTCCAGGGAAGAAAGTGGTGATAAGGTTAAGTTGGTCAGGTCGGAGGGTCTTGGCCCGAGGGGTATACTTTGCAGTAGGAGGCAGGATTTTATTTAAAATCAATTTTTCGGGGTACTCGCGTTCTCTGAGGGATTGATGAAGAGTGTCGATATATTATTTTAGAGAGGCATGCACCAAATTGCTGCAGCTCCGGTGGCCGCGGATAGATCAGGGAATAAGGGATTGAGCGTTTGGTGTGAGAAGGGTCACAGATGTTAAATTGGAGGTATTGATCGTGGTTAGTGGTTTTTTTGTGGACGGAGGTGATGAATTTATTGTCCTTAATTTGAATATTAATATCCAGGAACGTAATTAAGGAGTCAGAAATGGAACACCCCCACTCACGTCTCGCCCTACTTTGTTGCACTCCCCCCCCCTAGACATCTTGGTGCGACACCACGTGCCCATCCTCGTCCCTCCCATACACTCCGCCACCCCCTTCCAACTTAACAACTTTGTTGCAGTCCTCTAGACAGCCAGGTTCAACTCTCCAATCTCATCCAAATTCACCCACGCCCCTCCCTACTTTGTTGCAATCCCCTTCTAGACATCTAGACGCGACACCTCGTGCCCATCCCCGTCCCTCCCATATACGACAACTTCCCCTCACTTCCCTTCTTTCCCCGCTTCCAAACCCCTACCTTGGAGCGGTAACTCGCACTTTTTCACCAGCTGACGAAGGGCTTACATGCCCGAAACGTTCCCAGTAAGTCTTCTCTTTTTATTTTTCTTTCCCCACCCCCTGTCCAGTGTATTTTTTATAAAATATTTTTTAGAACTGAATATATATGCACACGCTAACTTCTGAGAAAACGCACTCGGTGAATATAAACATAAAAAAGTATATATATAGTTTTAATAACAAAGGCACATTAAATTAATTGAAGGACACTCACAGGAATTATATGGACAATTCGGCGGTCATACAGCCATCGTCGGCAACAAGAGATAGTTAGTGTCTTGCTGCCGACGATGGTGGCTATATATATATATACATACACGCACATTCCCACTTCCCCACCTTCCCACCTCTCCGAACGAAAAGGCGCGGAGAGAGCCGCAAGAAGAAGAAGAATGGAAGCAGGGACGAGTAGCATGGAGGCACGCTTGCTCTTCTTTATCATCATCATCTTCCTTTTTTTTACTATTGCGGCGTGTTGCACTTAGTTGGGGATGAGGTGACATTGCAGGGGGGGTGGGGAAGGCCCTGAACAGAGATAGAAAGGCCCCCTCGTGGCGTCGGGTGGTCGTCGCCCCTCAAACGGCAATGTCACCTCCTGCCCCGCCTCGACGCACAAACCTCTGGGACGCAAAAAAAAGAAGATAATATAAAGAAATGGGATCGTCTCCCGAGGATTTTTTCTAATCATGGCGGCGGGACTATAAAAAAGCGGAGGCCATCACCTTCTTCTTCTTTTCGTGATGGCTGGAGAATGGAAATACGGGGAGCGGTTTATTATCCTATTTTATTCATTTAATCCTTTTTTTTTCATAAAAACGGCCCACGTCTTTATTTACGCCCTTTTCTTCTTCCTGAATTACGCGGGCGAATGGGTCGCGTGAGGTTCGAGGCGATGCTTCGCGGTTTCATCTTATTCTTCTTCTTCTTCCTTTTTTTTACGGTTATCGCGACGCGGACCTTATTGAGAAGTGAGAATCACCTTCACGCGCTTCCAGATTACGCCGCAAAGGGGAACTGCGTCGCTTTTGGAGCGCGGTATATATAATCCCAGCTTTCTTCCTTTGGCTGACGATCGAAAAAAGTATGGAGTGCTTTATGCAGGATGCCGTAAAATTTTGAGCTATTAAACCCGACGTTACAATGATGGAGAAAGAGGTTATAGGTAGATTCGCTAGTGCTGTGGGTAATAAAATTAGTGTTTCTCCTTAAGACCGAGGGTACGGAGCCGTTTCGAGTTACCTATCGTAAATACTTGTGCTTTGAGCTTAGATAGCTATTTTACTTCAGTTGTAGAGCCAGAGTTAATATTACAACTAGCAGACCTACTGCCTGCTTTGCAGGCAGTCTATTAGTTAACCTACCTCAAGAGATCGACGAATAAATAGATAATGCCTTAATAGATGAAACTATTCCGCTTTCTGTAACTTCTTTCACGTCATCAATTAGTTAATGCACATTTAGCAAAACACGTAAACAAACATACATAGCAACGTGTACGAATTTGCATAGCAACTCTTTTACCATGTTAAAAGATAGTGAAAACACTTTTTAACACTTAAATTTTCACATTTTCCGATTCGTTGACAAATATTTAAATACTTCTGATCCATGTGCCCATATTTCTTCTTTTAATCGACACCACTCCCGCATCGATCAGATGAGTATCTTCGGAGTTTACCTCAAATTGATGCACCGAGGTCGAGCGTTAAAACATCCTGGGACCCGTTTGCAACCCGCACACAAATATAGTTTTTATATTTTTTGGGCGGGAAGGAGGTACAAAGAAAATCTAAAACTACTGATAAGTTGTGCACGGACACGTTCTGCATTGAACGCACTTTTCTCCACCTCCAGAGCTCTCAACCACCGCGAGAAAACACAATAAAACCGACTGGACTGACGGACTGACTGACGGACACCGTTATAAACTTAATAATACTAATTACTAGAAACGATGCCACCACTCACGAGCATCCAGTGGATTTATTACTCGCAATTTCCTTGCGGAAATAAAAAAAATATTAGTGCTCATTAGCTATCATATGGTCCTTGCTGAATAACACTTGGAACATGTACAATTAAAGGACGGCGTATCCTATAAAAGTTTCAATACACTTCTTAAGACTTCAATGTAGATACCCAAGATAGCTCTGGAAATTCCCAGCAAAATTAGTTTCCTGTAGAATTTTCTGTATCAGAGATCTTGGGAAATTGAAAGTGCTCACTGAAATAAACCTTCCGAACATGAATATGAGAATTTTGCAATCCCGCGTCACAAAGTAGCTCGAGACTGATTGGATCTCAATGTGTGACATCGAGCGATGTAATATATCCATCCCGTGGACATTTATTGTGTTCGTCCACCTGGGGCGTCTTAATTTGAAGGACTATTTGACGCATACGATATGTGTGTACGTACCTTTTCTTGCGATATTACCGCAGCAGGCCGTTTTATACATATCCCATCATAAGTGGAGGGGGGGGGGGCAATTTGGGGTAAGATTTTTCTTTTTCGGCATTGAGCAGGGACTTAACGCTCTTTTATGGTGTACATTTTTAAATAGAGTCTTGTCGCTTACATAAAGACTTTTTCCGCTTTATTAACAAAAAAAAAGTATTATTATATGGGTAAAAAATAGAGTATATTCAAATGTTTAATAGGTACTTGTAAAAATAATAATAATAAATAAAATGTTCACCAATAGTCTTAAGCAACATGTAAAATTTCAGAAAATATGTTTCAAAACCAGAAAAGAAACTTATGAACGCTTCACAATCGAAAGTAAAAACTCAATTTTTGCGGAAAATGCAGAGTTGAAGCTTTTGATGAATTTTTCTCAACTTTGACGGCTTCTGCTGGTTCAATGGATGGTCCAAACAGGTAAATATCTATAGGTCCCTGCATAAATATTGTTCAATCAGAGTTTACCATTTTCATATCCCAAAAAAGGCCAAAAGTTTGCATTTAGGCCTGCTTTTTTCGATTTCCGCCTATTGAGGCGTCTTTTCCGCATTGAAGTGGGGAACATGTGTCCGGGAAATCTCAACATTCTCCGTTAACTGCATACTTTCCCTGAAATGGATAACTTCTTCCTTCATTTTGCACCAAGCTCCGAAGCTACTCTTCCCGTTGCACTTGAGCCGTGAATGTCTTAAGAGCAAACAATATCATCGATCAATCCTCTGAAAGACCGGAGGTCATAATTCTCTCTCTCTCTCTCTGGAGAAACAATTAAATGGCAGAAAAGTACCCTCGCTACTTCATACATTTAAATTTTATCACTGCTCCAATGATCATTAATATTTGAGAAATTTATTCATTCATTACAGTAATCTACCGGTTAGAGGTAGGTTGTGATGAAAGTCTGAGAATATCAAACGAACTCTTACACGTGCCGTGCCCTTTCTACACCTCTAGTATTTCTTTCTTCATCTCAGCATAAGTCCTACCTTTCTTCATCCCGTCCATAAAACCGATTCCCTTTCTTCCCCTTCCCCGCTTACCCAACATCCTGCCCTCTATCACGGCCTTCAGCAAACCATCGTCCCTCATTACCCCTTCCAGCCACCTACCCTGTCTTCCCCTTTAATCTCATCTATAAGTTTCCTCTCCTCGCCCACCATGTCAAGCACTTTCTCGTTTGTCTTCCTTTCCGTCCAACGCACCTTCTCCATCCTCCTCCACACCCACATCTCAAAAGCCTTCAGCCTATTTTCGTCTTCCTTTCTCAAGGTCCACGTTTCTGACCCATACAACGCCACACTCCATGTCAAGTTCAGCAAGTTGAAAAAACGCTGCGGATATTTAATTTTAGTCGCATTCCTACAGAATGCCCTAAGTAATCCCAGGCTCACCATGCTATTTTTCAAACAATTTTTCTCAGACATAGGGATCGGATTTGGGTTTTTCCGAATTCAATCACATATCCCATTGAGAGGGTGAAGGTTTCAAGTCCAACGACAAAGTATCTTCGATGCCATTCCAATGCATTGGATGTCTTGTCAGGAATACTCCATGTATCAGATGAGATTTAAATTGTGGTTCCTTTGAAGTACTGCAGTTAGTGCAGGTTAATTCACATTCACACTTAAGTCTCCTTCCCCCAAGGAGCACTATTTACCCTAATTAATCACATGCCTGTTGCTCACGGCAAAATTTTCGGTAATACGTTTTATAAAATCGACTAATTTTATAAAAATTAGCTTTATAACGATAAAACCGTTTTATAAAACCTAGTTTTATAAAACGTTTTACGGAATAGGACAGGTTCTATTTCCATAAAACCGTTTTATGCAATAACCAATGAGACGTTCCGCTCATCTCGTTGATAATAATCTCGTATCCATGGGATGCCAAACAAGGAAAACGTAAACAAACATGGCTGGAAGTTCATGGAACGTTGAGGCAGTATCCTTCTTGTTGTTAGATGAATGTGTTAGAGCCATAGAACCGTTGAGTGTGATCAGAAAGTAAGTAAATAAACAATACATATTGTTATTAACCTAACAGTCATTGAAAAGAGAGTGCATTTATCACTTCACGTGTTCGCAAAGCATCTCATAGATGGTAGGACATTGCGGTTTTATGAATAGTTTTACCATAAGCAAGCAAGTACGTTTTACGTACAATTCGTAAAACATTCAAAAAAATATTTTATAAAACTCTTATATGGAAAATTTGACCGTGAGCAACAGGCATAAGACCATTCAACCAAAAAGATCATACCACTTAAGCTTCCCGTATGAATAGAAAAAGATTAAATAGATAAAATTGAAGATCTTTACGTTAATGCAATACAAGAATAACACGACTTAAAATGGGGATAACCAAAGTATTACGTGATAATTAAAGCACATGCAATTAGTGACAGTTAAAATAAAAACATTGAAATGTCTTATACACTTACAAGCACTTAAAGAAATTAAAACAGAAAAAGACTACCCTAATTAAACCCAAATTTGTATCGGTTTGACCTCGCAGCGATCATCAATAACTCAGTCGTGGTTCAAAAAAGAGGTAAGTCATTGTTTGAATTCTAGAATGGGAATAGCAGCAAGACGGGAAAACTACACCCAGCGGAAGCGTTCTCGTTAAGACAAAGGGAGCAGTACTTCAGTAAATCCAAAGCCATAAAATGCAACGAGGTACGGGGCTGTAACTCCCAGACGGCACATTGCCGATAATTACGAACGAGGGGAAGTTAAAAGACACATAAAACGGACGATTTCCGCAGTTATCCAACGGCCCTAATTCTTTTACTCAGGTACTTTCAATTCCACAATACCAGCCGATATCGACCTCTTAACATGCCTGAGGTCAAGGTGTCTCTTAACTTCACTGCCAATTAAATTCATTAAATTATGTGGCTTAGGAATAGAAACGGTGGTACCTCAATAAATGTACAAACATCTTTCAATAATGGCTATCACATAATGGAATGTCAAATGAAAGTCATAATCCTAAAATTTGATTGTTATGGGCTTGACTTCGTGGAAGTGAAACATACGTGTTTTAATAATAAAACATTGTACTTTTCCAAACTTTATTTATAATTGCGACCGGTTTCAGCTTGATAAGGTTTCATCTAGCTAGAAGATGCCTTACCAAGGTGAAACAAAGACGCAGTTTTAAATAAAGCGTGGAAAAGGACAAAGTTTTATTATTAAAATGGATATCATAATATTTTATTAAACTTTAAATGATATAGGGCTGTTAGTATAGATTTATGCAATACTTTAATTCAAAAGGCAACGCCTAGTATCACGTTAACCCAATTGTTGTATTATTGCTTAACGTTCTTCGACGGCTAATGTCATTCCTCACATACTACTGTTTGCCACGTGCAGGCAGGGGCAACAGCACTCGGACGAATCGGAGGATCACCCCCTCCAAACTCAAGCCGAGCCCAACGATGCTTAACTTCGGTGTCTGATCGGGAACCGGTGATTCCATCGTGGCAGGCCGTTGCCTTTGACTCTACTAGTTTTGCATTTTAGGGTGACTGTAGTTGATAATAAAATGATTATATAATAAAATGGCGGAAGAGAACGTTGGATGATATTTTAAAAAAATCGATAACTTTATGTAAAAGTTTGCATTCAATTCGCAGAAGTTCATCTATCATTTTAAAGTTGCCAATGGTTTAAACGACAACAAGTCACTATTGACAACCATTTTGAGGGATTCTTTTCACCATTAGCATGTGCAAATTTAAAACTTTGAATATCACACGTATTTCACTTGCACTCACCTTCCCCTCTCTTCCAGAAGGAGATCAACGAAGGAGATAGCCGATCAGATCAAGTTCTATACGCGCCTTAAAGAGAAGCTTATGTTAGCGATTAGCAATGTACCAAGGATATTCGAGGCCCGATAAAAATCTGTTGAGCATATCGACCACTTGTCAAAACAGACCAACATTTTAACAAAAAGGTAAACTTTCGTGCAAGAGAGGATTACTTTTCTTTATTCCACTCCATTCCATCAACGAGAAGAAAGTTCTACAGCTCCCTCGATTCGAATTCACAAAGATAATCCTGATAAGCTTTTTTTGTAGATTTTCGCAGTTCATGTTTATGGCATTCAGGCTGTTGGTTCTGCATTTAAATTATTTAATATTATGCAACAGTTTCGCCGTGCTATGCTTCTGGCTTCGTCGGTCTTTTAAGAACAACAATGGCCTTTTGAAATACACCATTTGAAGAAGGCATTAAACAATTAATGGGTTTAGTAACAAATTAATTGAAAGAGTGACATCAAAAAAACCTACAGAGAAGGAGACTCCTAAACCTCTGGGATATGTTATGATGCCTTACATTGCGGGTACGATCGATCGCATAGGTAGAATAATGAAAAAGTATTACATTATCACAAGATACAACACTACCTCCAGAGTACGAGATCATCTACGAGGGACTAAAGATCCATTACCATCCACAATGTATGAGGGTGTATACGAACTTCTCTGCAGTTGCGGAAGATCGTATGTGGGGCAGACAAAGAGAGCGATTGGATGCCGATTAAAAGAACATGAACATACGGAAGAAAGACTATGGTATGACTCTGCCGTGGCTGAGCACACTACGTTAGAGGAGGGTCACGCTATTGACAACGAGACGGCAAGAGTAATAATACACAAAGAAAGCAGTTACTTTCCACGGCTCATAAGGGAGGCGATTGAAATAGAAAAAAGACCAAATAATATCAATAGAGAGGATAGTTATAAACTCCCTTATACCTGGAAGAGACTTCTTCGAAATTAAGTTTTTTTACTTCTCAAAATCATCAACTGCTGGAATTGTTTACTTACTTCTTTTTAAAAAGACCATTGTTGTTCTTAAAAGCCCGACGAAGCCGGCAGCATAGCACGGCGAAACTGTTGCATAATATTAAATAATTTAAATGCAGAACCAACAGCCTGAATACCATCATCCTGCTAAGCTTGGTCAAATTGCGGAATCAGAGTAAACACAAGAGTTGAGAATGTAACAAGTTAATTTCAGAATGAAAATAATGTTTGTCGACATTCAGTAATAGATAGGAATAGAAGTCTTTCAATTCCCTCGGAAGTTTTTATGAATTAGAGGCATCACTTAAGTCCATCTCCGTAAGCAACTATAGCAAAGAAAATGTAATTAGTGACTAATTACCACTAACACCAGAAGGTTTTGCACTACCAGATGGTTTATGAAACTCATATACCACAATGCATGCACATTGCACAATTTTGAGTGTAATCCACTATCTATGCATTTCAATTTCATTTATCTAGCATTTAGCATGTGATCTGCATGATTTTTTTAAATATCGTAGTTAGTATTTTTTTTACTACCTTTTTAAGTATCACATGAGATCAGTGAATGTCAAATGCGGAATCATTTCCAGGAAGATTCTTGAGCATAGAGGCAACAAGCATTTAAATGCCAATTCCTCCGCCTCAATATCATTAGTTTACCATTTATTTATTTATTTCATATAACACAAAAAACAGCAACTAAGGCATTTACATTGGGTTATATACAAAATATATTATATAAACAATATATTTAACAAAGAAAACATAGAAATGTACACAAAAAGAGACAATCCAAATGAAAGGTGTTGAAGTTAAGAGGGGTGAACTTGTTGCGAGAGGTTAAAATGTAAAGGGAAGGGTAAGTGATGGAGAGGGTATTGAAGATGGAAGGTAATCGGTAGAATAAGGATCGTAGGGAAATTGACAGACGGAATTTTGGGTTTCATCTACTTCTACAAAATACCCTGCAAGCCACCTCAAGGGTGTTTGGCAGGGGGTGAGTAGTCACCTGCATTACACTATACATACCCTATTAAGGTAGTTTGAGCGAAAAATAATGCACCTAGAATTCGATGAATTTGGCCTTATTTTTAAGCAAAAACTTAGTAAGTATTTCCTTCCAATAATATCGCAATATCAACCCCTTGCCGAACTACGTTTCTAGAAATTTGCCTAAAAATATAAGCTGTTTTACATGGGATAGATTATGTCTGTGCGCTCCAGAGGGAGAATAATTAAAAAATTAGGAATTTATTTCACCTAGATTTCGTCAAAAAACTAACGGTTTGTAGATTGCATGTTTTCTCAAATATTTATAAAAAATAATCTATTTACTCACTTTACAGTAATTTTCACAGAGTCGCAAATAAACCTGCTGCTTTGAAGGGTTTTCAGCCGTACGGCGGGAGAAAATGAGTCAAGTTAGAGACTTGTGTAGCTTTATTTATTTAATTACTGATAATTTTGGTCATGCAGAACTATATCTTTGCACCATTTTGAGGCGAGCATGCACTAAACTAGAGATATACTATCAATGTCAGAGGGACAGTTAGTATTTATGCACATTGCAACTACAAATATGGACAGAGATTCAAGAGCTATAGCGAAAACATACACAGCATGCTGTACTTACGAGGTAGCAGATAAGGATACAAGCATGTAAGCTTACAGACCTACATTACGAGCGATATGGGCAGGAAAGTGGAGAGAAAAGAATGAGAAGAGAATATTAGAGTGGAAGGATTCATTCATAATGGAGTGAAGATATTTGAGGTTGGAGGTAAGTTAGTCGATGACTGAGGTGTGATAGGCCACGCGAGAGTAAAATTTCGACGCGTGCGGAGTTTTCGGAATTAATGAAAACATACCATTGTAAAACCATAAAATATTAACTTTGTACTATACGACATGAATTAATTAAAGAGTGATCGTAAGAGAAAGGCTTACATAATCATAGTAAATATGGGCGGGGGAAAGTTGGCGAATGTTTAGTAGCCGCCTTCAAGAAAATAATGGATCCACGTTGAAGCAACCATCGTGCTACAAGAAATTCGCGTTTACATACAAAGTTTATCTTTTAGCGTGATTAAGTTCCTCCGCGAAGTTAGCGCGGCGTGAAAGACGTGCCCTGTTAAACTTGGAGCGCATGGAGAATTAAGAGATGCGAGGAGAACGGTTTAAGGTAGTTTGAGCGCTCAAATCACTTCACAGCACAAAAAATCACTTCACCTAGATTTGATGAATTTGGCCTCATTTTTAAGAAAAAACTCTCATCTTTCCAATGATATCAAAATATCAACCCCTTGCCGAATTACTTTTCGAGCAATTTGCCTGAAAATATAAGCTGTTTAACATGGGATAGATTATGGCTATGCGCTCCAGAGAGAGAATATTGAACAAATTAGGAACTTCTAGCACCTAGATTTCTTCAAAATACTAACGGTGTGTAGATTGCATGTTTTCTCAACTATTTGTATAAAATAATCTATTACTCACCTCAGTAGATTTGACAGAATTGCAAAAAACCCTGCAGTTTTGAAGGGTTTTCAGCCGTACGACGGGAAAAAAATGAGTCAAGTTAAAGACTTATGTAGCTTTATATTTATTTAATTACTGAGAATATTGGTCATAAATAACCATATCTTTGCGCCATTAATATTACAATATTTATTTCATACTTCTTACAGACGCTGAAATCAAAAAGTTGAATTAGAATATGGTCTCCATTATGACTAGAGAACTATCTCTCGCTCCAACCACCTTAAATGCCTCCGGTACTACGAGAGGATGGGCCCTCCTGGGGGCTGGATGAGCATCGACCGGCCCGCCATTTGTTTACCCAAAAGAGGAGGAGGGCCTCTCTCCCGGGACGGGCGGCTCGAGAGTCCGACAGAAGCGATCGGGAGGCTCGCGTGCCGAGTCGTTTACACACACCTACATTCATACAGACGGGCATACAACAACCCCCTCCAGGGTTGTTCCGTTTCGCTGAGGGAGGAGGAAGTCAGGAGATGGATGGGAAGGGGGGTGGAGGGGGGGAGGCGGGTTTGGAGGAGAGGCAGGCAGAGAGGGGGAGGGGGGGCAGGGCTGGAGATGGCAAAACGGCGGAAATGTGGGGCAGGTTTGCTCGCGCGTGCGAATTTCGCTGTCGTACGCCCATCCGTCCGTCAACCTTTTTGAAAAAGTCCTCGGAGGTAAAAAAAAAAGAAAGACGCTTCTCTTGTGTTTGCGTAACGAAGGGAGCTAACGCAACAGGGGGGAAGGGCTTGTTAAAGAGCGCGAACAAAAAACAAAACCAAAGGATGCAATCCTCGGGCCCATAATCCCCTCTGGGCGCGTCGCAACTTATTTTCAGCACAAGGTGTTGTTGCCCCACGAATGGCAGTCGTCCGTATTTTTCTTGCGCGGTCTCTGTGGACCTTAGACTTCCCTGTTTAGCCTCCTCCTCCTGGTTTAGAGCGCCCTATGTGTCCATTTCGGAACTAGCGGAGAGAGAGAGAGACCGATTTCCCGCGAGGGTTCGCCACCGTGAGATATGCTCGGCTTTATTCAATGAGGCAAGCCCTTTCGACACACATACACACGCAAATCCATTTCATTCCCCAAAAGTGAGGAATAATTTAAAGCGGGACTAGAAATAAATAAAAAACAAAACACCTTTTTGCAAAGCGAAAAGCCCAGCCAGCAATATTTAGGTATTCATGCAGTATTGCTAATATAGTTGTTTGTAAATAACGAAAAATGAGAACGGCTTAAGGTTGGTTTGACTGTTTTGTTATGTACATAAAAATAGATAGACCACCTCCATTCAATATACATCGTAATGTATTCTAAACATTCTACGTAGTTTAAAAGAAACTAAGTCTCTCTAAACCCTCTTACGAAATACATTCAAATAAAACCGATAATACAAAATTTCATAGAACAGATCCCAACCGACTAGGGATGGGCAAAAAATACCGGTATTCGGTAGTGCCGATACTATTCGATTTTTAATCCGGTAGTACCGATCAGTATTAAACAACGGTACTACCGACGTAAGGTACCGGTACTACAAATACCGGTATTTAGACTGCGCTGCCATCGTGCGTCAACTAACGAAACTAACTACGAAAATTTACTAACTACACTAATTTTTATAAGTTCTCGTAATATGTATATCTGTATTTTTTCATATTTTCATAACCGTGAAGCTGAAATATAATTGTTATTAACATTGATATAATTGGTATACATTTTTTGAAGCATGCCGAACACCAGACGATCTTTTTTTTCAATGATGATTCAATGTGTATTTATACGGATCAAACGATGATTTTGATCCGTATAAATACAAATACTTATTCCTGTAAGTTAAACGTTAGTGCGACCGCAAGGATTGATCACTATAAAGAGGGGATTTTACCTGACCACAACATGAAAACAATACCGATCGATCTTCAGGTGATTGTAAATCATTCCAACTAAAAGCGACGAGCGCAAACATACAGCGTAAAATAAAATGCATTTACTGAATGGCCGATGTGTATTCCCGATGAATGTTCATCAAAAATGCCGATGGATGGACATTTCTGTGTATCTCTTTGGACTGATATATTATAATTTGCCGAATACCGGAAAATTAGGGCAAAACGTATGTTAATTTGCCATCAATTAAAATATTTACTCACAATCAATCACATAAATACCTGCATACCGATATTATTTGGTCGGTACTACTGGGCGAGTAGGATTCTTACTTTTTGATACTCGTAATATAATACCGGTATAATATAGCTTCACTTTATGATAGCCACGAACAGAGTCTAAACAATTTTATCCTGTTCTACCAGCTCTAATAAGTTTAACTATCACCACTATCCAGAATCTTCATTGAGTAAAATGTTGGTTCCTTCCTGCGGATTACATGAAACTGATTAAAAATGCAACGCAATCACTAAACGATAAGTATTACCTAATATCTGAAATCAACTTCTTTTACTTCACTGTTCACACTCTTTTTGTACCTCAATAATTTTATCCAGACATCTTCCCTTCGGTCTACCCATTCTCCTCTTTGTTTACACTTCAAAATTTGATTGGCTAATCGGGGTTCATCAACCCGTTGCACTTGGCTCAATCCTATCTTTCCCTTTAAAATAAATATATTAGCATTAAGTTAATTCTGATCCTTTCATTTCTGATTTTCTCTACTTTAGTACAAAAAATGACTTATAACAGAAATATTACTTCCTTCCTCCTTCAACCGGTCTTTCTCATTGTAAATGCTTAAATGCTTTTAAATGCTGTATTGTAAATGGCAGCATAGCATTAGACCATTTCATTTATGGCATAAAGGTGGTTCCACCGTAAAATGACACAAATATCATTTTATTCATGTTCTGTCTACTTGTAGAAAAAGTTGTCCTCTATCTGATATGAACAACAAAATAATACCTTTCCACGCTATTTTATTCTACAATTGAACTTGAAATTACATTGTGTTCAATGGGGGAATGAGAGAAACACGGGGAATAAAATAGTATTTTTCCATATATATAAATGCAATTTGTGCGAAAAACTATTTACAAGAAGGAAATAATCCAGATAAATAGAATAAAAATAAAATAGAGGCATCTTACCACCTTATTTGTTATAGTTATTGAAGAATTAATGCCGTAGTTGAAGTCAAAATGCGGTAATTCGTAGGAAATGGAGCTGCAGTCGGCTCCTATGGCTGTAAAAAAGTGCTCATTTAAAATACATTCGTGGAATAATAATTTGCATACATTTTGTACTTTACTTTTGGTTTTCTGTATGTAACGCATTTCATCAGCGAAAGCAGGATTTTTTGGACAAAATATAAAAAATGTGGAATTTAGTATTTGTTTTGACTCACACAGTCGCGGCGGAATCTCCTTAAAGCTTGCCTTATTTCCTTATCTTATCTTTCACGTTCCAATTAATGTGTCATTAAACATATGGCATTTCTTAAATTTTTAATTGAAAAGTTTAGATACTAATAGAATTTTTTGGTTTTAAAATGACTAGTGTTTACAAATATTTCATCATAAACGATTCGTGTTGCAAAAAATAAGACGACTTTTTCAATCCAACAAAATATGTCTCCATTTCCCCAGCTGAGAATCGCCCAAGGTTTCCTCATTGCTCTCTCTCAATTCTCGCATCCGACCAATTAAATGAAGACGAAAGATTCGAATGATCCTCTGACAGTGAAAAACTGGAATTACAAAAAAGTAGCATATAATACTTCGCAGGTTAGTAAACAAAATGCTATCAGCATCACAAACACTGAATAGTTGGGTAAGCATTACGTAAGAGCACTTGTAATGACACCAAAATGGGATTTAATCCAATGACCGCCACTGTAGTTCTCCAGCAGAATGGTTACTCATGGACGCAGTCGAAACGCCAATCCGCAACTGATGGCCGGCAAATTACCCGGCTAATTACTCTCGTGAGCTAGAAGCACGTATGATAATCCAAGTGGAGGCTGTCGCAGATGCACACCGTCTCCTGATTGACGGGCTCCGGCGAGCTCTTACTGCGTCCGATAATGGCCAATCGGAGTAGTTTTAAGATCACGCGCACGTGATATGAGTCGGAATTCGATAACGAAGAACGAATCGATGTTATCACCTGACTGTCGCCGACGAGGAGTGAGGAAAAATGTTGAAATCATTAAGTAGCTCTCTGATCAAAACGCAGACGATAACGCAACGGAGTGGAGAACACATAAACGACTTCAGATGAAATACATGAAAAGATTAAGTCACCCCTTAATAAGTTACAGTAACGGTAATCCACCAGCATCTACTTCTGGATCACAGTGCCTTGCCTTACGGGATGCCTTCAACATACGAGAGATTTTCTCATAATGATATGGTGATGGTCAGTGGTAATGTTTTATGTCACACACATCATCTTTGCTCCATTCGTTTAACCTTATCGGACGTCCGTTAAATAGGATTTTAGAGCGAGAAAATATATTTTGTCTTAATACAAAATGAAGGCAACTGCGAATAGTGCAGAATATAATTTTTTATTTCACTTGCGAACCAATGTTTCGAACAAAGAAGTCATTATCACGGCCTCGATAATGACTTCATAAATGAAAACCCTGGTAGGCAAACGAAATAAAAAATAATATATTGTTAAGTATTCAAAGTATCCTTCATTTCATATGGAAAATGGAGTGCCATAATATTACGCTTGAAACATTGAGTATATTGTGCCTTTTACGCAAATAAAGAGTAGGATACTGAGTAATTTACTGTAGCAAGTTTTCATGTATATTTATTCAAATATTTCTGACTAAAAAGCTTGATTAAGGTCAGTTTACGATTGGCGTCAGAGTGAATTAATTTCAACTTCAATCTCAAGTCCAATTGGTGTTTACGGAAGAGAAGGCAATCGCTTGCAAGGGACGAAATCGTAGTCGTTAACCGTCAATTTCAACGCTCAAGCAGTCCCAACTTTCCTGTTAACAATTCACGGTTGAGCGGGCTCAGTATTTTTATATATGTGCTTTGAATAATGTTACTCATTTTTCAACGGTCTCTTCCTGAACTTTCCGCGTCTACTCGGAAGGTAGGAGAGACCGGGGCGAGAAGACTAATGGTCTGGTTAGATAGTATACTGCTTTGTAGCAGCAACTTACGGATACGACTAGCCGCTTCTAGGCTAGACACTTGAAAGGTATGCAGTGAAGCCACAATTGCTATTGCGTTATTCGTGAAACGTATTTCGTTACTTCCTCGTTATTATATAATTTTCAGTACTTGCGACATAAGAAGTAAGGAATACAGAAAACAGGTAAGATATTAAAATATTTAATACTGCATCCGTCTACCTTAGACAGTAGGGTAATCGTATTCAGTATTCATTCATGTTTTTATGTTTTAGCATTAACCCAATAATCCATACATTTTAATTTTGCCACTTGGGGCAAATTGACGGGGGAAAGATGACGATGTCGTCATCTTACCCAGTCCTTTTCATTTCTTCAAATCATGGGTGTTTAAGTTTAACTTTTTGTTTATTTTGTGTAATATATCCATATATATTGTGAAAAATTTGAAAAACGTACTCTACAGAGAATTGGGACAAAGTTTTAACTGAGGTCAAGCAGGGTCAGAGGTTAATAGGCAGCTTTAACTGAGGTCAAGGCGGGAAGAATGATTTGAAAGATTTGACTGATAGAAAAATTTGACTGCAGAAAATGCTTACTCCGTACTTGAAGCAACACTTTGCCGTCTTTTGATAAAGAATGATAAGTAAACGATGCGTGGCTGTTTTTCTGATTGCCTTTCTGTATGTCTTAATGTTATTCTTCGTATCCTAGACCCACGTCAATATTTTTTGAAGAATGTGCCTATCCACGACGGAATAATTAAAGATGTTTTCAATAAAGATAAATTAAATGATATAAGGAATTATTTGACTACAAATGATCAAACGTTTTAGAATGGCAAAGCAGAATACTTGTGTTAGTTTGAGAGGTTCTTAGTTAGGTAAGCTTCTTCATATTTCCGGGTTCTACCGCGTAGTTTGCTGTGATGGTGACAACAGTTTCGCTGGCACTACTGCCAGCGTCTTCAGGTCGAAGATGCCGGTTCACAATATTGGTCCTTATTATATAGCGTTTCTTTCCCGCCAATTCTTGCTGCTGCTCTCTCATTGGTTCGTTTCATAACTCTCCTCCAAGTGTAATCCAGGTGGTATCCCTCGTCTCGGTTAAAATTGTCAGTCCGGGCTATCTCAATAGATTCTCTAGCCCGGACATCTCTGAGATAGCCCGGACTGACAATTTTAACCGAGACGAGGGATACCACCTGGATTACACTTGGAGGAGAGTTATGAAACGAACCAATGAGAGAGCAGCAGCAAGAATTGGCGGGAAAGAAACGCTATATAATAAGGACCAAAATTGTGAACCGGCATCTTCGACCTGAAGACGCTGGCAGTAGTGCCAGCGAAACTGTTGTCACCAACACAGCAAACTACGCGGTAGAACCCGGAAATATGAAGAAGCTCATCGTAAACCACCGCGAAAACCTTCGTTCTTACATCTTAGTTAGGTACTTGTGTCAGAAGACTTGTTAAGACTTTGCAGAACAATGTGAAGTTTCAAATCCGTTCAACAGAGATGAAGATGGCTCGTGAGCATTGGTTGGATAATTTTACGAAATGTTTCGAATTCAGTTTACGGTAGCCGGAAGCGACGTTCACAACCAGAGCAATGGATTTTAACAAGCCAATTGTCGATAGTTATTCTTAAGATAAGTAAATATGTTTAAGTGCCCACTTAAGACATAAGTGGACATAATTATTGTAACGTAGACTGAGGAAGCGCAGTTATTATCGCCCACGATGACGGACAACGATTTCTGACGCAAGTTCCATTCGACAGCCAATTGTAAACCGATGTCGTGAACGTCACTTAACGTTTCAAGCTAATGATAAACTATGCTTTAATCTCAACTCATTTGCACACAAGAAATGACGCTTTCAATGTTTACGTGGAGTGGCCCACGCGTGTTAATAAGTATTCGCGCGGATGTTTGGGTTTTTATTTAAGGCAGCGGTGACAAGAAAGGCAAACCAAGCTCCAACGGAGCATTGATAAGTTTTTTGGAGTGGTCCAAAAAAATTTAGAATAATATTTTTTCACACTGAAATTAACATATATACTCATACTAACGAATTCATCACTTCGTAATTCCAAATGGCTCTTGGTTCTTTATAATTTTTCACCAGGAAATGAACCCGTTTCAATATACGACCAGTTAACGAGACGCGATCAGCGGGTGAAGAATAATAATCCTGAATATTTTCTGATATCACGCGGTAAAAGCGCTCGCCTGTTCCCTCAAAGATTAAAAATACATTTCCCTCTCACGGAAGACTATTGCGCGGAACTGACCAAAGTGGTAGTTAAGACAATGGAAACCAGAGGTAAGAAGTGGTCTATTAAGATTCCTCGAACAGACAAAATGCAATTGGAGAGAAATATGAATCAATAACAATTTATTCCCTTCCTCCTTACTTTTGAAATTACTTTTCCACTCTCATATGATGTGCATTATCTTAATCTTCCAGCACTAAATGTATGTACGTAATGTAACATCAATCCAAGGTAAAATGAACTTGGGACTACAAGAGGAGTTCTATGCCCAAGTAAGCCAAAATGGCGAAGTGATCGCAGTGTGAGATGGGATACGACTGTCCCGTGAGTCTCTTCCATTGCCTCAAAACTTATGATTATTGATGACGATGCCGAAACAAGAGCCACAGTTTCTGGGTAATTGTATCTTTCGGTTAACGGCAACCTCATCCTATGAGATCATGAGCCTAGGCTGAGGCTATCACATCAGAACACAATGGATCTAGTAAGTGATTTGAACATAAATTCAGCACGAGTATACTTTGTTCATTCTAAGAAATAGCCTTCGTGCTTTCCATCAATGGTCACTCATTAAAGCCATATTAATCTACTAACTACCGTGCAAGCCACCACTAGGGTGTACGGCACGGGGTGATTCCACACCAGTCATGCAGCACTCGTCCCAGCACAAATCAGAACCTCGCACGTTCCCCTGTTCGCTAGGCGCAGGCCAAAAAGCAGTCAGGAAGGAGTACAGTGCAGAATTAAACCAGAAACTGGGGGAGTGCTACGTACATGAACTTGCAAAAATGCAGTGCACTGCTAAAGAGACATTTTGAAGTTAATATCACTAATACTATTAATTTAGGAATGCTACGAGATGCTATTTCATGCAGAGAACCAAATAAAATAATGCCGGACAAATCGACCGGTGTGAAGTTTTAGTAATGATGCTATTGCTATTAAGCACTATTGAAAATTCTACTCTACTTGTTAAGGGTGGGAGTTTCATATGATTGATCTATCGCAACTATTATGATACCTTATTGTGCGTGGAGAAAATGGCATTTTAAATCTATCTGTTCCGCAGTCTATTTTCTTTATCTTATTCCTGTGATCGCTTCTACCGTATTACGTTGGCTTTGGCAAAACAAGTTGAACGTCCAGCAAAAAGTTGTCTGCTTCGAAATTGCGCAAATGATTCTCTGCCATGACTGACTACATATTTATACGAGACAAAAAACAAGCCCTTTTTAATCGCTTAGCCTCAGTAATTATTGGAAGTACAATTCAACAGGAAATATTTAATAGACAAAATAGTTCTGCACAGTTTCCGCGAGAAATGTTAATCATCAGAACAAAAATGATAAGATATATTTTTTATTCCAATAACAGGGAATATTGCCATACAGCGATTCTCGGTGGATTCTCATTGGATTTCGAATGAGAAGCCGATTAGTCCGTTTTATTTTGTTCTTGGGGTGATTGTTGCAACTTCCCAAATGAGTCTGAGCGAAGAGATTAAAGGGGTCAGCGAGTGACGGGGACAGAACCCTTAGAAGGCGACCGCGGTTGCACCGCAGGCTCCAGGCACCCGCCCCCCCCCCCCCCCCCCCCTTGGGGTCCGAAGTCATCGGGGGAGCAATTCTCTCGGCGAGCAAAAAGCGACGGCGGAAGAATCGGATGATGGTCCATTAGTACGGAGGCTGCGGGGCAGACGAGGAGAGTTGTTTTTTACGTCCAGACTTCTTTTTAATGAGCCAATCGAGCGGTTTCGGTGGGCCGTGATCATCAAGCTCATCGATGGTTAACCCTTGCTTTGATTTCACTCGGTGCCACTTAGCGCCAATGGCGCGGCGGTGGAGGGCGGAAAAAAGTTAATTATCGTCCGAGCTTCGGAGTTAATAGGGGGATGGACGGGGGAAGAGGGTTGAGGGCTGCTCAATGCGGCGCCGGGAGAAGGGGTGGTTTCAAAAGGACTGACACGACCCTATGAGGTACTATTGGAAACAAACACCCATTCTATAGCGTTGTTCTCGCTGGAAAGATATTCCCTGATGGAAATTTCCCTTTAAGAATTCCCTAGAACATAGAGAAAATCAAGGAAAAACTTGAAAACTCCTTAGAAAAAATTAATTTCCCAAGGAAAGTCCTTGAAACTCTAGGGAATTCTTTTCCTAGAACTTTTTTTCTTTAGAATTGAAAGACTGTGGTCATTAATTCCCCAAGAACAAGACAATACTTTAGGGAAAACCTTCAGGGACAGGGAAAATCACACCATTAATTGCACAGAGTGCAGTGTGAAGTGCACAGAGGGAATAACTAGAGAGGAAAAAATTTATATTCATAAAAGCAAAAAAAAATATTATGCATAGTTTCATTTGTACAACCTTAGAGCTTTCACAATAAATTATAATGAGACCGACAAAATATTTCTCAGTATAAAAAGGAGTGCAACCACTATAAAAAATCACGTCTCACAGTCAACTACATTTCGTGTATAACAAATATATTCTAAGCCACTACAACGCACTTTCAAAAGGATTTCACATTGAAAACGAATTCTAGGTAAATTATTCCCTAGCGGTATATTTTCTAGGGAAAAAGGGGGTTTGATTTTCTAGGGAATATTCCAACAGGGTTTTTGATGGGGTTCTTATCCATCGGGATTACAATAGAATATGCTATGAAAAACGCATGGATGCAACTTCTTAATAAAATAAATAGACCGTAATTAATATTACTTTGGTGTCACCTGAGATCTCATTAAACTCAATTCATTTCGTAATCTTGAAAGTAAGACTAATTACGGGACGTCTTCTTTTCGCGCGTAAATTTTATTGCACCTGAATTTATAACAAAATTAATGTAAAAATAAAAGAGTAACTTTATTAACGGAACCTTTTAGAAAGCGTCTAGTGCTCCTTATGCAGTATCGTAGTTAGGTGCCCCCAATGGTACTAACGGTTGTCAAGGGGTTTCTCGATCAGATGTTGCAACGCAACTGTTTTATCCTCAAACTTCCAGGACACTTTGATTATTAACGTGATAATAATAGTTGAATCGAATGCCGTCCTAACCAAGTTGATACCAATGCCTTTTTAAAAACTACTCAAATCTTCCAAAGGACCACATCCTTTGACTTTTGACCTCTTACTTGATGGGCGATATTAAGTATGGAAAGAAAATGAACTAAGAGATCCAAGTCTTGTTAATTTTTCACACATTGACGGAATTCAGGAGAGAAAGTCAGGGTCAAAATATTTTTGGAGGAAACACATGCATATTTTACGTTTATGTCCAGCCTAGAATCACAGAGAAAATGCTTCAAATTGTGTGCAGGAAAAGAGCTAGTGTCTGAATTACTAAACAGTTCCACAGTCATCATCATCTTTGGTGCTTCTGTCCGCAGACAGGTTTCAACGGTAGCGTTGTCTCCACAGCATTCTGTCCTGGGCCTCTCTCTCTTCATCTCTGCATAACTCCTTCCTTCTTTTATATCCCTCAGCATTCCCTATGTCTCCTTCCTCTTCCTCCCTTCCCTTCTATTTTCCCTTCTATTATTAATTTCCGTCGGCTGTTATTCCTTGAAATATGTCCAATCCATTTTGCCTTTCTCTTTTTAATTTCTCTTAGTATACTTCTTTCTTCTCCAATCCTCCTTAGCACTTCTTCATTCGTGATCTTATCTCTCCATCCAATCTTCTCCATTCGTCGCCATAACCACATTTCAAAGCTTTCTAAGTAATTTTTTTCTCTCCTCTTCAACGTCCACGTTTCGCATCCATGCAACACAATTCTCCATATAAAGCATTTTGCAAATCTTTTCCTAATATCAATCTTAATGTTCCTTGCTGTCACCAGTTCCTTATTCTTGCTAAATGCTACTTTTCCTTGCCCAATTCTGCTTTTAATTTCTTCAGTACAGTTGCCATTCTGTGCAACTATACTTCCCAGGTACTTGAAAGAGCTTACTTGTTTTAATTTTTCTTCCTCCAGCCATATATTTAAGGGCCCTTCTGTCTTCGCTATTCTCATTACCTTAGTTTTATTGCTGTTTAATCTCATTCCGTAGTCTTCACTCTTCTTCCTAATTCTTTCCATCATTTCCTGAAGTTCTTCTTCATTCTCGGCTATTATAGCCTGGTCATTCTTCAGTAGTCAAGAAAAATTATACATAACTCAGTATTGATGATTTTTTCAACCTCTAAAATCGCTTATTAGAACGGCTATGCACCTATGATACTACGGAAAAAAAAGAGATCAAAAATGGAAATAAATGCAAATGTGGCGACTAAAATAGTGGAATGTGCGAAGTACAGAGGGGAAAAGAAGATGTATTAGGGGATTAGAACAACATCAATCGTCGTCAATTAACTGAGGGCAGACTTTGTGCTCAACACTCGCTTGGCTGTCTCCTTCACATAACCCCACCCCCTCCCCTCTGGTCTGCTCAGAAAGAGAAATGAAATGAAAGTGCTCCTGGACAGGGAAGGCATAAGCTCACGCGGTGGCGGCGGCGGTTAGAAACGTCCCATCCTCCCACCCCCGCTATTCCTCACCTCCAATTTTTTCAACCAACAAAGGTTCCGGAGCCACGGTCCTTTCCTTGCCTCAAAAGTGAGACATTTCAGTCAAGAATAAAAGTACATTCACTTATTCGCCAACAACTTTTTTATGGTTTCACAAAAAACTCTGAAACTTGGAAGTACAGTAGAGTCTCGATTATCCGACCTAAACCGGCTGCGTCAAGGTCGGATAAGTGAGAAGGTCGAATAACACGGAAAATAATAAAAACAATGTAAAAAAATGCTAAATTTAATTTGCACAGTGAAAACTTTTCAAATACATGTGTCTTACTTAACTTTATATGACGTACAAGTAATAATATGAAAGACTGCACTTACGGAAAAGTAATTAATATGTTGTATAGAAGGTACTCTCAGTACAGTGAACTACGAAACCATATTTAAACATGGGTAAAAAGTGCACGGGGACGGTCGGATAACATGGAAGGTCGGATAACCGAAGGTCGGATAACCGAGACTCTACTGTACATTAGAAAACATTTGCAACCAACTTACGTTACAGTTTGGTTTTGATCCAACGACAAGTTTTTAAGTTACACATTTTCTAAATGGAGGCTTGGCTGAAAGGCGTCAAAAAACCGGTACTTTTGTATTCTCGATGCCATAAAAATGGAGTAAATAGTCAAATAATTTATTTGGTTACATGAATAAGTGCAAAATTAAATAAGCCAAAGTTTGGTGTAGCTATTGTTCGTATAGGTTGATTCGATCATTGGCTATCAGGTTGCAAACTCGGGACTCCATAATTTTTATTCCGACATTAGGGGCAGGGGGTGGGGGTCAGGAGGCACCCTCCCCAATTCCAACCCCCCAGCGCCATCAAGCCCCTCGACCCGTCATCATTTACGCCGCTCACCACTACATCCCCACCACGATAGTCCTCCCTCTTCCTCAAAAGGAGAGCTTGTCATCCCATGCCACCTCTCATTTCTTCTCCTTCCTCCCTCACCCTCGACCACCCAAACCACCGCCAAAAAAAAATACACAGGGCCACCGCAACGACCTCTCTCGGGCGAAACCCGCATGACGTCACCGTTTGCGCGGTAAGAGGGATATTAAAAAAAAGGGGAAGGATGCTATTACGCGAGGAGCGGCTGGAAAGAAAAAAAATTGCTCCTTTATACGCGCGCATATGGATTACTTGCGTTTGTGTGTATGTGTGTCTCTTCTACGCGCCACGCGGAGCCTTGAAACACATTCCTCAGATTAAGGTGACGCTTCTGAACAGTTATTAAGACCCACGGGAGTGGGGAAGTTAGGGAGAGGAGTAAAAGGGTTATATTTTTATCATCTCATCCCAAGGTGAAGGGAGAGAACGGAGTGGAGGGATTCCACTTCAGCAGATGGGATTCGGGCGGTTGATGCTTTGCTGACTCCTCATAGGTGGAAGGACCGAGTTCGAGTCCCGCGGAGGACGAGTTTTCGAATGCCGATCTGTATACTACGCACAAGAAGACATCGCGAGACCTACGTTGAGGTCACTAACGACACAATCTTTTTCTGAAACTAGAGAGAGAGAGAGTTTGGAAAAAACGTCACGCATTTCTCACCCATTGACCCGGATTCTCGGGAAAATTGCTGGTATAGAATTTAGTTCCGTGTGAATTCATTGCATTTCTCTAATTTCTTGTTCATGCTCATTACTCTCATTTCTTGTTCATGTTATTACCGTTGTAAATGTACGGGACCGGGCATCTTACGTTGTTTCCGACACATATTCGACTGCAAAAAAATATGCCACATGAGAGCCGTGAACCCTGGCCACTGTATCATAGCAGTGGTAGTATTTTTATTCAACGTGCGTCGACGACTAAGGTCATTTCGCACTTGATGTCTGCCATTTGCAGACAGAGGCAACAGCGCTCGGACGAATTGATCAAGACTAACACTTCACACCGGTCGATTTGTCCGGCATTATTTTATTTTGTTCTCCGCATTAAGTAGCATCTCGTAGCATTCATAAATTAACAGTATCAGTAATATTAATCACTAGATGTATCTATCAGCATTGTTCTGCATGTTTGCATGTTTATTTACGTATCACTCTCCCAGTTTCCGGTTGGACTGCGCACTGTTCTCCTAACTGCTTTTTGGCCTGCGCCTAGCGTCAGGGGGAACGTGCGAGGTTCTGACTTGTGCTGGGACGAGTGCTGCATGCCTGGTGTGGAATCACCCCGTGCCACACACCCTAGTGGTGGCTTGCACGGTACTTCGTAGATGTAGATGCAGATGAATTGGAGGATCACCCCTCCAAACTCGAGCCGAGCCCAACGATGATGCTTAACTTCGGTGACTGATCGGGAACTGGTGTTTCCATCGTGACAGGCCGTTGCCCCTAATGTAACATTCATTTCTACCACCCCCTTAACCCATTCGGCCACGGCGGTTCTGGAATAATTGAGAGTCATGCATAGAATTAACACGGAACGAAATTCTATATTAGTAATTTTTCTCGCGAACCCGGGTCTATGGGAGAGAAAGCGCCGACACTCTTTCTAAACTCCCTCTCTAGTTTAAGAAAAACATTTTGTCGTAAGCGACCTCAACATAGATCTAGCGATGTCTCCTTGGCAGCGAGCGAACAATAGAAGGTGTGTGGAATTGTGTGTTAGAACATAATCCAGAAACAAGGAGGTACTAGGAAAAGAGGAATCGGGAGAGATAGAAGTGATGAAAAATAAGATATGTTTTGATGGACCATGGTCTCGATCTGTTTTTTTTTTCTGAAGTGATTTAAGGTGCGTGTGAAGAGTGATTTCCTTTACCTCTTTGTGAGAGGGAGTATCCATCATGCTTCATCGCTTAGTTTTGTACTATATATATGCCGAGTTGTGGTAAAAAAATAATATTCTCTCTGTCGGCCTGTGAGTCATGAGAACTAAACATTTCCAGCAAACTTGGCCTCGCGATCTATCTTTTAGTCCAGCGGCCCCAAATCCAATACATCCATTCGGTCTTCCTTCGCCTTTTTAAAAATGATTTTGGCTAGTATGACGTATTTTTTATTTGCTAAATATATCCAAAAATAACATCATATAGAAAAGTTTGGGTCTATTTTAGAGGGTTTTTTGTATAATTTAAAATACCCTAAAGGAAAGGCTTTTTTCATGGCAGCACACCAGGATCAGAGATACTTAAGGAGGATTTGATTTAAGCACTTAGCTGTACAAAAATTGGGTAAAAACGATCGTCAAATGCTCGATAGTTTCGTTTGAGTGGCCATCCACCAATGAATAGCCACCCATATGTAACCGCAGTCTGGATTTAAAAAAAAATGCAGAGAGAGAGAGGAGTTGCAATGCAAAATGGCACTCTTGCATCTTTAACGTATTCGCAAGCGGGACGATCAAGCATGGAATATCGGATAACCCGCCAACAATGATTATTGATTGCGGGTGGAAGATTTTCATGGAAAAGCAAGCACACGGAAAAAAAAAATCTGCAAAGCGTCATGCATAGAACATGTGGATAAAACAACGATAACAGCCGGGAGGTATCAACTTGAAACTTCTGAGCCGTATGACGTATGAGGCATTGCACGGAGCGGGGGAGGGGGAGGGAGGGGGTGCAGGGAGGGGGGGAGGGAGGAGAGGGGAGGGACGGTGAGCCCTGATACTAAAATGCGTACGTACATGTGTGCAGCAAGTGGGGTGTGTAACTCGTTAACCCTCGGAGCGAGAAAGAAAAAAAAAAGCGTTCGAGCAACTGTAGGTAACTCAATTGAAAAACGTTGGAATGAATAATAATAAGTCGAGGTTCCACCGCCGTGCTCAAAACGGTTCATGGAGTTCACTCAAATTCTGTCAATTACTGCCGTTGAAATTCAAAACCGAAGATAAAAGAGAAGCGCTTCCCGCACCGCTAGAGATCCGTGACCGGACGCTTTGTTGGATTACCAGTAGTTGACATTTTTTTTTTAAACGGCGAAGCGACATAGCCTTTGTTCTGGCATTAATCATTTAAAAGGCAACATCTATTTCATTTTTTTAAAAGTACTCAGCTGGATTCACTTTTAATTGGATGCTGTTCCCGATTCCAGAACAGTCTAGCATTTCCAACCTTATCAATTATTTTCAGTAGTGCAGGGTATTTTAAAACAACGAAGAAAATATGCTAAATCATAAACGAACCATCAAATCGCGCTGCCATGAAGTGATAGGAAGACTTGGGATGCGATAAAAAAAATCACAACAGATGTGAATCATGGATGCGGTGAGGGTGGCCATGATGGAGTTACACACTTTGTCCCCAATCACCGAGGGATTCACGGATTCCTAATTTTAGCCACTAATTTGTGACGACAAAATAATGCAATCGTAAATTTATATATTGCGAAAACATACCGTTAATCAAAACGTGCGAGCAGGAAAATATCAATAATTACACCCCACCCCACCCAAGGATGATTATTTATGCCATCACAAATTAGTTCATTTTGATGAAGGGAGATACAAATTTACACAAAACGTGTGTTCGAAGGAAGGGGGTACAAATAATTCCGGTATAAAATCATCATCGATTGTATTCATTCCAGTAAGGTTGACCTCTATCAACCGGGTTATCTACAACTCCTGGAAAATATCCAGTCAATCGAGAGAGAGAGGGAAAAGGCATGAAATACCAACCAATGGTGAGACACCTCAGTCTTGGTCCTCAGTATACTATATAGAAGTAACTTGCATGGAACCATCATCACATCCCGGATGACGAAGAACAAGTCGGACCTCAAAACGTCGGCCACTATAGAATTATTCCCCCGGTTGTAAACTCGAGAAAAATTCATCTTAAGGTGGTTTGAGCGAGATAGTTCCCTAGTCATACTGGAGACCATATTCAAATTTTATTTTTTGATTGTAGCGTCTGTAAGAAGTATGGAATAAATATTGTAATATTAATGGCCGAAAGATATAGTTATATATTTCCAAAATTCTCAGTAACTAAATAACTAAAGCTATATAAGTCTCTAACTTGACTCATTTTTTCCCGCCGTATGGCTCAATACCCTTCAAAACAGCAGGTTTTTTGCGATTCTATAAATAATTACCGTGGTGAGTAATAGATTATTTTTATAAATATATGAGAAAAAATGCAAACTATACACAGTTTTTTGACGAAATCTAAGTGCTAGAAGTTCCTAATTTTTTAAAATATTCTCCCTCTGGTGCGCACAGCCATATCTATCTATCCCATGTAAAACAGCTTACATTTAGAGGCAAATTGCTCGAAAAGTAGTTCGGCAAGGGGTTGATATTTTGATATCATTGGAAAGATGAGAGTTTTTTCTTTAAAATAAGACCAAATTCATCAAATTCTAGGTGAAGTGGTTTTTCACTCAAATCACCTTAAATAGAGAGGCATTCTAAAATTTTAAATTTCCAACGAAAATGAAACATTTATTTGGCAATTATCTATCAAAATCCTGATATGAGTCACCGCAATCATGATTTCACTAGTGCTAGGAGTTCATAAAATATCAGTTGAACTACTAAAAATATATTATTTTATCAACTGAGTTAACGATGTTGCAACAAAGGCTCATAAATATGTTTTTTAAATTATAGTAAACATAACATCCTTTAATTATGCTTTTTCTGGTAACCTTGATCAGTATAATCATGAAGGTAAAATAAAACATGCATAGAGGTTGGAGTACAAACTATCAAAGATGAAAGGTGAAGTCCTGAACCCTTAATAATGAACCTTGCAGATATTAGACAAAAATGTTTTTCAGTGACAGAAAATTACGAAAAGTATCAAGATATTCGCTAGTGTATTAACACATGGAGAAAAAACAAGAGAATATCAAAGGGGAAAGAAAAATTATAATAATTTTTAAGTTCCCTTAAAATAATTACTTCCTATTGAAGAGCGATAAAAATTCAAGCTATGGTGCACGGCTTAGTAGCCAGCGAAGAACAGAAAAACAAAACCCTCTAGATTACACTGAGCAACATTCCGCTCTTTTTATGCTGTTTTCGCCACGAATTGTTTCAAATAAATAGCACTCGAATCGATATTTTTCCGCTTTGATATTCAGCAGAACAGGGATCATCTGCACTGGATGTAAAAAAATCCTGCTGCTTTCCTGGGACATCCGAGGATGAATGGAAAGCGTACGTTTTCTGTCCCATTTAAAAGTACGGCGGTACCAATAATTACCGCCCGAAATGAGAGTTCCGCTAAAAGAAAAAAAGGGTACGGAAATAAACGAATCCGTCGTATTCCGGCCGATGCACTGAACGAGGGATATCCCCCCCGCGGACTGCATGCGATATCCCACGACTACAACACACGTGAGGATATCGCATGAAAAATTCAAGGAGCACGGGGGTATTTTTTGTCTCAGAAAATATCCGACAGAGAGTGAACGGGAAAAAAAGAGGTGAAGCTATGGGGGAGCGGGCTCTACTCTTTGGAAGCCGGTCGGATGCTGCTCCCTCACGTTTGCCGCACATAAAAAGCGAGCGCCGTTCCTGGCATACATTACACCGAACCCACCCCTATACTCCCTCCCTATACTCCGCTTACCCTAAGGAGGGTGATGGTGCAGATGTTGGCTCTTTACCGACTCGGTTATCGTCGGTTTTTTTTAAATAAAAACGTCCTTCAACTCTTCTCCTCCAAGCCTCCTAGTTCACCAGATATATATACTTACACTGCGCACGGGATGTCTATTGTTTCCGATAGTTTCTAGCATGGCATTCCGTTTGAAATTAACGAAGGCCATGCACCAAAAGAGTCATTAACTTCGGAGGATCTTCGACTATAAATGCTTGAAATTTATGGGAAAATGTTAAAAAAGAGGAAGTTTATTCAAAAGAATAAGCCATTTCATGTCAAATATTTATAATAAAGGAAAAATTAAAATTTTGGACAGATTTAAATATCTAGGGGAAATCTTAACATACAACCATGTATGAGAAACCAACGTGGAACAATGGAATACATAAATTGACTAGAGCACAATATATCACCAAGAACAACACATATAACAAAAAATGCCTCTCAATAGCCACAAAATTAAGACATGAAACAATTACACAACCGGAAATAACTTATGCAAGTGAAATCATCATCAAATCAACTAATACAATCGCAATAGATACATTACTCAAGATAGAGAGGAGAATAGTCAGAACTTGCATAAAAAAAAATACCAAAAAAACGGACACTGGAGATTAGCTTCCAATGAAACAAGTCAATACAGAGAAATAGAACCTCTGTAATGAGCAACAATGAGAAAGAAACGAATCTCATTTTTTGGGCACCTAATCAGAACACCAGTAAGACCAGTGCAAGATGGATAGCAGAAATTGAGGAAGACATGAGTGAATTACACATTGCAATAGAAGATTTGAAAGAGAAGACAGATGCTATCGTGAAATTCAAGGACAAACAGATCAGACTACAAACCAAAATCAACAAACAGAGAATAGGAAGGGTGATCTCAGACGAAGAAAGAAAGCTACGATCCGAGCGAATGAAGAAATACTGGGGCTGAGACAGAAAAAACAGAAGAAATCCAGAAGATGACATAAGTGATACAATGAAGGCCATAAAATAAAAAATAAATAAAGGAAAAATTAAATAAAATTAAGGAAAACATTATTTTTCTTGTTTTAAAACGTATCTCTGTGACACCGAAATGATTTCAATGCACGTAGAAATAATTATTCTGCAATAACTGAAGTAAAACAAATCCATGTGCTTCAACGACCGTCTTTCTGATTATTTTAAATCTTCTTTCCAATCTGGTTGCAAAAGCGCTTCACAGCATGTCGTGCGCAAATAATACATAGATAATAATTTACGCTCCCCTCTATTTCGATTTCAGGTGTAAGGTTTCCAAAGAATGCAGCATAAGTAGTGAATTAGTGGTACATGAGTAGATACAAAATATCTAAATCGAAGTTAAAGAAATATGAATTAGCACATTAAACTATGGAAATGATTCAGTCACCCAGGATTTAGAAATGCCCTTTGGGTAGTGAGTAAATGAAACATCATGAAATCCTTAAAATTATACAGTATTTGGCCAGAATAACTATTAACATACGCCTAGAGTCAACAATGGAACTCAATAGGACAACCATATTTGTAGAAAAAAACATAAATTACATGGCGTAAAATGGTTGTATGTAAAAGAAGGAAATCGGCAGATTTGTAAATAATTTTTGAAAACTAGAATTTTAAATGTTTCTAATTATATGAAGTAAACTTTCGAAAGAGCATTTAAAGTTTGAAACTAAAATTATAGGGACTAGGGCTCCCTTCCTTTAGTTCATGCCACACTAATCAACTATTATTAATAATTTGTTGCTCGAAGACCTTCGAGAATGGATGGAATCCTATACAATTTCTCCGCCTAGCTACACTTTCTTTCAGCCATAAATTTTAGTAATGTGAATCACATCTCATCCCTTAACAATATATTTTCTTATTTCGTATTTCTACCTAGAGGCTAGAGGGAGGAATCTGAAACCCTTTTACGTTTTCTATAGGTGTCAAGTGAATTTTGAAAATTTCTCCTTGTAGGTCAAAGGCATAATATCGTTGAAATCTATTGAAATACGCACAGACACGGTTAAATTCCATTAAATGCAGCATTTACAGCCAGTATAAGGTTACATGCAAAGCCTCGGAAACTGGAAAAATTGCTTATCAACGAAAATGAAAAAAAAATCGAAATTTACATTAATTTTGCGTTTAAACATCGAATAATTCAGTTTATCGATCGGTAGACAAAATTCGGTTGCAAAACTTAAATTCTTTGATGCATTGGCCTCATTTTGGTGGAAGAATAAAACTCGTATCTCAATAATTTCATATTTTAATGAATGAAAGAAAATTACTCTACACAGAACTTATTCGTTTTTCCCGTTTAATTCCATCGAAAGACAAAGTCTTATCTAAGCTCGAAATGAAAGAAAAATGTTGGGATTTTAGATTTTTTCCTGACTCGACACCAAATTCTAACCCTCTACCTATGCCTTTGACCTCTTCACGTAAACGAAAGAGCTATCACAAATCATGCTGAGAAACATGTTGCTTGGTAAATATGTAAATAAATGCGTGAGAAGTACAGGGTGTTTCAAAAAGGACTTTACAACTTTGAAAAGTCATATAAAATTATTCCAAAAAGGTACAGAGCTCGTTTTGGAGTTGTTTTAAAGGGAAACACATCAAGTTTTGACTCGCGTAGTCCGCTAGTGCCTAATCGCGCCACATAAGCCGCAGAAGCGCTAGCGGCAGTTACGTTAAAGATGGCTGCCTTCACTGGACCCGAGCGTGCTAGCTGTGTGTTTTGGTTTGAAGAATCGAAGTCGGCAACAACAGTTCAGCGTAATTTTCGTACCAAGTACGCTAAAGATCCTCCTAGTAGGCCAATAATTTATGAGTGGCATAGATGTTTTGTAGAAACAGGGTGCTCAGTAAAACATAAGAAATCCTCAGGTCGTCCAAGCACATCTGATGAAGTCGTTGAGCAAGTGAGACAAAGCTTTGCCAACAGCCCTACGAACTCGACCCGGCGTCCATCTCGTGAGCTGCAAGTCCCACATACGACGGTTTGGCGTGTGTTGAGAAAACGTTTGCATTTGAAACCGTACCGATATTCGCTTTTGTAAAAGTCCTTTTTGAAACACCCTGTACAGTTAACAGAAGGGTATCTCACCCTCTCAGCGCAGAATGAGATAAGAACGTCTCTTATGCCATTCGACAGGTACAGTGATGCACCTCCATATAACCCTTCAAAGCCAGGATGAAATATTCTCGGAAAATTGAAGTCCCAGCGAGCACTGAATCCTGTCCACTGGGGCCAGCCAATCCTTTTTGCCATTTAGGATCAAGCCATCGCTCTGATTTCTCCCACCGTGGATTATTTGTCACATCCATGACTAGTGCCGAACTGAGACCAGATGAGTGACACTGTCTCTTCGCCGACCTTAAAAAAATATAGAGCGCCTTATGCATAATAAAATATGGCAGTGTCATTTTGTCCAAAATATTTTCATCCGCGACTCAACCAAGTGCATTCAGGTATTTGCTTTGAGAGAAAAATATTCAAGAAATCACAACGGCATCAACGATGACAGATATGCACGTTCAACGTACACCTATGTGTCAAACTTCGACAAATTCCTAACATGACGTTTCGGATGTAGAATTCGAGTCTCCTTTTGCAATGCGAACGCTTGCATAGCCATTCCGACACCGAAATTCCACCTCCACCCATCGGCATTGATTGCCTTCGCGGAACATCCGCTCCGTCGCACTATCCGTATGATATGGACCATCCACCCAACATGCGACACTCATCACCGGCTTGATGCTCTGGGAAGGCGTATTACATCGCCCCGGGACACGAATCTTTCAACAGTCCCACGCAAGATGGAAATAAAAGGGAAATACATACTGAGGGATGGGATCCATGGATTATTTGCCGAGGTTTTTCCTCCGCATCTGACAAAAACCGCCACGAGGGAATCCCGGCTCCGCAGGTAAAGTAACGCACCCCGATGTGCATTTTTTTTAAAACAAAGCGAGTTGTAAAGGTACATTAAATTGCATTTCTTCAAAGGTGGCCCGAATAGAGACAGAACTAAACACTCTCCGACAAATTATGGAAAAAGTATTTGGTATATCTGTGTATATCTATATATGGCTATTGCGATCGCCTGGTAAAAGAAGCGATTGAAATCCGGCTGGAAGACAAAAACTTAAACAGGGACTCAGGTTTCCAACTCAGTAACTCCTGGAAACCAGCATTGAGGAACATCAAAGAGAAAAATAGGGAAAGAAATAATCAGACTCCCGCCTTCATAGGAACTTGAACCCGGCGAGAGTAGTATGTATAAGGATGACCAGAACGACAATCTACAGCCCTGATGACGATGCGCGAGTCGAGCATCGAAACGTCGGCCACAATGGAGATTTCAACCCGGTTGGAAACCCGAGAAGAATTCATTCATTATTTGGTATATCGTTTCTCTCCATTGCATTCTAAAGGGAGGAAGCTCAGAAGTATTATTGAAAGTAAACTGGGATGTGGGGGGATAAATTGGTGTCCAGGCGTGCAGTGAGGAAAATGTGAATTTATCTTCCAAAACAATCAAATGTGTTGGATGTATTCTGCTTCCGCGAATATCCACCGCGTATGTTGTATTGGTGAAGACAGTTTCACTTCATATCAAGGGGAGGAGTTCAGGTCGAAGTGGTTACGTTGCATTTTTTCCGTTATTTATAGGAGTTGCTGTCTGCTCTTGAGCGCCCTGATTAGTTGTCCTGATTATCGCCCTGATTTTTGGTCTAAAAACTCTTTTCCAAGTTGAAGTGAGACAATGCCCGTCCTTTCGGTTGCATAATATCAGGTTATTAATTATTTCTACGGCCTCTCTAATGAGTCTAAAGGGATTGATTAATTAATGGGAAAAACTGATTTTTAAAAATACTTCCTGATTCTAGCGTGTCAAAGGATGATCCTTCAGAACGATACTAAGGATCTTGTTTTTACATTTATCATGCAAAGAACCGTGGCTTTAACTAACGGCCAGTCATACCTGATCCTAACACTGTCCAATAATCTAAAGGATTGAGTTCAATATTCTTTTCGCACGGAATATAGGATAAGGCGTATTTTACTCTCTATTCGATACACGATTAAATACATTAACAGGTAAATTAATATATATCAGTTCTCACCAGAACTTATTCTTCTTATTCAAACACAAATTATAAATCATACGAATACCAAAGTAAAGTTGGTGCATTATAACTAGGTAAAGTTTATGGTTAAATAGTACTATATTAAATTTACGTGGAAAAACAAGGCATTAATTTTTCATTCCCAATGAAGAATACCTAAGTGGCTGGAATTTATACTGGCCACGTAAAAAGGTAAAATATACCTTAGTAATACTTGATTACAACTCTTTTCCCGGCATGTGCTAGTAATAATGAACTACTTGCATCATAGGAATCGACTACAGTGGTAAACAAAACATGGTGTCAGTTGCATTGAAGACCCTTTTCGGTTTTTCCATCTCAGAGGTCCATTGCCTGCGAATAACTACGCTCACTAGGAGTAACGAAGTCTTCATGGTTCCCAATGTCTTGAGCCTTCCTAAATAACTTCATAAAACCTATTGAATCTGTTATTCACATCAACTGAAATTCTCTCCTGTCTAAATCCAAAATATACCTTAGACGAGCTGCTTCATTGGGTGGCTAACACTATTGTTATGTACTAGTTTTACGTTTTGCCTTTATTTTGACGGGAAAAAATTACGTTTTGAACGCTGCTGGCACTTTGCCGCCCTCTTTGGTTGAGAGAAATTATACTGGCGGTGTTGTCAATGCCATTGGCGGCGTTTCCTCCCCTTCGCCGACCCCTTCTCATGTTCGCATTTTCCTCCCTCGCGTCGTCACGCTTGACGTTAAGAGACTGACGCCCAAGTTTCGGCTCCCACTGAAAACATGGAGTAATAGATATCCTATATCAGGGAATGTATGCACGTAATAGAGAGCTTCAATGGAGAACCGACGAGCAGCGCTCCTCGCGGCAAAGTTATAGAATCAAAGCGGAGATTCGCGACGCGAAGCCAGGCGTTGGGAGGGGAAGGAGACTTAATGTTGCTTGGGAGATTAAATTTTGTAATTATGTTCATCGAATTGCCAATATTAATGAAGTGCGTCCTAAATAATGGCGTAGTTGAGCATTCAAACCTACGACCAATAGGTTAACCGGCTTGTAAGGGCCTTTTCTTGAAGCAGGTATTAATTGACATATTCGTGGTTCTTTATGCATGTTTGCCGTGTAACTTAGCTGGAAGTTCGGAGTCAAAGGTGATTTCAAGATTTTTCAGGGGTCAAACGGAAGACTTTAGCCCGTAAGTCCAAACATATTCCCAAGAAGAATATCATTGCCTATTGTTCATGCAAGTTTCAAAGTTATACCTCGCGTAGTAATTGAGATATTCGTGGTTCCTTATGCATGTTTGCCATATAACCTAGCGGGAAGTTCGGAGTCAGAGGTAATTTCAAGATTTTTCTGGAGTCGAACGGAAGACTTCAGCCCGTAAGTCCAAACATATTCCCAAGAAGAATATCATTGCCTATTGTTCATGCAAGTTTCAATACCTCACGTATTAATTGAGATATTAGTGGTTTCTTATGCGTGTTTGCCGTGTAACCTGGCGGGAAGTTCGGAGTCAGAGGTTATTTCAAGATTTTTCTGGAGTCGAACGGAAGACTTCAGCTCGGATCTCCAAACATATTCCTAAGTCGCGACGCCATCATGGATGAGTAGCATACGACTAAATTTTCAATGAATGCTTTGTAATGTCATGTTATTAGGTGATATTGAATGCTTAACAACAATTACTACACGATTGAACATTTAGCAACTCAACTGTAAAGTCTAGAACGATTTCTGTTACACCTTCTACAACAAAATGATTGATTCCCCCTCGATATCACGACAAGGTTTATGAATCAGTGTATACCTATGTTCAAAGGCATCACTTTGACACGAAGAACTAGGCTGTCCGATCACGCGTCTAATTTGTACATCCAGAATTACATTCACGACGTAATAACGATCCATATTGCCGACCATGTCGTTGATCATTGTGTGTCTGTTAGTTTTACCTTCATTCATTGTCCTCTGTGTCCAGGATTGGAATTTTAACTTTTCTTCAGAAGTCGTTTTGTGAGGCTTGTCGGAAAATAATTCGGAGGTCAGAATTTATCTTTACCATGCAAATACGACAATTTTTTGGGCGCTTAACAGTTCCCTAAATTTTAAGTTGGTTATACAATCAGGTAAAAGCGAAGATCTCTCTTTGGGAAAGGTAAATTCGCATATGAAAGTGTGTATGCTTTGCCGTGAAGTTTTCTCGAAGAAAACTTTGGCATTACCTAGATGACGCAAACGAATTGAGTGTTCTCAAACGCAATAATAACCTCACGACAAATATGCTCGTTTTATTTTTAAAAATACGAGAGTTATAACCACAGTCGATATTATAACTAAAGTAAAAGGAATATTCCACTGCAATCATTTGGCACCTACGTAATTATCTTGAAGGATATATTACGAAGTCAAAGAAAAAGATGAATCTTTATTACTTTTTTAACTATACATCTTCTTCAAGTATTATCAGTGCATTGCTAATGATTTAGTTTGGATAAGGCAACCGCATTAACTATCTTCAAATATATACATGCAATCAGAATTCAATTACGCAGGTGAAACAAAAGAACCTTATGGGATTCCTTATTATCTTTAGAAGCAATTGTTATTCACATCACATAGAAACCAAAAACATAATAATAAAGTCTACGGTAATCCTCAATTTCATAGGATATTGCGGTAAATATATAATTTAATGGTGGTATTCATAGTCGCAAGAAATCTCAGATTATATTCAATCGTTGATTATATTTCTGATTATTGCAGTCTGCAATTTATACTCACTCGAAAATCTCTAGTTCGCTAATCTCTGTTTCATAAACCAAAGTTCCATCAATCGTTGATTTTTTAGTTTTCATAGAGGTAAAAAAATCATTGATTTTTCTATAAGTATTCATAGTAAAACAATCACTGTATTTTTGGCTGAATAAACATCGATTCGTGAACTATGGTCTAAAGCGTAATCAATGAAAGTTTCGATGACATATTCTTCAGGCAGTCTCCGAAGCACCTCGTTTTTTATGCTGTTGTTTTAAAGTTAATTAGTTTTTTGATGTTTCAAAAACAATTCTGGACACATAAGTGCCGCTTGAAATTGATTAAGGTATTTTTAGGCTGTTAGAGTCATATTTTGGAAGAAATTGACGATAAAATAATTCTATCGATGAAAGTGCTTTCCAGCATCTAAATAACTTTCGATAGGGTTTATTTTAGCTTACGTTCATGATTTTTGTATTCCAGTAAATCATTAGTACTGTGCTTGATACTTACCAAGCGTCAATTGCTGGCTTAATAAGAAGTAATGGAATTATTTCCCTCAATACTTTCCGATTGCGAAAAGGACATCATCGTATTTATCATAATTTACGATATCCGTACTATTTCCCTCCCAAAGCATCATGAAGGCTGAACGGAGATATGTAAATAGTGTTAGTTTTCGCGTATAAATAGGACTCTCAGGAACAATATAAAGCCTGCAAAAAATAATTTATCCGAAGCAATGCTTCCAAGGCAATTTTGTAGACGTATATAAAAAGCCACTTGTCTCCATTGTTCCCAAAGGCGAGATGGGAAGGTTGCTAAGGCCCCCGCTTCTGAACTATACGTAACTTTTGTCATCTACTACAGCACAAATGCAACGGTTAGGAGGATATTTCGTATATTCCTCGCCATTTATAATGTTAACAAGACATTGCATACTTTATTTTCGGCAATTTCATTTTATTTTCCGTTCAAGTTCAAAGCTGTTACAAATATTTTCTCGGGCACAAGAAATAATGTCAGGGACATTTGAAATTTTTGCTGTTATGATATCGAAACAGTATGAGTAGCCAGAATCATAATCAGAAAGAATGATTTGCTGTGTGGTTTCCAGATACCGTTAGTGCTCACCAGGTCCTTCATCCAAGAAGAAAATCACGCATTGTACTGAAGAGTTTATTCCATATCACGGAGGACATTAATTTTTCAATGCAATAATCGGAATTTTTTCCTAGTTTTTGGCTTCAAAATCATATTGACTGAGACGCAGCAACTTTGCGGCCTCATTTGTGAAAGACAATGACTAAATTATGACTAAGGACACACTTGCGTGGGATCACATTCTTCTGATGTCAGCCTTACAAAGCTCCCTTATAGAGAAAATTTACTACGTATTACATTCATCATTCCTGATACTTGAATATGATTCTTTGCTTAAAAGAGACCAGAGGTGTATAAACGTATCTTTACACCCAGCCACGCAGCCATAGTAGTTTCCCTTTCAGATGTGTTTTGAAGTGAGCACCAAATTGTCGTAGAAGACCTCTAACGCATAAGTATTTTTCGGGCTTAACTGCATTATTTATAAAAAAACTTTTATCGAATATAAGACTCACACAACGGCGGGGAGCCGTAAAAAGAAGTATCTATAGAATAAAGGCAGAGATGAGGAGAATCGACGAAAGAACCTCCCAGAGCAAAAAAAGAAGAGAGAGGAAGATTCCTTTGAGAGAAAAATGAAATGTCATGGCCCTCTATGTCACAATAGTGAAAGCGTATGCCTTTATATTGCTTTATGATGTCACGTTCAACCCTTGCGACCTCTACATACTCAATTTACTTTCAGTGATTTACTTTCAGACAAAGTTAGTTTATTCACGACCCGGGTTTCAACACATTATGTCATCTCAGGTGCTTAATCCTGAAGATGACATAAAGTGTTGAAACCCGGGTCGTGAATAAACTATCTACTGTGAAATTCGCATAATTTTTATCATTCCTAACATGGAAAAATTTCACGTAATACACCCTAAAACCGCAAGTTTTCTTAAAAGTATAGTAGTTGTGAGGGTGTACGTGTACATTTTTGAGATGGCTCGCAAAAAGAATGAAACCAAAAACTCCTAGGGATGACAAATTTGCTATTTTTTCTCTCTGTGAAGAGAAAGCGAGATGAACAGAGTGCCATTAGAAACGCAACAGTGGTAAAGAATTGTATCACGAGGTGGTGAAGGATTAAGACGCCGTTAATGAAATTAAAAAGATACCTGCTATGCATACCACGCTGCAGTTGAAGACCAAATGGACAGAGAGGACTATAGGCTCGTTCACAACAACTTAACTTGGCGTAACTTGACTTATTCTCTCGTCGAAGGCGAACCAGTGCGCGAAGTTTCTAACCAATCGAAACCCACCACTGCCAAATTCGATCTTACATATCGATTGATGAGGCCTATCAATAGCGTGAATATCGAGAGTTGTAGTAAGCTCCCCCGAAACAGTTCAGTTGATATGTGAAGTATTAATTGTAAATAGTGAGTTGAACTATAGAAGTATTAAAATGGAAGAAGGTTTGTTGAACATGTAAGGGTTATTTTGCACTGACTCGATCAACTTATCCGCATCCATTTTCGCTTAAACGTATCCAAATACGACTTCACAACAAAATCACGTTTTCAATATGGCTGCTCGAGGAGATATCGAGAGTAGCAATCGATTGCTGCCCGACTATCGATAGTAGTGCATGCCATACTATTGGCTGGAATCAAGAGAAAGTTGAGCTGAGCTCAACTCCAGGCTACGCCAAGTCGAGTTACGCTGCTTTAAGTCTTTGTTAACTAGTAGACGCTATTCTCAAGGTCTCACCTCTGGCGTTGCGCCGAGTCAAGCCAAGTTACACGACCTTAAGTGCGATATTCCACAGATGAAAAACCATTCGCCTTGACCGGGATTCGAACCCGGATCCCTCGATTTCGCGCCGAGTGCTTTAACCAGTTAAGCTACCGAGGCGTCCTTCAAGGGTTTAATTAAAAATTCCAGAATGTACGAACAGCAAAAACTGGAGAAAGTGGAAGAATTTTGATATTTGGGAAGATATTCTCGTTAGGTCAATCACATTCGGCAGCACCAAGAAAAACTGAGCTGTTCAGGGAAAGATTTCTGCATTTCGCTCTACAAATATACGAACAAAAGAAAAAAAAATCTCTGGAAATACGCTTTACGGGAAAATATTATTTTGGAAATACAATGCAATGGTTATGATGACTTTGGTAGTTGACTTCAACGTTTATTTATACCAAATGATTTTGACAACCAAACTTTCGTTACCATAGCTAAAAGAATAATTTACGGTAGAGAGTAATTTATATTCCCTTTAAACGCTTATGTAAAAAAGTATATGTATTTTAACTCGAAATGAATTCAAATAACTTAGCATTCTCGTGTAATATACAGAAGTACACAGTAGGAGTTCAAGCAGTCTTGGGCAGCCTTTTTTGCTTGTTTTACCAAAAAGGTGTAATATAAACTATCTTATGCATTTTTTTGCAGAATTCTGAAGAACTTTATTTTTTGATCATCGAATATAATTTATTCACATTCAATTTCATAGATTTTTGCATTAAAGGCTTTTGCTAATACATTGTTTTTGCGTCTTTCCAATCGAGTTTCATAATTTTAGTCGATATCTACTTGAATTAAGGTGATGATTCATTTTTATGGGATTAAAATTGGATTCATGAGTAATTTCCGAAGTCCTCTGAAAGACTTGATGCTTGATCTTGAAATAAGATGCTTCATTCCCTTCGTTGGCGATAAACAACGCCATAGTGAATATAAATTTCACCGTATATTTTGAGATGGACGGTTACATTTCATGATCCTTTCAACAGTATGTTGTGAAAAAGTCTTCATATGTAGAACGCAGAATTTCCATTTTATACACAAAATTATAATGTTTTTTACTTTTGGCCTGTTTTTTTAGCATTTGAAGTTAGATGTTTGGCACTGAGCGACGCCTTGATCGTTTCACAATAGTCTTCTTAGAACAAGAGTGGATGGAACAGCAAATTGGAAGAATTACTGAGGAAGACCAGATGTAATAAATTAAGAAAACATTGAAGTATGTCATAATTTTTAAGGGAACTAATTGTAAGTGGTTTCCTGAAACGAGAATGGTTGCTAGCCGTGAGGAGAGCTGCAGCAAACCAAAATTTGGAACTCTGACTTCTGACGATAATGAATAATGTTGCACTCAATAATTTAATTGCCTCGTATATTATTACACCGAAGTAGAAGGAAATTTTTGAGCTATTATAAGAGGCAACCTAAATTTTAAAAATACTTAAAAATTCACTAAACACCGTCAATAATGGCTGTGGATGGTGTTAAAGGCGACAGATGAAGTGAAGTATCTAGAAGTTACGATAACTTCGGACCTATCGTGGGAAACACATATAAGAAATATTTGTGGCAGAGCTCTGAAGAAGCTAGGATTCGTCAAGCGTATTGTGGGAAGATTTTAGGATGAAAAATTAAACTCACTCAGTGATTCAACCCGAAGTTTGGTTTGGATAGTAGAGGGTAGAGCTCACCCCAGACTAAGCCACACGCGTGTGAATTTCACACATTCAGGGTAGGTAGGCCAGTTCCTTTCCCTGGGCCACCTCGCACTCAAGAGGATTTTCTTTGTTCAGGGGCGTCCAAAGGCTTCACCCGGATTTGAACCCAGTAGCCAAGCGCTCTACCCACTAGGCCACCACGCTCCCCTGAAAAAGTAAAAGAGAGGTGCTATTTTGCACTCGTCCGGCCACACCTTGAATATGCAGCGAGCATATGGGATCCGGTGCAGAAAGACTTAATCCGGGAACTTAATAAAATACAAAGGAAAGCTGCGCGATTCGTCAAAAACTGCTACGGGCGTACAGACAGCGTTACACAGATGTTAAACGAATTAGGCTGGGAGCCGCTAGAGACTCGGAGGCTGCGCGCTAGGCTTGGATTGCTTGAGCAATTGAGAATAGATATCTTTAAGAGCGACACGGAGAACATCATATTAGAACCCCACTATATTTCCAGGTCCGACGGAAACGATAAAGAGAGATATTTTGCCGAACGGATAGGTATGGGAATTCGTTTTTCCCCCGAGCAATAAGGGACTTCAATAAATGCTAGGCGTAATTTCATTAGAGCGTTTCCTTTTTATATGTAAACGGGTGGTGTCCTAACACCCCCCGCCACACGCCTATTTAGGCGACTTGCGGGGTAGTATGTAGATGTAGAAGTAGATAATTAGATTAAAAGAAAAGCCTACTCCTTTTCGCTACAAAAATAAAAAGTTTTTTACCCAATTAATTCTAAAATAAACACAAATGAATATCTGAATATCACTCTCAGCAAATTATTCTCCCTTACCATGATGTGTAAGGGCTTCTTTTCAAAGTGATTCTTCCTCCATTCCTTCATTTCCTAATATCCTAGCACTTTTAGATTACTTTTACAGTTATCAAGCACTTGTTTTTGTAAGCTTTCAAATGTTTCCTTTCCCTTCCCGTTTTATTCATATATCATTTCTTCAATTCCATGAATTGTATCAACAAGCAAAATCTTCCGATACCATCCCTCTTTCTTTCCCAGAATCGTTTCATATGATCACATTCACGAACATGGCACTTTCATTATCCACTATCCACAGAAAATCACATCGTTACGCATACCTACTACCCCTCCAGTTCAATCATTCCATTTTCCTCCAAGAAACATTTCATTTTCCTCCATCACAAGTGATTTTAATCTTTTTTAACTTTCTATTTACTGCCAGAGCCTTTGATATACAGTTTAGAATATGGCTATGCATGCTATAATTCAAATTTTGCGTACGGTCAACAGGATCGCAAGAGGTATGTAGCTCCAGAGATAAATATCACAACGGATAAGGTGGCACTTCAAATATCATGCTGAGAAAGTTATAGCGTGTATTTTAGCTTCTGGGGGGTAAAAAGAATCAACATCATCCAATAGTTTGGTTGAAGGGTTGGCCCTAACTCTACACTCTGGCTTCGGAAATAATGACCAAAATTTTACTTTCTTTACTCCATTTAACTCAACTTCAATTACTTAAACTACGGGTTCAAACATTATTGTTAAACTATTAATACGTCATTTCTTCGCACAAACACTTCCGAAGGCCGACTATAAGTTGCTTTAAGTGCGCAAGAACTAAAGAGTTATGTAGCTCCAGAGATATCTATCGTAACAGATAAAGTGGCACTTACGATATCATGCTGAGGAAGTAAAATTGTGCATTTTAGTTTCTGGAGGGTAAAAAGAATCAACATCATCCAATAGTTTGGTTGAGAGGTTGGACCTTACTAAGCACTCCGGGTTTGGAAATAATGACAAACATTTTACAATCTTTAATTGATTGAATTCAATTTCAATTAGTTAAACTATGGGTTCAAATATTATTGTTTAACTATTAGGTATACGTCAGTTCTTAGCACAAACACTTCCGGAGGCCCACTACGTGCTGCTTTGAGTGCGCAAGAACTAAAACCAATACGGAAGGTACTAGGGACTCAATAGCAGACGAAATTCTGCACCAACTCCGATAGGAAGTACCTACTCCATAGAATGTCAGTTTCTATCCCGTTTCGCAAAACATTACGAGAGCCTATTTCATGGTCTAGATCCTTCTCTATTTCTCTCAATTCTCCTCCAATCCTCCCAACAATCTCTTTAACCCCAGTTTCCTCCTCTTTTTTCCTCTCTCTCCCTCCTCCTCCTCTCCAACGCATCGCCAGATCCAAACTCGACCGGGAATCCGTCCCGGGGTCTTCTCTCCTCCTACCCCTAATTGGATTGATTCTCAAGAGCATCGCCGACCAACCCAGCCAACCCTCCTAATTCCTCCCTCCTCCTTTCACTCTCTCTCTCTCTCTCCACCTCACAATTTCCTCCTTCCCTTCCTGCAACCCTCCCCCATCTCCACTCTCCCCTCTTCACGTGTGACCTCCGCTTGATCTCAACAAGATCCCTCTCCACCCCTTGTACGAACACCACCACCCCTTATAACCTTCCCAATTTCTATCTCTCCCCACTCACTTTCCCCGTGCGCTCACAATCTTTCTCCTACACGACTCACTCTCATACTTCCACCCTCTTTACGTTTTCATCCATCCAGAACGTACTCGCTTCACGCAGGGATGAAATCCCAGCAATCCACTCGAAGTACAGCCGATGATACGTAATGCCGATTGTCAAAAATCACCATTATTTCACACCCAGTTGCTTTTTTAAGATAGATTGATATGTAGATAAATTTATTGCTTCAGTTGAAAACAAATACAGTAAAAAGTTTACCAACACAATAATGGAGCTTAAGGAGGTTCCGCCGCGACTGTGTGACTAAAAAACAAATACTAAATTCCACATTTTTTATATTTTGTCAAAAATTCCTGCTTTCGCTGATGAAATGCGTTACCTATAGAAACCCAAAAGTATAAAGAAACAAAATATATTCAGATTATTATTCCACGAATGTATTTTAAATGAGCACTTTTTTCCAGCCATAGGAGCCGACTGCAGCGCCATTTACTACGAATTACCGCATTTTGACTTCAATTACGGCAGCAATTCCTTAATAACTAAAATAATAAGGTGGTAAGATCCCTATATTATATTCTTATTCAGTTTATCTGGATTATTTCCTTCATATATAAATAGTTTTCCGCAAAAATGTCATTTATATACTTGATGGAAAAATACTATTTTCCCCGTGTTTCTCTCATTCCCCCATTAAATACCATGCATTTTCAAATTCAATTATAGAATAAAATAGCGTGGAAAGGTATTTTTTTGTTGTTCATAACATATAGAGGACAAAGGTTTCTACAAGTAGACAGAATATGAATGAAATGACATTTAGGTCATTTTACGGTGGAACCACCTTAACCCACATGAACTTTGCATCTGTTTTGAAGTGCGCTTATCTAGTGCGCAGGGTCTGAATCACGAATGGGAGGAAAGTGCGCTGGTGTTGTGTTAAGCGATGTGATTAGCGCACTATTATACGAATGGAAGGCGCCAATTATAAGGTATCCCATTTCTAATGTTCGATTCATAGATACAAAATGCCTGTTTAGCGCCCAACTTATTACAATGATATCAAAATAAAAATAGCTCTATCTCCAAGTTTATCCAAATCTGCGAAAAATGAAATCTCATGGCTGACAGCCGAGGGGTAATCAATGTGGATAAGTTAAGAATTAGTGGGCGTAAATACTTGGAGCAGGTTACGGCGATTATTTTGGTGAGACAGAATCGGTCAACGGTAAAAACGTACTTGATTTAAAAAATTGGTGAATAAATATATATATATATATATATATATATATATATATATATATGCATAGTTTATTTATATATATATATATATATATATGTGTGTGTGTGAAAAAAGATAATATCGCAGTAGGTATTGCTAAAGGTGTTGCATCCTACTAGTGTTAATTCCAGCAATGCATTTTAGCTGAGTACATAGGGGGACTATGCAACAAAAATGCTGACCTACTCAGGCCTGAAAAGATTCTGACTCAAATGGGAGTATACCGTTGCTTATATGACGTCCTCAGACGTCCACATCAACTTGATATTAATGCATTTACAGGAAAACAAGGGAATTTATCTCTTCACATGCAAAATTTAAATCGCAACCAAAGGAAAAACTACTTGAATTGGGAATGATGACGGAGGTTTAAAATGTAAAACCCAAAAGCAAAGCTTTATTTGAATTATTTTTCTCATCTAGTATTACACTCAAGCACGAGATTTTAAGCATTTCTCTAATTTCATGAAAATCGCGCTTCAGTGAAAGAGTATCAGTGTGGCCATTAATTACTTTGTAAACTCAATGAACAGTGAGAGATTGGCTCAAATACTACCATATAGTTTTGTTATGAAGATTCTCGCAGCTTCTTTTATCAATAAAAAATTATTACAGACTAATTTAATTCCACTAATCATGGGAATTTTAATTCTAACAAGATCATCATACCTTAACTGCTATAACAGACGGCTGTCCCAAGTAAAATGTGACTTGGAAGCAGACAGGTTTTGGCAACCAAAGAAGACACCATACCTGCAAAGGAAAGAGAATATTTTTCAAAGGGAAGGCTTAGTACCACTCCAAAAAATCCCATGACTTTCCAGCCATTTTGCATAATTTTATAATGCTGGACCCCGTAGCACAAAACAATCGCTAGAAAAATCTTTAATAGAGATTTAGCAACATAAAAGAGGAAAAACGAAAGAAAACGGCTCACATTTATGTTATTTAAGGAATAGAAGAAGAAAGCTTTGCACTATGCTATATCTGATGTGTAAACTTATCGATAAATATAATAGTCAGCCGGGTTCGAACGTGAATAGTTACGAAACATAAAAAGTTTTCCTGTAACTTTCTTCCCTTAAAACACTCAACACAACTTACTGGATACCTCAAAATCAAACCGTAACTGACATATGAAGTGTGACGGACGGACACTTCGCAAATTTGATGTGCAAATAGACAACTCAAAAATATAACTTCAATAATGACAAAGTATGAGTAAACGTGTAATTATTTTGGCAACAAAATGAAAAAGAAACAATCATTGGATACAAAAAAATAAAGTGAGACAGCTAAGACAATTCCGTCACTTGAAAATCGCTGCAGGGGCGAGTCTAATCTTAAAGTAAGTACTGGAAAGGTACTTTCTACCTCAGGAGGTAGCATCATTATCACTATGTAGTGATAGGAATTTATTTTTCTAGCAGGTACCAAATATAGGCATAGAAGAATTTTAAATTTTACTGCTCGAATCATAAAATTCTAAATAATGCTAAAGTTAAAAAAATAAACAGCCAATTCAATTAATGCAATAGTTTATTCATTGAAACACACTCTGGCTATAAGTGGATATTCCATTTCGAATTTAGAATGTCTAATAAACGGATCCACTTATAACATAAATGCCCGCAAAACCTTCATTTTCCCTCAATAAACGAGGGAGAGACATTTTAAGAGAATTTGAGGTTCGATGTTCCTTTAAAATCACATCAAATTTCGATTTACATAATAATTTACACTTAAAAAAAACGTTTTTGGAAATGAATTGAAACGCAATTAATGGAACGAACATAGAAATAGGATGAGTAGCAATAGAAGCGTAAAGATCGCTCAATTGAACGTACCAACTGGTAGACGAAGCGTAAAAAGACCCAGAAGACGATGGAAGGACAACCAAGGCATTAGCGAAGAAGAACAAGCCACTGGCCAAATATAGAAGAAGAAGGAAGAAGAATAAGAAAATCTTTTTTGTGTCAGTAGCTCACATCTCTGAATCAATTTTCCTCACCATTATTCTCCTGATATAATAACGGCATCACCAGCCAAAATTACATTAAAAAAAAAATTGAAATATTTACTTAATCGTTTTCTACACCCTGCTCGCCAGCCGAACTAAATGCTCATCAACGATTGCGAGCACTAGCGTGGTTCCATCTCAAATGAATACAGAGTGTAGATATACATCAAAGTCGGTGAAATTCGCCATGAAAAAAAACATTTGACACCGAGATTCGAACTCTGATCTCCCAATCACCGGTCAGGTGTGTTAGCCAGTTGCGCCACCAAACCATCTCAATTCAAGGCAAATTTATTGGAGAATATAGAGTGAATATATTCTAATTTCTTTTAGAAAAAGTAATGTTACATAAGGAAAATAGGTTCATAATGCACCCGGTATGAATAGAAAAGTCTTTAAATCGTCATTGAAGGTTTTTTTTCAGGAGCTTTGGACTTACTCTCTTTTTTATAATTTCACCTGAGCCCTGATGAAGAAGCTTTCATAAAAAAGCGAAACGCTGGTGAAGTGGTGGTTTCCAATTGAATTTTAGACCAAAGTTCCAGAAAAAAACATTAAAGTGAAGTTATTGGCGGCGGCCGATACTTTGTGGAATTTCAGAGTAGGAAAAAGATTTTATACGTAGCATTTATTATAGCTTATGACCTCGGTTCCCATAACAGCATTCGTATTTCATATTGACGATTTCAAACTTGTAATAAGTCTTGATTGACCACTTTAACTATGGGAAAAAGATTAAATACTTTGCAAAATTCCACTGGAGAAATTTGTTCATTGAGCCAACATGTTTCACTGGAAAGCAGAATCAACAGGACTCAATGCAGCATCATCAGAATTAGTCCTGATGATGCTGCAGTGCAGTGAAACATGTTGACTCAATGAACAAATTTCTCCAGTGGAATTTTGCAAAGTATTTAATCTTTTTTCCATAGTTAAAGTGGCCAATCAAGACTTATTACAAGTTTGAAATCGTCAATATGAAATACGAATGCTGTTATGGCAACCGAGGTCACAAGGTATAATAACCGCAAAACCTGAATTCCTTGTCCACGGTGAACGAAAACATATCAACCTCGATGAAAAAATGAAATCCCTAGCGTCGGCCAACGAGCGGACCCAACCATTCCCCACTTCAGGTCCACGACATCCTCTCTCTCTCTATCTCTCTTTCCCTACTTCCCCCCCCTTCTCCCCCACCCCCTCTTCACTCCTTCAACAGCATCATTACCCGAGTACATCTTCAAGGCGCCCTCACCCCGCCATCTGTCGGCGACCCCAACCCACCCCCCGCCTCCGTTCCGAACCATCACTTTCCACTTCCCGCTGGGATTTCTCGCTTCGATGGGGGTTTTCCGGGCATTGAAGGGGGAGCAGGCCAAGTTCTCAAAAAGTAACAAGGCCCAATCGTTTTCAGACGACTCCACGCTCGCTCAGAGCAGAGGAGGTAGAGGAGAGGGGGGGTTGGGAGGAAGGGGAGGATGCTGGAGGGTAGTGGGTGTCACCATGACAACCGACTCTCCACTCCTCCACCCCCACTAGATCCACATCACTGTATCTCTCTCTCCCTCGTTCGCTCGGAGCAAAGGGTGGAGAAAATAAGAAAAAAAATCTCCTCCTTCCCCACCTTCCCTTCAACTCCCAGAGGCGGGCGGTGTATCCCGGCAGACAATCTTATTTCCTCCCCTTACCCTCCACCACGCGATCAACACTCCGCCCGGCCTATTCCCCCTCCACCCCCACCACCCCTCCAAAGTGGAGTTCCCACCCTTCCCTCCCTCCAACCACATTCAAACTCTTCTTCTTCTCCACCCTCTCATCCCTCTACCTCCTCCTTTCTCGCTCGCTTCCATAAAGGAAAGAGATGGATACAGAGAGACAACATCTCTCCTTGGCGATCGGATCCGATGGAAGGAGAGATAGGCGTATCCACTCCACCTACCATCGAGTCCCACATCGCGGCCAAGAGGGAGATGGAGCACCGCGTATGTACCAACTGTATCCACACCCCCGTCCAACATCTCTCTCTCACTCTCTTACGACAGCTAACGTCACGCGAAACTTGCCGCAGAGGACCATAGGACCAATCCGCGGCCCAAAATCGATTCTGAGCTTTTTGATGGAAGAATATTTCCGATATGATGGCGATCCAAATTCGAATAGTAACAGTATCTTCTCCCAAGTATCGGCTGTATTTGGCTCAGTAATTGGCTACCAAAACTAGTCGACGAAGTACATATATTGTATCGACTTATGTTACATTTTAATTTTGTTTTGATTCACAAATAAAATTTGTGACTAGCAGACCTGCTGCCCGATTTGCAGGCAGTATCCCCTCTGAGAAAGAAGATGAGAATTGTACGTCATACGGAAGAACCAGGAAGAAACCCCCTCCAGTCATGACGAGAGCATGCGCAACTTTAAAAAAAAAAGAAAAAGGACAACAAGCCTCAGACTGAGGCAGTGTTACAAGATGGGAAAATAGAAAATTCGGTACTAGTGCTTGAAAAACGCGGATTTTGAACAAAAATGCGGATTTTCATGAGTTTCAACTAGACTTGCTGCTTTTTCAACCTAGGGGAGGAGGGGGGTGCAAAATCAATTCCCCAGATTTTTCAAACTTCGATGTCAATAAAATCTGTCATCAATACTGTACCACACCACACGTACTTACAAACGATACATGTTCGGTTGATTAGTTCGAGCAGGTTAGAAAAAAGCGGAACCGCGTTGGTCTAATGCGGAAAGCGGATCCATTGTCAAGAAGGCGGGGAATGGAAAGGCGGTATATCTGGCAACAGTGGACTGAGGGCAGAAATAGCAATTTTCCACTTGCAAATAGATTTCAACTTAAGTTTCGATTTACTGCATCACCATCAGGGGGGGATTAGAGAAGATAAAGGGTAGGGGATAACGGTTAACAAGGTGGAACCTGAAGCGGAGAAGGTGGAGGGGACGGAGGTGTAAGATATTGAAGGTTTTAAGGGGAAGGGCAGGGTATTAGGTTTCACAACAATGCGGCAACAAATTAGAAAAACCCATAAGTTCGTCGGGGAGATGTCCTGCGTCGCTTCGCGTTGTCACCCTCCCAGGTCACTTGAGGAAGGTCACCCAGGTTAAGGGTCGTGAATAAACTACGATACCGTTTTTGGTGATTTATTTCCCTTCGTTGACAACCGTAGTATTTTTCTCAACCCCCCCCCCCCCCCCCGACATGTAATGTTGGCTCTACAAATGAAACTTTCAATTCGAAAAATATTTTCTCAATTATTGAGTGACTTTATTTTTAAGGAAAGGTTGAAATAAGACAAATAAAGTAGCCGAACTAGATATAATACCTGGTTACCTGTAGAACTATGTATCTAATTTCAATTAAAACGAGTAGTACCTATTTTTAAATTCTAAAAATCAACCATGGATCACAGCGCAAAGTGCTGTGCTCATATACTTTAACTTCTCTCCCCCTCCCCCCCCCCCCACACTTCTGACTGCTGCCTTGAAAAGTGTTGCCACGAGGTCGCTATTTAACCCGCGAGAAGGTTAAAATGTAAGCAATTTAATGGTGTGAAGACCTGCAACATTCTAGAGGCAATGGTTCAGTTACATTGAGTTAAAGTAGAAGCTGGAGGTGTAACTAACACCCCGCGCGCTCTTCCTAATGTCGACGCGATGTTGACGAGTAAGATACGTAAACTGACGCATTGTAACAGCTACGTTACTTTGAGTTAACCCCCTTCCCCTCCCCCTCGTTACCCACCGTAGGTTTTTAGGTGACCCCCTTCCCCCCTTTAAATTGGTAACGTAGTTTACGCACGACCCCTTACACAAAGGCACAAGGGTAATTAAGGGAGGAGTGGTCTAAGCATGGAGGGGAAATATAAAAACACTTTGACACAGGTTTGCAGTGGAAATAAATCTAATTTCTCTCATCATTATGTTGAAATTCCATCAAATCGCGTCTGATATTTATTTCACTTTCTAAGTATAAAATTCTGACGAATGATTTATTTAAAACTAATTTTTCGAGCGCCAAATTTCACCAATTAAGATGTTCAAGAAATAGTTTTCTCAAAACTCGCTTTTAACGCGAAAAAATCACTTTTGAAAGACGGACAAGGTCCCGACGCACAAAAACTGTTACTGTACATTCTAAATTCTGCCAGATAATAATTTTAGGAGCAGTAAATATTTATTCATCGGTTGATAATTAAAAGGTTTATGTCCTATAGCCACTCAACGAAGCCCTTAGTCAATAATAATCTATGAATACGCCAAGAGGCTTCTTTGAGTCAGATTTCTGCATTTGATAGTGCTTCCAATGAGATAGGTAGATAGCGGCAGCTAAAATATCTCCGATCATCACTGACAGGAAAGTTAATTATGAAAATATTAACTGTCGGCTGAGAGGGTAAAACGATTAAGAAAATAATATTCCCTTAATTATATACTGAAATTATATTGGCCAATACTCCTAAGTGTTCATTCTGTTGGATTACTGTGATCGAAAAGCAGTAACGTATTGCTGTCACAGGTACTGCAATTTTTCAATTACCAACCACTCGCAGTAGACTTTGATAGCTGCTATTGTCAAAAGGAAGTAAGTTCTTCGATAGCTGCTATTGTCAAAAGCAAGCAAGCAAACAAGTAAGCACTTTAAAGTACCTGGGAAGTACAGTTACACAGAATGGCAACTGTACTGAAGAAATTAAAAGCAGAATTGGGAAAGGAAAAGTAGCATTTAAGGAGATTAAGGAACTGGTGATAGCAAGGAACATCAAGATGGATATTAGGAAAAGATTTGCAAAATGCTTTATATGGAGCATAGTGTTGCATGGATGCGAAACGTGGATGTTGAAGAAGAGAGAAGAAAAGTACTTGGAAAGCTTTGAAATGTGGTTATGGTGACGAATGGAGAAGATTGGATGGAAAGATAAGATCACGAATGAAGAAGTGCTAAGGAGGATTGGAGAAGAAAGAAGTATACTAGGAGAAATTAAAAAGAGAAAGGCAAAATGGATTGGACATATTTTAACGAATAACAGACTACAGAAAATAATAATAGAAGGGAAAATAGAAGGGAAGAGAGGAAAAGAGGAAGGAGGAGGCACGGAATTCAGAGGGATATAAAAGAAGGAAGGAGTTATGCAGAGATGAAGAGAGAGGCCCAGGGCAGAATGCTGTGGAGACAACGCTACCGTTGAAACCTGTCTGCGGACAGAAGCACCAATGATGATGATGATGATGAATGTCAAAATTAGTAGTTATTTTCCTTCAGCAATGATAGCGAAAGAATGGTTCCTCAGTCCATTAGGGATCAACACGCAAATCCATCTCATAATTCCAATCCTCTTCCCTAAACCCCATTTTAACATTCCCACCCCCAATTGACTTTCTCATCCGCCCTCTCCTCCCTCATCTCATTGTAACAAATAAACTTTCCTTCGGTTTTCCTCGCGAACAAAAATGCTGAAGGGAGTCTTTTCAGAAGTTGGAGTCTGATGAAACTTTCCTTTTCGGATCAAGGAACGCTATTAGCATCTCTCTCGCTTTACAACTTACGATAAACATTCTTATATACCCGCGAAGAATCCTTTTGTTCCGATAGATAACTGAGAAGTCAAAGCAGTTTCCTCTTAAGCCAGCGGTTCGTGCTTTATAAAGTTTTTAACATGCGCGGTGGTAAATTTAACTCGGATAAAGAGATAACCCCAAAATAATATTCCTCGTCATTAGAGCGTTAACCGTATAAACAATCTTTACAAGAGTGAATCCACCAATAAGTTATGCGAAAGAAATTTATCAGAGTGGATTTCGGTTTGTGAAAACTCAAACATTGCCTGTTCATTGGTATGCCATGAGCCCGAAAGGGGGCATTGCTTGAGAATATTCTCCTTTACTTAGCTTTCCATAGAAATGGAAGGAGTGCCCTTCAATTAACACGGTCAATAATTGAGAAGCAAACAGAACTTCATAGACCTGCCTCACCTATGCAAATAATAATGGAGAGAATAGGGGCAACTACGATGGCAACACCGGCTCCCATACTGAAGTTATGCTCCGTTGGGCTTCTCTTGGATTCGGCGGGGTGATCCTCAGATTCGTTCGAGTTCTGTTGCCTTTGTCTGCAAGTGGCTGACAGTAAGGGAAATGCTGATCTTAACCACCGAAACACGACAAAGAAACTACTGCTTTTGCTATTTACAAGGGTAACTGAATTAGTAATATGTCACCATCTCGGCATGCTGAAATTAAAAAACGCCAAAATCTGAATTACCATGATTGGCGTCACTATTACCAACAAAGTTCCTTGAATAATTATCAGGTTCTTAGCTTTTATTTTTATATAACGATTGCCAGAAAAATTAAATTTGTACAAATTAAAAATTCTAGGTAATAATAAATATTTCCGGTAGAAATAGAAACCAATTCCCTTCCATTGAATTTTACAGTTGAAATCAGAATTTATTGAATATAAAAAGACGTAGGGAACAGCTGATGACGCAGAAGGCTCTGAAGTATCTCTATCTTCGTATGCACTGCTAACTTAGTTGAGATACGTGAAAAAATTGCAACAGCATTGGACTTGCATTTTAAATAAGTCAATTTGGTATGAATAGAATTTGATATGAATATGGAGGTATGTGTAAAAGATCGAGTCGTTGCCTACATTTTAAAAACATACAGTCAACGGAATCACGATCAGTGTAAGGGGTTAAAAAGGGGTTCGTTGACCCGTTCACAACCATCTCTGGACCGAAGGGGGCGTGGCACATTGCCCTCTCCGTCCAACGGACTCCACTGCGTCTGACAACATGCCGGAAGTGCGGTCACTTGAGAAGGAAAACGGAAAGAGGCTGAAGTGTAGCGGAAGGCATTTCCCATGATGATTCCCAGAAATCGGAAAGAAAATTGTTCAAGGAACTTTAAGAGATATGACGGCAGTGACAGTATAGATACCAACATCAAATATTTAATAGATAGAATAAGTGGAAATCTAGGTAATATTAAAAGTAAGTTGCTGCTAGACGGATAAAATCTATTTTAATCATAGTAGTTAGCACTATTTTTGCTAATTCGGTGCTCATTGGAGAAGAATATCCCTGGCTGTTTCAAACTTGATGGCACTTTCGGCTACTAATTTCTCATTAATGAATTTTTCTTTTTTCGAGCGAGAAAGTCGCGCAAGGGTGGTAGATGAGACTCTCAAAGGAGGAATAATAGAAGCCTTAGGAACAGGAGGGTGCGTATGAGGGTAACTGAAGAAAAACAGGTTTGCAAATGGAGGGAATGGAGGGAAGTATGTAAACAGAGTCGGCAGTTACAGGTCTATCATCGGGATTAAAAGATTTTTGATTGTGCCTACCTCGAAAGGGAACGATGGAAACGAACGATGGCAACGAAGCGAAAAGGATGTGTTTGTTTGCATTTATTTACCATTTATAAATGCAACTTCTCCACCAAAAAAATAAGACAAATACTAGCGGTAGCTTTCATTTGAGAGATTGATGTGATTCAACTACATTGACACTTGCTAATAAGTAGAAGCTACCCCAGTCAGAAATCAGTTAAGTAGTCACATTAGGCAATAAGCACAGAAGTTAAATACTCTTAAAGGCTATACTTGACTGTTGCCGGCTTCAATTCGTATAATTTACTAAATATCAGTACTCATGATTGACAGCTTAGTACTTTTCTACAGTGTTTTTTATTGTAAGGCGCGTTTTACCGATTTACGGCATCGCATCATCAGGTCAGGTACAAAATATATAACATACCTGACCTGAAGATGCCGTAAAGTGGCGAAACGCGTCGTACAGTAAAAACATTGTAGAAAAGTACTAAGCCGTCAATCATGAGTACTCTTTAAGGGCCATTATCTTGACCAGAGTGTAACGGTGAAGATTCTATCTAATAATAAAATTTAATAATTTTCTGGCTTAGTTTTTTTAAAGTGCTGATTTCCTCAATATTAGTCACAAAATGACTATTCTAAAAGTCTTGAACGTCACCATATCTCACGTTCTCTAACACTATTACACTATGCACAAATTATTATCCACATAAATTATGAGCAAAAGTACTGCAAAATCACCTTCATCCCAACTCTCCTTCACCCTTTAAAGCGTTCGTACAGAGCTTAGCAACTGGCATCAAATGTCAGACATGGAGCGTTGGTTTCCAAAATGTGTCAAAAACCAAATTATTTATAGAACCACCGCCAAATTTCCCTGAGTTTTTCCAGAGATATCCCGAAGAGCAACGCTTCCAGAGATGTACCGGATTTCCAGTTTTGCGGACACCTCGTTTGAAGATAAAGCACTGGAGGTGTTTGAAAAAGTCCCATTCATCCCATAATGGCATTTAAAACTAAAACCCCGGTGATAAATATTAATTTGATGCGGGAAAGAAAATGGCTGTGGAAAATATGGTAGATTCCCGCCACAATTACATGTTTTTATTTATATAACTCCAGGTATGTTCGGCCAGAGATGATATTCGTAGCTGCCTGTTTCTGATGTCCCTTTGGTGTCGTCGGCATTTGAGAACTCTCGACGTCTGTCCGATGTAAGGTTTCCCACATTCGCACGTTACTTGGTAGAGACCTTCTTGTATCTATGTTCTCTGGTACGCTGTCTTTGGCGTTTGCAGAGGAGGTTGAGGTCTGTGTTGACACAGCTGAATCTGGCAACGAAATCATATTATCATACGTTAAACCTTCATAAATAAAAACTAAAAAAAGGATGTTATAATTGATACTATGGACGATTCGATTAATTTACCAGGCGTATAAAAGCGTATCAGGCTTAAATTTGTGGAAATACTTTATGCCCATTTCAAATAAACAATATTGGTAAATTTCCAGACAATATATTATAAAAAGACAGTTTAAATACACCACCGACCAAGGTTTAAGGACAGAGTGAAGGAGCCTAGTTTTATTAATTGTGACGATAAATCCTGTCTCGCTAAACACTTGTGTGATTTTAACCATTTTAGTAATTTTGACATGGAAGTTTTACACCATTTTGACAAAGGGGATAATCTGTATTTCTTTGAGCAATATGAAATCACTCATAGCCCGGGTAAGTTATGTAATGATGTTGTTTTTATTGATCTATCGCCTCTGTTAAACCTTGTTCTCCCTCCCGTCCCACAATATGATGACCAAGGGTCTGACACTCGCATTACTCCAATGGTTATACATTTCACCCAGAGCACTCTAGCGGTCAGGCGCTAACTATAAGAGCGACAGGTTTACTCTATAATTGAATATCTTGCAGATTTACGTGGGAACTCAACTATGTATTTATTTCTCATGGGAAACTTAAAAAGGAAATTGTATAATCAATTCTGCATCCTGAAAAATTCTGGAACCAGATTACAGCGATAATAATGCCGTCCAGTCCTTCTCTTTTCGTTTTCGCAGTGTACTTTGTCGGCCATCTTATTTGTTTATTTACGGTTGCGATGGCGATGTCTCGTGTGGTCCCAGGCGTATTTTAAATGGACGCTGATAAACGTCTTACAACAAAAGGAATAATTACTGCATTTTTTCACAAAAAATAAAAGATTCATGGCAAAAACATACAATCTTTATCTTTTTCATGCATACTTATTTTTCCATTTGCGCCTGAAACAATTGGCGCTAGTAGTAATGCATACGAGATATCGCAATTCCGTCAGACCCTTGATGATGACCATGCCTCCTGACCTTCACCACCAACGGCATTTCTGTGTTCTACCCCCACCCCCCCTTTTTCCTCCTCTGTTCCCCCTCTGTGACTTAATACCCCCCCACCCCCTCGCCGCCATCCCGGGGTATATATGGCGGAGTTACTGAGAAAGTTGTACCTTGATAATGGCATTACGTGCCGAAATCTTGGTCGGAGGAGTATTTTAACTGTGTTTTTTTATAAAATACTGCGAGGGAATTTACCAATATTGTTTATTAATTTTTGAGAGTCGTTCGTTACCTACTGAGTTACACAATCCTTCGACCAGCATAAGGTGGTTGGTCTCTCTCTCTCTCTTCCAAGTTCGTGGCACGAGAGAGAGTGGAGGAAGGAAGTGGAGGGTTTGGGGTCTTGCGTGAGGGAACGAGGAGAGTACTTTATAGAGGAGGTTGAGGGCGTGGTCGACCGACAGCGGCGACCGCCGGCACATTAGTACACAAATTCGCTCATTTGGATGGGTGATGGAAGTTGGGAGGGGGGCTGGATGAGGTGCCGTTCCATCGACCCCCTCCACTGTCCCTATCCAGGGTCCACTCCTTAATGTGCTATCTAAATTCCTAAGCCCTCCTCTCCGCTTGCCCGACCGCTAAAACTTTGCACATTAGACCGTGGGGCGAAATCACGAGACTACTCTCGCCGACATGACCGGAGGGTCTGCGGGCGGTAATTGCGTGGGCGAATATGTTTGCCCCCCTCCTTGCAGAAAACCCTACATCCCTCACTAGTATTTCTCCGGCCAGTGAACGCCCCGCTCCCGGCATTCCTCTTGTTTTTCACGCCGCTCCATCTGCCAAGAGTCGCGTCTTCCCATCTCCTCCCTACTAGTTCTAATGCGAGCACTCGTTTGCGTGGGGGCGATTATAAGCGAATGCGCTCTCCTTCATGGACATTCTCGCTTTCCTATATAGAAACTTTCCCTTCCGGCGCCAAATGCTTAGGAGGGGGTAAAAACTGCGGAGGACGTGTTTTCCGTACGAAATAGGCTAATCTGTTGACGCTTTAGGGCAACAAGGATAGAATTTATCTGAAAACTTAAGGAGGTTCCCCCACGACTGTGTGAGTCAAAACAAATACTAAATTCCACATTTTTTATATTTTGTACAAAAAATATTGAGCTTTCGCTGATGAAATGTGTGATCTACAGAAAACCAAAAGTAAGGTACAAAATATACGCAGATTATTCCACGAATGTATTTTAAATGAGCACTTTTTTCCATCCCTTGGAGCTGACTGAATCGCCATTTCCTACGAATTACCGCATTTTTGACTTCAATTACAGCAGTAATTCTCTAATAACTAAAAGAATAAGGTATTATGATCCCTATATTACATTTTTATTCATTTCTCTGGATTATTTCCTTCATATAAATAGTTTTCCGCGAAAATGGCAATTATATTTTATGGAAAATACTATTTTTCCTCGTGTTTCTCTCATTCCCCCATTGAACACAATGTAATTTAAAGTTCAATTATAGAATAAAATAGCGTGGAAAGGTATTATTTTGTTCTTCATATCAGATAGAGTACAAGTTTTTTTTAACAAGTAGACAGAATATGAATAAAATGACATTTAAGTCATTTTACGGAGGAACCACCTTAAAGATGAAACTCTTGGTCTAATAGACCTAATTTAAGATGTGCATTACGGGTATCTTTGAATACTTCTTAACCTTTTACCGTAGAAAACCTTACAAGAAAACTTTTTAAAAAATACAACGACCTACCATTTCAACTAGGGAATTGAGCACTAGCTACATAAATAAGTAATAAAAGTTAGTATTCGTGATAAATAGAAATACTTCGTGCTTTTCTACACATTTTTATTTGCACGACGCGTTTCACCACTTTTATCATCGTCAGGTACACAAAGTCTGTTTTATGCGTTCACTGTTGTTGTAGTTACGGGGGATGAGGGGAAAAACAAATATTCTGGCAGGGTTGAGGAAAGAAACGAACACGTAGATTAAGGTCTGGTGATGCGGGAAAGATTAATATTACAGGAAAGGAGTGGGGAGGGATGAGGAAATAATTATTCATTGCAAAGATTATTTGACTGTTTTATAATTTCTATTTGTTCAAGTGCATCCATTTTCAGGTCTTTGCGAAGAACGTGTAAAATTTCTGCTTTCTGTACCTGACTATGTCGTAAATTGGTGAAACGCATCATACAAATTAAAATTCGTAGAAAAGTACTAAGTATTTTAATTAATCATAAGTAGTAACATAACGGACTTCAACGAATTGAAGCTTAAGCCACTGCCAAGTTTAAGGTTAAAAAAATTTATATAAATGGTTCATGATTGTATTTAAGGGAAATCTAATTATTTGATCCACTTAATTTAAGAGAGATGAAAAAAATACCAAAAAAGTCACTTCTGCATCGTTACTTTTGCAAGATTGAGCTTAGTAGCATCATCACTCTTTGAGTAATTTAAAATTGAGTGTAAAAGTAATTTTGATCGTAAAATTTATGTAAGGTCAAAGTACGCAACCAGTATAACGATACGGGTTATCCCTAACGAAGTGTCATGCATTCTCAGCATCAGCACTTTTTGTGGTCTATCAAAGTGATTTTTTCATGCAGTGAAAGTTTATGAAAGGGAATGCCAAGACATCCATTAACCAATCGTAGAGCCAAAGACACACAAATAATATGAAGAAAGAAATGCCACTAAAAGAATGCATGATATCCTGGATTTTGCCTTGCTTCAAATTACATTAGCAAAAACTAATTTCAATTTTAATGATAGCACTCGAAAGAGGCAAATGTATAGGTGCTCTCAGAAGTCAACCAGTTAGCTATACCGTTAGCATCCTACCACAGTTTGTCCAAAAGTGATATATTTACTCCATAATCCCAAACTGATACACGATATTGAAAATGTTTTAATATTATTTTTTGATTACATAATGCTTAATTTACAGTCATTAAATATAAAAATACATAGACATATTCAAGATTGTTACCTTTAAAGTTGGGTGCTGTTACTAATACTTTCACCAAATATTTTGGGATTATATCCAAAACGTTGCTCTACAAAAAAATCAAATGAATAGGCGACATCAGCAAATGAACTGCTTCCTTTTGATATGAGACATTCATCAGACTAATACTTTCACCAAATATTTTGGGATTATATTCCAATCATCACTTTTTCAATGAAATTACACCAAGGGGGCAATGTTCAGCGAACTCAGGGTAATTTTCTTGAGGAAGATAAAAGAGAGCAAGTTTCTTTCGTTTGCCACATTTTTTGTTTATCGTTTGAGAGTGGGTGGGGACGGCGAGCATGCTGCAAAATACGGTTTTCTTCTCCAATGAACAGCAGCAAATTCCTGAAAGCACCACATGAGTCGTAAGAAAGGACGGGAAAGCCTCATTATGAAGAAGCTTTCAGAGGAGCCTTTTGGAGAAGAAGCGAGTCCAAATAAAATTCCACCGAAACACGCTATTGACGTTCTTCATTTATTTTTATCGCCAGCAAGAAGAAGAGGACAAAAAGGGAAAAAGGATAAAAGGCTTGAGTCTCATTCAGGACAGACAGCAAGCATCCTTATTTTCCCACGACGTTGAAGTAGCAGCACTTGCCTATCGACGCCTTTGTCGCACGAAAGACGATAGAGAAATGAAATGGCAGTTCGCTACAGTCGGCGAGCAAATGGACTGAAAAATAATCCCCGGGTCCATAAATCCCAATAACCTTCCTATTTATTCCTCTCCAAGCGCCAACAAAAGTCTTTTTTTAATATTTCGCTCGCACACCGCTTCCGAATGGTCGTCAGCATTCTAAGAAACGCGCCGGCCCTCAATATTTTATGCTCATTAATTCCAGAGAAAAATAAAAAAATCATCCTTTGTGCATAAAATTCAGAGGGACTATAAACAATCTGCCTCTGAAAAGAAACAGTGAACAATGAGCGAAAAAATATATTTTTATCAGCTCATTGTTTAAAGGTCACCCAAAAGGACACATTCAAAGCATGGATTTTAAGAGAATTATAAGTTATTGATTTCTCTGGCAAAGTTTAACATTATTGGGAGTAGGTACTTTGCAGCACATGTAAGAGTGCACAGCTATTTAAATGTGAATCATTCTTGAAACAAATGATATGTAAAGATCTGGATCTAAAACAGAAATATACCCTAGTGTCTAGTCATAAATCATTGTCCGGTAGTACAATATAATGGCTTCCAAAAGTGTAGCCTTAGTACTGTAGTAGCATATTACGTTAATGGCACATTGCTATACAGTACTATACTATACAGTACTATACTATACATACATTAAGGGCCGTATTTATAGTCGTTACCTAGCAGTCCCCTTATCTATCCTCTACCCAGCAGGCCCCATGAATTGTGCGTCCTATAGTCTAAATTAAGTTTGCTGCTAGGTAGGGGATGGTTGGGGGTTAGATCTGGTAACTAAGGACAACAAACGGCGGGAAATGGAATTCGCAGCTCAAATGTTTCAGTGGTGACGCTCGTGATCAACATGGATACGGATAAATAAAGAGCCAGACGCAGCATGAAAGCTGTTAAGATGGCTGCTCGACGTGCAAATAGCTTCAACGGTGTGGAGAAGAAGATTTTGTGTGACCTGGTGTAGAAGTATAAAGATATAGTGGAAAGTAAGAAAACGGACGCAGTTTCCTGCCACAAGAAGAAGAAATAGTGGGAAAAAATATGCTGCGAGTGCATATGAACATTCTTGGAATGAGTCTGGCGTCACATCAGATATTTATCGATTAAGAGAAAATATCACCGTTGTTTTATTAACACCAAATCTTCGAAATTATTAATTTAAGGCTATGCACGTTCATTAGAGTAAGTTTAGTTATATCTGTTGTGTTATTTTTTCGATAAGGGGACCCCTGGTGGAGCATGTATCTCCTGCCAGAATTAGGAGAGGCTAAGGGGGCTGCTGAGGGTGGAAATTTGACTATAAATACCGTTTTTGACGAAGGGGCCTGCTAGGGTCTGTGGGACTGCTGGGTAACGACTATAAATTCGGCGCTAAGAGGAGTTTTTCTCAGAAAAAAACAATACGTTTAAAAACTCCTTTTCCACCAGCGGTTCCTGAGTATTTGAACCAAACTTGACGAATGAATAATTATAACGGTGCCTTTTTTAAATAATGAAGTGCATAGAGTTAAGAAACCAGGCAGGGCTGGGCAGGATTTCAAATACAATTATTTTTAAATAAGTATTTGAAACACATTTTTCTTTGTATTTCAAATACACGACCTGAATGTATCTTGAATTTTGTATTTCGAACACAATTGTTTTTAGTATTTACCAATTCTAAAATACTAAATACAATTGTAAAATACAGTTAATAGCAGCTCAACTAAAATTATGCTTCCAATATTACTTCATGAGCAAGTGAATGAATGAGTCTCAGGGTATTAAGCTGTGTCCCAACTCGCCAGTTAGGTACCTAAATCTGGAAATTTAGGGAGGACGCCATCTTGACGAGTGTCCCAACTGAGGTGTGCGAGTGAAACCTTGAATTTGCTCGCAAAAACTGATTTACATAATGATCTGAAGAGTTCATCAGTCATAAGAGTACACCATCCACCTCTTGCAATGTTCTCCACATTATGGAATGCATCGCGTCGATCAAATTCTTCAGAAGTCATTCACGGTTTATGACGATATCAATTATTGTATCATTGTACCACGAGGTGGAAAGAAATGTATGACTCAATTAGTAAATCAATAAAGCATAAAGAATTTAGGGTTTGAAAAACTCAATTTAAGCTATACATTTAAAGAATTTGAAATTGAATATTTAGAAGAATTTATTAACATGATGAAGTCAATAGCCATTGCTTAAGATTACCTTCAAGGCCAGGAAGCCTGTTATTTGGAAAAACTACTACCTACACTAATGTCTTCGCGCAGAAAATTGCAAAATTTGATGGAAAATTATTTGCGTCACACTGCTGGAATAGCAAAAGCATCAGTGAAAAGCTTGCATGATAGACTTGAATTATTTTTCAATTCATGTCCTTAAATGAATGAGGCTATTTTGGCTTCTTGATTTCATTCAAGTTTCAAGTTGCGGTGGCTTCCAGACCATATTTCGGACTCTGAACGGTAACGCATCCAAAATCTCTGCATTAATTCCTTACAGTCATGCATTGCCAGTACATGTGATGATGCCTGTGACACTACGAGTGGTGGAGAGGATGATGACCTCTTTGTACTATTGAATACAAGTGAAAAAAATCAACAGTCCCACAATAAGTTGGAGGTCATCAGCTATTTTAATGACAAGAACTAATCCCTGTGAAGTTTGCAAAACTATCCTAATATTAAGAAATTTTTATCAGATTTAAAACAAGCCTATGCTCATCTTCTCCAGCAGAGAGACTATTTTCCCTTGCTGGCTTTATCCATTCTCCTGTGAGGGGATCTCTGTCTGGCACACTTTTTGAAAGACTTGTATTCTTCAAGGGGAATGATTCATTCAGAGAAAGTGACATTTGAGAAGGCTTAACATTAAGAATGTAAAAAATATTGTTTATCTTTACATCTACTTTTCTCATACAATCTATATAACTGTCCTTAATGTGCTAAGACGGGTTAGCAATTTCTTTTGTTTACAGAGATCTCTTAATTTCCTTTCAAATGTATTATGTATTTTAAAAAGTTTTAAAAATACTATTTTGTACTTTGTACATATTTTAAATACTCAATAAAAAAGTATTTTGTATTTCAAATACATTTGGAGCAGTGTTTTTCAAATACTCCTCAGTCTTCATTTTTGCCCATCCCTGGAAACAGGGTGGAAAAGGGAACAAGGCGACAGGGTTAGAGAATCTTTATCCTCGGAAAAAAATTTCCAAGCAGTATAATGTTGGAGGGAAAGGAAATTAAAGGGGTGTTGCGGTTAAAAAGAACATGATGTGCTGGTCTATCTATGGTGCCACGCCTAAAACAAATAAAGTTACATATTCTTAAAATTGAGAGATATGTGAAAAAAATTAAGTTGGATTATTTTTTAAAAGCCAAAGAATGTGTATTTCGGGAACCGGGCATCATCACCTCAAACTGAGTCCTTAAAATCACGTGAGACAAAGGAAAAACGATATCATAAAGTTCAAAACGCACTAAGGACGCGTCCGAACATCTTCAGCCACGCGCGGGCAATGCATTCAGTGCGAGTTGTAGATAAGGTAACACATTGCAAATAAACTGGTACAAATGTTAAAAATTAGAAAAAAACAGGTAAAAAAAGCGGATCCCGAATAATGCGCATACGTTATTGTGCGGCAGGTGAATACTAGACCTCTGAATAACACAAATGATTTGAAATATGAATAAGAGATCAGAATATCAATTTTTAAATGCAGTTCCAGCACTGATGATGGAAAAGAAGGAAGCAAAGCGCATTTAACACTGAAGTCGAAATATTGTCAGAATCTCCAAAAATAAATATGTACTGATATAATAAAGTAAATAACTCCATTGACCGTAAGCCACCAATCTTTCTTAATGAAGGGGTTAAAGATTTAAGGTTACTCTTCTCCCTCTCTAACTCCTTCATCAAGAAAGGTACGTTGCTTACGGACAGTGGATTCATTTACTTTATTATATTTATAAACCGTAAGAGCTCATTGCCTTAGATGGTATTCCACAAAAGCTGGTTAATTTGGTTGAGATAACGCTGAAGGAATCCCAATGTAAAGCCTTTGTTTTGGTAGAACAAGCAGCCCTTTTAAAGTGAACTCAGGAGTAAGACAAGGAGATGCTCTCTCTCAACCGTGCTATTTAACTTAATTTTGAACAAAGCAATGAAATAATTGAAATTAAGCGGAACTAATGTTTATAAATCCAAACAAGGTTTTGCATTTGCTGATGACATAGCTCTGATAGCAAGAAGTGTGAAGGATCTTAAAGAAATGTTTGCTATCATTGAAGACAATGGGAAAAGAATGGACTTCAATGTAAATAAAGATAAGACCAAATAGGTACATGAAAATATCTTCTTCACATGGCAAACGAGAGATACAAAACCTAATTATTTAGAATTATGATTTTGAGGGCGTCAAAAAATGTACTTACCTTGGAATAATAGTAAATAATGAAAATAAGATCTCTGAGGAGATAGATCATAGGGTAATGCAAGGTAACAAGACCTATTTTGCAAATTTACACCTCAAATCAACTCTTCTGTCCAGGAAAACTAAATTGAAAATTTATAAAACCTTGATAAGACCAGTAATTACATATGGAGCTGAGACATGGTTCCTATCCAAGCAAGATAAAGAAACACTAAGAAGATTTGAAAGGAAAATAGTAAAGAGAATCTATGTACCAGTAAAAGAAGGAGAAACGTGGAGAATAAGAATAAACTATGATATACATGAAATATTGGAGGAGAAGGATAAAGTTAGGTTCTCGAAGTCATTGCGACTGTCACGGTTGGGCCATGTTGAAAGGAAGTAAGAGTACAGGATGCGCAAATTGGAACACAAGCAATGGAAAGCAAGTTGGAAGGGAGTAGGAGGAGAGGAAGACCACGCAAAAGATGACTGCAAGATGTTGAACAGAACCTGAAAACAATGGGGATTGGAAGATGGAGAGAGAAAGCAAAATGGTGGCATGGGGGCATAATACTAAGGAAGCCAAGGCATACAGCGGGCTGTAGAGCTGTGTAGGCTTGGGCAAAAAATATCGAAATATCAAAAACTCGATAAAGTTTTTTAAAATCTATCGATAATTACCGTCAATATGTTTATGTCGATATATCAAAAATTGATTTTTTTTCCGAATATCAAATTCGATATATTTGTTCAGCACTTCACCGTTGCAAAGTTGTTTCTCCAGCTGCGGTGTCTAGTGCTATAACGAAAATAAGTGATGATATTCGCTTAGAACATAGGCGAATGGGACAACGTTCTCCAGAAGTACGATCTGCACAAACAGAACGAGAAAACGCTGATAGAAGTTCAATTTGGTCCCGACATGAACACCTATTATCTCTTAGCACTACTACGCAAGAGGTTCCTAGCTCTGTCCCTAATGAGCTGAAGCAGTATCTGGACCAACCACTACTGGAGAGGAAATCAGATCCAATCAATTTTTGGGTGAACTCCCGACACTTCACACCGGTTCTTTCGGAAATCGCGCTGAAGTACTTAATATGCCAAGCCTCATCTGTTCCATCCGAAAGAGTGGCTTCTGCAGTTAACTTCGTGGTACCGGACAACAGGAGTAGATTAACGGGGGAACATGTAAAACAGAGAGTTCTTCTGATGTCAATATCAGGCAAATACTGGTTTGATTGATTAAAATTGATTGTAAAAATAAAAAAATAAAAGGTTTTTTTATTACTTCTACATGTCCATAATTTTCCAAATTTTACTTCAACATATTTTATATATTTTGGTGAAATTTTAAGGAACCACCTGTTTTGGCAAAATTATCGATATATCAAAATATCGATAATTTTGGCTCGATAACTATCGATACATGTTTTAAATATTGATACGATATCTATCGATTTATTTTTTTTACTTGCCCATCCCTAGAGCTGTGGAAGAAGAAGAGCTCACAGCATTATCATAAACAGTGATCAGAGGCCTATTTTGGACTTCGACAGCGCAAGGTAAGTGCCTCGTGCATATTTTTTTAATATATCATGCCCTACTTCTAAACTTTTAAACAGAGTGAGATTAAGAAAACTAATAATAGCAATTTTAAAAGATGAAATTTAAAACATTTCCATTGATATTCACAGCCTTGACAGATTGGCCATCTTTATTATTCGCTTAAACTCTCGACTGAGCCATGTTTACAAACTTATTCATGTAAAAAATTTGATTATATTCCACATGATTTAAACGAATGACATGAAATTGAGCCCGTGCACTGAGCGGAAAACAACCCCATCTGGAGGCCCTCCAAGTCCCCAGCTAACGGGCACGAAAATCATGGACTAGAAAAGTAAACTAGGCGGAGGATAGTCAAGTCGCGAGCAGCGGAGAGAGAGGACACAGTTGTTAGCAGAGGGAGTTCGAAAAAATGCGAAAAGTTCGAAACCGCAGAGAAAAAAAAATATCGTCCTCCCGTCATGACACAACTTTTTTTCCCTCCCCCCCCCACTGCCTCGTCTTCGCCCTGGCAAACTTTGACAACAACAGCAGCGGAGTAGGCAAGGATGCACACGAATGGTTCGCGAAAAAAGAGCGCTTTTAGAATGGGGGCGCGTCTCTTTTCGACGCAAAGGCGGCAACGGAGTCGCGGAGGTCTCTTGAGCGGAGGATTCATTTTGGAAAACTCCCGTCAACGTGTCCCCTTTCTCTCTAAGGGATCTCTCTCTCTCTGCAACCCTTCTCCGCAACCTGGCTTTGTCAATGGCGGGCGGGGGCCTTCGACCTCCCCAACTCCTCCTCTACTCTCGAGAAGCCAAGCTCTTAACCTCCGAACACACTCGACGAAATCCCATTGGTGCTCCTCACGTCCAATGCACGTTAAAAAAAGAAGACCTCTCTCGTCGGTGCAAGTGAGGTCATGCACCATTACTCTCCCTCGAGAGAATTCGCGGTTCTTTTTCAAGGGTCTGTGGTAGTAATAATGGGAGGAAAGAAGAAAGGTGAAGGGGTATGAATATCTCCTCCCGAACGCTACGATGCTCTCTGAATGTAACAATGAGACTGAACAAAAGGAAAATATTTCAAAGATTGGACCAAGGGCGTCAACTTGTTAGGCAGGGATTGGGTGCCGTTGTTCCCGACATAGTGTACTCGTGTCAAATATGGTAATAAAGAACAAACACAGCAAAGTAAAATTCAACCTTGGTATTCAGATACAACTCTTTTTACACGCTAAAAGGACATTAAAAATATTCTAACTTAGTTTACTCCTCTAATTATTTATTATCACGATCCGGGTTTCAACACTTAGTGTCATCTTCAGGTTTTTGTTGAAACCCGGGTCCCGATAATAACTAATTAGTGGACTAAACTAAGTTATTTTAATTCTTCCGTAATGTATAACTTCCACAAAATCGAGCCTACAACAGTTTCTTTCATTAAATATTATTTTCAACATAAAAGGACAAGATAGATGTGACACTATAACAACACGGGGATATTCATGTCTTACCCTTTCCCAAGAAAATCTTGCTCCCTATTACAAACAGTGAACTGACATCGTCTGAATTAGAATTTACGAAAACGTCAATTGAGAAAAAAATCAAAAGAACGAACCGCTGCCCTGGTTACTAAGGAGAGAGGGTATAGTGACTGACTACAGCATCTGTGCCGGTCGTGGGTTCCCAGAGTGTGTTTGGGTGTTTCAGCATATACCAATTCACGTTAATGTCAATAGCAAGATGATTAATGCACCCCAAATTCATTTATACGAGGACGAATTTTGAATCATAAGCGTCTGAAATCGGTCACCATTAGAATATTGTAGTTGATGGTTCATAAACTAAGGTACTTGCTTTCCCAAGAGCACCCGTCTAGTACATAAATACATGTAGATACATACTGCAATTGATATTGGGTAGGAAGGTCACAAAAATTAAAGAACCACCCACAGAAAATGGCCATTTTTCCAATTCAATTATTGTTAATGTAAATATATAACCTTATAATAAATAACGATTGAAATATAATGGTTCTTCCTTGGAGGGATTGAACTTGTAAAGATGAGTGAGAGATTAGTGGCTAATCTCCAGCATAGTCAAGACAACATACTTTTGTTGAAATTTCCAAAAAGATAACCTCTTCCTGTATGAAAGAAGAGAATACACATAAATATTCCTGTGCCTACTATATCTTTATAGCAAAGTGATATGCCTCATTAGATTCTATAGCACACTTCAATCATCTTACCCGAAAACGAAATTTGAGCTGCTGTTTGCTTATATCTCTCTCACAGTTGACTCCGCTCTTGAAAATTCCTGAGACACGGACGAGGCCACGGAGAGCCCACTGAAGACTTGCAACGATGACTCCTGTCCCCAGCCTGACGCGAAAGACCTGGGTCATCTCACAAGAGAGTGCGCTCCATGCGAAATGGGATACGACGAAACAGAAGTTAATTCACTATCAAAAAAAACCTGAGGATATGGAATGTATGGATGACGCCAATCTGGAAGATATACAATCAAGTAGGCCTTTGCGGTTATTCGATGAATTGAATCGTCGATTCAATTATTTTTACAATTTATCGATTCTTTCAGGACAACGATGTCGATTGCGGTATTTGAATCGATTGTCAATTTTTTTCAATTGTCAATTGTTATTCGATTTATAATTATTGTCCGGTAATCGATTAATTGACGATTATTGATTCGCTATGGATTGCACGTTGATACTTGTTCGCTTTCGCTCGACGCCGGGCGATGGCCGACGCTGCTGATGCTTGCTGCTCGCTGCTCCTTCGGCGCCCGGCCTCGGCCCTCCTGCCACCGCACAGGAGATCTTCAGGGAAGAAATGCCCATTTGGTTCAGGGTCATTCCAAACGTGATAACGGAGGTCACCGTAGTGGCGGGAGAGGGCCACCATCATTCCTCCTTCCAGAAGGTAGCAAGAAGATATCTTGCTATATCCCGGCAACTAGAACTGCGAAGAGGTTGTTCAGTCTCGGTGGCAACATTGTCATCGACACACGCCAGTGTCTGTCTTGATGAACACGCTGAGGATCTCATCTGCCTGTCTTCAAATAGCGACCTATTCCTTCAATTAATTAATAAAAGCTAACTGATTTAATAGTTTTGTGGTTTTTCTAATTAGTTCTTTAATTATTATCATTGACAAAGGAAAGCCTTTGCAAAGCACAATCCAATTGAGTCCTGTCAATTAATTGGTTTATGACAATTAATTGATCAATGACAATTTATAGACACCCATTACGTTGTCAATTAATAGGATTTTGTCGATTAATTGAATGACTTCAATTAATTGTCGTTTCTTCAATTCCCGACAGTTGAATCGACCACGTTTCCAATTATTCTTATATTTGATCGATATCGATTTTTTTCGATAATCACACAGGCCTACAATCAAGACTACAGATCTGGAACTCCAACTGGTCAGAAGTAGAGTGAGGAGTCATAGTCCCATGAAGCAATCTGAAAAGGAGCCACGCCCCGTTTTCTTCCACGTTTTTAATGACTCTCAACTCGGGAGTTAATTACTAAGAATTGCTGAATAATGTTTCATAGAACAGTTCAAGTGCTATACCTCTGAGAGTTTCAAGTACCTTTAACGTACTCGTCCTAATAACGTATGCTAATTCAGAACGAATAACGTGGAACAAAATAACATCTTCAAAATACCAGTGCCAAGCATACAATAACCATGGTCCTGTTTTCATGTGACAACCTTTGAAAATCTCACTCTAATACAGGTTAACCAAAATTTACATTACTAACAGGGACATATGAATATAATAATGATTTATACCTACTAATGAATAAAGGTTAAGCTTTGAATAAAAAAACAATTTCGAGGTAATGAGTGGAATTACAAATTAAATCATTTACTGTGCAGAATTAATCCTAAACCTCTCAACTCGTACACCTATACGAAATAAAATATTATGGTATGTTATTGCCGCTTAAAAAAATAGATTTTCTCCGCAGAACGTGACAATTAACGTAACAATCTCCGTACAACTCCTTAGTTACATCATATTTATAGTACAGCAAAAGAAAACTAAGCTATTGGTATGCAGTCGGAAAAAGGAAGCCAGGACCAATGTTAAACTAGGAAAACAAAAAATCGAGGAGTTGGAAGAGTTCTGTTACATGGGAAGCCGAGTAACCTGCGATGGACGAAGAAAAAGAGAAATTGCCAGTAGAATTGCCCAAGCGAAAAGGGCATTTTACCAGAAGAATATTCTGCTTACAGCTGCAAATACAAGCGTGGAAGTGAGGAATCATTTCATTAGAACACACATCTGGAGCATTCTACTATATGGCAGCGAAGCATGGAAAATAACAGCAGCAGAGAAGTCCAGGCTGGAAGCATTTGAAATGTGGTGCTACCGAAGAATGATGAAGATAAAATGGATCGACCGAGTGACAAATGAAGAAGTCTTAGGAAGAGTTTGAGAAAAGAGATGTCTACTGAAAACCTTAAAAAGGAGACGGGACAACTTAGTAGGGCACATCTTTAAGACACGACGGCCTGATGAAGACAATTGTCGAGGGAAAAGTGAATTCGGGAAGAATGGAAAAGGCAGGCCTCGTATGAGATATATATGGAGAGCAAGTTGTGAAGGATGTAAATGAGAGGAGTTACGTCAATATGAAGAGGTTGGCAGATGGAAGAATTGAGTGGAGGGCTGCGTCAAACCAATCCTAGGATTGTCAACTGATGATGATGATATTTATATGTACATCAACAGGCCTCCTTGACAACAACATAAAATATGGCACCATATCTGGTCGCCACAAAGGTGTTGTAACACAAGGACGGCTGGAAGCCCTGCCAACTATTGACTGAATGCCTGTCACATTTATCCATGAGTAAGGCTGGATTTAATTATTGCCTAGGTCTAACGTTCTCTATGAAAGCGATGCCCATGAAGTGGAGGCCGAAACAAGGACACATTGGTGACTGCAAAAGGCGGTTGGGAGGAGCTGTGGAAACACGGAATTTGGGAGGAGGAAGGGGGGTATTGGGCCAGGCGAGCACAAGCGACGGGGGAAAAGTTTGGGGGCGCCGGCGGCGGCGCCTCTACTGCCTTCTGTTGTCGTCTCCGGCGGTTGGAGGAGGGTGGGGGAGGGAGTAAGTGAGGCAAGCGGGAGAGTGGAGACATCTTCCTGCGGCGAGGAGAAGTTTGCTCCGGCGGCGCGCTGGAGTTTTCAGTCTGGCAGGAGATGTTGCGGAGGGTGGTTGTGCGAAGGTGGTTAACAGTCGTAATTCGCTTCCACCCCCACCACCCACCCACCCCCTTGTGGCACGATGGGGGGTGGTGGGTGGGGGCTGCGGAGGGGGTGATGGCACGGAAATGAGGAAGTGGAGAGGAGGAGGATTCATGGAGAGAGGGGGAATGTTTGTGTCACAAAGTTGGCATCTGGGAGAGTGAAGCGAAAGGCGGGACTGAAGGGGTTTGAAATCTCCGAGCCCTAATGGTCCTCCGTGGCAGGCAGTTATATGTGAATGTATATGTACACGGAGAGCCAAAGGGTTCACCACCCCTGGTTGTGTTACAATCGAAGATGAATGTGTTTGTGCGGGAAGGAGACTTGGGTATTTATTCATTTGGATTACGAAATTTAATTTTTCGGCGCCTATGACGACTGGAACTTCACTTTAAAAAAAAAAACTATAAGCATAGTTGTTCTTCTCTTCATCGAAGACAGATTTCAGGCCCTATGTTCTCTCTAATAGAATAGAATCGGTTTTATTTATGCCCTGGGTACAATTTTCTGTGATGCATCTGGAATTTGATGACATTGTTACTACGTACTGATAGAGAGACAAAGCAAAGCAAAGTTACGGAGTGAAAGGTTAGTGCAAAAGGATCAGATTATTGATGTATACATATTAATGAATGCATAGTTCAAAAAAGTAGAGGAAAATGTAGATAAAAAAAACCTGAAGATATGCACGTTGTAATATAAAGAGGAATGATGATATGCATGAATGTAGCAACACAAGAATTAACTACCGATTCCACGGTAATCAATGAGAATAAGTCTCATGGAAATTAGGCACTCAGGAAAAAATGAAAGTTGGCCTTATGGATGTAAAGTACCGCTTTCTATAGCTTAGAATGCCCAACATAATTCCAGCCGTATATTTTCGGAACAAACAAATTACCCTTCGATCAAGGTGAAACTGAGAAGTGATATTTTCCAGAATGATGTGAACTGATATAGAGACATGGGTACATCATCCTGCATTTTTTAACACACATATAGTTCAACATTAAACTTTGTAACAACAAATAACAGTCATTGAAAAAATATAGATATGTATAGCGATATTTCATTGAAAAACAATAAGTAAAATTGGTTGAAATTGCAACTGCTAAGCTTCCGGAATTCAGTTAACCGACAATGAATCATCGAAGGCTCATTACCGCAACTGCTAAGCTTCCGGAATTCAGTTAACCGACAATGAATCATCGAAGGCTCATTACCGATAGTCCTTAGGCTTAATCTGGCTATGCAATCGGACGAAAGGTGACTATCCGTGGATTTCATTGGAAAGAAATATGCGCGTCTTAAGAGCCGGAAGAAAACGGAACAATGTAGGCCTATGATGTCAGTTTGAAAGGACTGATGCTTGAAGAAATCGGTGGGTTAAATAGATAATTTCAATAAGGAGCACAAAAACTATATGAATTGAAATTCACTTCCATCTTGCACTTGATAGACTAACTATCAATCATTCGGAGCTTTATGCTCATCGAGAGGAAAACAAAACTTTCAACCAAGCCCCAATTTCCGCTCAAACGGAAAATCTGATGTCTGATATGTTACCGCGCAAGGATACATTAGAGTGAATTGGACTTCATCATCACAAATAAAAGAATCAGCTTGAAAAGAAGTATTTCGTTGAACGTCAGCGTCAAGCGCAGAACAGCTCTAGGAAGTGTTCATGATCGAGGAGAACCTGCTACGTCTGAAGATGATACTATTCATACGGGGAAGTTGTACGCGGTGGTATTCATGTAAAAAATGGCCATACATAGGTGAGAGACTAGAAGGATTGAGCTCCGTCGGAAACCATGCATCAGACAAAGTTATATATAATTTTCCATGCACAAAAATGTGAGTGAAAAAAGTCCTTACTTCTGGAGCTCATGACTCGGTGCAATGTTCCCATAGTGTGTTCCTTACGGGTATTAAGTCATTCTTGGAAGGACGACTAATTATTACCAATGAACGCGGAATTATTGCCAATGAACGGTGTAAATATAAGCGCTGTGAATCACTGAAGCAACTATATTTTCATATAATTACAGCCACATTCAGGTAAGGAAAAGAAAATACGGCCACAAACTTAAGTGAAACAGATAAAAATACGAGACTCAAACATTACGGATCAGAAAGAATAAATGATAGAAGAATATAAACTTAAGGTGGAAAGGCCTAATGGCGAAAGAAAAAAAACCACATGGAAGCCATTTTAAAGTATTGCATGATAATTTAATGACGTCAAATTTCCTGATTCAAGAGCGATATATACAGTTGCGATTTGGTGCGGCTGCGACAACACAACGAAGGACCATTTCAGCGAAAACAAACACCACTGGGTTTAATTTTTGGTGCTAATATTAGCGCCCTAAAAAATATAGGAGTTTAAAATTGGGAGCGTTAGAAACGAGTCCACCACCATGACGTGTCGCAGTGCTGCCACACCTTCGGAACAAACCCACTCATAACCACCCACACGATTCCTGCGCATGACTGGCCTCGGAGATGCTAATGCGCGCATTGTGCTACGAGGCATGCGACATCTTTGTCCTCTGATTATTATTCGGGTTTTCCCCCCTCGTCTTCTCATTCCTCCACTACCCACCCACCCTCCTCTCACTGCGTCTCCTGCTCTTCTTTTGTTCTCTCTTTATCATCATCATCATCTCCATTCCGCGCCCCTCCCCCCTCACTTGTCTTTCTTCTCTCTCTCTCTCTCCCTTTCGCTCTCACCTCGAATTCCGTCCATTCCAGAGCGAAACCCCTTTCGCCCACCCCTTCCTTACCCCAACCCCTAACCCCCATCGGCTCTTTCCCCAACCAACCCCCGAAAAAAAATAATAAAAAAAACCCTGGGCTCTCGAATCCGCCCGCCAAACACAACGCCTTTTCCCACCCTCATGTCTCCCCCACCGCGTGCTTCATCCCTTTCTCATGCCCGAAAAATAAAACAAAAAAGAGTCGAGATTTTAAATACGCACTCATTCTCCCCCATTGTCGAGAGAATAAATACACGTTCTCGAGGCGTTTCTGAGACTCCGCTCGCAACTCTTCACTCTCGCCACTCAAACATCCCAACGCTACCCTCGCCTCACCCTTCCTCCTAACCCTTCCCCCCCTTGCCTCCTCCTCTCCCCTTCAACCCTTTCCCTTACGCCTCCACAGATTATCCATTCCCCCAACCCTCTCTTGCTGCTATTCCTTCACCCCCGTACCTCAATACTCTGCTCCATTAACACAAAAAGGAGTGGACATCGGTGTTCCTGAAGGAGTAGACCGGTCCCAAACTCCTCACAACACCGCAATCCTTCTTCGTTCGTTTCTCCCGCGTCGTGCACGGAGTGACTGGAATAATGCAATGGCGAAAATGGAAGAGAGAAAGAAGTAAATAAAAGTTGGATGATGATTCAAAAGCTCAACCTCTTTCATTCTTTTTTCTTTTAACGCGCATTCTCTCCCTCGTTCACCGACGTCATCCTTCGCTTTGATGGCGTTCTTTCTCCCCGACGTTTTAACGTCCATTCTTTGTTCGCATTCAATCTTCCAGAGAAATCGATCGATGCGATTTCATCTCCTTCCCAAAGCACGTCAAATATCTATCATGGGTTAATGAAAACGTTCCTTCGCTCACTTGGCAAAAATTAAGACCACCGTCGGTCTCCTTTTCCATAGATGTTTCCGAGAAGACCTTAACATATTTTGAAGTCATAGCGGTCCATTTCTTTTATTACTCCCCTTGGCGATTCTTTCCTTTCTGTTTTCCCGGTGACTTCACCGCTTTAGTCATTCTGATATCCACAATATTATAACACGTAAAAAGTTTTCCCCCAATCTATTTAAATTCTCCTACATAATGACATTCTCCTAAAATTACACCTGTCCTAAGTATGTTTTTCGTTTTCGTATATGCCTCTTTTCTATTTGCATTCTACAATGCCTTCCCTTTCTGGGATCTCCATCATGTGCCTGAATATTCACCGAAAAACGGGAAGTAGTAATTGTAAAACATACATTTAGCATTCCGAGTTAGCTTTATCTCTGCTCGTCAGACTCGAGCGATCTGAGGAGTTGTATTTTATGTGTCAGAGAAAGGTTTAAAAACGCATTTTCACAATTGCCAACTTAAAACAAACTTCGCCATTTTAAAATATTAAAACGCTATATATCTTCACAACACTCTTTTAAAATAGCATCCAGATCTGTGCTTCTCTGCCATACACCGTTTAACGTCGGCAGTAAGAGTAGCGGTCAGTAGTAGTAGTAGGCAGTAGAAGTAGTAAGGGTAGTAACTCAGCTCACGAACAACCCAGATGACTCTCATCTTATTTCCAGATCGGTATGGATGTGCACACTGATATATGGGTAATTATTCATCAAATTAACAATATAATTGAAATGGAGTGAAGTCAAATGAAATTCGGAACAGGTTGGAGGAAGAATCTTGTTTATCGGATCGAATAATTTTCCCACCAAAGGAGGAACTTGGAGTTGTCTACCATTTCACCTCACAGAAGCCATTTGGCATTTAATTAACGGTATTTCTGGTAAAAAGGCCAGTATTCAACTAAGAAGCAGATCGACGGTACAAGTGACACACAAGTACATGAAGCTTATAGAAGATATTTAAATTATCAGCTGGTTCGTTCGCATTTATTGCAACGAGTGTAATAGCTGAGATGGGGAAGCGGAGTAAGAGATAACTGAAGTCACTCGTGCTATTTAGGGTAGGTGGGCAGGTGGCAAGGGAAGGAATTGGTTGTAGAATGGAGGAAGAGAAGAGAGAAACAAAGCATCAGCAGCGGTGGCTCACTTTAAAATAAAAGCAAAAAAGGGTCCACGGTTTCTTTCCCTAGCCCTCTGACTTCATATTTGTTGCGTGGAATAAACATTTCACTTCGCACCCTTGTTGGCATCGGTGTTTCACAGGAAATTCTCCTAACGAAGGCTGGAATCGAACCCGGGCACTCAGAAGGGGAATCCAGTACTCTTAAAACCGCACAATACAGATACTAATACATAGAAACTCAAGCAAAGGGAGAAGCAAGGGCTGAGAAGAGAAAAAATACCTTATAATCCGTCAAATGGCTCGTTGAAATACATTCGGGAATAGACTCTGGTAACCATGGGAGGACCAAGGTTAAGGAGTTGGGCGTTCATCTCCGACGAAGGACACTCTCATCTCATCTCGCCCGCGACCCACGGGCGGAGCCTGGACCCCAACCAACCCCCACATTTCACTTCCCTCGTGGACCCCTTTAGCCCCCTTCTTGGCCCCACGACCCCTAATCCCTCCCGCTGCAAGGAGTGTAAATTGAAAGCGGTTAACTTCGTCGAGTGAATAAACCAAACTCTGAGAGTAATAAACGCGCCCTCCTCTTGCTTAACCCTCCAGATCCCGACCCGTTACCCCCTTTACTCTCCTTTCCCTGCTTTCTCCATCTACCCCTGGACCCCTTCACCCCATCCTCTCTCATCTCCTCTTCTTCTCTCAACCTATTACCCCTTGAAGAGAAAGCACATCCTCCTCCTCCCTCCAGTAATGCCTTGCCTTTATAACTCGCAGCTTTACATTCCTTAAAGTTTAAAGTTGTGTGTGGGTTGATCGATCCTTGCGTAGTTTCCAGTGCAAAAGGCGGTTATGTCGAGTGGCAGGGACGGGAGGGAGCAGAGGGCCCCGGAAGGGGTTGTGAGAGGAAGAAGAAGATGGAAACTTGCGAGGGCGCCCCTGGGGGAGTTTGGCGCCAGGGGGTGGGTGGAAGTCGCGAGCGAAGGAGGAGGTATATAATACGCTCCTCTCTCCTTTGTTACTTAAGCACGGCACATAATAAAGAAAATCTTTTCACGGCTCTCACTAGCGAGTTTCTATCCGAAGGAAATACATTTTAACGTTGAAACTAGGTTGAGACTTTGGCGAGACGTTACCAACTAATCTAAGTTTCGGTGTTGTGGATAATTCAACGCCATTACAAAGTTAATGACTTCGCAAGATGTCTGCGTAAACGCAGCACAAAGTTGGAGCTGAGTATAAAAGACTTCATGAATCAAAACTTAGAAAGATCAACTTTTTACTCGAATAAATCGTGATGAAAATGTAAGGAAAAGTAACTTCTATATATAATAATCATCAATTAGACAATTACCTATTTGAATTAAAAACTAGTAGAAGTAGTTGAAGTAAATGAGTGATATTGGGGTGAATGAACAGTTACTTACTTACTTACTCCTCGGCGCTAGAGCCCTTGCAGGGCCTTGGCTTCTCTGACAATGTTATCCCAGACATCACGATATCCTGCATGAGTTCTCCATCTTCTTATTCTTATCTTTATTAGATCATCTTCTACATCATCCAACCATCTTTTCCGAGGTCTTCTTCTCAATCTTCTGCCACTAGGATGTCCAAGGTATATCTTTTTCACCATCCTATCCTCAGGCATTCTCTCAACATGCCCTAACCACCTTAACCTGTTACTCTTAATCTCTGCCACTATGTAAGGATGATTGTAGAGTTCCTCCAGTTCCCTATTCCTCCGTATTCTCCACTGTCCGTCTTCCTTCACTGCACCAAAAATCTTTCTTAGCACTTTCCTTTCTCATCGTTTCAGTAGCTCTTCTTCTGCAGTAGTCATGGTCCATGTTTCTGAACCATACATAACCACAGGTCTACTCACTGTTCGATTATCCTTCGTTTTCAAGTTCCGACTGAGGTTCCGTGTCTTGAGCACCTTCAACAAATCTCGATAAGCCCTATTGCCTGCTGCAATCCTAGCTTTTATTTCTTCTTGCAATTCATTATCTTTTGTCACCAGCACTCCCAAATACTTGAAGCAGTTACATTTCTCATATTTCTTACAATTTAATTATATAGATTTATCTTTTACAGTCGTACATTTCCTAGAAGAGAACAGGTACTGAGTTTTGGCACAGTTCACTTTTAGCCCAAATTTTCCTACCTCCATCTCTAACCTCTACAGTCCTTCCTCGAGATCTTTGAGTCATCTTGATATCATATCGACATCAGCAGCATATGCTAGGTTTTGCGATATACGGTTGAACAATGTACCACCTGGGTTGCTGACTTCTGCTTTTCTCATCACCCGCTCCAGGACCACATTGAAGAGCATGGCGGATAGCACATCTCCTTGTCGCAAGCCCTGATTAATTTCACAGTCTCTGGCGAGGTTTTCTTTTATTTTGACCTTGCATATTGTATTCTTTAGGATCATTTGTATCAGTCTGATTAATTTGGCTGGGAATTCCATCTTCACCATAGTCTGAAACAGCTTATTTCTCTTTACACTATCGTACGCTTGCCGAAAATCTACAAACAATTGGTGAACATCCACATTGTATTCATAACACTTTTCCATTATTTTATTAACAATGAAGATATGGTCAGTCGTTCATCTACCCTGTCTGAAGCCACATTGGTAGTCTCCAAGAATCTGTTCCAACAATGGGTTAAGTGTCCTAGGCAAGATTTTGGCCAAGACTTTATAGACCACACTCAACAGAGCCACGGTAGTCTTCACAATTGGCCTAATCCTTTTTCTTATGAATTGGGCAAATAATAGCCAGACTCCATTCCTTGGGCATCTGCTCTGATTCCCATATATCCACTATCAATTGGTGAATGAGAAGTGTAAGCTGTTCCCCTCCACATTTAATCATCTCTGCTGAAATATTATCACTTCCTGGTGCTTTATTATTTTTCAGAGATTTTATCACTTCCTTTACTTCCCCTATCAATGGAACCGATACTGGAATTGTGTCTGTCTGTGGTTCTTGCCACTGTTGTCCACACTCCTCTTCATCTACTTCTGCTGTCATGTTCTCTGCAGTGACATTCAACAGTTCAATAAAATACTCAGCACCTGAAGAGCACCTGGTTTATTCAGGGTTCTAACATTCCATGTTGCTATCTGCATATTAGTATTCCGTTTGCGTTTACCTTTCGTTTGCATGGTTCGTTTATCTTAATAACCAGTCCGGGTTTCACTTTCTTTGAGCTTCGTAACAAGAAAGTTTTTATGATATAGGGTCGTTAGCCCTATGATCAACCCCCAACCTGGAGGACCAGGGTATCCTTCTTTGTCAGGCCTATCCCCCTTGACCTGTCCGGCTTGGGTGTCCCTACCAGGAGCTTACGCTCCCGCCGGCATAGCTCTCAGGTTCGCTTAGGCACACAAGCTCCCTCAACACGACAAGATGGAGGTACCAGCGAGGGAGAATGGACAGTTACTCTACGTTATAAAGGCGATATATTATCTCAATCGTCACAGGCTCAACTTTGTAGAAGTTCATTTTATGAATGAAAAAGAAAAACTTTGTCATATTCCACCAATTATTTTTTATTTTTCACCAAGAAATTGGTGGAACTCCACCAACTCCACCAAGAAATTGGTGGAATAAGGCAAGGTTTTTCTTTTTCATTTATAAGGCGATATCTGTTATTTGCAAGGTAAGTTTCAGTATAAAATTGTATTGAGTGATAGGCTTGAAATAAAACAGGGCTTAAAACAAGGATGAGTTAGGCCCTCTGCACATGGTACAACTACAAAATGATGCGAGTTGGCCAGCTGCTTTGAAATTCAACTGCTTTGCAGAGGGTTGATACAATTTTCCGCACACGGAGAGACTGAATTTGGACTACTCCTGCTGGAGCCGCCTAATACAGTAACAAAAGAAAAATGGCAATAAAACAACAGCTAATTTTTACATATATTTATATAAATATAAAAAAACTTATGGCAAAAATATATTATTTTGAATGCCAACACATTCAATGGCCGTTACACACATTCAGCCGAAGCGATTTTCTCTTAGATACTCACTTATATCAAGCCCTTACTACGGAGTAGCATAACTCTCTATGCTTGTAACTGCTGATAAAGCTTTATGTTAATTCCAAGTATGTTTCACTGAAGGGAGGAGAATCGCTCGATCACATTTTTCATATATATTAGCATACACAACTCTGGAGCAAAACGCTCCCAGCGTGGAATCTAATTCAAAATAATACCATTGTGAATATACTTTCAGATTATTTGATTGATTGAGCCGACGAACAGTGGTTCAGAATCCCCAAAACGTGGCCATGGCAAGAAAATATTTTCGGGGCGTCGGTTTTCTCATGTCGCTGAAGGTTGTCAGGCGCAGTGCCAAACTTTTTTGTTCATAAAATTATTTTGGGGACATGTGGAAGAGCGGTTTTCAACATCTAAGAGATAATTATATACCCTACAATAAACAAGAAAATTCACCATCCTGCAACGTCCCACAATATTACTTTTTGATGAAAAACTAATTAATTTTTTTTGGAAATATACAATTTTTTCTTTATGAAAAATAGACATTATTGCAGTTTGACGATCATATACCGCTTTTAAAATCATACATGTAAATTTTAAATACTTTCCGTCTAAGATTTCATGAAATAAATAATAATCGGTCGATAACTATGGGAGGCAGAGGCCAAAAGTTGACGTGACTTTCACATACTGGAACACTATGGACTTGATACCCGAGCAGCGGCCACTATACGTCTGTAACAGGACAGGTTAAAAATGGAACACCTACCTTCTACGTTTTCAGGCATCTCGAGATATAATCTACCAATCCCCGTATTAAAAAAATCCGATATAATAACTTCATTTTTCTCACCATGACCACGTTTTAGGGATTCTGAACCACTGTGCGACGTGCTTACGGAAATACATTAATAGTTTAAAAAAATTGAATTTGATCTGCTTTCACAATTCCTGTGAATATAATGAACAGGTTTAACTATCATTTAACGAACCAATCACATTATTCACTGTAATACATCGGATGGTGCACTAAAATATCTACAATACGATCTAGTGGTGGCTCGAAGGAGGCAATGAAGATGAATTCGTAGATGTGATATACTATTAACAAGAATACTCCAATACACTGTTCCATACGCATTACTATTCACCACATTTCTAGGATAATTAATTAAAATGGAACGACGCAGTGAATACAAAGACTGTATTAATGATATAGCAGAAAATGAGTGAAAAGGAACACCTTGGTCGAAGTAAGACGAGGATTTCTCGTAATACGTAGGATCATATCACACTTCTTAATATCACACTTCTTAATGGATCGTTGAGGAGTACATTAAAGTGAAGCTTCTTTCATACTCTTGCTGTAAGAGTATGCCTGTAAGAGTATGGGAGGCCAAATAAGACGCAAGGAGGAAGACCATTAACATTGAATGGCGAAGTACGTGAGTTAGCCAAACCGTTGATTATCTCCTCTCCAGAATGCCCTCCACCTTCACTCTCTTCAGCACGTATATGAGCTCGCCCATATTAAGAACGCGAAATCATTAAGACAGCCACGGCTTAAACAACATCCCTCATTATGTATATTGGCCCTGATATTTACGTGTCTGAGTCAATCTCACCCCATATCTGATTTCAAGGCGGCCAATAGTTTCGAGGGCCATTTCTCTTGTACTCTCTGTACAACGAGTGGTGGAGAGTAGCCCCGAGAACGGCAAAACAATTTTCTCATTCTTTTAATATAAGGCAATGACAGCGTAGAATCTTTTGAAGCGTTGATCGTTGCATTATTGCTGTGCAACGCGACCGTTCCAAGACTTCCAAGCATATGTGTCATTCATTCACTCATTTTCTCGCAGGCACTAGTATAGTCAGGTCACCCATAACTACCTTGCGACGTTCAAGCATTAATCTATTCATTTTCAAATTCATCCCACACGCAAAAAGTCAGGAAATGAAAACTTCTTGAGTGGTTTGGCAAAACTGCATAGCACCGTTGCTGGCTAACTGATGAGGTTCATCACACGAAAGACTAATGGTGTGGGGGACAAGTAGATTTGAAATTATTTCAATTCGGGAGATACGCGAGGAGTTGGTAGATACTGGTTCAACTTATGTTGAATAGCTTTAAATGAAATCCAAGCCTTGGTCTTTAAACTCGGGGAAAGTGGATTGCAAACTTTCCCAACGCACGATATTTTACATTGAAAACAAGATCAAAATCACTACGTGACGCAATATTTTGAAAAACTCAGATGGCTAAACATACACAATAAGAGCTTACTTAATAAGGCAATATTCATTTACAAGTTAACAACGAAAGAACTTACCGCATACTTACACCGGAATGTGCAATACAATTCTAGAACAAATAAAAGTCTAACATGTCGCATGGAAGAACTGTACCCATCGAATATCTGCATACGCTAGGTCTTTCCATGTCACCTCTTGAGAACTATGGACTCGCTTGACAGAAGACATAAAACAATCTGAAACTGCCAAATAAATTTAAAAGGAAATATCATGAAATATTACTTCAAGTGAAGCAAACATTTGGCTACACTATACAACATCTGATCTATATTTATAATGTTGCTGTTTTTCTAAATATTCTGTTGGATTCTGTGATATAAATTATCTCATACGTATTTTGCTGTTGTATTATCTGTTTGACTCTAAAAGATGAGTATACTCAAATATGTTCTTTCGGGACGCATTTGTCCCGGAATAATAAATGTAATATTTTGTTTTCCCGTTGAAAATCTCGATGTAAAACTCTACGAATTGCTACCGAGATCATGACAAAGGAATGTCGAAGTAATAAAATTATGATACATAACTTGCACGTGATGAAATTGTCAAAACTCACTCACTCAGTGATTCAACCCGAAGGTTGGTTTGAATAGTTGAGAGTAGAGCTCAACCCAGACTAAGCCACAAGCGTGTGAATTTCACACATTGAGGGTAGGGGGGCGCCAGTTCCTTTCCCTGGGCCACCTCGCACTCAAGAGGAATCGGTTCGGTTCGGGGGCGTCCAAAGGCTTCACCCGGATATGAACCCGGGACCCTTCGGTCAGTAGCCAAGCGCTCTACCCACTAGGCCACCACGCTCCCCATTTGTCAAAACAAAGACCGTAAAATCAAGCTCCATTATCTCATGAAGAATGCAATTAATGAGATTTTAGGAATTTACTGTACATAATACACTTGTTTTTTAAACTTTATTTCATAAGTAGGAAGAATTATAATAAATCTAAGCGTGATACTGAGCCCAAACTCAACTTCCATTTCCATGGATTGGTACAAAATAGGGTTTCTCTGAGGCTCACATCGCAATAATGTCCTATATTCGTTAAAAGTTGATCTACATGAGGGACGCCTTTTGGGCGTAAGAAATATATGAACTGATCTATCCCTTTAAGTTTACCATTCCCAAAATGTACACCCATGGCCTAAGTACCCACGCTCAGCCTCCTTCGGAAAGAGTCGGATTTCCCAGCCGAGTCCTTCGTGGAAGAAGACACAAAAGGTTCTCCCATTCCCAACCAGTGCCACGAAAAAGACTCTCACTGCCTCCTCCATCCTCCGCACATTCTCCTCCTCATATTTCTTCCCTCTCTTCCTTAAACCATTTCCTCTCTTCCAAGCGAACTTCCTCTCCCCCCCCCCTGCGACCCCAGTTCCGGCCCTCACTCCCTCTCTATCTCAAAGCCTCCTCAAACCGAAACCACCACGCTGCACTCCCGACCTCCTCCCTCCATCCGAAATGTCTCCCGGAGTCATGCCAAGGCCAAGATGGAGCCAACTCTATTCTCAAACCAACACACAAGAGTGGACCTAGGCTTCAACTGTTGAAAGAAAATAAATTCCCCAAGGCCGTACTCTTTACTACTACTAAAGTAAAAGTTAGTTACTAGTAAAGAGTACAGCCTCGGGGAATTTATTTTCTTTCAACTGTTCAACGGCCGTAGAACATTCAGTTATCTATTTCACTAGGCTTCAACCATTGAGGAGGGAAAGATTTTAAGTAAGAACTTGAAAGCGTGCTTTACAGAGTTACATTCACATCGCATTCAAGGCAAATGAATGGATTTTTTAAAAGGATTAATAATACATTTAGTGAATGATAAAAAAATCTCAATACCACAACGGGAGATAAAACATAACAGAAAAGGTCACACTTGGTAATAGTATTCATCCGCACTTTAATCTTATTTAAACTACCATGGTTTCAAACGGATTATCGTAATTCACACGGTGTCCTTTTTACGGGACACCTTAGAAATGACTATTGCCCTTTGAAACCATAGTTAACGGAATAATACTGACGGTTGGATAATTACGATTGAAAAATTATAATTTTGTAGTTACAATGAAACAGTTCCACAAAGTTTTGCTTGGCTTACCAATTGTTTTATTCGTCAGATAAATTGTACGTTTTTTCTGATTCCAAGATATTACTCGATATTATCATTCTTCAAAGTTTACTAATTATACTTTAAATTAGCGTAAACCACCGGTAAAATGGAAATAGACGATGAAGTGGAAATTTCAGCATAAGTGCGAAGAAGGGCAGTCAGCGGTCGCAGAGCATGCCTTCTCCAACTCGGGACATCAGGTTATGATCAATGATGCACATGTCTTGGCCAAAGAAAAGTATTGTTTCCCACGACTCATTGAAGAAATTGAAAGGCTATTGAAACAGAAAAATTAAAAGAAAATTTCAATAGAGATGACGGTCACAGACTCCAAAACTCTTGGAAAAGACTCCAGAGAAGAAACGGGCCAAAATAAGGGTGCTCAACGCTGATTGGCTGCGCTACCGGAGGGCCACTCTTGAGGACGGTATAAATACTAACCGATTTCGCATTCGGACCTGGTCTGAAGATGTGGCCTGCATTGGCTAAGAAACGTTATCACCATCCAGATAACTCAACGCAGCGGAACCCGGAAACAATGGAACTGCTTGCACTACTGCGCAGGAGTAGGGCATACTATTCATCCATCCCTTAAGCAGAAATACTATTGCGGAGTTAAGCGATGCAGACAGCAAAGTAGGAGTCGGTATAAGTGAATGTAGCACGCATTGAAAGGTATGCAGAGGGGAGGGAGGGGAAGAGTATGAATTTTGGACGGTATGATAGGAGGAAAAAAGATACGGAGAATTTATTAGGGATCCAATATGGATCCAATGTAAGAGAAACCGATTTCTGAAGGAAATTTGAGAGAAAAACTTCCCGAGGTGGTAGAGATAATGGACAGCATTCTCCATGGACGTACTCTTTATTTGGTGTAGCACCTATGATGATAAATTATCGCGGAGTAAGGAAGCTGTACGTACTTCACAAAGAACGCACATATGCTCCTTCATGCTTCCACCTAGCCACCATATATCCCTCCCAATCCAACCCCTAGTAGCTCTCCCTTTCCTTCCCCGTCCCATCCATACCCTAGCCGACACACTAGTAACCCTCAGCGTGGTGGTGCAGCCGTGGAGTTTCCATAACCTTTTTCGACCCCGGCAGGCGCCGTGCCCTGACCCATGCAACCACCACCGAAGCGCCCTCCTCCTTCCCCTCACGCGGGAGAGAGAATCCCCTTCCCTCCTCCCCATTCCCGCCATGCACTACGGCGGGAGATTTACGAGCGGCAATTCCGTGTGGCTTCCGAGATGGCCTGCCCTCCGGTCGATCCGATGCGGAAGGGGGTTTTGCAAAAAGGAGGGCGGGTGGGAGGTTAGGAGCTAAGGGAGGGAGGGGGGAGGACAAAAGGGCTCGTGGACTGGGAAAGTACGTAGAAAACATTTCTCTTCTCGCATTTTCATCCTTCGGGCTTGACGATATTCCAAATTCAAAATCGAACTGCATCATTAATTCTGTAGAACAAAACGCATGACTTATGCCAAGATGTCAGGCTCCGAAAAATTCACATTAGACGTAAGGATACAGATGCCGTATTGCTGGTAGACGTACTTATGACCACGAAGGGCCTAAATAATCTGCCAGATGGCATAGCAAGTCCAAAATTGATGCGAGTTTTCTTAAACCTAGATCGAAGAGAGTCTTCTTTAAAAATATCCCTTAAGAGCTTAAAAATCGTCAGTTTTTCTGGGAGTACTTCCAATTAGAAGCCCTATCACTCAAAGTGATAAGACCGTGAAACACGGTACGATTTCCTTGTGATCCCTTCGAGCTCGATGCCGGTCTCAACGACATCGACATTGGGTTGTTAAGTGTTTTTTATACCCCTCGACGCTGTCGCGACTATCACTCGACGACCGTGCGACGCGTCGAGTGAAGTTGAGAAAGCCTATATGTTATGACCCGTGTTTTCCACATATTTGGGAACCCGAGAGCATAAGATTTTACGTGGGTTCTTGCCCTTGGTGTCGGGAAGCGAATAATCACACACAAATATTTAAAGTCTTTTACCCAAAGTTTATTTCCATTTAAAATCCCAAAAGAATCAATTCAATGAAAAAATATCAAGTTATGAATTGGTGCGTCTAGAGTAGCCAAATGTTAACATATTACCAATGTCTCGGGAAGGAGAGGAGCTGCTGGTGATGGCACGGGTGGATAGCTAGGCGCTTCGGTAGCACGGGCCATACGGCCCGAGCTTCGACTCCCACTGACGGCTACATTGTGACTGTACCGTCAGTGAATGGTTGCAGAGTAACCAATTGCCGATTACTGTCCGATGAGAGACAAGTGAATCACTGTCTGACTGCCTGCTTGACGAGTGTCAAATGTACTCCCCGATAGCGTCTCCACCGTGCCATTATATAGGAAAGGTGAAACTAGGATGTTTTCGACAAAATGGCAAGGGTGGGAGGGGAAGAAGAAGAGGAAGGTTAGCCGTTCTCGAAAGGAAAAGGTACAGTTCCCGAGGTATAGTTTGACATAGCTGGCTATTCTGAGACGTCACACAACAACACATTTATGCATATTTTGGGAAATGGAATTCTTCCATTTCCGGATCATTACATATAATACTTCCACTCGACCATCGAGAGCAATCACCAATCACAAAGCCTATATATTCGTCACGTGACCGTGTGCTAAAAGCATGTGGGAAACGAAATTATTCAGCATGATGGTGTCCAAATGTGTTGCTGTGAAGTGGTCGCAAGAAGAAGAAGAAATTAAATTGATTGATTTCTACAGAGGTAAGCGGAGTGACGGAATACGTATAATCATGTATAATATACACATGGATCCTAAACTTGCCCCCAGTGGGTGTTGCCAAACATTCCGCATGTACCGAAAAATCAAGACCAAACAGACTGTAGCGCCGCCACTCCAGAGAAGGTGGTTCTAATAAGGAAAGGCCGTGATTCAAATGGAGATACTGGAAATAAAGGTACCGGAATTGGCCTCCCTATTAACACCGGCCATTTTTGACACGCAGAAGCGGATCCATGCCGAAGGAAAGGCCGTGATTCATATAGAGATACCTACTGGAAATAAAGGTACCGGAATTGACCTCCCAATTAAACCTGCCATTTTTGACACATGCGGAACCATGCCGACTGCAGCGCGACCTATCTTTTGCGGAAAGCTAGGCAACACCTTTGCCCATACAGTGGTGCCGAAGATTTAGATCCATTAGGTATATTCATGCTTATAATAATATCCAAGAACCTCGTAAACACCGCGTTCGCTATATTCGATAAATCGAAGAGTGAAAACGATAAAGAAATACGATTGGCTGAGGTAGTCGTGACGCGTAACGGTCGGACACGATGAGAGCGTCGTCAAGGCGATCCTATCGAGGGGGGTGGTTGTACTGTCTTTCATGAGTCGTGCTCAAATTCTAAAGTGAAGATCGCGCTCAGACGGGATCGCAGAGGAAATCGTGCCGTGTAGTACGGCCTTTAGAATGCACATCGCTTGGTGTCGGATGATGTAGGATATCGCTTGACAGAGCAAACCGCGTGGTGTCGCCATGCGATGCATTCCCCGAGATCGAAAAGAATAAAAAACCTTAATGCGGATTCCCCGGCTTGTCACAGTCGACGCATTGCAATCTCTCAAGAAACGGACGTTGAAAGAAGCGATAAGTTTAATAAGTATCTCGAGGTCCGCGACGCACCGATACACTCACGACACAAACATGAATCAATACGTGGAGTATGCTGTGAACAGAGAGCTATCCGCGTTCAATGTTTCAAATAAAAATCCTACATTGGCACGTGAGTCAACATGATTCCTGTACTCAAACAAATTATATTTGTAACAAAAAAGTTCTTCCAGCAAGGCGGTGGTCTTCAGATAACACTCCGAATAAGAAACTAAAGAAAAGGATAAATTGAGATCAGTTTCCAATTTGTGGCTAACACACATTATGAAGGATTAGAGGTTCCGCCGCGAATGTGTGAGTCAAAACAAATACTAAATTCCACATTTTTGATATTTTGCCAAAACATCCTGCTTTCACTGATGAAATGCGTTACCTAAAGAAACCCAAAAGTATAAAGGTACAAAATACATGCAGATTATTATTCCACGAATGTATTTTAAATGATCACTTTTTTCCAGCCATAGGATCCGACTGCTGTGCCATTTCCTACGAATTACCGCATTTTGACTTCAATTGCGACATTATTCTTCAATAACTAGAAAAATAAGGAGGTAAGATGCCTATATTTTATTTTTATTCAATTTCTCTGGATTATGTCCTTCTCAGAGACAGTTTTCCACGAAAATGGCATTTATATTTTATGGAAAAATAATATATTTCCCCGTTTTCTCTCATTCCCCCATTGAACACAATGAAATTTCAAGTTCAATTATAGAATAAAATAGCGTGGAAAGGCATTATTTTGTTGGTCATATCATATAGAGGACAAAATTTTCTACAAGTAAGCAGAATATGAATAAAATGACATTTAAGTCATTTAACGGTGGAACCACCTTAATAATTTTGAGTATGGGATATATATTCCCATATATAAAATATCGGCCTATATGTTTAGCATAGTTTAATTGCGTTAAATAATAAATTAACACAAAGTCCATTAAATTGAACATATCTAAAATATTATAGAGGGTTTTTAGAGCCAATAGAGAAACAATCAGTGAAGACATCATGCAAAAAAATGTAAATGAAAGCAAAAATTGAAGATCTAACCCAATAGCTAATCACACCATTGCCGTAAAAAATTGGAGAATATTAAAATAAGCAGTGAATGAGTTAGGTATTACCTTAGGGGGATACACAAATAATCGAGTTTTTAAATATATCCTGATTTATAATTAAAATCTTCATTCCTGGGTTTCTGGCGATATATCCATCCCTGCTTTGGGATTTAAATGAGACCAAAATTGGCTCGCACCAAATTGCTTATTAAATGGAATTTTCAATAGCGTCACTAAGTCTCTCAATAATTCCTTCCAGATATAAGCCATTCTAATGACTCCTCTATTCAGTCATTCATTGATTTAATGCCATTATTTATGATAGCATTATCTTAAATTTTATCGGAAAACCAGTATTTCTTTCTATATAAAATTTCCCGACACTGAGTAGAGGTCGCACGCAAAACTTTCCCAGCACCTATTAATCCGAGAAGCTTCCAATAACGTCACTCCGGCAGCCGTAGTGTGAACCTAACGTCTCCTCAACTTCCCGATTTCACACCAGTACCTAAAACGCTCCTCCAATCCCGCATAACCTCGCTTCTACCTCATGAACACGCTCTCATCTCATAATTTATGCTCTCTTTCTTATTTTCAGAGCCTAATTAGATGTAGTTTCGCAGCAGACGTAAGACCTGCACCCCCACAGTCGGGTCCGTCCCCCGCGAAGTCCACGAATTTTGGCAAAACGCTGGTGTTATACTGACTGCCGGTAATCAATCATACGGTTATCAAATGGCTTTTAACAACACGAAGAGTGGTTTGTTGCAGCTCTCCGCCAGTTTTTCACTGTAATCTCCTCTCAGCTGTTGAGTCAACTCAACTTTGAAGTTGAGTCAAGGCTCAACATCCCTGAGGATGGTGTACATCTACATCTACAAAATACCCGGCAAGCCACCTCAGGGGTGTGTGGCAGGGGGTGAGTATTCACCAACGTGCATTACACTATACCCTAAAGTTAGTGTAACTACGACTAATTATGCATTAGCATAAATCGCTAATGCTTGTCACGAGACGAAGCCTCACTACTACACTACAGATATTATCACAATGGAGAGGGACCGTTAATATATATGTATTTTGCAACTACACAAATGGATAGAGACAAAAGACTTATGTAGAAAACATGCACGGTGTGCTGTTAGTACTAGGTAACAGATAAGGATTCAAGTATTAGGGAGTACTACTACTACTAAGAGCTACACTACCCATCGACAAACCTAGATAAAAGTCTCATTGGCAGCTGTTACGGTCCCTTATCGTTCGTGGGAAAAATGACATTTTAAATCTCTCCGTTCTGCAGTCTAGTTCCCTAATTTTATTCTCATGATCTGATCTATAGCGTAGTACGTCGGATTTCGTAAAATATTATAAACGTCGTCAGAGAATAGACCGGTTTGGAACTAACATAATAGATTGAGTCTAAATTTTAATCGACGGTCTGAAAGCGTTTCCCATCTCAGTTGCTGCAAAAGGTCAGTAACACTAACGAGATTATCATAACGGCCTTTAATGTATCTTACTTATTCGAGAACCTGAGAAGAATTCACCCAACTATGAATTACTATTTTCACATGCACCAGTTGTATATATCTCATCATATTCGAAGAGATGTTATGAGGCTACGCCGACCAAAAGACTCAATCTAAGGTGCAATAATGGTGTTCGTCTCGGATCCAAATCGCGGAAGACTTCAAACACTCAGTGCCGCGTCGGGTCAAAAACCGAGGATAATTTGTCACACCGTGGTGGTCACGTCAGGTCAAAACCTCTTCTCCAAAGAAATCGCCCAACCTTTTGGAGTAAAACTTTGCGGATCGATAAAGTGACACAAAATGGAAGACTTTACGGAAAAGCAGTTTGATAACATGTTCCATATAATTAAAACATCTTCAGATCAACATGACCCGACACGACCGATGAAGGGATAAACCTTATATTTTCTGCAGCTGTCATTTTACAAGCTTCACTGCCATCCGATTCTTTGACCTTATGAAGTCCAACCTCTCTCTCTTCTACTGCAATTATCTTCGAGGATTCTTTGATAACACACCAGGCTTGTATTGCCTCCCATAACTTTTGCTCAGTAGCTATTCCCGGTGGAGAATTAATTGTCCAAAAGATGTTCAAAGAACGTTTAGTGAAGACTTTTTAAACGTTCAAAGATCATTCAAGAAGGACATTCAATGAACGTTCAATTGGCACTCACAGATAGTGCAAAGAATATTCATTGGAATACTTCATAGAATGTTCAACGTAGATGAATTTTGGCTGAACTGTTTTTGAATTAACAACATATCAACCATGAAGGAATGTTTAAAAAAATAGTTCTCGTGAAATGATTCTCGATTCATATCGTATTAACTCTCCACTGGCTTCCCTGCTCTCTCAAATAAGAAAAATTATAATGTGCTATATAAATGTGGAATTACGCGTTCGTAATATTAGTACGTTATAACATCCTATCTTGTATCTTCCTACCGTCATTGTACCCTTGTCGCAATATTAGGCACCCTACGACTCTACGCGCATTTTCTAGCGCCCGATGTTGAAGTATCGACGTAAAGAAAGTTGTATATACCTGGTTATTTCCGCGGATAAATGTAACTTCGGGAACTATAATTATTAAATGGCAACTCCTTGATAGTTTGAGGAAATACCATCACATCTCGATAACAGTTATTTAGCATTAATTATTTGAAACCTATAATGCCCAATAGTACTTATATAAATGCAATATTACTGTGAATAAACAAGATTTTGAACTTGACAAGGTTTGTTTGAAAGGTTTAAAAATGTTCTTTAAATGTTCAACCAAGAAACATTTTTAATAATACTTCGTGGACGGGAAATGAACGATCTATGAACAGTCTCAAATGAATAGTTCACACTTGAACATTCAATGAACGATCTATAAACAGTCTCAAATGAATATTTCACACTTGAGCATTCAATGAACGTTCTATGGTTGTATGGTCAGGATAAATCAGTGGTGGACTACTTTTGAATTAGTTCACGAATGTCTTCTGCATGGTCTCTCCCCACTGGGTTATAGCACAAAATTTGCAGTGATATAAGAGCCCTTCGTTGTTCTGCTACGTTCCAGCCAAAGTCGTTCTGGTTCCGTTATTTTACGACAATCAGTGGTATCTACGAAACGAGAGTCAACATCGAGTGGCCACAGTGGCAGTAGCGTCCTATTGTTGCTCCGAAAAAGGCTCTGCAAGTCGGAAGGTCGGTTCACCATTAAGGGACGAGGATCGCAAGGAGAAGCTCGCACCACACGTGGGGGCAAAGGGGGAGGTTGGGAGGTGGGATGGGAGGGGGGAGTGGGGGGGGCATAAAAGGGGAAATGAGGGGCATTAGCCGCCGTCGGATGCAGAAGGAGGCCGAAGAACCGAATTGGGCGGAAGCAACGGGAGTAGGGGGGGTGGGGAGGTGTTCTTGGAAGGAAATAGAGGGTGGGAGGAAAAGAGCATCTCCGAAATCATTCCCCCCCCCCTTAGTCCCCCACCCTTAGTCCCCCCCACCCCTCCCAGGCTCCGACTCAACATCCTCCATTTCCAGGAGCCGGGAGTTAAAAAGATTCACTACTGACAAAGTCTCGAACTCATTTTAATCCTTTAACCTTTGCCGATCTGATCACGCAATATCATTAAAAAAGTAGGTACATATCGGTTCAGGGGAACTTCTCTAGTTTCTCTGTACTTCCAAACGTCATACAAGTTAATTATATGTTTTAATTACAGTCACCAATTTGACATAAAACACCGTAAAACCGGGATTTTTTTCAATTCAGGAAAAATTATATTTTTTCCTAACTTTCCGAGACTCAATGCTAATACTCGGCCAAGGATATTCAGGACATTTCAATCATAGGAACTGCGAGCCCAGGTATAGTTCGAAGTCGATGTTTTCTTTCGATTTCCTAAGACAAAATCGTGATTGAAGTTATAAAACCATAATCTCCATAATTATCAGAAGATTGTGGTTATAAAAGTATTCTTATTACGAAAATATTGTACTTATAAGAAACTAATTTTATTATGAGTACAGATAAGTACAAATAAGATCGCAACAACTCCCTAGATTGTAAGCGCAGTGTGGATAATCAATCGAGGAATTACATGTGCGAGAGAAGGAATAGAAATTACTCTCAAAATGAGAAGTGTAGTAGTATTTTTTGTTTAACGTGCTTCGACGGCTAAGGTCACTTCGCACTTACTGCCTGCCACGTTCAGACAGGGGCAACAGCACACGGACGAATCGGAGGATCACCCCTCCAAACTCGAGCCGGCCCGAAGGATGCTCAACTTCGGTGACTGATTGGGAGCCAGTGTTTCCATCGTGGCAGACTGTTGCCCAATCAATGATAAATAAGTGCTTTGCAGTGTAAACGATAATCAAGTAGGCACATTAAAATTACTTCCCACTCAAAGTCCCATGTCCCACAGTATCTTTTAAGTGTCCCGCAAACCTGCGAGATATCTTAAAATCTACGAAACCCACCCTTCAACCGACCGCCCCCTCTCCTCCCCTCTCCACAACTTGCAACCGTCCTCGGTGCAAATGCTGCTCCCTCCTACGCTCTTCTGCTACGCCCTCTTCCATTAAATCTTCCTCAGCAGCCAACTGTACTTCCACAAATATCGTCTACCGTCTCTCGTGCAATTTCTGCCCGGTATTTTATGTTGGCGAATGTACTACCCCGCTTTCAATACGAATGAATGGGCACCGCCACTCCACCAAATGTCCTCCCTTCATTGATCCCATTCCTAAACATACCGCTTCCCATCGTAAAACCTTCAATAAATGTTTCTCACTATATATTTATTAGAAGCCCTCCCCGAATCAGCAACAAATATAGAATTGAATTGAGGACTCGCGAGATGGCATTCATTTGGATCTTAAGAGAATTTGAATCGCCCGGGCTAAATTTGGCCCACTGACCAATAGCAACCCCTTGCTCCCGCTCCCCACCAGTCCCCTTCCCTTCTCCTGTTCCGCCTTCCCCCCCCCCCCCCAACTGAAAGTTGAATAAAATGAACTGCCGAGGAACATAAGCGCTTCGATCAATTTGTACTACGATTATGGACGATGAGCGGAAAAAACATGCACTGATGCACATCTGTCAGAGAAACTATTTACAAAAATTTCCTCCTTTATCATAAATTTTATCATTTTGTCTATTTTTTATAATAAATAAGAGTCATAAATATTTTTAGTTAGCATTTTTCACGATAGACGATTTATTAGAGTAATGTCCACGAATTCAAAAATCATTCAACAGGCTTATTCACTCCAACCAATAGGGAGTGGGATTTGCACAAATTATTTGGCGATTATAATCGTACTCAGCCAGCAGAAAGGAAAAAAACGATAGGTCCTGAAAATTAATGGCCTATAAAAAAAAAGAATTTTTGATTTCGCTTTTCTAACTCGTATCTAGCTCGACACAATTCCATGACTAATACTTCTTCTCTAACGTCACCTTCTAGCAACCGCCTGTTACGAAGCATACATATTTATTTATTTATTTGTGTGTGTATTCCATTAGGACTGTTTGATTGGGACGATTTTGTGGATTTGGTGTATGTTAATTTTATGATTGATTTGTGTAAAATGTTTGAAGCTCTAGTAATAATTGAGTCAATTAACTTAATGGGTTTATATTAAGAGTCAAATATTCAAAAGGCTAATATTGAACATCAATTATTTCAAAAGGGAAATATTTATGTGATTTGTTGACGGGGTCATTATGAGTGTATAAATCCAGCAATACTCCACTGTAATTATTGAGTCAACTATAAAAGGGAATTAGCTATTAACCCACATTATTTAAATGATAGATTATTCCGAATTGAAAATGTAAGATTGCAACCTATAAATGTTATTTATTGTAAAATGTATCTGGTGCAACGAAATTTTGTACCTCCAGGCAGTCAGGCAAGCTAATCAATATTTAAGGAAAGAAAGAGGTAGCGACGGGAGATTACTAAGTGGAAATTGTTTTTTTTTCCGACGCCTTCAAGTGTTGCGCCTAATCTCTTGGCAATAAATAAGTTTCTCTCTTAAATAGTAAATCGAAGGGAGAAGGAGATTACAACCTATTTGCACACAGGTTTTTTTAAGTGCGTGGAATACCGCTCTTTATCTCATCATGCCATTACAACCAAAATTGAATGAGACTTCCTCTTAGGTGTCATAACTAACGTCCATAAAAATATAGGTAAGTGTAGCCCTCGTTCCTGGAAGGTTAGTTAATCCACTTCCTAAAAGGCTACCTTGAGTGTATTTTGGCAACTTTGCCTTTTGAAATACATTAAGAAAGCAGTTATCGAGCATTCACTCTGCGCGCTAATTCACTGAAATTATCGTAACCTACCAGGTAGTTAGGTAAACGAGACAGCGTTATCAGCATTTATGGGGTAACTGACCTTCTCTGTGAAAGAGTTCTCCTTAACTTATCCAATAATGATTCCTTGTTAACAGTTGTGGAAAAGCGCTTTAAACCATGGTCATTAGTCCTCCAAATTATTCACCACTTGAAGTAGTTTCCCTGCATGGGTTCACCTATGGGAGTATTACAAGAATTGGAGTTCTTCCACGTGAGCTTCACATCGGGATCTCTTCGGCATAATTTGTAGCAGCGCATCCAACCCGGTCTTTAAGAAGTGATTAAGCTCCTTAGCGACCGTGCACTCTTACCCTAGGGGTGACACCTGTGGCTTATTAGTGACATACTCCACGACTGCTGCCGAAAACTTTGCTGTACTACTTAAGAACCCCTTAAGGAATGTGACTCTGCGGTTGGGCGTCCAGGGATTATAAGAATGGGGATTGACGACACTAAGGAAGATCGGCGATTGCGTCTACGTTCAGGATTCTCCAAGAAACATCCATTACGACGTATTGAGTTTGCACTAAAGACCAATGGGTAACACTAGTGCGTAACTTTCATCGCCGTTGCCAGGCAACATTTCAAGTACTTCGCAAAACTTAGGGACCCAGATGAAATACCCATCCGAGACATAATTCTTATGAAAGTAGCAAGTTTTGTATATTGATAGCCTAAAATTAGCGATCAGAATGCGTGGAAACAGTACCTACTTGTGAAGGACTATATGTTGGAAACCGTTAGTGAGTGGGAAGATACAGGGAAAGCTTAAAAGGTTACAAAACATTCAGAGGACCCACGAGTTATGAAGCAGGAAGAGGACAGTTTACACCAGTCCAAATCCGTCTATAAGATCAAAGTGACAAAAAAAGAGAGATTCAATGTCGAACAAGTGAATTTGTATTCCTTCTTCTTACGCTCTTTTAATGACTATATCGAGTGAGACTAATAAATAAAAACTATTTTCATTTCTCTTACGTTTCCTGATTCCAAATTCCGCATTCTCTGAATTCCTCATCCGGTAACCTCACCCTGGCGTGAGCTTACAGGGAATGCGCATGTATGAATACAAATTGTTTAAATTTATTATTTAATACCATTCGTAAAACAAATTACAAGCTCTCTCTACACAGTTTAGTAGTCTCCTTTTTTCCCATGAGGTGACACTATTAAAGGAAATTAAAGAAATGAAAAAAATGTGCACCCATTCACCAGTTAAAGCTCTTTTTAAATACATATAATCAACGTGGAACTGGTTGCGGATGAAAGTATTGAACATTATTACACAAGGATAGGGTATTTTTATTCAAATTGCGAACTAGTAATGAAATATGTTTCTATAAATTATTTAATCTTTCGTTTTTAATCCGGCAACAGCGTCCATTCTGCAACACGCTGTAGGCAGTTCCATCTGTTCGTCATGTCTACGTGACCGTTAGCATGTCCCGTACTTTCGTGTTCCACGTTGCCAACTTTACACCACATTTGAAATTATCGCATACATATTTTTTAATCGTATTAACGAAAAATTTCAGTCGATACTATTGAATGATTTTTTCAGAATAGATTTTAATTTATCAGAGCTACATTATATCAGTTTTTGGTTAAAATCTGTTCAGTAAGAATGGAGAAAGTGCGTAATTTATCATATTGGAGTGGAGAGCGCCATAAGGCTCCATGTTAAAAGAATCTAAAATATCGCAAAAAGTATGTTGATGATCCCCCGTTTTTTCATCGATATTCCATAGAATATCCAAATAGGAAAGTATTTGGAAATTCTTAAGGAAATCTGTTCACTTTGGATTTTTAGACCAGCAATCTTCAATGCATATGCCGCTCAGCCATGGAAGACGTAGTTCCGGAGACGTAGTTTTCGTAGAGACAAGAAGACAACGAACGTATTTGATTTCCACGAGAGAGAGAGACCCAAGGCAATTGATCGGTCTCTCCCTTATCCTAAAAAAGAATGCGTTTCTTTTACGGCGCGTTTAACTTCCGCCTCGCCCTTACAACGCGTGCACTTTGAGTAGAGGACTGTTGGTTGGCATCCGTGGAAAATGGCGGGCAGGAGATAAGGTCTTCTACACTATCCACACTCGCCGACGGGAGGAGATGATGATTCCCCGGAGTCGATGAAATGCGATGTATTCCGGGAACTATCCGGCGTGCCGAGGAGTTCGAGGAAACGCGTGTTGAGAGTAGAGTGTGCGATATGCGCGCACTCTGGAGGAAGGTGGAAGAGGTAAACGCCCGCCCCCTCCGCTATCTGGGATGGGCTTAGCTCATAAAAGGACAGCAGCGCCACGCGCAACGGCGGCAATAATAACGAACTACCTCACCGCTATCCACTGCGAATTACCGCGCGGGTGTCGAGCGTATGCATAATATCTGCTGCCGACTAAGCTACCCCCACTCCTAGAAAAAAAAAACTCTTTTGATGATTACACTCTCTCTAGTTCATAAGTAGGCGGTTGTGCCGACGAAAATAAATAAAAAAAACGGACTAGTGAGTTTCTTTTCCTGTGTGTGCTTATCTCTTGCCACGCCTGTGACGCCTAATTGGAAATATGTACTTACATTTTCACTACAAGTGAATTTTCATCGACTGAGTATTAAACAGAAGGGGAAAGAAAGAGGATAGGAAACACATCCAATGTGTTGACAGAATGGTGGTGTGAGGATGGAACGGTGGCCCATTCCAAGTAAACTAGTAAATGAAAAAAAATAATAAAGCAATTGCTTTTCTAAAAAAATAAAGTTTTTATTAAAAAATATATAAAAAAATTAACATTGCACAAAAAAATAAATATAATATTTTCTTAAGTGAATGAAAGTTTAGCCTACTTTTTTTAATAGTATTGGAAATAATTTAATTCAAGGAAATTAGTCACACAATGGATTACCTATGAACATAAATAAACAAAAATAAGTTTTCAACAAAATAAAAATGTTTTAAGTTGTCTATTAGCGCAAGACCACAACGAAAAGCAAGGGGCATTTATCATTCATAAATCAACATAAATTCATTAAATATGAAGATTTTGGTATTCAATGGAATACATCAGCTTCATTATACAATATCTAGAAAATCTTTAAATGAACTACAGTTAAGGTGCGAAATATAGGTAATTGAAGTAGCGCCTCATGCTTTTCGTTGCGGTCTTGCAAAACTAGACTACTTTCAACATGTTATATTGTTGAAAACATAATGTTTTTCTATTTATGTTCATAGGCAATCCAATATGTGGCTAATTTCCTTGAGTTGAATTATTTCCAGTACTAGGTTAAACATTTATTCTCATGAGAAAATGTCATTATTTTTTCTCTTTTTTTAGTACGACGATAATTCTTTTGTTTAGATTTTTTATAAATTTTTTTTTAAGAAAAGCATGCATATAATTTTTTTATTTTTTACTTTTTAGCCCTGATTTCTAAAATGTTTATAAAACAACATCAGAAGTTTTGTAAACATTTTATAAACTATGACTGAAAAAACTAAGACTGTTTACTAGAAAATATTCCCCAGGTTGAGAACTTGATGCTACGACTCTCTTATTTTTTTCCCCGGAACGGAATTCGGATGCATTACCACTATTCCACCTCGAATAAAAATGCATATGGAGGTTATTTCATTATATTATTATTTTTTACTTATAAATGATGTGGGAACCATGGATCTATTGAAAAGATATTTAAAGAAAAGCATGTAAAAAAAATCGACTTCGCCTGGAATGGAACCACAGACTTTCCGATACCGCGCCGGCTCCACAGACCACCGCCGTACTACCCAACCGTATTAAGAATCACTGGAATCGGCGAGTTGTCACAAGTAAGGCGGTACCATGAATATACATATGGGTCCTAAACTTGCCCCCAGTGGGTGTTGCCAAACATTCCTCAAGCACCGAAAAATCAGGACCAAGCAGATTGTAGCGCCGCCACTCTAGAGAAGGTGGTACTAATGAGGAAAGACCGTGATTCAAATGGAGATATTGGAAATAAAGGTACCGGAATTGGCCTCCATTTTAACACCGGCCATTTTTGACACAAAGAATCGGAACCATGCCGACTGCAGCGCGGCCTATCTTTTGCGGAAAACTAGGCAACACCTCTGCCCGTACAGTGGTGCCGAAGATTTAGATCCATATGTATATTCATGGGCGGTACTATACATAGAAACACTGAGAAGAAACACAAATAAACAGTTCCGATATTTCCGTTCCCGCTAGCAAGTTTATGTCTGCATGTGTACGATTCGCAATTGCTCAAGACGGGGGAGCGATGACTCAGGAGTAAGAAGGAAGAAGAGGGATAGCGTTTGAGAGGGGGGGGGGGAGAGGGGGGGGGGAACGGTGGCGACATTTGGTGGATCATTGCCACCGCTATTGCTGAGGAGGAGGGTGGGCGGGCGCGAGGTTTTCTTTTGACAAACTCTTTGCCCTCACATTCGACTCACAAACGAGTACCGCGGCGACGGGAAACAAGTTTACTCAGCGTTGCCTAATCACATTTAAGACTAAGCGCCGTATATTCACACGCAGTTAAGTTTGCGCAACCGTTCCTCTTTTTTTTCCCGAACGCGGTACATACACACATTGCCACGAAGAGCGAAAAGGAAACTCAGTATAAAATAATTTCCACTTTATAGAAAGAAGACAGATATGCCGAGGGAAATATTCCCATGAAAAACTTGTTTTATTTATATCACTCCTGATGACAGGATTTAGTATACATGTATAATTAATGGTACCCACCTAATTTAATTTATTATACAATCCAAGAGCACACAAAGGTTTATTTATATTGGGCACATAGGTTTTTATTTTCTAAAGCACATAGGTTTTTATTTTCTATGTAATATTTATTCACTATTTCCTTATTGTTACTTGTTTTGTATTGCTCTATTGTTAAGTACATTAAGTCTATGAATTTCTATTTCTGTAAATTGCAAGGCCTATAAATATACTTATAAGTTGTTGAATTGACTGCTGCTGAACACAGCGTAAATTATGGATGGAAACCCCAATGCAGGTTTCTTCAGGGGTGCCTAATTTCACCAAAATCCTATAGTTTATGCACAAGAGGCCCTCGAATGTACACAATTATTGTTCGCAGCAAAACCTTACATGACACCGAGACCGAACCATAAGATGTTCATTTGCATTCACATAATAATAATAAAGTTCAAAGTTCATGATTTTGTGTAAAAAAACCTCAGGATCGAGAGTGTACGGCGGTGTTAAGATGCAAGATACATCCAGGGAGGACAACATGACATAACGGGTTGAATTTGTGAGGACGGATACTTAATGACGGGCGATGGTAACGGTTGTGTTACTCGACAGTTGTTGTGTTTCCAGTTGACCAAGTTGGCACGCCTGAAAGGGGGAGAAGGACCTGACCAAAAATAAAAACTGCTTGAAGAGCAAGAGGAATATGTGTGTTGGTTTGACGAATAAGTAAGCCAAATACTACCATAGCCTTGCCAACAATGCTGACAAATTTCATTAGACAATATAAAAATGCAGGGAGCACGCCTCGGACGAGCTTCAATGAGTCCGGAACTAAAATTCACAGCTTCACGCTCTACTTTCTAGAAACTTTTAATATTCATTATAATGAAGTTGGGTACTTTTCAACACTTTTTATTTTTTTTAAACACACTACGCATTTCACCAATTTGATGGCATCGTCAGGTGTAGTAGTTTGTTTACATTATTATATTGTTGTCGTTGTTAGATACAGAACATAAAATTGATTTTAAAGAAAAGTTTACATTAAAAAATTACAAAAAGGAAATGAAACAAAAATGAAAAGGAGGTTAAAAAAATATTAACATGAAAATAATAACAACAAAACAATGCTTGGCAAAAACAATGAAATCAAGGGGTGGTGGTGGTATGAGAAAGGTAAACGTTTTATAACGAAAATTTTCCAGAAAGTAGTGGGGAAGTATGTGTATATAGCTGCTCATTGCATAGATTTGGAGAATGCCTTATAATTTCAATTTGTTATAATGCATCTATTTTTAAACCTTTGGGAAGGAAATGTACAATTTCAGGGGTAAAGTCACTGACATGATTGCACTCTATAAGGTGTTTAGCAAAAAGGGAGACAAAATCTCTATTATTTAAACTACGGACATGTTCCTTTATGCGTGTTTTAAAATTTCGACCGGTTTGACCAATATACCAATATAGTCCGGAACTGGTAACAGGAAGAGAAAATGAATAGTAGAGAAAGTACGTCTATACACTGTTGTGAGTTTTCCCATTTTTGAACTAGCCTTACAATGTTGGCACCACTGTTAGCGGACCTATTCCCGACATTTTGTACTCGTTTAGCCCTGTGCTCTTTGGAGGAAATAAGGATAGGCACGAGAAACCTTCATCTGGTGGACTGGCTAGATTGTGTAATTGAAATTTTCAAGAACCAAATACAGTTTTAGTAAAACAAAACTTCCATGTACTTAATAAGTAAATGTATTTGTATACACATAGAAGAGGAATTAGATGAAATTTAAAATAAATTATTTTGTTGTAACAATAGGTAAAACGTTAACGGGAACTAAAGGATACCCTCAGGCTATTCTAAAATAGCCCTCTGAACACTTGAACATATAAAGTGGACCAAGGGGGGAAGGGGTAATTAAGGGTTATTTTATTTTGTTCTTTACCAATCGTATTTAGGGTGAAAAGAGAAATCTTCGCCACAGCGGAGTAGAATGCGCGAACCAAGATGCTATTTTGTAAATTTCATTCGATAAATATTTCATTGCTTCCTGCCCAAACTTTCGAAATCCCATCTGCTATACTCTATTGAGTCTATTTTTTCTTTCGAATCCGAAAAATTACTAAATATAGCTCCCCATCCCAGATGGCTGGCCCGCGGGCAATGGGCTGACCACCCTTAGAAATTAAATATGGAGAGGTTTCTATCTCGACGGCTACTCATATGCACACTTCACGGAGGGAAAGATTGGAATCGATATGGAATTATATTTATACCATTGTGACAATATGCATGCAGGTCAAACATTCCAATATCTGACAAACAGAATCTCCCAGCATCAATTATCAATAAAAATCCAATATTCAATTATGTGCACTAGCAGATCATATTATAAAAAATGACCACACATTTAATTTCCTAATTCACAAAATAAATAGATAGCTAGAACCTTTATACAAGATGGTTGAAGGGTTGAATTTGTGGAATTTCGACATGATATAATAATTAAAACTTTGTAATATTCCACACTTTTATTATTGGTACAAGCCTGACCGGTTTCAATGTAAACACATCATCATCAGAGGCCAAAATTACGAAGTACAGAGGTGGTGGCTTGATGAATATCCTGGGTTCCCGGGGAATGAAGTAAGGAGGAGGAGGTTGGGATGGGGGGGGGGGGAAATATTATTAAAGAGGCGGGGGTTAACGTCTCTTGACTAATATCCTCCTCAATGGCACCTCTGGAGTGAGAAGATCACGTTTCCTTCTTTCGCGTTGTCGTCATCGTTATCCGAAACGAAAACCGCTATAGAAGGGCAATGCTCCCATGTTTTATCCAGTGTACGCTCTCCATCAATTAATAATAGTGATTATAAAGCACTAAACAAAATTGTAAAATTGCGATTTCGATCTAACGAGCGCAATTGTAAAATAACGATAACGAAAGAGCACGCGTTTATGGAGAACCGTGATCGCGCCTCTGGTCTCGGCTTTCGGAAAGGTCCTCCCGCACCTTGTCCATCATCCGGGAAGTGCAGTTGTTCCACACAACCTGTGACTATACACTACACACACATCTTCTCCTTTGATTCACCACGACAGGGTTGAAATCACAATAAAAGATCTCAGCGGGACAAATTGTGGCGATCGCGAATTCTAATTTAGGGCTTATTTCGCAGAGTTTGGAGACTTGTTTTTAAGACAATTCTCCCGAAAGTATCTTGAGCTCAGCATACGACCTATTCATCCTAAAAACACCTCATCGACATCTGTGTACAACGCTAATGACCGGGGACATAAGCAACCCTTGATATAAATCACTTGATCATTTTCACTTAAATGGCCTTCTAAACAGCTTCCTATTTGCTTAAACAGTTCACCGATACATGCGATGATAATGCCTAATGACATTCTGTGTAACATAAAAACGACGCGTAAATTCAGGGTGATTACAAAAGAATGCGTCGGTTTCAAAGATCTGTATTTTTCAAATGGTAAGAGCTACGCGCGACCTCATAAAATGACCGATACCTTCTCTAGTTTTGTTGAAAAAATAACATTACAAATTTTCAATATGTCCTCCTTGAGTAACCCGAACAATATCAAGTCAATATTCAAATTCCTCCCACACACTGTGAAGCATGTCAGCAGTTACTGTCTTCATGGCCAAAGTTATGCATGCTTTCAATTCCTCGCTGTTAGTAGGCATAGATTAAGGTTGGATTTTTTCTCTACTGTAAGCAGATTCGAATGATTTGGTGTTCCAGCAAGACGGGGCTCCCCCTACATTGGCACCTCTCAGTTCGTGCTCATCTTAATGAGACCTGCCCACAAAGATGGATTGATCGGTTTGCAAGGCAAGACCTCACCCTTCATCTGTGGCCTCCAAGGTCACCTGATCTCACACCATGTGATTTTTGGTGGGGATATGACAAAGGTCAATTCTTTGTGCCGTCATTGCCTACTAACAACGAGGAATTGAATGCACGCATAACTTTGGCTGTGTAGACAGTAACTGCTGACATGCTTCACAGAGAGTGGGAGGAATTTTAATATCGACTTGACATTGTTCGGGTTACTCAAAGAGAAGATATTGAACATTTGTAATGTTATTTTTTACAACAAATGTAGAGAGTGTACCGGTCATTTTAAGAGGTCACGCAGATCTGTAGCTCGTACCATTTAAAAAATACAGATCTTTGAAACCGACCCATTCTTTTGTAATCACCCTGTACACTAGTGGTCATTGTTATCACTACGAATATAAATACACTCATATCACTAAATGCTAAATGGTTACACTTAGTCCATCAGTTTTAGCACCGATGACCAAACTGGTATTTGAAACAATTATTCATTACCAGCACTTTTCTCTTATTCCTCTAAGTTTCCTTAGACAAGCATTTTTCCACTCAACTAATTACCACACGATTTCCTGGGAATTGTCGCATTCCCGCTTATTGAGTATTAATCAAACAATTTTTGATGACGCTCGAAATTCATAACGTATTTCCGATTTATTTCACCGAAAATTCCACATATGTTGTCATTCACACGGGACGGATTAAATAAGAGGCAGTCAAAATAATTCATCGTAATCCGTGCTGCGCTTTCTGAATGAAAATACATCATCTTCTTCATGTTTCGATAATTTCGCTAAATTTGTAAATGAACAATGTTAGAGAAAAAAGAAAATTACATTTAACAGATTTTTATACTATCGTATTTGGTGGAAAAAATTTACTTTGCAAAAATGGTGGTAAATGAATACGCAAACTTAACTGTGCCTACAGCCTGGGTGTTAATGATGAAGATCGGGATGTTTCTTGCACACAAAAAAAAATCCCAAACAACTTTCGAGCGGATAAATTTTATATCTATTGGATTAAATAATACATCAAGAACCTGGAATGAAATATTTAAGGATTTCATCTTGAAAACCGAGCAATGGATGAGCCGCTAAAGAAGATTAGCTTCTTTAAAAACTCAGTGAACGACTTATTAATTAGTTTGGAAAAGCTCCGGTTCCGTGATTATCTACATCTTCGAAGTACCGTGAAAGCCACCACTAGGGTGTGTGGCACGGGGTGATTCCACACCAGGTATGCAGCACTCGTCCCAGTGCAAATCGGGAGCTCGCACGTTCCCTTGGCCGCTAGGCGCAGACACCAAAAAGCAGTCAGGAGAACAGTGCGTCGTCAAACTAGAAACTGATACGTAAATGAACATGCAGAACAATGCTTTAGAGACATCTAGGGGTTAATATTAATGATACTGTTAATTAATGAATGCTACGAGATACTACTTCATGCAGTGAAAAAATTAAAATAATACCGGGAATATCAAGCGGTGTGAAGTGTTACTAATGATGCTATATAATTAAGCACAAGTGAAGATTCTACTCTACCTATTGAGGGTGGGAGTTTCATATGATTGATCTATCGCAACTATTATGATCCCTTATTGTGCGTGAGAAAAATGACATTTTAAATCGGTTCGGCTGTCAATTTCCTTTATCTTATTCCTGTCATCGCTTCTACCGTAGTACGTCGGCTCTAGCAGTTTATGTTGAACGTCCGGTAAAAATAAGTCCGCTTCGAACATGCGCAAAAGATTTAACCTGTAGTTCTGCCTTCGATCAGTTACAGATTCCCACCCTAATTGTTGCTGTATAGCTGCTTGAAACGGCAGCGATACTGCTTCTAGCAGAACAGTTTTTGTTTCGTTGAGTTGTCTTTGTGTGGAGAGCTCAATTTTTATTCTTTGATTAAGCCAGTACGCTGGAAATAAAAGGGTGGTTTTGATTCGCATTGAAATAATAGGAACCCAATAATCACAGAGAACACAAACGTTAAGTGCAGATTATCCCAATGAACACGATTAGAGCATTCGCTGTGAATTAGTGCCATTAAGCACTGAATACAAACGGCTCAAAACATATTTTTCAAGCACTGTAACTTAGTAGTGTTGGAAAAATTGATGAAGCCAGACCTATATTCTTAATGTCATTTAACTACACAGGTACATTTTTAGCAAAAATGAAATTTAAATTCACTCAAATACTGAGAAATATTAAGCATTCATGAAAATTCCAGGATTCCCAACTGTGAGGCTGTATTAATAACTATTTTCCATTTTCAATTTTGAAGAGGTGACTGAACAAGAGTAAGTCGAAGCTGTATTTGGATGACTTATCTATTTTTTAAATTGATTCCAATTTAATAGTTTACAAAAAAAAAAAAAATATGGAAAAACAAAAATATTTTTTTGCGGTACATAATTTTGTTTCCTGAGATTTATATTTCTCCTTTCTCCTTCAACGGCTGACTATGAAGTAACACTTAAACAAGAACAACAGCCGTTGATAAAAAAGGCAAACAAACAATGACAACATGCTACTATAATAATCAATGATGTGTACACTTTCTTTCTCACAATAAATACACGTGAAGCTGAATCTTCATTTGGTTGCAGACCTTTCTTTATTTGCAAAATTAAATTAGAAATAGTGGTTTTCTGGAATTGGGAAAGGTACCAATAAAAATATAATAAAATAAAGATTCTTATCTCTTCAATCGAATTTTGTATTCCGGTCGAAATTCCGAAATCATATATATTATTACAGAAAGGTCTTTTTCTGTCATTCCGTACATGCTCCGTCAATACTGCACCTACAGTGATAAATGAGGTATCATTTTAAACGTTGAATCACCGGGTTCTGATGAAAAATACAATCTCAATCTCAAATTTCACTATTTACCCATTAATTTGACTTAAAAGTTTCGATAAACTCTCTTGCCTGCATTGTATTCATATGTTTTGTATATTTTTGCAAGAAAACAAGTATAAAGGAAGTACTTTATGACACACCTTCTTCTCTATTCAAAACCCAATTACACCGTTTCCTTAACATAATTATTCCCTGATAGCGTGAAAGTGCGAAATGTTTTTCACGGGTTACCTAGTATTTGCTAAAACTTAACGATTTTCCGTAATATTTTAGCGTATTTGAGTCATCATCCCCATGACGACCATTATACTTATTGTTTAAGTCGAGATTCCGCGTGTATATCCATTGAACTCAAAGATTCTTTGCACAAAATAAGATATGAATCGTTTATTACTATCAATGTAAATGATATTATTTTCAATGATTTTTCTAAATTTTATTTTTGTAATTAAATGGTACCTAACATTTTTAGTAAATTTCATCGAAAAATATTACAAAGTAATACTCAAGTCAGGTGCAGTGTTGATTGTTTACCTTCCCGTTGATATTCAACGGGCGCCTTCCATAGAAATGAAATAACAGCCTCTGGAAAGTGTGTTAGAAATTTATGCATCTAACAAATGAAATAGATTCATCGTCATCAAATAATTTATAGGTGAATTTTAACTGTCATATAGGTCTCTGGCGACTTCCTTGATGAGCTCTTCTTCCAGCTTTAGGTTCGCAGCCAGCAGTATACGCGCTTGCTGGCAGCTTGATATGGCTGTAGATAAGCAAACCACTCCAGACCCACTCACCTTTATGACGCAATAGGGCTCTATACATGCATCGCCGATGCCTCATATATGTACATATACGGAGGATCTTGGCTCAGGCCATTCGTGGGGAGAAACGTATTCGCCGTACACGCTAAGTATCTTTTTACTACATGAGCAATATGAAGTACAATTTTCAGCTTGACCCACTTTAATGCTAGATGGGGATATAGAGCTTTCTGGATTCCACTCACGAAACGAACTATATGTGAATTGAGGTGCCTATAAAATTTCTAAGTTGAGTGTTTGGACCATAAAAAACAGGATAATAACGGCTGATAGAGGCATGAGGGAGGTGGGTCCTGAGATATTTTAGTATTTTTTTTAACATAGAGTAATTTATTTTCCTTTAACGATCGAATATACAGCAATACTTGAAGCATTCCGTAGCCATAAAGCGCTCATACACACAACGCAGTAATTTTTTCCTCATAGTTGTGTACAGTTGCGGAAAGAATTAACGAAAAACTCACTGTGGCGTCTGAATTTGACGAACGCGGGAATGAAATGGAATCCCTTTTTTCTTTCAACAACACTGAAAATGCCAATTGCAACCGGGAATATTCAAAATCCAGAAACGAATGGATAAGAGATTTAGACGTGTCAAAAAAATAGGGCTACTTATTATATCCTCATTCGCGAGATCGTTTTGGCGTTATAAACTTGAAGATAGTTTCCTTCAACCTTAAGGCAGCCGAGGTTCTAAAGTCGCAGTAAAATATGCAATGATATATACGTCATATTTTTCAGTGACCACTGCAGTTTCTTTAAAAATATATTTTTCTTGATTGAAGCATACGTGAAATAAATACGAAATACAAATATACGATAGTAGACTTATTCTTAGGGATAAAAACTGCTTCATTTCTCGAGATGATATATACCTAACTGAAAATGTTTTTTTTAATTTCATGAGTATGAAACAGCTGTGGATGAATGTCGTTTTGATACGCCTCAAATCACTATCGAGGAACATTATACATTACATTTAAATCTTGGCGAGTAATCTCACGACTAATAGTTATAAATACAGGAAACCTAGTGGAACAGAACACACGACGATAGCGAGTCACCAAGAGCAAGCCAAATGTTTCGTTTAAAATATTGCCGATACTTTTTATGTCTACATAAAAGTTCCAGGGCTAGCACAGACTATGTAGGACGTTTCAAATACTTTACATTTCTTAGTTCATTCTCGCGCATCAGTCAAATTCTAAAAACTATTTTCAGATATCAATGACATCTAGTTTAGTGAAGTTTGGAAAGGAATCATTTGAAACTGCTTCTTTTCGGTGAAAAGAAAGAAAACTGCATGACGCGGACTTACAGGTATCTTAGCCGACGCAGTTTGCCAGAGGGTAGAACGTTCCTATGCGGCCCAGAAGATCTGGGTGAGACCTTTATGAACGACTTCTAATCTAAAATGCTAATATGTAGGCAAGTGTTTTAAATTTAAATTTTTACTTTCTAAACAGGTATTTGTGTACCCAGATATCTAATACATATGTATATAAATGTTCAATGCTCATATTAATAGCTTCATTGTACTATGTAAAAGAATTTACACATTAAAATTAGATGCGCGATTTGTGACGAAACTGCTTTATAGAATATTTTCATTATTTTTTCCAGAAATCATGATTTTTAAAAACTGTCGGAAGAGGTAAATACTACGACCACATAGCACATCTGTCCCGTTCCTAATATCATGGAAATAGTGTCTTGCGACACTGAGTAGTCCCGCTGGAGTAGACTAGAGCTCCGAGTGATTTAAACTTCCGGCCCGTTTACAAAGTAAACGGTTTTCGATTTACGGTCGGTATATCTATGAAAAACAATGTAATATTTTAGAACCATCATTGCATTCCTGTAGTAGCCTTGTTTCCTCCTATTTATGTCGGTGGCAGTGAAATATTCTGTCTCTGCTCATTGTGAATCGAGTTTGAGACAGAGAAGGTCGCCCGTTGTGAGCGAAGTAAACAGCGCGCCTTCTCGTGAGAATGGATTAGGCAGCAACGTAAGTGGTTTATATTTTATAAATATAGGATGTTTATAAGGATTAATTCATATTAAATTGTTCATATAACGATAGTTATCATATTGGGACATTTTTATTTTATGTAATAACGTAAATTCCTACAAAATATCATCTGCTATTATTTTTTGTTTTATTAAATTTGTGACGATTGCATTGGACTGAAGAAACAAAGGAAATTATTGTAAGTATTTTGGTTTTTTAGTGATATTAAATATATATTCTTGCAATCTGATTCCAAACACTGTAATTATTTTGATAGTAAACTTAATTTTAGATCAGTGAAGAAATGTTTACTTTGTAAGCAGCGCCCCCGGTCGTGATAAGGAATAAAAGGTCTGCCAGAAGGTTAAGCTTGAGTTATTCAACCTTCAAATATTACAACAAGACTTTTGTTAGAGAAAAAGAAGTACCTCGTTTATTCACTTTACTGGAGCCCACCATCAATTATGGATGATAAATGAATAAGAAAATGATAGAAAATATTCAATTATATCTTCTGTAGACTTATAATGAATAGCTAATCGATTTCACGTAGAATTAAGTAGGGTGTGTAAGTTCATCTTCTTATTGTTAACATTCACATGCAAGAGTTAGGAAAGTATTTGAGAGAATTTGTGTCAAATTCTTTCTGAGGAAGTCATGAGGAACGCTGCCAATGGGTTTACCGTAATATGCTCAGTACTAGACATAGAAAATCTCATAGCGCGACCATCGCGCGCGGTGGGTTGACGGTGATTTGAACAGCACATTGCCCCGCTCGCAGGCGTAAAGCGAGATAGTTGAGCCAGGCCCGTGAAGTGCTACTCTATAGTGTCTTAAAGACCGAGGATAGGAAAAAAAAGTATAGCTAGAATATTAAACTACTACTTTCACAGACACGAATATTTTGGGAATTTGAAAATTCTCCCCGAGAAATTATAGAGGAGCAGAGGTGCTTCAGGCGGGGAATGAAAAAGAGAAAAAAAAGATATACGGAGAGGGTAATGCTCCATAACGGAAAGCTTCCGAGATAGAATTTTTTTTCAATCCTGTCGTCGTCTTCTATTATCTTTTTACCCACGGCAGTTAACGATCGCGTTCCGGTTGATTAGGCGGTTTATTCTGGAGATCCCGTCTTTCCTCCCTTCCCATTCCCCCCCCCCACCCATCAGAGCGGGAGGTGAAACTTCATAAAAGGTACCTAACGGCTTGGACTCGTTTAAAATGCGCCGGACAGCGATATAATAAAAAAAAGAAAAAATTTGCACGCGCCCGACCCGGCCAGGTGAAGGAACGAAGGTTTCGCCGTTTCCCCTTCATTTGTTTTTTTTTTTTAAATTTTGTCTTGTTCATCCCTTTTTGCCCGCTGCCCTCTCACCATTCTCACCCAACAACCCTTCATTTCCTCTCTTTTTCTCTCTCTTCAGACTACTTTGCATTTTTTTTCGCCGAGGCCCGACGACTGGACATGGAAACGAGAGTAAAAAAGAATATATAGATATATGTGAAGAACGCAAGATGGCCGCGCTGGGTGAAATTTCCACAACCGGCCGACAGGGACCGTTAGCGTCCCGGTCTCCGCCACATATTTTTGCTCAAGGATGAAAAGAGACTCGTGGTTGGTCGGCAGAATTTCCCTCGAACTCGTAACAAACGTAGTTTATTCATTTCATCAAATTCTCATTTAGGTCCGCTTCGGCAAGTCGTCTCCATCAGAAACACATGACGACACTAACGAGAAGGCCCTGCGCCGTTGTTACACCGTAGTTACGAGTGTGTTGCTCCGCCCGGTGAAGGCGATTGGAAGGAAGGCTTACTCCCCCTTCAGCAGGCAGGGGAAACTAAAAAAAGAAATAACATCCCGTAAAAAAAGGGAATCGTTTTCACGGATTGTTTTGCGTAATTATTTACAATCAAGGCTCACACCATTCGGAATTAATAACAAACAATGCTTGGTGACGGAACAGTTGGTGATATTTTAAAAATCTCCACTAGTTTTTTTAAATATAATTACGTTCAATTTATGAGGACCATTTATTTTTCCGAAACACCATTGCGGAACGGAATATTTTTTCTAAATTCATTTAATTTCTTTTAAAAAAGAAACTGAAATCACAGTGTAAAAAAAAAGATGATGATAAATTTTGATTTCGTTACCTGGTAATTCAACCATCAACCCTTCGGAACGCACCAATGAAATCGAAGACTCGCATAACAACAGACGGTCATTGAAACGAAATAATTTTATTCCCTGAGCCTGGGCCTAAAGTCTGCCAGCAGTTCCGTTCCTCTCATTACAATTTGAAACGATGAACCAGTTATTCAGTGAAAGTGTGCTTCTTTGGTGGTTAATACGATTCAGTTTCCTTTTTTTATTCACCAAATGCTTGAAAACAAACGCCGGAATTTTATTAGCCATTGTTTACACTCCATAAAACCCTTAGAAAATGAGAAGCTTATGGATTTCCAAGCGGAAATCGCTGTCACGTTATGAGAAACACAATGGCCTGATTTTAAAGGTTTTTCGATACGCTATGTATATATTTCCCTTTCGGGAAAGCGAAAAACAACTTTTTCCCGTTTTTAGCGAGGTTTGAGTGAACTATCAATGCACCAAAAATTCAGTGAATTTTTTTCTCATTTAAAATAAAATAGATATCATGTTTCTATCGATGGAAAAATATCAGAAACTCGTTACACTACTGTTATAGATATTTATCAAAAAAACCGTCCTCTAAATGTGATATGATACGGCTGTACGCTCCACAGAGGCGTCATTTAAAAAAATGAGGAAGTTCTGATGAAGAGAAAGCATCCGAAATTTAACGATGTGTTACCTCGATTATAACAAAGAGTAAATTAAGTGCACACCTTAGTTATTCATGTCATAATTTCTTGGAAAGAATAAATAAGTAATTATTTAAATAAAAAAATTAAAAAAACCACGTTTTTTTTAAACGGACCAAAAAGTATAAAATAATTTATCCTGGCCTCACACACATATCCTTCCCCTATACAGATTCACAACCTCATACATATTGTCCTGAAAATTTGTGATTGCAAAATTATAATATCTTCGAAAATACTTGTAAAATTGAAAACGAAAAACGTGGGACGCATGAGTTCGAAAATTAATTGATGCGTTAATAGTTCACCTAAGTCACTAACAATTTTATTTCACTAGAAATAAAATGAACTGTTATGTGAGTTTTCTCAACGACAGCTACTCCCTACATTCCTTATTATTATCTAGAGTAGTGTATCCCAAACTTTTTCGAGTCACAACTTGGTTCCACAAAACGCCCCCCCCAACCGTGGATTCTAAAATCATACTAGACTACCTCACTAAATCAGGAAGATTATTAAAATAAATTTAAAACAATTTATGATGAAATAAATGCTTATTTCAAATACAATAGATTGATATTTTATCTATCCCAGGACATGTATGGTACCATTCGGTCAAGATCCTTCCTCCAAGATCCCCCATGCCGCCTCTTGTTACTTATCGCCACCCTAGATTATGTTACCGTCCCACTAGGGGGCAGTAGCGACCACTTTGAGAACCACTTATTTACAGCATGCGCCCCACTTTTTTTCGTTTTCAATCTTATTTTTAGTATTTTCATAGCTATTTAAATTCACAATCATAAATTTTCAGGACAATCTGATTGAGCGAGGTTATGAATCTGTATGGGGATATGAATGTGTGTGAGGAGAGGAGAAATTATTTTATACTTTTTGGTCCGTTTTAAAAACGTGTTTTTATATAAAATATTTTTTGCTTTTCAGCCTTTTGTATTATATTTTATATAGAAAATTGCCATACCTATCTACCAATAATATATCAATCTGTTTAATTGTAATTTTCCTTACAATTAAATTAAAGAGGCAAGCAAAATTAATGTTATAAGATTTTTATATAAGTATTACAACTTATTAATTACATTAATTAATATTATATTATATTATGTTATGTTATCTTATGTTATGCTATGTTATGCTATGTTATGCTGTGCTACGCTATGCTATGCTATGTTATGTTATGTTATGTTATATTTTTTTATTATATTATATTGTATTATGTTATTTTAAGTATGTATCATTAATAATATATATTATATTGTAATATTTAATATATATAACATATATAATATATATTATTACATATCATTGCATTGTCATCCAGTTATGAGCTATTTTTAAAGTTTCAAAGCTCTATCTCATCGGGAAGTTAGTTAAAAATCGATTGCAAAATTTATACTGAACAGACGGATAAGAACTCTTCCTAATAAAAACGTTTTAAAAAACCTCAGGACATGAGGGCGTTTTTAAAGTACGCCATGAAAAATAAGCCAAGTTTAAGCCTCACATGTAGTTAATTAGTAAGATGTTCAGTCATCGTAACCATGTTTTTGAATCATTAATGTTACCATATTTCATTTATACCTTTTAGCGCACTGAATTTTTAACCTTTAAAGGACAAGCGTACATTTAAATGTACACTAGAATGAGGAGACCACCAAGCCTGGCGTCACAACATTCCCCGTTGCCAGCGGTCAGATCCGAACTAGGCCGCACGATCGAAAAATCGACTTTATTTTCGTAGTCTCAGATGATTTCTTCGGATTAAAACTCTAAAAAATCTTTGTTATTATCGAGAGATATAAGTATCTTAGTGTCCGTCGATGTCTATTTATTATTATGCAACATAAAAACGAAACATTGACGAGAAACAGGGTCCGTCATTTTGTCATGTATTGATGACAAATATTACAAATTTTCCCAAAAAATAAGTAAAATTTAATGAATAAGAAAAGTTATACCAACAAATCTAACTTTTAATTCCACATATTTACTACAAAAGGTTCAGCGTTCGCTCAGAATTCGGTGATTTTTGGAAAAAAATTAAGGCGGGCGATTTTTGCGAAATTTGTCCCAATTTGAGCCCATGTATACTTTTACCGCGTACGAATTGAGACAAATGGCATAGAAAATCACATGCACTAATCTATGGAGAATAACTGTGCAAAGTTTCAACTTTATGACTGAAAAATACCATTTTTGGGTTTTGGCCAGCTTTTCTCGATTTCAGCCCACTGCGCGGCCATGCGTGTCGAAAAATGTACGTTTTATGTGGTATTTAAACCAATAAGCGTGTCTACTAATTGTTCAATATTAAATACGGCTATCAACGGGAATTTTAATTAGTACGATAAAGGTTAAAATTAAATTTGAACATGGTTTCCATTGTGGCTTGAGAGAAATGTCGCTTGAACTACGATAAACAGCGATATCACGGAACTTGAGCGGCACATTGACCCTCTTCCCACCGATGAGATAGCCACGCCCTCATTCGCTCTAAGTCGCTTTTCACTCTCATTATCTTGTTGTTCTACATCGCAAGAATGGAGACGCATGGATGCACGAATGGATTATAGAAAGACGTTTCAAACTCGCGCGCTCTAAATTTGTATATTGTTTCAATTGTGCTATTGTCCAAAAAATGTGATATTAATTCATTACCAAAAGAATTCAGTGTAGGTAGAGATGAAAAAAAGCCTGAGCAAAAAACAATCATAAGAAGCCCCAAAAACATTAACAGAATCAATACAAACTTTGTAAATTTCACTGAATTTAATTTTATACGACCGAATTCATCGCATCAAGGCGACATCTTAAAGTGATCGCCCTTTTGTTCATGCGGTGCGGTCTAACCTTAGCGGTTGCTGAAACTTAAACACAAGTCTGCTACAACCATTTGGCAGCTACAGTACGCGGGCTTTACCGGGATCGAACTCCGGTTCAATGCCCTTTAGAGCATGTCCTATTAAACCCTGACTGTTCTCTAGTTTGACGTGTTTCTGGGAAACCACTGATGGTACTGGGAAACACTCGCCCTACCCTGACGTGTGACTTTCCCAAGCTTTTTTAACTAGTTTCTGAGTTGAAGACCTCTGTTGGTCTTCATCAATTTTCGTATATTATAATCGTAGGTTGTGGTGTCAGCCACTTGACTAGTTTAAAAATACGTCACTTGTTCAATAAGTGCAGAATTTTGGCTATTTATGACCTACAAATGTGTCACTGGCTACCAGTGGTGAATCAATTTTTGATTACATGATTCAGCCCAATAGGATTGGTGGTTTTAAATAGACGTTATAAACCTCTTCGCAAAGATTTCAGGGTTCAATTCAGTTGAAGTCCGGGTCTTTGCCAAAGTCCATTATAATCATTTAAGTTCAATTTTACTGACGAGTGATCTTTCTAACATACACACAATGATTGAAGGTCGAAATACTCGATTTTTGAAAGAATTTTATGGTTTCTATTATTTCATCCATTTTCGAGAAATTTAACAATTTACGATCGATTTAATTATTAGAGGTAATGAAATTGTTTACAAAAAATGAGAAGTAGTTTTTACTTTGCTAATTTTATCTGGATATGTGCTTCCTTGATGGAGTTCATTCGATGGATAACACGGCGTCAGTTACTACATATTGATCTAATGTTTTCAGTGAACTCAATGTTCTCAGGCGCAACTTTGTGAAAACCCATATTGACAGTAGCAATACAAACTTTGTAGCATTCACAATGAACTTTATTTAATAAGACCAGTTGCATCGCATAGGCGGCATCTTCAGGTGGATCAGGTGTCTTGAAGATGTCGCCTATGTGAAGCAACCGGTCGTATTAAATAAAATTCATTGTGAAAGTAACAAAGTTTGCATTGATTCAGGCTTCCATTCTAGATTCCACAGAAAGCGGAAATAGAATATATAGGTTGCGTGACAGTATCAAATGATAAAAGTGTACATATTAATTCTCCTCGACCCATATTATTAGAACTTAAGTAAGGTATCAATGGACAAATTCATTCATCCAGAAATTACATTGTCTTATTAAAAAAAAACGTTATTTTATAACTTGACCCTTTCCGATTTATAAATACACGCATCCTCCTCGGCATTATAAAGTCAGAGTGTGTAACAATTCGAGGGTTCTTTTTTGAGGATTGGAGCACATTTGTGAAAATTAATATTATGCCCGTCGAACGAACCATTTATACTGCGATTAGGTTTCTATAATCCCGACTGGAAGTCAGTATTATAATCACTGCAAATGTGACTATCATAGACATACTTGAAACGACTTGGCTTTTGAATTGGCATGTTTTTTTCCAACGCAGGGAGCTTTTTTTTAATGGTATCTTATCCAAGAGTATTAATTTTGATCGTCGCAATCTTCGTTTTGAATTCAGGGATTTTAGGGTTTGCGTCGCTCGGACGCTATAATCCTTCATTTTGCTGTTTCGTGAATTTCGCCAGGGGATGATGATGCTCCCTCAAGAAATTAAGGTTGAAACTGCGACAGAGTGCTCCGTCATCATTTAAAGTGGAACGGGAGCGAAACTAACGCTTACTCTACGCTACTCAATCGCTTCCGCTTCACCGACAATATCATCATCTCCCACCCAGACTCCCGACGGCCTGCAGCCTGTGGAGACTTGGGCGCCCCCCGGGAACAATTCCTACCCTTTCCTGTACTTAAATAAACTGCAGTAATTGTACTGTTCACTTAAATGTTAATGTAAATATTACACTACTCATGCTTTGACGTTTCTTAGGGCGTCATCATCAGGTCTACACAAGTTATGTCTCCAATGGGAATATTTATACATGAGCAAAGGAAAGAAGGGGGGGGGGGATTCTTGACAAATGAAGGAGGTAGTAGCAAGGAAAGGGGGGGGGCTGCGGTTGAAGGTGAATAACTGGGGAGGGGGTGTTTTTACGAGACATTTGACCTTCCCGAGGATTCGGGAGTGTAGCCTATGGGGGGAGGGGAGCCGACTGCAGCGCCATTTCCTACGAATTACCGTATTTTGACCTCAATTACGGCAGTAATTCCCTAATAACTAAAAAAATAAGGTGGTAAGATGCCTGTATTTTATTTTTATTCAATTTATCTGGATTATTTCCTTCTTAGAGACAGTTTTCCACGAAAATGGCATTTGTATTTCATGGAAAAAAATACTATTTTTTCCCCGTGTTTCTCTCATACTCCCATTGAACACCATGTAATTTCAAGTTCAATTATAGAATAATATAACGTGGAAAGGTAATATTTTTGTTGTTCATATCAGATAGAGGACAACGTTTAATACAAGTAGACAGAATATGAATAAAATGACACTGAAGTCATTTTACGGTGGAACCACCTAAATACACATTCATAACCTCAGAGTACCCCCTGCTTGGCATCTGGAGATGAGATAGGATTTCATGTTTTTCCGTTGAATAATACAAAGTTGGTCGCCTCAGGTTTCACACCTGATGCGCTATTCTGTATGGCTTCGGAATTTCTTAGTTTCGGCAGGGACGTAATTTTGACGTCATAGACACGAAAATTTCAAATTGGGTCATTCACGAGTCGAGATTTGTCGCGGGTATTGTCGTCACATCCACGGATTTTCCAGGGGATCGACCGCGTCGACTCCTTGCTGAATAAGGACCCTGGTCAGAAATTTCACAGTCGTCATTTGGATGGAAAATGCAATGAATGTGATGAAGAAGATTCCTTTAGGCATCGCATTGAGAGGTTCATCCGCTTTGAAACATGGCGAACTAAACTGAGTTTAGAAATGGAAGTCAGATCCGAAACCTGTAAGGATCTAATAACCTTCTGCCTGAAAAATGGGAGGTTCAAAGAACTGGAGAGACTCTGCATCACGCCTCAAGAAGACAAGTACAGTGGTAACAAAAAGAACAGATGAAGAAGAGGGAGAAGAAATGAATTAATAAATTAAAAGACCTCGGCGAAAGGAGGAGGAGACAAGGGCCGAAGAAAGATGAAGCAGTCCCAAAAGAAGACCTCGGAAAAAGGAGAAGAGCAGGGTCGGAGATAGAAAGGAGAAGAAGACGACGAACGAAAGAAGATAACGCGATGGACTCATGTGCTGGCACCTATCCGCGTAAAATCAGAGGTATGCACAATTTAAATCTAAAGTTAATTTACTATATGTATTAAAATGTAAAATCAAATGTATTGATAAAAATGCAGATTAAAGAGGGGTACATACCCTCAGATATAATGCATAAACAGATGACATGCAACATTTTGAATGTTTATTGCTGCAGCCATTAATTCAGTTCATTATAGATGACATTTTAAACTTGTGAATGTACATTTTTTATGCAATAAAGCATGTTTCTGTTTCAGTCATCATTTGGATCCAATCTGAGGTCTCGATTTAACCGACCCGGTTCAGACCCGACCTGAGAAGGATTCCATCCCACCTCCTGAGGATGTGGCAAGTGGTGAAGGCAACCACGAACTGAAGAAATGACGTTATTGGTAGCCGAAGGATTAGTTAGTTGGATGAGGGATTACTACTTGGTGCCAATGATTACAGTTGAAACCGTCGATATCATGGGAATTCCTTCGCTATACTGATAGTTTTGTATGGCCAAGTAAAATCAGCTCAATGAACACAAGAACTAATAAGCTTAAGTGACCCTTTGCAATAATAAAAATATAATAATATGTGCTTATTATTCCCAAACAATATGCATAGAATACAACCTCGAAGATTGGTAGATTTAGGTAACCTCGAAGGAAAACCTGTATTGAGGTTACCATCAACATAAATAAACAAATAAACTACCACACATTGATTTTTAATAAATGAAAAAAGTATACCAACATTTAAAAAATAATTTTTTAACAAAATATGTATTTTTTGAATAGTTGTTGACCACTTTAATAATAATACATTGGTTAATTTATGGAGGTTTGGTAATGTCTTTTATAAGAAACTCAACTTCCTTTTTTTCCTCAACAACATTTTAGCTTGGTTTTGTTTTTTATGTTGATTTTGTTACTAAGAGACAGAGTTTGTTTTTGTGTTACCATTATTGTAGTAAGTAAGTTAATCCTTTGAGGTACTAAATTTATGATTGAAAACTTTTCTATCTTTGTAGTATTATAATAATTATTATTAACTGTATTCCTTGCATTGCACTCTAGCCCTGAAGAAGCCTCATTAATAAAAAGGCGAAACGTCGACGGAAAAAGGATCAAGTTGAGTTTCTTTAAAAAGACATGACCAAACCAATAAATTAACCAATGTAAAATATTTATTCAACATTTTGATAGTTATATAGCCAATATCTATAATTTAAAAAAAGAAGTAAGATTTAATGCATTTTTACAGACAGAAGGTAGTAGATTATACACTTTTGGCTCAATATATAAAAAACCTCACTTAAACAAGGACAATTTTGGCCTGGGAAAACGCTACGTCGCATAGTTTGTGAGTGCTTCTAAAATGTGATTGAAGTAACTATTAATATAACTTGAGTGAAGTGGACTACTCAAGTGGAGATATTTTTTTCCACGTGATAAACACCATAGTGAGCTATAGGAGCTAAGCTTTAGAAAAGAGAGAAGAATTATTAGCATGACAGAAACTCTTTACAAGTTAAAAGGCAAAATTGAGTTTGAATGTAGTTATGTTTCATTGGAGACGAGCGGAAGGTACCCGTTGAAATTCAACGGGTGTGAAAAACGTTAAACTTATTTTGTTTGCAAACCGCAAAGCCTGAAGAAAAACTGTATGAGTGGTTATTCGAGGAGCTCGTAACCTATCTTGTATGTTGTGTTCATTGTAGTAGACACGCTGACCGCTTTCCAGGTGCACGGAGAAATGAGGACTATTGGTCCACTTTCATGCACGGGAAACCCAAAAATTGGCCAAACAAACTCATTACTACTTATATAGCAAAGGTTGATAGATGGTCACCTCATCCGGTTCTCTTGAGCCGTCTTCTTAGTGATTAACAGCTTGATCGCTTCCCTTTTGTACAAACATATATTTGCATTCCATTCCTTTAATTCAGTTGCACTATTCAGCGTTGATATGTGCGTTTAGTATCTTAATCAGGATTGGACAGAAGGGTACAATCCAGAGGTTGACAACGTCAAGAGGAGTATTGGCAGCAGAAGCCATGTTTATTTGACCTATGAATCCTCCATCACCCGGACTGTGCCTTCGGCATAATCATTGGTTTCGTTTGTTAAATAACAAATATATGGTGATTCTTAGTGCACTTGTCGATTTTCATGCACGGATGTCGTTATTTGCACAGAATTTCCGTTCTTCTATCGGGTAAGAAGCATGTAGTGACGTCATTATAATTTCCGCCATCTTAAAACAGATTGAAGGTTCGAAACAGATGGGTCTGTCATTGAACCAGATTTAGAGCTGGTTACCCGTCCATATGTTGGGTAAGGATGAAATTTGTGCGGATCTTAGCGTAACCCAAGAAACACCACGGGGAGATTCTCATGAGATCGCTGGTGGGCATGCCTTTGACAATCCAAGTCTTACCTTTGTCGTTTTTCTTTCAAGGGCTCATTTTCTCGCAAATAAGACATTCATTATGCTTTAGAAGATTTTTTCGAGAGGTTACTCTTTTTTCTATTAGGCATGTTGATGGATATATTTTTAAGTCCATGGAAAGGAAACACAGCGGAAAGTGAGAGTCTAGAATAGGCAACTCGATGATCGAGCGAATGTACCAAAGTTAACTGCACTTTAACACTTTTAAACATATAAATAACTCGCGACGTTAATGCTGTCGGAATTGGTCTAAAAACAGTTCGCAATCGTAATGATAGGCAGACGGTTTCACTACGTGTAATACATCTGAGTATAAACGATAATAAACAACGCCGTGTTTGTTGTAGCAACAGAAGCATTATTACAATTGATATTCCCTGTACGTAAATATTCTTGCACAATTAATTGTGTATTCTATGAATTCCTTTATGTGTAACGTTTACTACGTAAGTGTTCTCTCATATATATATGCAGTGCCCCTATGAAAGCTACTTTGAGAATAAAATTGAAGAGTATGCTTGTTGTAAATATGGATTGAATTTATCGATTACCCCCTGAAGCAATCTATCATGGGGCTCTTAGGACTCTGGGCCCTTCTGATACAGATTTTATTTTTACGTGCTATCATGGACCTGCAAGAAGACGTGATATTTAAATGCTAGAAGCGTGAATATCTTTTGAAAAACAAATCTCTGGTTGTCAAGGAAATATGCTATTGTTGATTTCAGAGAAAAATGTTAGATATTTCAGCTAAAAACCTGTATTTTAGGCAAATTCGGAGCGTAGAAGAAAATCGATTGAAAGAATTAAAAACTTCATTTATTCAGCCATCCGATAAAAATAATCCCAGCCCTATACCTTGAGTGGAAGTACTTTTAAAAAGCAAAAGATGAAACCACTGCACCGAACGCAAAGCTTGCCATTGACCACCAGGGGGACCTTCAGAGGGCCTTTGGGGGCCCTGAGGGCTTTTTGATATAGCATATGTTACAACCAGATATGTTTTCTATCTGCATGCCAAATTTCAGCTCAATCGGTCCAGTAGTATTTGCGTGATGGAGCAACAGACAGACAGAGACCATTACATTTTTATACATATTAGTAAGGATCACACCCTTAACCCTGGAAAAAATAGGGTTTCGGTTAATTGAACCCTACAGTGTTTGTTGTCTACCAGTAACAAACATGTGTTCCAAATTTCATCAAAATCGGTCCTGTTGTTTAGGAGGAGATGTGGAACATACATACATACATACATACATACATACATTGACTTTTATATATATAAAGATAACACATTTCCTTGCGAAGTAGCCATTGAGGCTTACCTTTGAAAAATATATCTGAGATCTGAGAAAAGTAAAAATAGTTTGCGTAGTAATAAAATTTCAGCACCAAGAATGCAACTCACAAATGAGTTCAGAGTAAATGTTGAGTAAGCGTGAGCTCGTTCACAACGGTTTACTCCAACTGATGAGCTCCCGCAACACTCATCCCTTCCAATAAACTGCTACAATGCGCTACGAGGTATTTTATCCGAATTATTTAAATTTCCCCGATGCTTAATATAATCTTTGACATTATATGCCAACGATTTATCCTACGATGGACGTTAAATGGCACTTTGAATTGAGAATTATTAAAATCTTACTTTCTGTTTCGTAATGCAACTATAAGTTGAAGCTAGACGGAGTTTGATTATACTGATAACGTGAAACGGCTTCATTTAATGTAACTACCTCAATTCCAAAGACTTTCTTTTAGGTCTTTTAATTTGAAATTTAGGTGAAAGGTCTTTTAATGACATCTGAATTGAAAACATCGACAGGAGTAGAATTTAATTACAAATTTTCAGAAATGAGACATAAAATACACATATTAAGGGAGTTCTCCATACGCACGACTTTTGTGTTTTTATTAAATGACTAGGCTTTTCCTCGCAATAAACGGGACAGGGTACTTGGTATGCCGGGTACGTATATTGAATTCGGGTGAAAAATATTTCATCACGCCTATTACTACCTTACGAAGCTCATTATCTGGAAAAAAATGGAGTTGATGCCAGCACATCAGTAATAAGTGACCCGGATAACTTTTCAACGCTTAAATGATGTTCGTATATGTCTTGCATAAAACTCCATGGCGCTCATTCTCAGGGAGAAGATATTCTTACAAACAAGCCATGTCTTCATAACTTTATTTTATCAGAGAAAATGAAACGCATTAGCTCAAGGGAGAACACTCTTTTCTTCACCTTATTTGAAAGGTAATGGGTTTAACAAGAAAGAGTGGTTGTCATGCACAGCTTATGAGAATGAACTCTTAGCAGTTGAATGTCTGATGCGGCACATTCTTTAGGTGAATAAAATAAAATTAGAAAGCCATCCTAAGGTTTCAAATCCAATTTAACATTTTAGTATTTTATTTTCCACAGCTTAGCAAATAGATATTGAAATAGGCATGATGTTTTGTCCTACATAAGGATTGCATTATTCAAATTTTACTTCCGAATACAAATTCATTACATCAAAGTCAGGGTTAAACTTCCACTCCGGCAGGTGAATTAATAGCCATTTCAACAAGTGCGCGAAAAATAAACAGCCTTTAATCAATCAATAACTGGTGAGATACAAATATCTTGAAGTCTGACTGAATTCCTCATGGACTAATCACTTCCGGAAAGAAAGACATTTCCATGATAAGAATATGTACCAAGAGTCTTGGTCTAATACGACGATTAACTAAGAAAATTAACATTTCTCTAATGTTATGAAGCTTAGAATATACTGCCATTATACGGGATTTCGACGTAAAGAACGTTTGTGGCGTAGATCAACTATAATTGGAGGTGAAGGTGATGATATTCTTATTTGTTCCAAATACCTATGAAAGAAATGGGAATGATTACCATTTTACTAATAGGATGATTAAGCTGTCTAAAACTGTTTCAAATGTACATTTAAAAATAATAATCGATAAAACATTATATTAAATTTAACTAAAAAAAACTGCGAACCCATCATTACACCCCTGAAAAAGCCGCCGGAATATTTGGTACTTCCTCAACGTACAGATGAGGGGAAATCACTAAGACGTTTTGAGAACCATTCAATATGCATGAAAATGGAAGAAAGGTAACCTTATGGTTGAGGTGATGAATGTGAAATATAAACTAACTTAACATAACATGTTTGGAAGTTATTTGTAAAAGATATGAATAGCTTGCATGGTGTTACTTAATTTTTACCACGCCGAGCATTTACTAATTGTAAGTTTACACTGAAAGTTTTTCATCTTCGCGCAATGAAAGCAAATGGTCATTAGGGCTACCTGAAAGGATGCTATTTGGGGCCGACGAAGGAAGATTGATGTGGAAGCGATAGTTATTTTATTCTTTTACCCGAGAGACAAAGCGGGTCCATGGGGATCGAGCGCTGACATCAGACGAGCGACTAAGGAATTCTCGCGCAACTGCCCACGTCAATGAACAGCTCACTGCACCAGTGTCCTCGCGATGGTTCACACCTCCTTACGCACACTGCCTCATTGATCTCAATTCCTTCTCCGTAAGTAACCATGTACTTTATTCTAAACATATTGACCGTCGAATCGCTTAAATATAGGGAGATATGATCAGGACCATGAACTGAGTGGAAAGGAGAGAAACGAAGACTAAATGTTTCATTGATTTTATCCACACGATACGTAAGGTTTACAAATAGTTTTAGAGTAAATGCATCTTAATGAATTTATTTTCGCAAATATACCAGTAAAGTTCGCTCCGAATGGGAGTGAATAAAAATCATCTAGTTTTTTTGACATACTATTTCCCAACTTTGAAATTTTAAAAGAGACGGATATACTTCAGCTTCCAAATAATTCTTGGTCTCCAGGTTTATTTCAAACCCCAATGCAGAATCACTAAATAAACCGCAGAAAAATTGATTTCTTAGTAAAATTAATGCCATCCGCTTGACACAGAAGTTAGCCAGATGAGCCAGCAAATTACGTGACCAGCTACGCAAACGCTAAAGATCCAGCTACGCAACACGATCAACATATAGGAGAACGGCATATTCCTTATCCACAAATAGCGCACATTCATCAACATTTATATTAGAATCACACTGTCAAGTAAGAAAAAAACATTCACTATTCCTAGCGAAAGTACGAGCATTTTTCTTCACACCCTGCTTCCATGTCAGCCATTCGCTCAATGTTTCATAAGTGTCGGGAATCCACTCATTGTCAGTCCAGTCAATTCGTATCGTCCCACTCCGCTCAGTTTATCCATTTGGTGCGGACAGGGGGTCGTGAGTGAGGCATGCCACAGCGATTCAGGATCACTACCTGAGTTCATATCACTCGTACATATTCGTCTCGGATGACAACGGGGACACCTGTTAAGGACGTTGTTCGGTGGTTTCATTCAACTTGAGGGAATTCGGCGAAACTTGCTGGAAGCATTAATTATGTTTTCCTAAAGCTACCTGAATTTTTTAAAAATTTTTTACCGCAGATTTCTTAGGATATTTGATGTGGAAGTGGGCATGAAATTACATGGGTTCTTAAGGGAACGCGAGGTGCGACTAGCATTATTCATCGAAAAGAACGTTTTCTAGTTAAGAATAAGAAAAACAAAAATAATTTAAATCATAAATAGAATAATGTATGAAAATCACTTGATACAGGTACTTTATTTTTATTATTTTTGTTTTTCTTATTCTAAACTAGAAAAAGGATCTTTTTGATGAGTTAAGCTACTCGTACCTTGTGTTCCCATAAGAACCCATGTAATTTTTTGTCCACTTCTCGATCAAATATCTTAAGTAATCTTCAGTAAATAATTCAGTAATAATAATAATAATTTAAGACAATATAAGTAATGCTTCCAGAGCAAGTTTCGTCGAATTCTCAAAAGTTGAGTGTAACCACCAAGAACCTCCTTAAAGAGGCTTGAAGAGAAGTGAACTGGTCGTCATTCGATTGACGACCGGGACGAAGAACAACGGAGGACTCTTCCGCAGTTAGTAGTACGAGCATTGTAAGTTCTTTGCAAAGCGTAAAACACATTATAGCTGAGGAAATTACCACTTAATTCATAGCATGAGCAATAGGTGCGGGGATCTACGAGAACTCATTCACTTCATTTTAGAAACCGAGATGAGATCACCATGATTTACGAAGAATACCAATTCCAGTTACTATGGAAAATTTCCCAAATAGGAATACTTTTACATAAGAAGAGAGATTGGCTGCTGTAGCTGAGAGTATAACTAACTTTAGGAAATAGCTCTAAGAAACTCCGATCATTTCGGATTTTCAAAAAATATAAAACATTTTAGAAAACATCAAAGAAAACCATCACCAAGACATATTACATTAAAATACCAACGACACGGCAATGCCTAACAATGTTTTGCGAAGTAAAGAACCACATGTTACCTACATGAGTATATTTTTAGACAGTTTCTGTGAAGCTACCAGTCATGGGCAAGCCTATAGTCAATCCTAACATGAATCAGTCCGTATGCCCAGCATTATGCCCTTCTTGAACTTCATACCCTCTCTAAAGCCCTGAGCTCAGCTGCCCACTGGCAAGCAAGGCAACCATCAGCCTAGCACTAATCTACCCGTGAGTGATCTACCCCCGTCCCTTCCATGCTAAACGCTTTCCAGCATCGAACGCGTCATTACGGCGCAGGAAGCGGCTGCATGTTTGAGTCACAGGCAGGTAGACGGGTAGGCAGACCATAATTCACTGGATGACGGTGCCCCCGCCCCATGAACTGGGGCGTAGTGAGAACTGGGGCGGCTGACCTATTCCTCAGTCCCCATCGACGACGGTGGTGGGGAAGAGCGATTGAATCCCTTATTAAACACCCCAAAGGCAAGTTAACGTTCTTCTCCTCCCGTAAGCGCCCCCTTCAATTGCATCATCACCGAGCGACCGACCAGCGACCCCTCATCACAGCACATCATCATCTTCCGAATTCCCACAACCCCCCTTCAACCTCGAATCCACTTGAGAATCCGTGCCTGGAGGGAGGTGGCAGACGAGCCACGCCCCTCCACCCGCGACGATCACTCCACGCACAATCTCATGCGCCCTCAAAGCACACGTACGATAGACACACTAACTTCTCCACTCCCAGGGGCTTCTCCACTAATAATAGATTACACATTGAGCGTGTTCTGGGTAAAGGGGGAGTTTGGCGGTCGTCACCAGGGGGGGCGGTAAAGGGGGAGTGGGAAGGGAGTGTTTCTCAATCAGAGGCCACGGGAGTTCACGCCCAAGTGCGCGAGAGCACGCATATTACAGGTAGAGTACACGCTCGGGACTCCGCTATCCCACCATACACGCCACCCTCGCATTCTACACAACGGGCACGCCCATCCCTTCCAATGCACTGCAACTGGCTAAATATATATGTATATACATAAGAAAAGCCCTTATCACTCACTCACTGACTCAGGAACGCTTTAAGATGGAGTCATATCCACTAAAGTTTAAAAATACCGATATTAGATGGAGCTACTGTCACTTATATTTTAAAATACCGTTATTAGATGGAGCCAAAGTCAATTAAGTTTTAAAATTCCGTTATTAGATGGAGCCACAGCCACGTAAGTTTAAAAATTCCGTTATTAGATAGAGCTACAGTCACTGAATTTTTTAAATTCCGTTATTAGATGGAGCCAAAGTCACTTAAGACTTGAAATGCCGTCCTATGATGGAGCTACAGGCACTTATGATTTAAAATGCCGTCGTTAGATAAAGCCACAGTCATTATTATTTTATAATTCCATTATTAGATGGAGCCAAGGTCAGTTAAATTTTAAAATACCGTTTTTCAACTGCTTGCAAGAAATTTTATATAAAAGGGAGAATACTTTCTGATTTGGCTCCGACTGAGACAACGCTCCCTTTCATCTTGCGACGAAGACAATTTCCAGTAATTCCGGCATAAGTATGCGATTACAATCAACAAGTCATGCAGGGTCAGTCGTTTGAATCCACGTTGGACTTCAACTCCACACAGCAGTATTCTCAACACGGACAACTGTACGTTGCTCTCTCTATCTCTTAAGTAAACGGACACAATGTAATTTTTTTAGTGTTTTGGGAATAAACTAATGACATCAAGCGTCACTTAATTTCAATACCTTCCTAGGATAACAAGGGTGCCACGTGCGCCTTTTACAAAATAGTATCAATACAATGGCTTGAAAAATGACTCTGGTTTGCAAATAACTTCCAAATATTCCCCCCATCATTTGCGAACTGCATTCGTCCTTCCACACACCCGTCATTTTCACGTTGAATTTGACTATAGTTGGATTCAATAGTCGTTTCCCCACTTTTATTACAGAATTTTAAGCATTATTTTTTATAATTATTTTTTTTCTTGCAGGAGATATGTTTATTAATTATGAAATTATTTCATTTCTCTTTGCCGAAGTTTCGCATTTTGATGCATGCTTCTTCACGGCTACAATGAAAATTACGTGTTGTACATCGATTGAATTATAAGGTTTACAATTTTAATACATAATATTTTTGTTAAAAAGTTATTTTAATACATTTATATTTATCTATTTCTTTATATGTACATATGATTTCACATTTCTCATTTTTTTCCTGTAAAATGTATCAAAATTGTAAACTTTATTCAATTGATGTACTATAAGCACAATTATTTTATGGACAAATGAAAAAACGTAGTGAACTCCGCAGTTAATTTTATTAAGACGACCTAGGTTTCGACACGTTGGGTCATCTTCAGGTAACATGTACACTTCAAGCTCACTTATATATACAAAATATTGGAGATTGGAGATATTTTATCCCAATATATACATGTTACCTGAAGATGACACAACGTGTCGAAACCTAGGTCGTCTTAATAAAATTAACTGTGGAGTTCACTACGTTTTTTCATTTGTCCATAATGGAAAACTTCCACCATATCTCGCCGGAATTCATATCCTCTACAATTATTTTACATTGTAGCCTTGAAGAAGCATTAATATAAAAAAGCGAAATGTTAGTAAAACGATAGAAAATAATTTAAAAATAATGGACATATCCCCAGAATGAAAAAATTACATAATAAGAGGTCGTGAGGAATTATTATTTTATTAAAAAATGTAAATTTACAGATTGCTGGACGGGAGAAATGAGACGGGACTGACGTTTGGAAAATGAGACGTGACTGAGACCGACTCCAAGTCTCATATCGTCTCGTGGAAAGACTATTCATCAAATTCTCACTTAATCCCCGGAATGCGTCAATTTTACGTATAAATATAATGTAGAACTTAAATCGATTGATGTCTAGGAATAGAGGTAAAGGTAAAAGAGGAACCTGAGATTTACACAACTCCGTTCCGTAATACGTCCTAAAATGCTAAATGTGAAATATAAACATCTTTTCATCCGCAATAAAGAAGCTGATGAATTATTTATAGATTTTTACGGATTAAAAAAAACTTCGATTGCGAAAATATTCCGAAATTTAACAGATGATATAATAATAATAATTAATATTTATGGCTCCATCAAGTTGTACTAAATATAAAATAATTACAGATTGAAGCTTAAGGTGATCCCTAAGATAAGGCATTTGCCTGTTGGTGGGGTCACCCACCTACTTCTGAAACTTATATACTTCTGAAACTTTTCTGATTATGATCTTCTTAGGAGCATGCCTCAGAGAATTGTCGCGAATTAACTGGTCATTAATAATAGCACATTGGTACGGAGGCTTCCGCGGTGATTAATTGGAAAAATATTTTCCGGGTTAAGGCCGCGTTGGTCCATTTGGGCGGACGACAGTTTCGGGCGCATTCCAGCTCCCGTCTTCAGGTCCAACTGATCAGTTGGACCTGAAGACGGGAGCTGGAATGCGCCCGAAACTGTCGTCCGCCCAAATGGACCAACGCGGCCTTAACCCGGAAAATATTTTTCCAATAATAGCACAGTTTATGCTAAAATAACTTCACTTCACATGTGAATTTGCAACGGCTAATTATATCAGTACGATAAATCACTAATAGCCATGTCCCAGGCTTACATCACTTATGAATTGAATTTCAATGATTGAGACCAGAATTACAATTTTTACAAAGATTGTAGGAAATATGTTACTGTGTTACGTGTAAGCATCTTATAAAATCATGCTGTATTACCTTAAGAGGAACGTAATTGATTTTTAAAAAAGTGGAAGCGCTCCCTGGGAAATGAGCTAAATATTACAACTCATTGATAACTTATTTATAGTTTGATCAAATATTTTTTTTTTAACTTGGCCCCAGTCCCTCGCATTACTTACAAGAACACAAGTGGAGTTCTGTCATAACACAAGCGCTAAAGCAGAGTAACTTAAGGCCAAGTTCCTCCTAACACATTATGTAATAGAATACTTTCCGGGTTCTCTGTTTTGGCTCCCAGGAATTCCTTCGGGTGGGCAAAGTTTGCAATGTAGCAGCTTCGTAACTCGTGTCTCATGTCACTTGAGCGACCAACGTGCCCTGCGGATGGGAACGGGGAATGAGTAGGGGTTGGGGGGGTGGTGTGTGGACGACCCTTAACTGTTCCAAACCCTCCCCTACTTGAGGGGAAACTCCACTAGCCTTCGCTCCCTAGCTCTCACCTGCCCTATCAGCAATCCCGCGATTCGCCCTCCGGCCGAAGAGTGTGCGATGGTCCAATTACTTTGTCACGACCGCGATCACGCCATTAGGGCTTCTCCCGCCTCCGTCTCTCCCCCCCTCCCCCAACCATTCGACAGCCTCCCCCGCTTCTTCCTCCTAACAGTGAAAGGGTTGGGGCCAGGGGTTTGCGAAGGAGGAGGCCCCTAATATTCCGCCGCAAACCACGGAAGACTAGAGTCACTCTTAGCCGGGAAGGGGTCGCCATTGAATCAAGTGCACTTTCCCCGCAAATGGGGATCCTCTGCAAACCCTCTTCCACTCCTCATTCCACTCCACTTCCCTTCGAGGCGAGAAGTTAGCGGCGATGACGTGGGAGGTCGCTAAGCGACGACCGTCGGAGATGTAGCAACCATCTCCACTTGGTGAGATGAAAAAAATTGCTGTCATCGAGTTTTCTCCAGGATACTTTGCATCGCCTCTTTATTCGAGAATCGATCGAGAATATTCGATAGGGGACAGACCCATGTAGCAGTAATAAGCGGGCAACAAAAGATTTGAGCATGAAACTAACGATGTGTCTAAGAGTGTGCTCAAGTAGGATGATAAAGTGGGCGGAGGCATTTTGAGAGAAAACGAAAGTGGTATGAGCTTACTAATAAATATTTTTATTTATTTAGTTCCGCAAGTTTTTTGCGTAAGTTTTAAGAAATTAGCAAAAGAAGAAACTTGCCAAACTAAATACAGTCAGATGATACATAATAAAAATGGCGATAATCGTTACTTTCGATCTATAAAAAAGTTTTACTTTTAAAAATAACAACTAGACCAAAAAGATATAAAAATAATTAAACAAAGCAAGATGGAATGTGTGGATTAATAACGTTTAGCATTATTGTAAATAACTATAATATTTATATTTAACATCTTCAATTACAATAATGTTTTTCAAAACAAACACGTGAACATTTTTCATCTGAGAGTCTTAAGAAGGCATAAAAAAACAAAAAGACTTGCCAAATTTGGCGAGAATCGCACCTTTCGTGCTATAAAAAGTTATACATAACCGAAAAAAAATATACATTTAACTTTGACGCTAAGAAACGATTTTTTAGTGTGAGAGAGCATCTCAATTTCCTAACACAATAAAGAAACACTTTCGAAATAACTAAAAAAAGGGGAAAATTTGAAACGAGAGGACGGTTACAGATTTCATTTGGGTTGAAAGAGTAAAGAAAAAAAAGGGGACACAATATGGCAGAGGCTAGGACAGCTAACACATGATGTGAGGAATGTACGACGATTTTAATGGTAGTTTATACAGCTAGGTGAAATGAATCTGTAGTTCATTTACCTCAAAAATTTTAATAATAGGAAAGAGAATACTGGGGAGCAGCATTGGAGAGGCATTGGCACTTTACCTTTTAAGTAGAAAACGGACAACTATAAGGGTTGAAAGCTACAAGCGTACCTGAAATGAGATGGGAAAACCACAGTTTAAAGAACTAGTCAGAATTAAAATAAGCAACTCATTTTTTTATTTATCTAGCATGCAAGATTACATTAACTTGAACTTTTTATAAAACCATGCTAAATGCAGAACTAACACCAAAAATATGCGGGGTTGGATCAGTTATGAATAGGCATAATTTCATCCTTAAATTTTACCTAACCATAATGGCTTCGACAGAAAAACAGCCACAATGAGGGCCGAATTTATAGACGTTACCCAGCAGTCCCTCAGCCCCTATCAGGCCCCTTCGTCAAAAACGGTATTTATAGTCAAATTTCCACCCCCAGCAGCCCCCTTAGCCTCTCCTAATTCTGGCAGGTGATGCATGCTCCACCAGGGACCCCCTTATCGAAAAAATAACACAACAGATATAACTAAACTGACTCTAATGAACGTGCATAGCCTTAAATTAATAATTTCGAAGATTTGGTGTTAATAAAACAACGGTAAGATTTGCTCTTAATCGATAAATATCTGATGTGACGCCAGACTCATTCCAAGGATGTTCATATACACTCGCAGCATATTGTTCCCCAGTATTTCCTCTTCTTGTGGCAGGAAACTTCGTCCGTTTTCTTACGGTCCACTATATCTTTATGCTTCAACACCAGGTCACACAAAATCTTCTTCTCCACACCGTTGAAGCTATTTGCACATCGAGCGGCCATCTTAACAGTTTTCATGCTGCGTCTGGCTCTTCATTTATCCGTATCCATGTTGATCACGAGCGTCACCACTGAAACATTTGAGCTGCGAATTCCATTTCCTGCCGTTTGTAGTCCTTAGTTACCAGATCTAACCCCCAACCATCCCCTACCTAGCAGCTCCCTTAATTTTGACCATTGGACGCACAATTCAAGGGGCCTGCTGGGTAGGGGATGGATAAGGGGACTGCTAGGTAACGACTTTAAATACGGCCCTGAATGTACAAATCACACACGGGGATTTTCCTCTAATAGAAAGCTTATTTCAGAGTTCGCCTTAATAAGGGTTATTTTATGTATAACTTACTTCTTTTCTCATTCTTTTTGGTTTCATTCCCGTTTAGAAACCACTTTATCTTACATGGTTAGAAAATTGAGATGTCATTTACAAAATATTTACTCCTGTAGAAACTCCTCTGACAATAGGCAAGGGAGTTAAGCCGATTCCATTTATATAGACCACAAAATTGAAATAATTTCTCTGCAAATGTAAGCGCGGTGCCAAAATTGTTTCCGCCACTCATGAAAAATTCCCGAATCATACGCAAAACCATTTGGTTATCAGCAAAAACAACTGACTTTGAATCAATAAATATTAAAATACCCTAGTTTCCACTTGGACGCTATTTTTCGCACATGTTAATGAGAAAAAGGGGAACATCGACGTAAAGTTTGAAAATAGGGGAGAGACATGAAGAAGAATGGAAATAAGAAATATATATAAATAATACGGTATGTAAGACAGGAAAATGTACAGTGCTATATAAACTTCTTTAATTTTAAGGAATTCAGCACAAGCTGAACGAAGCTGAATTCTAAAAGAATGAAAAACCAGTGATTTTCACGGAAAAAATTATTATCAAATCCGAGCTCATGAAAAATCTTCTCTCTCTTAATATAATTTACCTTACAATTGCGAATCATCGCCTAAAAGTAAAAGTGAAATAAATGCTGTACCATTTAAATCAGACGTGTAACTATGGCTTCCTAGCACTTCTCATCCCTGTTCACCCAAGTAATTGGGGTTATTATTTCAACCATCTGGCAAATGCGGTCATTACAACTGCTACAAAGGGTTTCGCTAATACTTGCTACTTTGTCCGACACACTAAACTTGGTTAAGAAATATTTCAATGATAGTTAGTTAAAATTTACAAAGAGGTCACATTATTGAACGGCAATTATCCCAGATTTAATATGCTGATCTACATCTACAAAGCACCGTTCAAGCCACCAATTAGTGTGTGTGGCACGGGGTGATTCCACACCAGGCATGCAGCATTCGTCCCAGCACAAATCAGAACCTCGCACGCTCCCCCTGCCGCTAGGCGCAGACACCAAAAAGCAGTCAGGAGAACAGTGCGCAGTCCAACCAGAAACTGGGAGAGTGATACGTAAATGAACATGCTGAACAATGCTATACACACATCTAGTGGTTAATATTACTAATACTGTTAATTTATGAATGCTACGAGATGCTACTTCAAGCAGAGAACAAAATAAAATAAAATAATGCCGGACATATCAAGCGGTGTGAAGTGTTAGTAATGATGTTATGTTATCAAACACATGTGAAAATTCTCCTCTACCTATTGAGGGTGGGAGTTTCATATGATTGATCTATCGCAACTATTATGATCCCTTATTGTGCGTGGAAAAAATGACATTTTAAACCTATCGGTTCTGCAGTCAATTTCAATTTTCCAGTCAATTTGATTACTTAAACTAAAAAACAAGTGAAGTCGATGGTAGGTGAATTAAATTTGTGGACGTTTATCAGTTTCATGATGATTGAAAACACTTTTTTTTACTCACCACACATTCTATGGCGTTCCTCTAAAACCAATTTCCACGTTATCGGTTTTACGTCATTTTATAGTAGTTCACCCATGAACCATTACTACGTGAACTACTTGAAAATGACGTAGATGAAGAAGTAACCGGTTTTTTGAGGAACGTAATAAAAAGAGAGCAAAAAAAATAAAAAGCGTATTTATTTATCAAAAGCAAGATATAAAATGCACATTCCAAATTCTTAAAAATCTAAATTTTTCGAAGGAGAACCACCGATGGGACGCTCAGTAATTTCTTGAGGAAGGAGCGCTTATTCTCCTCGGTTCCTCTTTATCACGCGAGAGGGCATCGGTGGCGGGCGGTGAAATGCCATCAAGGGACTAGGGGGAGAGGGCCTTTTCCAGGAATTCCTTCCAACCCCCTCCCCCACCCCACATCCCCATCCCCTTCTCCTCCAATACCTTCTTCCTCCCTACGCCCATCTCGGCCGACCCCCGCGGGAGAGAAAAAGTCGGAAACATTCCTCAAGGACTCAGTCATTCATTCATTCATTCATTCAACGGCTTCCCTACCCCCCCTGCACCCCGCACCGCTGCACCCATCTTCTCCCCACACCCTGGTCTTCTTCGGCGCGGAGGCGTAAGTGGAGGAATATATCTTGCGCGAACCCTTTTTTTTATTTCCAGACCCATCTCTCCAGAAAAGATTGAAATCCTTTTCGGGTTTCCCGAACGACAGATCGAAAGGGTTTGGGGCCCTTGAAGGGAAGGCGCGGAGGACGGAAACGATTGGTGTGCGTGTGTGTGTGTTTCGCGAAGGATTGAAGTAACTCTCTTCCCTCACTGACAGCGGCCGAACCTCCCAACATTTCCCTCAAGCTGTTGTCATGTTGAAAACCTTTACTTTCTCAAAATACGCCAATGAGAACAAGTGCACAATTCTGAACATAGTAAATATACTAGGTTGTAAAGAAAATCATAGGCCAGACGAGATGCAAAAAGGATTAACGTAGTTTGAGCAAAAAATCACTTCACCTAGATTTTGGTGAATTTGGCCTCATTTTTAAAGAAAAAACCTCTCATTTTTCCGATTATATCAAAATATAAAACCCCTTGCCGAACTACTTTTCGAGCAATTTGCCTAAAAACTAAAAGCTGTTTTACATGGGATAGATTACGACTGAGCGCTCCAGAAGGAGAATATTGAAGGAAATAGGAATTTATAACACCTAGATTTTGTCAAAAAACTAATAGTGTGTAGATTGCATGTTTTCTCCACTATTTATAAAAAATAATCTATTACTAACCACAGTTATTTTTACAGAATCGCAAATAAACCTGCTGTTTTGAACGATTTCAGCCGTACGGTGGAAAAAAATGAGTCAAGTTAGAGACTTATGTAGCTTTATTTATTGGATTACTGAGATTTTTGGGCATATATTACTATACCTTTGCGCCATTAATATTACAATATTTATTTCATACTTCTTACAGACGCTGAAATCAAAGAATAAAATTTGAATATGGTCTCCATTATGACTAGGGATCTATCTCGTTCAAACCACCTTAAAAGTTGCCACCAGCCTATCATTTGGATGAAAAAGGTTACTTATGAGCACTCAGTTTCTTTAAATATATTACGAAACAATGATCGAATGGCAAGAGTTTCCTTGAAGCTTCTGTGGATTGGTGAAAGTGGTGATTTGATAAATTAACCGGTATGCGGCACTGGCAGCGCAGATGTTTCACTGTGAATTCCACACTGTTCAGTGATTTGGTCACATTGAAATTAAATTAACAATTAACTATTGCTGACATTTTGAGATTTTCATGTTGGATAGCATTGACTGAAGTCATTATAGTCGTTTGGATGAAGTCGACACGCTTGATTGCTGATTAGCATTAAAATAAGAGTGAAATTGGATTATCTTAATTTGACTAGTAGATTATTTGACTAGATCATTACGACTAGAAGGTCCATACAGATCTACACATTGTATGTTGATGATTGAATGTCACCACAGTTCCTATGCACGACAGTTTATATGCTTATTCGTAATATTTTAAGGGAAGACCTAATCGTGAAAGCTAAATACAGACTTTTGTGAAATAAAAATGCCTGAAATGATTGCCAATGGAGCTTTGTAAAACATACCCTCAAGAGATGAATTGGCTCCCAAATAAATATTAATGAATGGAAGTTTTGACATCTTGTATCCAGCCTCATATTACCTCGACTTGGCAGCTTAAAAATCACTAAATCGAACTCTGCCTTTGGAATGGATGTTGCGCTGCTCTTATAACTACCTAGAATTAAGGCCTTGGGTAACTGAGTGGGATACTAACCCAGACATCTTAAGAACCAAAAACCAAAGTGTGCCAGTAGATATTAAATTCAAGTGACTCATTACGAGATGAAATCATTTAATGACATTCCTGATTATAAGAAAGTAAGAAACTTATCTAGTACCAGAATACAGTCATGCATTCAAACTTAGAAATTAAATTGTCAACATGATGCTGCCAAACGGACAACAGTAATAATTTATGTCGAGAAACATTTTGCAATCGGAAAAGAGGTAAGAATTACTATCGGTGCAAAAAAGTTAGAACGTTGAACTTTAAGCATTTATATAAAATTCCGCCGGAGCTACATAGAGTCGTGTAATATATCGTTTTACTCCTTGTTTATTTGACTACAAAATGCATTCATTGAAAAGTATTTAAATGTAAACGTTTAGCTTCTACGGTCGAAAGAGTGAAGAAGGACACGCGAAAAACAAGGAGAACGGCGGAATGGTCGTCTTCTTCATCTCGTCACCGCCAAAATATATTCTATTGGTTACGTTTACATTTAGACACTTTTCAATTAATGCATTTTGTAGTCAAATAAACAAGGAGTAAAACGATATATTACACGACCCTTTGGAGCTCCAACGAAATTTCATTATAATGCTTAAATTATACACCGAAGACGGTGAAATTTGCCATGAAATAATCATTTGACATGACCGGGATTCGAACCCGGATCTCCCAATTTCAGGTCGGGTATGTTGGCCAGTTACACCACCTTAGTTCATGGCGAATTTCTGTGGGGGTTTATAAGAACGAGATGTTTAAATCAAATGACCAAATCATTTTTTTCATGGCGAATGTCACCGTTTTCGGTGTTTGACTTCGCACCCGTGCTCGTGAATGCGTAACACATCATTTGTGTAAATGCAATGATTGCAAATGCTAAGAAGTTCAGCTTTCTACCTTTCTTGTGTCGACAGTAGTGTTTCAGCAAATCCTGCAGAAAGAACCATAAATAGTGCGCATACGTATTACCAGAATATAACAATACGCTTTTCCTATAGATACGGTGGCTGCAACTATATTTTTAGATTACAGTACGGATAATAGTTGAACTGCTACCTTGAACTCCTTACTCACGCAAACCCTAAAATTGTGCAGCTTAAAAAAAATTAACCATAAATTAAAAGAAAATGAAACAAAATAAACCGGTTTTCCAATTTATAAAAAATAATTAAGTAAATTAAACAAGGTCCACGTTTCTGCCACACTCCATATCAAGCTCTTCACCAGCCTCTTTTTTACTTCCTTACTTAAAGTCCCCGTCATAATAGAAGGGAGCTGATGATGGGAACTTTAAGTAAGGATGTAAAAAAGAGGCTGGTGAAGAGCTTGATATGGAGTGTGGCGTTGTATGGGGAAGAAACGTGGACCTTGAGAAAGGAAGACGAAAATAGGCTGAAGGCTTTCCAGATGTGGGTGTGTGGATGAGGATGAAGAAGGTGCGTTGGACGGAAAGGAAGACAAATGAGGAAGTGCTTGACATGGTGGGCGAGGAGAGGAAACTTATAGATGAGATTAAAGGGGAAGGCAGGGTAGGTGGCTGGAAGGGGTAATGAGGGGCGATGGTTTGCTTGAAGGCCGTGATAGAGGGAAGGATATTGGGTAAGCGGGGAAGGGGAAGGAAGAGAATCGGTTTTATGAACGGGATAAGAAAGGTAGGACTGACGCTGAGATGAAGAAAAAATACTAGAGGTAGATAGGGCACGGCACGTTTAAGAGTTCGTTGGATATTCTCTGAATTTCTACTGTAATGAATGAATGAAAACAGTAAGAAATAATACAGTAAATTATTAGATTATACTGAAAAAGTTTGTTCCCAATTTAATAACGTAATAGCATCCGAAAAAGGTGAAATCATTCCACAATAGCAAGGCCCCACCAATTTGTATCCAACTATCCAGGCGGACTTAACTCATTGATTGCGGCAATTCGTGTAGATACGTGGCCCGCGCTCGCTCTTGTACTCACCGCTATATGTCAGTAAAGAGCGCCACTACTTTCTCTTCACTTGCCCCCCTCCACTTTAACTCTCCCCCTTTCTGTCCCTGCACGCAAACCACCCCCCCTTCCCCTCCCTCCCCCTCCCTCTCTGATGACAACAGTAAACGCCTCACCAATCTCTCCCCCCCGACAACCTTCCCCTCCATATCATTCGCATTCAGGACAAACAAAAGTAAAGCGAACATGCGAACGCCTCCGAGGGATGGCACCCCTGACAGGACGGGCGGGTTAGTAGAGGGGGGGCATTGTTATCCCGTGACAGGGGAGCATGGGGGTGGGGGGTGTGCGGGAAGGAAATGAACTTCACTCTTGGAATCATTGGAGTGAGACAGAGTGTGAGAGGGATAGGGGAGGGAGAGGGGGAGGGAGAGGGAGGGGAGGGGGAGGGAGAGGGGGAGGAGGGAGGGGAATGGTACCGAAAGGGTGGAAGGTGAGCGTTTGGCCGGAATGTGCGTCACATCCTTCTCCACCTCTCGATAATTAACCGATGCTCTGGGGCGGTTTGTTTTGCGCGGCAGGTCGGCCGGCCACAGCACAAGGCACAAGCAATTAGGGGAAGGGGGGAAGTAGAAAGGGGGGTAGGTTTCAAAACCCTCCCTCCTTCTCCACCCTTAGCACCTCGCCACCCCCTCTCTTACCCCACTCCTGCCTCTCCAACCCGTCATTGGATGCCCCCCCTGTCATTCAGACACGAGACTTAACAACAGGGAGGCGGAGGGGAGCGATTCCATTAGAAAGGGAAATCGAATATATTTTTAAATCGGAGAAAGAAGAGTTTGATTTTCGAAATGAATCTCCCCTACCCCTCCCTCTCTCGTCGATGAAAAAAACTAGGTTCGGGAAGCCCATCACATTCATGTTTTTTTCCCTTATACAAAGTTCACAGTATCTGCGGCCCTAATATAATGATTTAATAGAGTAAATGTCACGTTTACACATTCTTAGAACTTTTTTCGATTAATGTAACTGAAGGGCTTAGTGGAAGAAGAGGGTAGCCCACATTTTGGTCAGAAGCGAAGTAAATGCATAATAAGGAACTCTATACTATCTATCATTTATTTTTTCACTCTTTAGAGTTCTGGATAGCCTTAATGAAATGTAATAAATTAAAATATTAATGGTGTTTCCAGTAGTTTCTGGAACCTGAGTGGAATAGAGGGGCTATCCCGCATCTCATCATGTTGTGGGATACTCCATCATTATTCCACTAAGCCCTTTTAACGCATTCGATGTACAGAAAGCCAACAAACACCAATAGGTAGTATCGCCTCGTCGGATCCCACCACCACCCAGCACCAATTAGAGGAGTAATGACGACAATGATCACCATAGAAAAATATTTCAAGACGAAAATTTTAGGGAGGTCTTAGGAAATAAAAAAATACATTCAAAAATTTCTATAGAGAAAAGGACAAAGGGTAATTGAGTAATGGCTACCAGTAATTACGAGAAAGGAGAACGACTTCTAGATGGCTCTATAACCACCCCCAACTACCTCCCTCCCTTTCACCTCCTTGGGGATATATATTCGATGCACATGAAAAGGCAAAAGTCATTAGCCTTGGCGAGGTCTTCGGAAAAGGAGAAGAGACGTTCTTAAAATTCTGACGCAGGTTACCCAAAAAAATCAGTGCTGGACAATTGAATTGCATTTTCCTTACATATTCCGTTGTCAAGCGGTAATATCAATTAAAAATAGACATGACTAAATATTATAAATTAACATGCCTCCAAATTGGCATTCAAGACCTGCATTTGAAATTGATTTGCTCCAACACAAATTTTTAGGCCATAGATATATGTTTAACAAGACGCACGGAGTTCAATGCAACCTCAAAGATAGACTGCCTATCTATGATAAATCCCTTTTAATCGCATCTTTAGTTTCGAAATCAGCGGAGATTAATAACTTTTACAACAGCTCAAGTAAAACTCCATATATATACAATTTATTTCCTTTTTTACTTTAGCATAATGTTTTGCTAAATCATATCAGAATCCCCAGTTTCTATGTCTTGTTTCTATGTGAGAAGAGTGATAACTTAAAGTTGGGCAATTGGCTTTTGAGCGCCGAAAATAGTGACTCTTTTCAAATAAAATATCGTAAAAGGGCAGATAAGTACAGGGAAAGTTGTCAACACACATCGGTAGACGTAGGAATGATCATTCTATCACAAGGTTTCTATTTCGTAAAAATAGGTTAATCCTACTTGAAGATACAGCTTCCTAAACTCGAGGGTCTCGACTTTTTTTAATGGACTAGTAGGTTACACCGAATCCTACGCTATTTAAAGGAGGAGGAAATGGACCAAAGTCACTGTTCGACACAATGGCTCCATCACAGAGCCTTCGAGCTGAAGATTCATTTGAGCAAGTAATCACTGTGATTTTAAGGTGGCTGGTCGGGTAATCGTTAGTCATTGATAAATTTAGTTACTTAAATTTTAATGCTCGTTTAAAATTTAAATAATAGGTCGTAGTTATACTATATTCACTAGGAATGACTTATGTCTTAGGTACATTCTGAAATATTATCCTTTAAATTTACACATTGCCATAAAAATTTGCTTAAATTCAGACTTGATTCATTTCTTAAGTCATTCTTGCGAAATTAATTTTCCGAAAACAGTTCACACCCGTGGCCATAGAATTCAAAATAAGTATTTTAATGAAGATGTATTGTCACTCGAATGCGAACTAGTATTAAAATATGTTTCTATAATTTATTTAATCTTTCGTTTTTAATCCGGCAACAGCGTCCGTTCTGCAACACGCTGCAACCATAGACCTTGAATTCAAGGTCTATGGCTGCAACACGTGTCCCTGCTTAGCATGTCCCGTACTTTCGTGTGCCACGTTGCCAACTTTACACCACATAGCCGCGCACGACATTTGAAATTCTCGCATCAATCATATATATTATTTCTCAAGGGCTTTTTTTTGTCGGTACGCCATAAATTCCTTAATACTTCATCAATTTTCATAAACGAGTTATCATTTTAAAGCTTTTCTTAACCGCTACACCGGAAAAATATACAAATTACTCACATTTCTGTTGTTTTTCGGAAAATTACAATTGGAAAAAACGGTTTTTTGAAATCCCGCCCTCGACCTATCAATCCTCTATCGAGAATATCGAGATATATCGACACATAAATCAATGAACTCAATGATAACCAAATTTATTCAACAGCCATATTATTTCTAAAAAATGACGATTGTACCACAATCAATGATTATGTTATTTCGAATTTGTTACCTGGACAGGAAACGGTTTATCTCAGTTCTCATTCGGTTCTCTGCGAAGAGACGGAAAACGCTCAGTTGTATCCATTAGAATTTCTGAACTCATTAAGCCCTTCAGGTTTGCCACCTCATAAACTCATACTAAAAAAGAACGCTATTATCATGTTGATTAGAAACCTAAACGCTAAGCAGGGCTTAATGGCGCCAGATTAGTTGTAATTCACTTGGGCAACTACACTATCACAGCGAAATTGATTGACTCCGGTCAAACTGTCGTCATACCACGCATTAACCTCACCCCTTCTGATCCTACCGTGTCTTTCAAACTGACTAGGAAGCAATTTCCCATAAAAGTTGCCTTGGCCATGACTATAAATAAGGCACAGGGACAGACGCTAACAAAGGCAGGATTGTACTTGCCTGACCCTGTTTTTTCACACGGTCAGTTGTATGTGGCGTTTTCCAGGGTGTGCACTTTCGGTGACATCTATGTCTGTGTAAAACAGACCCACCAACAAACAATCACAGATGACCATATCATCACTTCAAACATTGTGTTCAAAGAGGTCCTGTAAATATGTAAATACCTTATGTTTCAAATAATATATAATCTAAAATTTAAACACATATATTCCTTACTTCAATCCACACCTACATCAATGACGCACTAACTACACGGTACTAACTATACGGTGTTCACTTCAATTAAGTGGGATTTGAGGAGGATACAGTGCGAATGCTTTGCACGGGTCAACTAGTATTTCTTAATCGTATTTACTAAACATTTCAGTCGATAGTATTAAATGATTTTTTCAGTATAGATTTTAATTTATTAGAGGTACATTATATCAGTTTTTGGTTAAAATCTGTTCAGTAGGAATGGAGAAAGTGCGTAATTTATCCTATTGGAGTGTAGAGCGCCAGAAGGCTCCATGTTAAAAGAATCTTAAAATATCGCAAAAAGTATGTCAATGATCCCCCGTTTTTTCTTCAGTATTCCATAGAATATTCAAAAACGAATATATTTGGAAATTTTTAAGAAAATCTGTTAACTTTGGTTTTTTAGACGAGCCACATTAAAGTTTTTTGTTTTGTCGTCCTAAAAAAATATGTTTTAGGACGACAGTTTGACAGGCGGGACGACGACGAAAGCGACTCGCTGGAATAATACTGACTGACGGCTCTAAAGCCGGAAGAAATATTGCGCGGAAGGAAAGCGAGTAGACACTTTTAATTGGGACAATGCGGAGGAGGCCATGTTTGTTAGCACATCGGGCGGCAACGCAGCTCTTTTGTGACGCAGAGACGAGAGGAGGGGGAAGAGAGCGAATGCAACCCGTCTGTGACCTCATAAAATCTTCTCAGGAAAAGATATCCCCGGTGAGGAGGAAGGGCTGGAGTTGGGAGAGTTCGAGGGTAGGACGACGGAGCGTAATTGACGGAGGGCTGTAATTCTCGCGGTTAATGGCAGGTAGCGTGCCAGTCAGCTCGTCCCTCCCAACTGCCTCTGTCTCCCCAATCACTCCCCGTTAAGAACGGGGGTGTGAGGGGTGACCAAAGGCGCCTTGCACAACAATAAGCGGCCACGATTGCAGACCAGCGGTGGATCCACGGGGGGGAAGGGAGGAATCCTCCCCCTTCCCCCTCTTACAAGAGGTCAAGCATTGGATTTGATAGTTGACTTCATTACACCGACAGATATAATCTACAAAACAATAGCAGTGATTAGCTACAATCACTAGTTAGAGTAGAATTTTCTCTCGCGTTTAATAACATAGCATCATTACTAACACTTCACACTACTTGATATGGCCGACATTATTTTATTTTGTTCCCTGTATGAAGTAGTATCTCGTAGCATTCATAAATTAATAGCATTAGTAATATAATCACTATGTGTGTCTTTAGAATTGTAATGCACTTTTGCGTGTGCATTTACGTATCACTCTCCCAGTTTCCGGTTGGACTGCGCACTGTTCTCCTGACTGCTTTTTGGTGCCTGCGCCTAGCGGCCGGGGGGGCGTGCGAGGTCCCGATTTGTGCTGGGACGAGTGCTGCATGCCTGGTGTGGAATCACACCGTGCCACACACCCTAGTGGTGGCTTGCACGGTACTTCGTAGATGTAGATAATATTCTAAAGGCACTGCCTTGTCGCGATAGCCACGTGTCTCTGTCAATCGCTGCTTCTTTCAGCTGGGCGTATGATGTCACTCCCATCTCATGCTCCATGATCTTAAAGCATGTCGCCCTGGTTCGACCTCTTGGTTTCTCTCCCACCACTTTATCTTCGAATATGTTTGTCAGGAAATGATTATGCCTCACCGTATGCTTCGCAATCAATTTAGCTCGTCTTTCTCCCATTGATCTTAAAAGTGATCTGCTTTCACCTACTTCCTCTTGCACTTTCTGATTACTTATTCTATCTTCCCAACTTGTTCTTGCCATTTTCCAACAGATCCACATTTCTATCGCCTCCAGCTTGAATCTTTCCGCTTTCCTGATTGTCCTGAGTTTCGCATCCATATAACAGTACACTCCAAACAAATGTTTTGATGAACTTTTTCCGCGTTGGGGGCCGATTGTGTAACATCCCGTTCGTATTTTCCGTGGCGGAATTTCCTCCATTTTGGATCAATTCCACGCGGAATGACGAAATGCGATTGTGAAAGCCTCAATTCCGATCCACACGGAATTTACAATTCCGTTTGAATCGGAATAATTCCAATCAACAATGAGGTGCCGGATTTAAATAATGGAATCGGAGTTATCTTCTAAATAGCAACAAAATGGCGTACCGCTACGTTGTGACGATTTTCTTGCAAATTTCGTATTATTCAAGAGTGAAATAAACAGTGATAATATTCTTTTCACAAAAAGGATTAGTCATAAACGTAATGAAAGGTAAAAATTAAGAGCGAATCTCGGCTTTATGAAAGCTGAAAGCACTTTGTGACAGTTTGTTCAAATTCATTCTAATTCTAAAATACTCTAAGAATGCAGGAGAAATATATCCACACCGTTGAAATGGCAGCGAATTAAGAACAAAATGTACTTTATAATCCATTGGTCCAATCTTTGGTCCATGAATATCTCCTCAATTAAGTATCTCAAAGACAATGTCCTTTATTTTATTAATGTCTTTCGTTCAGAGGCAATTCCACCCTCATTATTTGTTATTTAATCATTATCATTAAGCTCCAAGTCCATTTCATACCAATCACATTGCTCTCTTTACACAGATTTCGATTTTGCATCTAATAAGAGTGTTAATACATTTTTCCCGGTAAAGGTGATAAAATAGCATATTTTGCGCCTTGACACTTTCAAATGTTTTTGAACTGGGGAGGAGCAAACTCATTAGCGCATGCGCAGCAGCTTATTTTGGTCATAGATTTGGTGAGATTTGGCAACGTATGAAATTCCACTCGGAATTTCACATGAATGGAAACCGAGTCTACGAATGGAATCGGAATGAGTTATACAATCGCAAATCGAAATTGTTGCTGATTCCATTCGTAACGTTCGGAACGGAATCCCGATTCCGTTCCGAACGGAATCACCAATGTTACACAATCGACCCCCTGATATGATTGTTGACTAGTAAGTTCCTCATGTTCAGAAATGCTTGTTTTGGCAAGGCTATTCTTCTCTTAATCTCGGTGTCGCATGTCTTATCATCATTACATAATATAAGATTTAAAAGAAACATTTATGCCTATCCAACAAGCTTGAAATGTGTTTATTTGGTAATCAATTTTTTCGCGCAATTCGAGTTGGGCAGAGTAAGACGCCCAAGACAATCTCCGATGGAGAGTGGATGAGTCACAGCTGACGCTTCGTCCATCCCAATTTTGTCTTATATAGCTTAGTTTTGAAAAGTTGCTTTCCCCGTCCCCTAAAGAGTTGCTATCAGGCGTGCGTCGGACACTTTGTTGTAAACAGCCTCCCCTGTTCCCTTAAAAAGTAAGGGCTCACTTGCATTGTATCTGGAGTGGAGTAACAGACACAGCATTTGTTAAGTGCGTTAGTTGCTGACTGTGAGTGCTCTGGCGCAACTTCGGTCTCATTCTCTCTTTGCCGCGCGTAGATGTAATCGTGTTCAAGACAAGGAACACACGGGTATGGGGGGGGAGGGAAGGGAAGAAAGCCAGTGACAGGAGGGGGAAAGGAATGACAGTGGGAAAGGGGGTAGGCTTAGGTAGGAGGAAAGGTGGAGTGTATGTTTTAGAGGTTGGCGGGGAGGGGGGGGGGGGTGTTAGGGGAAGGGTTAGGGGATGGCTTGAAAATTTACCTTGTTTTGAAAAATTACCTTGAAAAAACCGGTTGTTTTGATTCTATCAAAATGGAATTCTAAAAAGTAACGCCTGATAGTATCTAGTTAATCTTCTTTTTGTTAATTTTTTTGTGTATCCTTTTTTGTTTGTTATTTTCATAACTATAAAATGGCGTCATGCTGTACGTGGTCTATTCTTTGAATAAATAAATAAATCCTGAACAGTTCACAGCATAGAGCGCTCAAAGCACCTTGAGAAAGGCAAGAATACGGCAGCTGCACGAATTCCATTAAAGTTTCCATATTCCAGATCGATACAGAGAGACCTCATCCACACCTCACATACGCACCACAAGGCTTGTGCTTGGGCCCACCCTATACAGAATTCAAGCGCAGCCATAACAAGCGCGGGCGTCCACTTACGTGATCATGGCAACCGAAAAACAAAGCACGGTGGAGCCTCGAATCGCGTGCGTACTTAAAAGACTTTGGATGTGGGTTCATCGTTCGTGTATCGATGAAAAACAAGAGGGTTGTAGTGATCGGCAGCCAACAAGAGTGCTTCAGGATTTGTTGGAGACCAACAACAGATGAGACCAGAGTACAACGGCCGATATCCCTCGGTCTTCAATAGGTACATAATCACGAGAAGAAATGGACGTTGGTTTCGGAAGAGGAAAGTTATGTACCACACTCTCAATATATTGAGAGTGTGGAACATTTCCTTTAAGTTTAGTCGAACATTTAAGTTTTTTTAATTTATGACTATTGGTGTTCTTTGCAGAGAAAAACTTTTGCAAGTCACTACATTTAAACATCTGGGTAGCTGTATCACGTCTGATGGTAGGTGCACCGCGGATGTGACAAGCAGGATAGCACAAGCAAAACAAGCTTTTATCAAGAAGAAAACTCTCTTGACATCAAATAATGTTTCTCTATCACCCGGAAAAAAATTGTGAAAGCATATGTTTGAAGTATGTGTACCTATAGCTCAGAAACTTGGACTCTGAGAAAAGTAGAGAGAAAAAAGCTGGAGTCCTTTGAAACGTGGTGCTGGAGAAGAGTATTAAAAAAATTTTGGACAGAAAGGGTTACCAACCTGAAAGTACTACAAAGAATTGGGGAGGGACAAACACATCTAAACTAAATATCTAAAAGAAGAAACGCTATGATTAGACACCTACTACGTCACTCCGAGTGGATGACAACCTTAATGGAAGGAGTGCTAGAGGGCCGTGCTGGGAGAGGTAGACCAAGAAAAGAATACCTGGAGGAGATCTTAGAAGGAAGAAGATACATAGATGTAAAGAGAATTGCTATGGAAAGAAGAAATTTGGATGCCCACCAACCATAGGGTTGAAATTTATCCTTTATTTCACCGTTGATATTATCGTTCTAATATATCTAACGTCAACAATGGTTATTTGCCAATGGTTATTCACACCGCAAAGAAATACTGCACATTCGACAAAAAACGGGAAAAAGTTCTATATCTCAAGTAACCTAAATCATCTTGACAAATTTCATGCGCTTTGAGAGATAATTGACTCGCTTAATCGCCGAAGGAGTGGTACCGGGATCGGAGAGAACAAAATCTCTATTAGGATATCGACGGGAGATTCGATAATAACTCGGCTGGAGATATAATCGCGAGGGGAAGCCATTTACCCTCAGAAAGGTTTAACGAGAGAAACTCATTAAACTCAGGGGTCGAAACTTGAGAGGAACTTCAGACATTTCGACTAATTGACGAAATTACCAAAGGATTCTGAAGTATCGATTCTGTTCCAGATACCAAACGAACTGCCTACTGTCGGAAATTGAACTTAAATTCGCCTTGCGTGCTTCAATACCTGAGATTACTGACTGAATGCACAATTTTAGTAGGCTGAAATTTCGGATGCAGGCTGTGATACAAGAATGTTCACTCTTAAAATATCACTCATAATTTCGACCCCAGGATTCTAAGAGTAAACTAATACACCACATATTGTATTAGACCTACGGCACTTAGAGAATAACTGTGTTTTGAAAAATGTATCCTAGAATGAGACTTCCTTAATTTAACTAGTGTGAGGCAAGTACCAATTGGTACAGTTTTTTAAAACTTAGCATTTAATTTAGAATTACATCCAAAATATCTATTTTCATTGAAACTTAAAAATATAACCTTTTCATGTAACCGACAAACTATACACATGATAGTTTTATCGTGGTATAAGTGTAGAAAACAGCAAGAGGTAATAATAAATTTGGGAAAGTAATTTGAGCTTTAATAGCAAAGTGAATGAATATGAATATAATAATTTGGGTGATTGAATACTCTCGTTTCTCTTTCACTAACGTCTCTACCGTTTCTGAATAAATAAATCTGTTACTTAAGAAATCGTTCATACAGCATAAAATAGGTTTTAGGCTCAAAACTAGCGTCTTTTAATATAGCTGAGTGTATGGGTTTTCAAGGCCTACCTTAGGATGGTCATTTTTTCAAAACCATGTAATTACCGGGAAAATGATACTAGTAACTTTTAAGACATGACCTATCATCGCCAAGTGTACGACGAAAATGAGTAGCGGGAATACTTGTGAAGTGCCAACATTTTTCAGAAGTGCATGTTTGGTCAAAACGTTTAAGGGTTGAAAATCGGCTACTAAGATATAGCAGGGAGAAGCTAATTAAATGTATTAGTCACAAGTAATTAAATGCGTGAGTTGCGTCACACAGCAGTCTGCATTTACTCGTTTTCATATTTCACGCTCTGAGGAGAGAGTGAAAGTTTTATTTAGTGAAAAAAAACTTATTGTGTTAAAATAATTTCTAACTTATGACTCAAATTAAGAACGTATTATAGGTTAAATATTGATATAAAAACTACTACGTACAGTTTTTTAAGCTTATGCGATTAAAAGTCCTTTCTACCGAGTCGGAAAAATTAAGATGATTTTTGCTAGTGATCCATAGCAAATTTCCCCATCTACTTCATCAAGTTTAGCAACTATGTCACCAGTCCAACTGGCAGTTACTAGTTATAGTGAAAATAATACTTCCGAGTATCCCAAGCAAACAATAGTCTACATCTCAAGACCGTAAAAAAACTCCTCGCATATTCCCTGTCGCAAATACAGACTTCACTGACGAAATCGTGTTCATCTGGCCAAACGTGAATTAGCTCAGAATCTCGAACCGCTGTTTTCCGTAATACAATAGCTTGACTTGCGTCGCTAGTTCCCCCTGTGACTTAACTGTAACCAAGGGAGCAGGAAAGAACAGCTGACGTCCGAGAGGTTCAAGGCAGTCGAGGCGAACGCTCTTTGCTCCTAAAAGCATGGCGGACCATTTATTTTGCTCCAGTATATTACAAAGGTTCTTCGAGAAGAGTTTCTCTGGCGAAGATAATGCAGAAAATGTATTAGCATACTTCATCCACAACATAGAGGTTATTAGATAATATCTATGCATAAATTTTACTTCACCTATTTATTTAATTCGGACGGGGCAGTTACACCTGCTGAATTATCAGTTTTGTATTACTTTGGTTCCTTAAGTCATAAACGCGATGGGAGATGCTCTTTATTGTATCCTGCACGTTAATGGGTTCCCTGTCATGCATTTGGCCAGCTGTGCTAACTTCATAAGCGCCAATCCACTGCCACAAAAGGCCGATGTAAACATGAGTTGTCGGTGATTTAGAGTCAAGAAAATGTTCTACTTAAATCGTGTTTGGAGATTATTATGCTTTCGTATATTGCGAGTGCAGTGATTTAGGAGAAATTTGGCTTTACGTTACGTTTGGTAGTTTTTGTTCAACGCTAATGTACGAAGGATAAAGTACCATTAAATGTCGAAAGCGTGATAAAAACATGAGTTGTCGGTGATTTAGGGTCAAGAAAATGTTCTTCTTAAATTGTGCTCAGTGATTATTATGCTTTGATTCATTGTGAGTGCAGTGATAAACGAGAAATTTAGTTTTCGTGGTGATAATATCATAGTTGTTGTTCAACGCTAATGTATGAAGGATAAAGTACCATTAAATGTCGAAAATGTGATGGATTTTGTGGCTATTATTGTGCTCAAGAAAGTAAGTGTTTACCCTAAAAGTATTGCATAAATTCGCAAGGTTTGCATAATAAGTGAAGTGAATTTTATTGTGATGCCGATCTGTTGCAAGTGGGTGAAAATTGCGTTTCAGCTGGCAAGACGAAAGCTCACCTTTACCTATGTTCTTTTCTGTGTTTAAATAATTCTTGTGATGAACCTATATAAAACGATAAGGGACGACTATTGAGAAATTAGCAAAATTACATTGAAGTCTCACCTTTTACTTAGGTATTTGATTTGCTTCTACTTTGGTTGAAATAAATTGTACCACATGAATTTTAATAAATGTCACCATACTCGAGCAAAGAGAGTTTTATCTTCTTCGGAGCATTTACTCATTCCCTTTAGTTGTAGTCCACGGCAGAAGTATATATAACGATAAATTTCTTGGACTACTAATAATTGTGACGATCTCTGCTGGACTATCCATTTTGAAAGTATAGACAAATACTATCAACTGGTGTGTTTGTTTCATAGGCTACATTAAACGCCCTAAAACTGCTATACTTTGCAACTACAAGTACACATCTATATTTCGTATGGAGTAATGTTTTGGGGACAAGGGAGTATGCAAAAACGTTCTCTTGATCCAAAAGAAGGCAATATGTAGAAGGAAAACCACTATTTATAGGAGCCCTCAGATAGTAACCTTACCTTGTATATATAAATATAACCTTGTGTAATGTTTGTCAAACAGTAGTCTGAACTTTTATCTACCACTAATGTATTTATTCACTCATTAAACTCAGTATAAATATTACACCATGTCACAGAGTAAAGGCTGAGTGCTTGCAAATAGGCGCATAGTGCTGTAAATAATGTTACACGCTTCCAGAAGCATTGGAAAACATATCTATTGTAGCTTTCTTTTACAGCATCAATGGTTTCCAAGAAAGCAGTAGAACAACTTGATGGAAGAATATTGTTTTTTTTTAATATTTATTTTTGTGCATTGAGGTACCTGTCACATTTGTCTTTATTGAGGTATTCAATTCCAAGCAGTTTTTTCATATCTAACGAACTCCATGTTGTACAGCAAACACTCGGGGAAATAAAAATATTATTTTTATGACAGAATGTAGGCATCTTTTGATAAAATTCCAGCGGAGTAATTGGAGTAATCATTGTCCAGTTCGTGTAACACCTAGCAATGCAAGGAATCGAGGTGAGAACCAATTTCAAATTGTGTGGTTTCGCTGATCAACGACTTGCTCGAAATTTAATGTGTTTGTTTAACCCTAAACTTCTCATTTTCATGGGTTAAACAAAATAATTTTTGGTGAATTTCAACTATTTCATTACGTGCACAGTATACTGGAAACACGAAATTGTACAAAACCTTGTTGGCTCGAGTTAATTTCTAATGCATGACTCATCTAAAAACAAATCAATCTAAAAACTATCCCGTTACTTAGAAGTTAACTCATTCGACTTTGTGGGACATCTCTGTGATGAAATTGTTGAGGTAATAATTAAATAAGACTCTGTATTTTACGGGTTTTTCCTTAACAATTCATCCTGCAACCAAGGAAATAGACGCTCAAAATGCTTATAATTGAGCTAGCTAACCTTTCGTCGATCGCTGGTTTCATGTGATGCACAGCAACTCAGCACAAAAACATGCGAGTGCCTATCAATGGCTTTTCTAATGTTAACAAATGGTGAACTAAATGCTGAGAGCTTTTTTAAATGTCAGCATAAACTCTTAATTATCGGTCTTTTGATTAAGGCAACATATATTCAATAATAATCACGAGAAAATTCCCTGCATATTATTCTAATTTACTCCCCGGACCGTATTACAGACGAAAACCAGTCAATTTTCATGTTATTTCCCACAATTCACTCTGTTGTTACTTCTGTCACTTTTGCTCCACCTCGGAAGCAGGAGCAAAAGGTACAGGTTCAAGTTGCACCTTTTGCACCTGAACTTCCAACGCGAACGCGTTCGTTACTTGAACCTTTTCGGACGCGAACGCCAAAGGAGCAAAAAGGTGGAGAAAAGTGCAAAATGAGCAGCGACGCGAACTAAGGTAATACCTTCTCCATTCATGCATCATTGTCCAGAGGAAGTGCATGTAAAAAAAGAAACAGGCCGTTATGCAGGAAAACGGGCGCCGGGCCTTCATCCTTCCAAACGGGCGGGTCTCGCTACCTCCCCGTCAAACTGCCACCGACGCCCTGGCGCGGGGGGCGGATGCAGGGCCGGCGGCAAGGCCGGGGGCAAGGGGGGGGCAGTGTCGGGGAGGGGAGCGATGGGGCGAATCGATGAGGGGCCCTCATGCTCGTCTGACTGACTCGGGAAAGTCTGTTCGGTCGCCGCCGTTGTCTGCACCGCTTAACTGCTCCCCGGTGGGACTGACCACGGTGGGACCGATATGGAATTGGGGTGACAGGTGGAGTGGGAAGGCAACCAAGGAATGGTTGTTTTTTAATAAGACGGGCCACTATTATAGCTGTGTTTTGAACGCACCACGCGAAGGAATCCACTCTTTCTGAAGGCAACAAACGGAAAGGATGGAGAAGGGTACATCTACAGAATACCCTGAATGCCAACTCGAGGGTGTGTGGCAGGGGGTGAGTATTCACCACCTTCCATTACACTATACCCTAAAGTTAGTGTATCTACGACTAATTATGCATTAGCATAAATAGCTATTGCTTGTCATGAGGCGAAGCCTCACAAGCATGCACTACACTATAGATATGCCACCATTTTTAGGGGGACCGTTAGTATTTATGTATATTGCAACGATATAAACGGACAGAGATTCAGGATTTATAGCGAAAACATTCACGGCATGCTTAAAGTACTAGGCAGCAGAAAACGATACAAGTATTATGGAGAACTACTACTATGTACCAAGAGCTACACTAGCTATCGACAAACCTAGTTAAAATCTCATTGGCAGCTGTTATGGTCTCTTATCGTATGCGGGGAAGATGACATTTTAAATTTGTCCATTCTGGGTATATTACTTTGGACAAGGAACATAAATTGACAATAGCATAAGAAGCATTAACAAGGAGAAAGGAAACGAGAGAGAGAAAATTTAGTTTCTAATTCAACATATACCTCTGTGAGACACCGAAAAGCCATGTGGCAGGAGGTGTTAAGACTCCAATCATGAGGAAAGGGGAAAGGGAAGAAATGGAAGAGGATTAAGGTTTAGGATCGCTCTCTGTTTTTTCTTTTAGCCATTAGCTCTTAGATTGCGACAGCGTCCATTTTTTGATGGCCTACGATGTTCACAATAGGGCAAAAGAGCCATCTATTTAGTCTCCAACTCCAACGACCGAATAAATTTTAAAAGCCCTTCATTCGTCATCTTAGGTAAGAAAAAAGTGATGGCTGTGAAATCCGACATTCATAATGGGAATCAAACCTATTTCAATGCATTATATACCGATCCAATGTTCAGATGACGGCTACCAACTATGGAGATCAATTAAGCCTCGAAACAAATTACTGCCGTAGAAATATTACCAATGGACACTGGTTCTCGTAATTTAACATATTTATTAGAAATTAAGTGCTCTGTCTTGCTGCTTGTACATAGCATTAAGTACCCCACGACTATTAAAATGGAAAAGGAATTAATTATAGGCGTTCAAATTAGAACAAAGAGTTAGGGTATAATTAACGGCTTTATTACGCTAGTGGAGTGTTCCACTTTAAAATACAAAAGAGTACAGGATAAAAAAAACAACCGGGGCTTTCAACCGGATGTCAATAAGTGTTGCAAACCTATAGACGAGTCTCAAGGTTGCAGAATTTGTAAATTTATTTCAAAATTTTCCGAATACTTTTTATGAATAAATGGCTACATTTCGCAAAGGGAAAAACTGTGGGTAGACAGGAGAAACGATGGGTATTGTGTTGGGTCGGCAAGCACTCAAGCCACAGTGTAAATAGCACCCTAGTAATGTACCAACTTCAAAGATTAAAGCTGAACTCCGAAGGTATATCTGCGCAAAGTTTCCTCAAATAAATGGAATTTGCATAAACATAGGTAAAAACTGTTTTATCAATGAATTTGGAAATATTCATTTGCTGGAAGATGCCGCTTGTACTGTAATACCAAAAGATTATATATGACAAAAATGATATTAGACAGTAAATTGATGCCGAAGACTTCAAAAACAAGAAGAAAGTATAATACTTGCAGAAGCCATAGAACAAAGCCAAGTACGTTTCCAAGAATAGAACATTGTGTGATAAGTATGGACTCCTATTTTCATAAAATAATTTAAGAAAGAATAAAAAAACATTTAGCATCAAGATAACATTTATGGAATTTCTACAGCCTTGATATCATGAACTAGAAAGGCTAGAAATGTGCTGATACGTTTCAGACATTTAATTCTATTTTTTTTAGAATTAATAAAAAAGTTTTTTTTACTAAAAAGTCAGGCACTAGAGAAATGATATATTGGGTGGTTATTGGTACCGCTCTCATGGTTTCCTGGTTGCAAAAACGGATCGGCCGCATTGCGCATGTATATACTACCTGTAACAGATCGTGTATTCTCCATGCGTACAGCGTTCATGGATATGTCTCTAATTCACGACTGAACGAGCCGAAGCAAAATTCCGACTGAATTTCAGTTTCGCTCCACCGACCCAATTTATCACTCGACGAGAGAATTTCGCTCCGGGTCGGAGAAAAATTCACTCTCAGAGCCTATTTCGCTCCGAGGTGGAGAGAAAATATTTTCGCTCCGTATCAGATAGTCACGGTCCGTGTGACGCAGGCACCCTCCATAGTCTGTTCTTTCGGGCTCGCCCACCTTGGACGACTTTAGGATAGCAATAAAGGAAATTGACTGCCGAACCGATAGATTTAAAATGTCATTTTTCCCACGCACAATAAGGGATCATAATAGTTGTGATAGATCAATCATATGAATTTTCACCTGTGCTTAATAACACAACATCATATCTAACATTTCACACCGGTCGATTTGTCCGGCATTATTTTCTTTTGTTCTCTGCATTAAGTAGCATCTCGTAGCGTTCATAAATTAACAGTGTTAGTAATATCAACCACCAGATGTGCGTATAGAATTGTTCTGCATGTTTGCATGTTCATTTACGTATCACTCTCCCAGTTTCCGGTCGGACTGCGCACTGTTCTCCTGACTGCTTTTTGGTGTCTGCGCCTGCGCCAGGGGGAGCGTGCGAGGTTCTGATTTGTTCTGGGACGAGTGCTGCATGCCTGGTGTGCAATCACCCCGTGCCACACACCCTAGTGGTGGCTTGCACGGTACTTCGTAGATGTAGATGTAGGATAGTGAAGTCGTAATATTTGTCAAAATTAACTTTGAACTCTTTGATATTGAGGTGACTCCAGAGGGGTGTTGACTCACGTATTGTCAAGATTATTAATATAGCAACAGTAACAAGTTTTGAAAACTCTCCAATGGCCGTAATAATAAATTGGCACCACTCGTCAATATTACACAACAATTACTGTGTTGGTTTTCGGGAAAAAAGTGCAATTCCACGGCAATGACCAACCCCAACCTCTCAACCAGAAAACCCTTCGGTGGTGGTTTACGGGAATTCTACTTCCTCGCCAGTGACACAACCACAGACACACACACACACAACCCAAAATTTGGGTTTCATTTGAGGCCACAGAGATTGAGTTCCTTAGGTTTTAAACATAGCAACAGTGTAAACAGTAGAAATCCTAACGGTAAGCGTACTGAGAAAACTTTAAATCATCGCAACAATGGGACTCTTTGATGTCTCAACAGCGAGCATCTTACGTGTATCTATAGTAGATATATATCTACCTTACTATCTTTAGCAACGGGAACACCTAACAACTAGAAACAATGTATAATACTATAGTTATTTAGATATCAACCAGTAAAATATTTTTGAGCAATTCCAACACAGCAGAACTTATAGGAATACTCGATAGAGAATTAAAGTGTTGTAAGAATATAGCGTAAAAATAAAACAAAAACTACATATTAACAATATTTCTCATTTCATTCCTATAGATATAGGTATAGATACAATGAAGAAGTTTCAAATTTTAACGTAATAATAGATCTTCTGAACTGAATTAATGATTTATATCGAAAAGTTTCATCATTCGGCTTCAAATGTATTAGGATTGTATGAAATCTCGCCTTTTTCATTCACGCCATGCAACGCTTTTGCAATTTCCGTGATGTTTGCTACGAAATTACGTCTACAAATATCAGTAAAACGATGGAAATTTGATTAGCTGAGGAACAATTGAATAGTCTATTTTGAAATAAAATTCTACCTAAGCGCATTTAATTCCATACTATCGAACGCTAATGTTAATAGGGGACGTTACACTCTTGGTAGCGTCTGAAGAACTTTGAAGCGAGGGATGAGGGTGTATTTGTTGTCATTGCCTCCAACAGTAGTAAAGTAAGAGTTTCAAGACAGATTGGCAGGCTAGAGTTTTTATAGGTCTCTGGGTGAGTGTGTATCAATTACTGACATCGATAATGATGAAACAAATTCAGGTCTAATAGTTTTCTTTCGGTGGCGCTGATTGCGAGAGCAAAAGGTATTCACCCTGTTTGGAAAGTTAAGCTACGATAAGGGGATTCGTTTAATACAAATGTGGGCTTGCTCCGAGAGGCTACACACCAAATATTCTTAGAGTTTTAATTAAGTCGCTTTAAACGTTATGTTTTGACGGTAACACTATTCCGGTGTGATGTTTAAACTCTTTGTTATTATATGAAATTTTGACAAATTGTTTTTCATTCCGTGGGAAAAGTAAAAATTAACTTCTCCCATTTTTATTCTCAACTAGTCTTTATAGAGGAATACCGGTTCAACGTTATTTGGATTTTTTTCGGTGCTGATTTAGGATTTGTTGATATATCATCAATGGAAAGAAAGAACATTGTAAAAATTATGAATTATGTAAAATAAATTTATGAATCCACAAATCACGAAGAACTGCAGTGCCTTAATCCACCATAAAAAGATAGCCTTATCGCCGTCATCCCCGAGTCGCAGCTAGGAAATCGTCGGGAGAGCACAATACACGGACGGAGGTCATCGATAGTCTTGAACAATCGCCTGACATCCATTGTTAAAACATTCGCTCACTTCAACGAGGAAGAGCACCTTTGAGACAAGGGGCTGAGGCAAGAAACCTTTGGCTATGGCGAACGGGTTCTTGTTAATGCACCCTTAGCCAGCCGACTGAGAAGAGACGGAAGCCTTCATCACGTCTTTTTCAGGTTCATTGGTGACGTGATAGGGACAGGGATTTGGTACGTTTGAGCGGCCCAACCCACGGTAACCAGTCTTAGGTACCCACTTTCCAAAGGGGCCTCCTTTCCCGGGGATCAAAGGCCCGAGGTTACGGCCCGGAGAGAAAGGCTTCCGGTCTGGAGACCGGGGGTCGTGAAAACTACGACTAGTAAATAAAGAACCTCTTAGCCTCTCCCGACGCACTCGTTGGCTTGGCTAAGTGCACCAAGTTACATCCCTGGCAATTGTATTGCCTTTGCACTCTAAGGCAGGCCAGGGACCAAAAATCAGAACCGCGTCCCACACAGACAAAGGCGTGGTCAGACTAACATATATCCTGGTTCTCTTGGGCTTGGGCAGAGAGGACAGTTCTCAAATTTCCCACGGGAAATCGGTCCAATACGAACACTTGGGTGTGGGAAGAATAGCACACCGCTTTCCGACCGCGACGGCCAGTGCGCGAAACACGGTTACGAGACCACCCGACAACGTTTTACACGCATTTCTTAGGAGTATGTCATGCCATTTAATGAGAGACTCAGTCGCGTAATGGTACACCAGCTAACTCTCGGCCCTGATTTGATGCTTGGTGGGTCCTGCCATAACTTTTGTTTCAACATAATGTTTTTTCGGAAAATATATTCTTATTATTCTTGCCAAACATTTAGAAGTTAGAACGATGGTGAAACCGACATATTTAGTGAGAAGAGTTACTTGCATATATTTTTATGCCTTTGGTTCCCATTAATTAAAAAAAATAGGTGCCTATAACGATTGACCAAGCATACTAGTTGATTTCTCAGATCACAGAGCTATCTTGGTATTTATTTGGGCTTTTCACTACTATTGTAAATTGCGAAGTATTAGTTTTATACATATGTACTTTCGAGTTTATTTGTTACCAACTATTTCGGTAAACGAGAAACGGCATCCAAAAGTATCAACGGACGCAGACGAAACAAGGGTATGAATGAGCCATGAAACCGAAATCACTGATATGTTCATAAGTCAAATGGCATTCATATCACATGCGATTGTGAGAAAACCTGACACAAATTAATCTTTTCCCTTAAAATTACCTTTTTTGCTTCCTTGTCTCCTAAACATCCTCGATATTCCAAGAAGTGAAAAGTACGACTAGGCCGAATTAGTACTAATTCATCACAATTATATTCTCCATACTATTTCATTGCCGTATCAAGTCATATTGCGAGTTTTTGGTTTAATTTTCACTTAACCCTTAGACTGCGGGATACGTACACGTACGTGTGTACCGGGAACTGCGGGAAGAACGTTCTTGTACGTTTGACTCTCTCTCTGTCTACCTGATCCCTCAGCCCTTTCATATTTTTATGACCCAAACTCTTTCTTTCCAGCGGTGGACATTTGGGAATCCACCCTTTTTATCCCCAAACCACTCCCTTCCCACGCTCTTTAGGGATCGCATACCACCGCAATGAGGTTATGACCCTTTCTTCCGATTGTTCGCTCAAGAGGTTACGGTTGTCTCAAAAGTTAGTTGTCTTATGCTCGCGCCCGGATCAATTATCAAAGGATTTCTTTGGTGTTTGGTATCAAACTAAACAGAAAAGTGAATAGAACCCGTTAAGGTAGTTTGAGCGAGATAGTTCCCTAGACATAACGGAGACGATATTGGAATTTAATAATTTAATTTCAGCGTCTGTAAGATGTGTTAAGTAAATATTTAAACATTAACGGTGCAAAAATAAAGTTAAAAATGGCAAAAATTGTCATTAGTCAATAAATATATCTACTTAAGTAAGACTACTACTTGACACATTGACACACATTAACATTGTTACTTGACACATTTTTTCATGCCGTACGTCTAAAAAGCCTAAAAGAAGGCAGATTATTTTGTGATACTGTAAAAATTACTACGGTGAGTAATGAATTATTTTTTATAAATAGTTTATAAAACATAGAAACAACTCATCGCCAGTTTTTAACTAAATATAGGTGTTATAAATTCCTAATTTTTTCAATATTCTCCCTCTGGAGCGCACAGCCGTAATATATTCCATGTAAAACAGCTTGTATTTTCAGCCAAATTGCTCGAAAAGTAACTCGGTAAGGGGTTAATATTTTGGTATTATTGGCAATATGTCGCTTTTTTTCTTTAAGATGAGGCCAAATTCATCCAATTGTAGGTGAAATGAATTTTCGCTCAAACTAGCTTAAGCGGAGAGGATACTCAATGAATATATGAATAGAAATTCGCCAAAATGTATAAGGATTCCGCAGGGGAGGTATGGAGGTGGTGGAGGGGAGGCAATTCTGGCGCACGGCGGGGCAGTGGTGGGGAAAGGACACTGCCTCCTGCGGCAGAACGCCTAGGAAGACGTATGGCAACCTCCTCCTACATTAGCACGATTACAAAATTTCAGATATAGGTACATTCTCGAGAAATGACCGAATCAAAAAAGAAGATGATTTCATGACGCATATCCGCGTGGAGGCTTCCGCGGTTTAATGAATTTCAAGATGTAAAGTATTCCGGGTTTCTTTCCGCGTTGGTCCAATGGGCAGGGACCGAACGCTATCTGCAGGAGTCTTCGCACCAGCATACGCAGCAGAAGACGTCCATAATCAGAACTCTGTTTACCCAATCTGAACTTCACAATTTCTGACGAAACGACACCTACGAAGAGTACTGGAAGGAAATGGCTACCACCGTGACGAAACCAGCAAGAATGAATGGAAAATAGACTTGGATCTTATAAGGACCTACGACCCACCTACGAAGGATATAGAGAAACCTTCCGCCTTCACCGTAATTCCCTAAGTTACGGGAACCAGAGAAAAAATAGCCCGAACACTCGCAAAAACACAATGTCGTTACGAGGTTTAATTGTGTTTCGAAGTCCTCTGATTTGTTGACCAAAGTCAAGGACTAAGTGCCAAAGGGAATTTAAATCGGGGTGCATGAATTTAAATGAAGCTGTTGGCGATCCTATGTTGGACAGGCATCCAGGGCACGGAAACGTCGCTTGCAAGAACACTATAGGGAAAGAAGGAACATACAACTACGCCTCTCTGCACAACAGCAGAGGACGCACAGCACTAACTTTGAAAAGAGAAAGTTAATCAGCAAAGAAAAACGCTATTTCCCGCGTATTTTATTGGAAGCAATTGAAATAAATAAAGTTCCTCATAACTTTAACAGAGATGACAGTTTCTCGATGTCCAACAGATGGAAACTCGTATTGCGTGGGAAAATAAACAACAAACAATCACAATAATGTTTATAAAACGGTCAATTTGCATTTCCACTTCACTTCACTAACTTGAAGAAGCCGACTGCAACGACGGTGAAACTATAGTCCCAGCACAATGGACTTACTTACATATTCACGACACATATGTTAGTCGGTTTTTGCACCATTACTCATTACTGAGTAGCTCTCCGTTGTATTTTGAAAATTATAAGCAAAGTTGCGATTTTATTTTGTTCCGTTTAGATTACTATTAACTTTAAAAACAAAAAAATACGGGTAATGTTTCATCTTTTTTTGCGCCGAATAGTGAAAATAGGATTTTTTTAAAATTATAGCACGTAGCCGTGGAAATGCGAGCCCTCACGGCCTAAGAACGTATTTTCTGGTTTCGCAACCACCCTGAGTACACTCACCGATGGTGGCGGGTGAATTGGTGGCCTGAGGCACCTCGAGGGCGGTAATGCGATGAAACCCTTCCGGTCATCACCATGGCAACAGCCATTGCAGCCAGAAACCACCGAACTAATGGGTTTCGAGTATAGCTATGCATCCGTCGTGGTGGAGGCTTTGCCCACGGACATTGGCTCCTAACGATGCATTCTGGATGCAGTATCTGGTTTCATCCAGCATCGACGTTGCCGGTCATTACTCTCAGTGACGCCTTCATTTAGTCCTCCGGACCAAAGTCTATCCAATAAAAAGCCCACACCCGCAATTTTTCACCACTTAGATTCTATTTTCATTATACTGTATGAAGCTACCTATTCAGATTCACGAAAAAAGTTATAGAAACGGTTAAATGACGAGGAATGGGTGTTAGCTTACCACCCCTTGGGCCTGGGCTCGAATATGGTGGAAAAAATGTCCACTGAAGTCCCGAATTCTAATTGAACGCAGCTTGTAGATGAGTACACCGTTTTTCGGATGAGGCGTTTTAACTGTATTCCCCTTGATACCTTCAGTAAACAGTAAGTAATTCCAACCTCAAATGTCTCTTCATTCTTTCTCTAATGCGCAAATGATCTTTCTCTCATTGGCGTTTCCAGAATCTCATCTCCTCAGAAAACTGTGGTGTTGATCTTCAAACCTTAGGGTGCTTAGCGTATAACGCTGTTTGGCACTGCAATCACAGGTCCACCGGCATGCATGCTGCAAAGATGTTGAAGAGCAGCGGACCGAGGAGACTTCCCTGCGGGACTCCCGGAATCCTTCCCTTCCGGTATCTACTCAACTATATACGGTGCAAATGACCTCAGCATGCATACTGATTCAATAATGGAACTTCCACTACAGTTAAAATCCACATGTTCATTCAATCTAGGTGCTCTGTATTCTGAGTGCCAAATGAAAATAATAATTAAAACGAAAATATGACTAACTGACATGATGGCTAATGGTATCTGTATGTTGGATGAAAGGTTTCACATATGCATGGCAAATACATAATTAAACATTTAATTTGGTTTATTTCGAGTCAAAAAGCAGCTCTGTTGTCATATTTTGCATATGATCATCATTATCAAAGTCCATATCATCAGCAATTTTCCCGCATTTATTCTCTTATATTGAGATAATAAGGGATAGTTCGCGACATAACATGGTGTACATGAACATGGCAATATAAAAGCCCCTCCCTGACCTCAATGATGCTAATATTTGACTCTTTCAGAGTGACACTTCCGAGTATGTTGATACTGGTCGAGTAAAAAAATTGTGGTGAGTTACAAAGTTCTTTGGCATAGAATTGACCCGATATATTGAATGTCTACGCCAAAGATAGATATGCTCTAAAAAAAGAGGTAGAAATTGGTCCATCAAATCAGGCGTATGCACCTAAGTGTCGTGGAGGAAATTAAAAACCTTTGCCAGAGTAACACAAATGCAAACAGCCTCATTCACTTCTTTCAACACAGATGATTCGCTTCTCTCCTCAGATGCCAATTAGAAATCTCCTCAGACGCCAAACACGCACAGGGGTGCTGGTTAAAGTAGGGAACAGACCAATGAAGAACGTTTACATGCCGTGATTCGGTTTCCCTTCACACACGATGGTGAATTCCAAACCCCCGGAACATAACCGACCCTAGGACCCTCCCATACACCCTCCAGACGAGACCACCCAGCTAGTGATCAGCGTTTTCGGTTCCACCTGGAGTGCTCCTCGATCGAAACTCAATACTCACGGAGACCGCAACGCAGCAATCTAAAAGTCATGCCCACCAATCGAGTTTCTGGGAGGCGACCAATGGAAACATCGAGAGTGAAGCACAGTTGAAGGGGGTGAGGTCAAGCCACGAGTACTCAAGCTCCCCTCTTGTGCTGTTGTTGATCGTACGAAGGAGATTTTCATACGCAGGCGGCCGTGCACGGCAAAGGTTTTCTCAAAACCCAACCGAATTGGGAGAGAAAAAAGACTGAAACATGGGGAGTAGTACACCATTTATTATTTCACGAAATTCCGCTTTCCATGCAGAGCATATTTCAGTCAGGGATTTCCAAAAGTATGGCCTTCGTCTCCTTTTTCTGTGATCCCTAAATGAATCCATATGACATTTCTGCTTCATTCTGACCTCGAAATTTCATTAAAAAAAATATTTTCCTACAAATAATGACAAGGTCAGCTATGTTTAAATCCACAGAGTTTTTTAATGGTGCAACTAGTTTCAACGCTACAGCGTCATCATCAGGCAATTGAAACTAGTTGTACCAATAAAATACTCATAGTGTGAATTTAAAATAATGTGGATTTAAACATAGTTGACCTTGTCATTATTTGAAAATGGACTTCCACAAAGTTACGCCAGAACGGATTGAATTTATTTTCCAACAAATAATCGTGAGCTTAAGCGATACACAATGGTACCTACAGGTTTGTTCATGAAGTTAACTTAACACTCATTCAATGCATTTTAGTTTGAAGTCTGAGCAAATTACCCTACAGACGAAAAAATGCCAAAATACAGAATTCCGGCAGTCGATTAAGTATAATAACTTATAACGAATAACTTAAGGTAAACATTCATCAAATCATTAAGTATCAAAAACATTGAGCTGAACTTGAATTACGATAGAAACATCGCAGCATATAATACGTTTGGCGCAATTCACGGCGTTCTCAAAACAAAACAGCTACAATTGGGATAAAAAACGCTTAAATTTCAGGTAATGAATTTTCCAACACACTGCTCCGGTGCATTTTGTTGGCTCTGATTTATCTATCGGAGCTGACGTTGCCGCACAAGAAATAGTGATTTCAATGAAACTTCATCCGTTTTATTCCCCATTCCCTTTAATCAGGGAGGCTAACAGGGTAATATGCAAATGTTAGACTCTTTAAATGGGCAGAGTGGAGAGGCGATATGTGCTGGTACGGGCCCTTGACTCTACGGTCCCATTCGAAGTTAATTGAGAGGAGCGATTAACATGCAAATGAGCGGACACTGGCGCTTTGTTGCAGCGCTGCGTCGTAAGTGGATTGGGGGCGCGCGGAGTGCATGAGGGAGGAAAGGGACGGATAGACACATATGGGAGGGAGACAACGAGTCGAGGGAACTTAAATTTCGCCCGCCGATTTATTCTCCCGGGCCGCCGGGAGGCGTTGGTCTGAGGGGGGGATAAAGAAAACGGGCTTCGTGTTCCACATTATTTTTCGTACCTCGCATTTTATTCAGCAGTTCCTAGGGATTCCTCCAGTCTGGCCTCACCGATAAATCGGCTACAAAACGAATGTACCCGAAGAAAGTTAGAGTGTTTAAGAGTTAAAAGAGGGGCGAAAGAAAAAGATCAAGAGTAGAATGACTTATATGGTTCGTAATTCCAGCTCAAAAATTATAGATAACAAACATCTACATCTACAAAATACCCTGCAAGCCACCTCTGGGGTGTGTGGCAGGGGGTGAGTATTCACCAACATGCAATACAATAGACCCTAAAGTTAGTGTAACTACGACTAATTATGCATTAGCATAGAGAGCTAGCTAATGCTTGTCACGAGACGAAGCCTCACAAGCATGCACTATTACACTACAGATATTATCACAATGGAGAGAGACCGTTAGTATATATATATATATATATTTTGCAACTACACAAATGGACAGACTCAAGACTTATGTAGAAAACATGCACGACGTGCTGCTAGTACTAGGTAACAGATAAGGATTCAGGTATTAGGGAGTACTACTACTACTAAGAGCTACACTACCTATCGACAAACCTAGATAAAAGTCTCATTGGCCGCTGTTATGGTCCCTTATAGTTCATGGGAAAAATGGCATTTTAAATCTGTCCGTTCTGCAGTCTAGTTCCCTAATTTTTTTTCCCACGATCTGATCTACTCACGAGATTTGATAAGAGATTCATCCAACCTCCTCATGCTACTCTTCATATCCAAAATTGCCCCAAAACATCCCGAACGATTATTTCGCACAATACTATTCTCCTCCCAACTGTTATGAATTTCAAGACAGACCGTTACTCCTAGTCCTCTCGCGACTTTACCCATTGTTCTAAGGTTTACTTCACAATCGTAACTTTTCTAGACCGTTCATCTTGATACTTCTCTACTGGTTTGTACATCGCTAACTCCATGGAAGAATTCCGCTCGCAATTTCCTTTCCACTTCATTTCATAAGATAAACTGAAAGGTATAATAAAATAGGCATTAATTTTGCTTGAGAAAACTGTCTGTCTCTCATCTCTTTGAGTCTGAAACTTATACACCTCAACGATAGGTTATAGCGATATCAATGAACTTTACTGTGAAAGAAATTCGTAAGCGCAATTCAATGAGTAAACGAAAATAATTAAGACTCGTGAATGACAATTCAAAGTCTTTCTAATATCAGTCCGAGACAATTGGCTTTTGTGTAATTATTTACAATGAAACGAAATGAAGAGAGTTAAATTCGGTGAAAGAAGCATTTGCAAAACGAAGGAGTTGACGAGGGAGACAGTAGCAGCGTGAAGAAAATATTTGGGAAAATGTTTGCATGGGATATAATTTTGAAGTGATAACTTCTTTTTAGGCAATGTTGGGCACTTTTGGCATCATGGGGGAAAAAGAGCAAACTCGCGTCACGTACCGTACCACGCTTATTGCTTCGGCGACGTAATTCCAATACTGTCGTCAATTACAGCACCGCTGTCCTAACAGTGCGCCAAACAGCCACTAGATGACACGACAAGCGGTAAGCGGGAAAAAGTGCACCGTTTAAATCGCGTACCATATTTCCCTGTTCGTATTCTTCACCGAATCTTGAAATTCAAAGGGAATTATTTATTTTAGTTATCATAAGCCAATAGTTTCTTTCCTAGAATTCTGTAGAAATAGTAATGAAATAAGTCAAATTATTCATGAGAATAATGAAAATAACATGCGAGAAACTGATGAAAATGAGGAAATGGTGATTTAATATGTAACTAATGATAATGAGAATTGTTAATTAGAATAATTAGAATAGAAATATAATTGACATAAGAGGTATTAATGAGTGTAATCTTATTCAGACGCATATGTACAATACCTATTTTTCAGATAAATACCTATTTTGCCAACAAAAAATTAAATATACAAAAATGGAATACTCATTTTTAAAAATTATTGTAACTTATTCTCCTTTTTTATTAAGATTTCTTTGGGAATATAAATCGATCAAAGAAGTTTTCTCTTCCTGCGTTTGGTCCCAAGCACACCCAATTTTTTTCTCATGGTACCTAAGCTTGGTCTCTAAAAACAAGGCAAGAATAGAAAATGTTGAGAATATGGATGTGTAGGCAAATGGATAGGTTTTTGCGATACGGAGATGAGGACTGAAAAGTACCAAGTGCAGTGAGAAAGAAAAAGGGAATGGGTCTGTGGAAATAGGAGGAAGCAAATGTTAACGGAAGATGTTTCAATAAATAAAGGTATTAAGGGAGTAAGGGCTTGCCTCACACCAGTTTTTCCAACATGTTCCGAAACCCATATTTTGTCAGCCGATATTATGACACAGATGATGCACTCACGCACACACATATCTAGTACGTATTACATATTCCCTACTCTCATCTCAAGCAATGGCCTTCCTTTCAAGTTTTGCAAAGATTTCCAACCATTCACTAATCATAAAACCAATGAATTTACCCGTTCTTGTTCCTTTGCTTATGCTCGCCATTTGTGACTATCATCGACCAGTTTCCAAAATATTTTTACACGAGACTCATCAACAATCTATTTTATTTTCATAATTCAATCTTTGCATCTTATTTTCCATCGACATGGTAACCATAATGAAGAAACAACACGTGCAACTTTCCACAAAAATAAACTTTACTTCCGACCCGGGTTTTAATGATGATGCATCATTTTTAGGTTTTATTTTTAATTTAATATTATTTTTGTGGAAAACTTCACGTGTTATTTCTTCATTACGTACAAATTCAACTCAATTGCACGAGAATCTTCGGATTTTATGATGATATGGTAACCCTTTTCTCAGAACGCTATAAGTTCATCGCTCTGGGAGGTTCAATAAGAAAAAAAACAATATTTGGTATATAAGAAATGTAATTAACTGTTTATTCACCAAATATTTCGTTATAATTGCTGTTACAGCAAATTATTTAGTGCAATTGATGGTCCTCCAAAATTATTCTCCGCGTATACAAGCAGGCAATGACAAAGCAACCACGAAGATACCGCATTAAATGGAAACGTGGTATTCTAATCATCATCATCATCATTGGTGCATCTGTCCGTAGACAGGTTTCAACGGTAGCGTTGTCTCCACAGCATTCTGTTCTGGGCCTCTCTCTTCATCTCTGCATAACTCCTTCCTTCCTTTTATATCCCTCAGCATTCCGTGCCTCCTCCTTCCTCTTCCTCTCTTCCCTTCTATTTTCCCTTCTATTATAAATTTCTGTAGGCTGTTATTCCTTAAAATATGTCCAATCCATTTTGCCTTTCTCTTTTTAATTTCTCTCAGTATACTTCTTTCTTCTCCAATCCTCCTTAGCACTTCTTCATTCGTGATCTTATCTTTCCATCCAATCTTCTCCATTCGTCGCCATACCCACATTTCAAAGCTTTCTAAGTACTTTTCTTCTCTCTTCTTCAACGTCCACGTTTCGCATCCATACAACACACAATTCTCCATACATAAAGCATTTTGCAAATATTTTCCTAATATTTTAGTATTCTAAATGTGCAAATGAAAATGGACAATAACACCTCAACCTTTTACTGTAGTAGGCGAGATTTTTCATAGATATACGGCAATGACTGTCGAATCTATCAATCAATCACGCTGTATTTATGGTATTAGTTCCCCCCAGATAAAAAAAGAGAAAGAAGGATTTTCGCACTGGAATTGTGCTGACATAACAAAAAGGACTGAAACGTTATAAAAAAAGCCGGGTCACATTCTAATGAATATTTCCATCTTCAAATCTTCCCTCGCGCGGGACACTTTCTCATTAAAACAGACGTAATCTTACACACATTTCTCATCACCATTACCACCATTCCATTCGCCGTTTCATTTGCTTCTACTAGAAAAACAAATCTCCTTCCTTTCCTCTGCTCTTTCTGCACCCACCACAATGCCCTTCCACCCCGTGCCATTGGCCACCCCTTAGCCGAGTCTAATCCTCTCCCTTATCCCTTTCCTGAATCCGAGATTCCAAGGAGGTGCTCAGGGGTGAGAGGAATTCTGACCTCAGGTGTCACCCTGGCGAGGCAACAGAAAAAAACCAGAACAATGCAGTGTCTGCGTAGACCCATTCTTTCATCAGCCCACGTACTTTCATTCGCGGCCTAATTTTTTTTTCGGGACACCACCCTCTTATAATATTCTCGGTCACCTTTCCTAATGGAAAATTTTCCTCGCCTGGAGAAAGACTGCAATGTTGGCAATGCACTATCCTCCTTCACCTCTCTCTCTCGTGATACCTCGGTCAAGCGGCTTCCAACGCTGTTGCTTCCTTTTGAAGCAGTGGTCCTCAACTATGGACACGCTGATGTCCTTACGGTTGCGTGAAAGTCTCCATGAGATGAGTGCGAGATGCATTTCCAAGAAGCCAAGAGCACTCGGGGAAGAAGGCACGAAGCTGCCGAGAAAGGCGAGTGTGAAAATTAAAGGACAACCAATAATCACTAAGAGCGGTTCGCTACCTGCTGGATGGCCAAGAGGTTTCCCCAGTGGACTCCTGGCCATCATCAAATAAGGAGATGCACGGTAGACCCTGCTATGAAGGCGAGTCACATCTATGAATAGGATTAAATGGTCAACGTGATAAAAGGGCATGATGGGCAGATTCCTGAGGACAAAAATAGAAAAATAATCCCTCCTTTTGAGCTGAAAACATTTTTATCTAGGTTCATCTGAGAATTCCTATCTGTAAAGGGTATTGTGAAGGACCAGATAATGTGCAGAACCAACCTAACTGCGTGTGATGCGATGATGAATGAATCGAGAGTTAAAGCAAAGAATTAAAATATTCCAGTGTTTTGGAATTTGTTTTCAGCCACTCCTTCCATAATAAACACACATTTAACATAAAATCCATCACAAAAACGTAATCAAAGCACTTAAAAACTCTCAGGAATGAGTGCAGAACATTCACTAAATTAGCTAAAAGAATGGTTAATTAAACTCAGGCAAACCTGAGGAATAGTATCAAAACTGGTTTAAATGAATGCCTGCGGTCTCTCGACTTGGGAGAATGTACGTTTGTGGCAGTATTATCAGCTTAAACTTATACTCCGTAGACCGAAAAATGAGAAGATATTTTTTATCAATCCTACAAGTGGAATAAGAGACGTATTTATTAATAAATTATACGAATACCAAATATTTAACCGTATCAGAATGACTGTGGCAATTTCACGACCGCCAAAATATCTTGGTTAGGGATAAGAACATTTCAATTTTAAAGTACCTTAGCAAATAAGAAAATATTAGGCAGCTGCGAAGATTTCCGCTGTGATATGAAGATGAAATCTTCATGTTCGAAGTGAAATTCTGATGATATTGACGTTTAAAGATTGTAAACCGACAATATTTGAGCAAATATTTGATGAAAATGAACAATAAAACCTTCACGGGAAGGAATAAGGCGCTTACATGGATTACAGGCGATTTGATGGATATTACAGAGTTTCAATGCAGTCGTGAGCGCACAGGGTATAAATATTTAAAAAAATTCAACTTTCAGGCTCTACGGGCCAAACATTCCGTTGCTAAACAATTCAAATTTTACGCCACCTCCGGTCTTAAGCAATAAGGGAACTTACCGCAAATCTCCATGTGCACCCCCCAACGCAATCAAATGCGTTCACGAGGCGTCCGAATGACCCAGTTTAATACACGATCCCAATATTTCATTTCGGATCCATTCCGGGCCGTAAATAAATAGGAGCTTAGCAGGCGGAGGAGGAGGGCTGTGGGCGAAATATTCATCGAAAATTGGATGAAAAAGGAGAGCGAGGGAAGCGAAAGAAGAAGGGTGGGTGGGGGGGAGGGGCTAAAAGGCGACGGACGGTTAATCATATCTCCATCTCTCTCTCCCGTCGTCGCCAAGGGGAACCCAAAACGCACATGCCTGCGACTGCGGAAAAAAACGTGAAAATAGGATCGCTTGGAAAACATAAAAACACGGAGGAGGTGTGGGTTGGAGAGATATAACCGGAAGTCGAGGAGGATGGTGGCACGGCTGGAGTCATCTTGAGAGCGGGGATTTATTGGAATGGTGGAGGGGGGGAGAGGAGAGGAGGTTATAAGGGAGGAGGGTCGTCCGTTTCATAAGAGAGGAAGGTGTGAGAAGGAAGGCGAAAAGTGAGAAGGGTCGTGGAAGAGCACGAGCATCGTAGGGAGGTGGGGGAGAGAGTGTGGTGTTTGTCGAATGAAGGGGATGGACCCGGAGAGGGATGATATAAAAAAATGGCAAGGTTGGTCGTGATAGGTTGGGAGGTGAGTGAGGGGGAGAAGGGAGCGAAGGAATGGATTTGGGAAGGAAAAACGAGAAGACAGGAGGAATTAAATCGTGTCATCCTTCCGTGGGGTGACGGCGCGCGATGGAAGAAAGCTACGCCCGGAGAGAGACACCTCGACGACGCTTAAGAACGAAATAGATACATATATATATACTGGTATTTAGTCACCTCCAAATTAAATATTGAAAGATTATAGTCCCAAAATTTTCTTTAACTCTTAAAAGACAATATCTTCCAGGAAATAAGCCCAATTTCCTAAAGAATGTACCCTTTTTATCATTTTTACCTTCAACTCCTGCTTTAATAGATACGTTTTTGCTCCGAAAAATATCTCGTTCTCTTCCAACACTCTTTTACCAATAATTCTCATTCACGAATTATCCCAATATCACGCCACTTTAACAGTGAGAAGCTCATTCCAACGCGTCTGTCGTCTCCATACTTTTCGAATGATCTAAAAAGATTACTCTTCTAGGTAACACACTCAATATTATTCTTACGCTTGTAGTTTCTAGTACAGCATAAGGTGTGAAATTCAGTGGTGCGGTCCTGTTATTTTAGGCTACGTGAAAGAAGAATCAGAAGTATCAATGTTCAAGACACCTTATGTACGATCAATCAACCATATATTCAATTTCAGAATGTTTTAAATCGCAATTTTAGTAATTTATAAAACATCAAGATTTGCATTTATGGTCTTTGAACATATAAATTTATGTATATAACGTTGCATATAACTAACTGCATATCTTTCTGATTGTGGAAAATATTTCCAGCTACGCTAGGTATGCCATTTTTTCTGGACGAAAGTACATTTGCACATTCACCGTGATCGATTTCTCTGGCCCTGATAATTTGATTTACAAAGTAAAATTTTTAATTCTATCGGTACCGCGCAAATAATTTTCCTATCATGAATGACCTGACGGACGTGATGTTCAGCGCAAAAAACGCTGGTACAGTAACAGTATAAAGCCTGAGCGAATTTTGGAGTCATTAGTTCTTATTCACATATTCATTTGTATTCGCGTCCATTAAATTCACTCATTGGCATTCGTTGCTATACTATTAACTTTTCCTTTCTTCTTCCATTCTTTTTTTTGCCTCGAAAATGAAAAAGCTCCGCATTTCATCAACACATGTCTATGTATCTTAAGGTAATGCTTCAGGGGTTTTCTGAATTACTCGCCTTGGATGTATAACACGCGGTTACATTTAGTGTTCATGACAAAGATATTGGCTCAGTAGAAAAAACTCATGATCTGGAAACTTCCAGAGCACATCTATTTTTCTTTTTCTCTCATCTTCATTTTTCCCATGCTCTCTCTATTTCTCGAATTCATTTCCTCTCCTACTCTCCATTTTCTATCCTAATACCTCCTAATCTTACAGTTCCTACAAAATCCCTCCAGTGCCTACTGATCATCGTGCTGTTCTCAGTTTCGGTGAGGTGCCTATCTGGAGGTCGTGGGTTCGAATCCCGCTTGACTATATTATTCCCTCACTCAGGGCACGAGTGTTAGTGAGAGGAAAAAATTGTTTGCATTTAAGATCGCAAACAAGAAGTAATTATCGATGTCATTACTTCCAACGTACATAGAGTGACGTCAGGCGTCCCGCAAGGACATGTGATCAGCTCCTTATTTTTTATATTGATGGAATTAACTCCAAAGATACCATAAGCGTCGTTGATAGCACGCATAACGTAGCGTTGTTGATTTGTATGTTGTTATTGTATTTTTGTCCTCTGTCTGTCTGATCTGAGAACATGGTTGTAGACATGACGACGCAGTATGATCTCCTGTCTCCTATCAATAAGTTTCTGGTTGGATATTAGCACTGGATTTTTATATCAAGAGTGATTATTTCATGCGGAGTGCGAGACACAAAGGTGTGTAATTTAAGTAAATACGGATGATCCTATTAATTTAAAAGTCCACTCAACCTTTTCTTGATTTGCCTTTCCCTTCACACACCCCTTCATGTGCGGGTGTTGTCCTGCAGTGCTTTTTTTCCGGGACGGACGCCAGCCAAAATCCTCACGTTTTTCCCAAAATTTTGCATATCTTTTTACACTTATTTCTGATACTTCATCATGTCGCGTTAATGTTCTATTTCTATTGTTTTCAGTATCATTTCTTTGTTTTATATTCTGCAGTGTTTGTCATATTCACTGTATTCATTGACTGACGAGGGGTTGGATGGAGAGAAGGGACTTTTAAAGTCTCTATCTCGCCCCAATAATGACGTTTATCTATTTATCTCCCTATGAAGATGACAAAACAATACACTAGGAAATGTTTAAGGTAAAGGGCAAACGATAAACTATGATGAGATTAATTCCTCATTCCCTTATTACATTGCACCATAAAGCATTATATCATAATTTAATAAATGATCATGCATAACCTTTAACTAAATACAGTAGTGTAAAAAATCACTACACCGAAATGTCGGAGGTGCTAGAGACCAAGGGGGGGGGGGGTGCTTGAAACGTTCGGGATTAATTCCGTACGGATTATTCCCGAACGCCCATTCCGTACCGAAATCATCTCACTCGGAATTTGGTGTGCTTGAACTTTTCCAAACCGTTGATCGGTTTCAAGTGTTGCTATCTGTTTCCATCCCGAAAAGTAGACGTGGCAACGTTGGGTGTTCGGCGTTATGTTTACAAAACATTTGACGGTGCATATAGTGTTGAAGCGCGTATTTTAATATGAAGATAACTAAAGAGCAGAATGAAATACTTCTTCAATTCGTTTAAGGTATGTAAAATGAGCTAAACAAGGTGGTATATGTTATATTTATCAATAATTTATGTATGTGGTTAATTTTTTAGAGAACTATAGCATTAGGAAAGAAATACTAAAAAATAACTTCACCGCGAAAGACGCAGCCAGACTTTGGGAGGAGGTCGAACTGAAGCTGAATTCGTGCTTTGGCCCAAAGAGGTCTCGGAAGGAGTGGAGGAAGGTATGATTCTAGATTAGGGAACTCATTTGCCTACAAAGTGAAGTTGTTTATACCAATTTTAATCCTTCCTAATATACCTATCTGTTTCTTACAATTATCTTAGAGTGTAAAAATTTCACCCAGATATGGCAAACTACTTGTACGGCTAATGAAATTTTATGCAGTGAATTAATTGATTACTTTGAAATTGAATTAATAATAAACTTTTAATGCCAATTACCATTACAATAAATATCCTACCATCCTACAGTGATGGCGTGGTATAAAATGTGCAGCAAAGGGCAAAGCAGCAGAAATAGCTCGGGATATATCCCACACTGGCGGTGGACTTCCGGTTGTCACCGAATTGAATCCTTCTTGCATTTTCGAACAACCATTACAGAGAAAGGCATTCCCGCTCTAGTACGATCCGAAAATAATTAAACACAGCCATTTCCTAATTCATTTTAATTCTTGGACAGAATTAGGTTATTTGATAGAAGGCTGCTAAAATTAAACTATCTAATTCGGCTCCATTTTCCGATCGCAAGGCGAGAGATGTTACCGCTCGATGGAAACGAATCGTAGTCACACCTTTGAAGAGACACGGACTTCACACGAGTACTGCACCGTGGTGGAAGTAAACGCCAAACGCCTTTGACGCGCAAACTTGGCTCAAGCACTCGAGCCTTCCAAACCCACCAAATGAATCACGACGACAGGAAGATTCAAGCATTAAAAAACTGCCAAAGATGCGCGTCGCCACAAGAGACGGCTTCAATTCGGTTGCCAGGAGCTACGGAGGGGAGGATCACTCAGAGCAGAAACAGGAGAGAGAGGGAGCCGTAAAAGGACATGGGGAGGAGAAGATAGAAAGAAAGAAAAATTGGCGTCTATAGTGAGTACAAGCAGAGTTTTATAGATCTACATATAGTACCCTACAAGCTGTCACGGAGGCATGTGGGCGGGAGTATTATGGCATACGCCATCGAAGGGGAGGATAATAGGGAAAAGAAGAGAAGAAGAGGGCGTGGACAAAAGTGTATAATGCGTGTATTAGTGCCACGCTGTTTTGTTGTAGCCACTAAAGTTGCGAGGAAATAAGGAATTTTCACTCATCAGTTCGGCAATGTATCTCACTTACTTGTTAAAAATGTTATGATTTCTGTGTGAAAAATATAATTGTAGCTCAGTATCAATGGCTTATGTATGAATTACCTTGTTCAGTTTCTGTATGCATTCCTGTCAATTATTATGGTATTCGTCAAGGGTCTGACACTCACATTACTCCAATGGTTAAACATTTCAACCAGAGCACTCTAGCGGTCAAGCGCTAACTATCAGCGCAACAGGTATACGCTTTAATTGAATATCTTGCAGATTTAAGTGGGAAATTACATATTTATTCCTCAGGGGAAACTTAAAAAGGTAACTGTTCAATCAATTATGCATCCTGAAAAATACTGGAACTAGATTTCAGCGCAATAATGCCGTCCAGTCCTTCTCTTGGCGTTTTCGCAGGGTTCTTTCTCGGCCATCTTCTTTGTTTACTTCCGGTTGCGATGGCGATGTCTCGTGTGGTCCCAGGCGTATTTTAAATGGAAGCTCATAAACGTCTTACAACAAATGGAGTAATTACTGCATTTATTCACAAAAAATAAATGATTTCTGGCAAAACCATACGACAATTTGGCGCTAGTAGTAATATCCATACGAGATATCGCAATTCCGTCAGACCCTTGCTATTCGTATTATTGATTGTAAATATTGTATTACTGTACTCTACCTGAATATATGTATTTGTAAGTTTCAGTAGGAGGACAACTCCTCTATTTTGTTACTTCCGTTCCAGAATCATCTCTGTTAACTTCTATGGCAACCTTTCATTATTTATTTCTATTTTCATTTCTTTTGTTGTTATTGTAATTGATTATGTTATGTCTCAAGTGTTCAACTCAAAATACTGCCAAACCATTATACCCATGAATTTTTCAAAAATATATGATAGATATTATTTATATGTTGGATGTTGTACATGTTAAACTGAGAATTCATGCTAAACTCATTTTTTTTTTTCAAATTAAAACCTGAAACTCCTAAAGAACTGAAAAGTAACGTTGTTTATTCAATACCATGTAATTACCGTGATAATATTGGTGTAGGCAAAAACATCTCAATATCTGAAAAATATAATATCCCAGCAAAAAACTTCAACAATATCCAAAATTCAATCATGTGCACTAGCAGATCATGCAGTAAAAAATAACCACACATTCAATTTTCAGCTCACAAAAATAATAAATTTATAGCCTATCTAAAGGATTATTTAAAGAAATGGTGCACATTAAAAAAAACAAAACATCTTGCAATAAAAAACAGACATCAACAAATTAAGAAACATTTATCATAATTTGATATGTTATAACAACACTTGATTATATTTTGATTTTTGAAAGCACCTAAATCTACAACAATTGACCGGAAAACAATAAATAGCAACGAAAGTATCATAAAACAATCAATTCAGAAGGAACTGTCTCTGAGGTAACTTTTAAAAAAAATTTATATACTTTTTTAACATAAATATGTACAAAAAATAGTAAAAACCATATTCCGTTGATGTACCATACGCCAAATAATTTTCATTGTAGCCCTTAAAAGCATATACACAAATGCAAAACGCGGCAAAGGGTTATAAATATTTTTCAAATTAACGAAACAATATATATCCAAAAAGAAGAAAAAAATACATTCTATTGCTTAGACGCTATTGCTTATCAGTTCCAGATACCTAGCTCGGGGTCACCTCCGTGTCGTACTGAATTTCACCAAATCTGAACATTTAAAAGTAATTTAAGCATAGCGCGTAGCCTCCGAGTCTCTAGTAGCTCCTAACCTGGTCATTTCAATAGTTGCGTTACATTCTCTGTTTGTTAGTAGTAGTTTTAAAGAAGCGAGCGGCTTCCCTCTGTATTTTATTTATTTCTCGAATTAAGTCTTTCTGCACAGGGCCCCAAATACTCGTATAGCGTATTTGAGACGAGGCCTAATCAGAGTGAAATAAGAGTCTCTTTCACTTTTCGTCCGATAACCTTTCTACAGTTCTCCTGATTAATCCGAGTTTCTTTAAAGCAGCGCCGCGAATGTATTGTATGCGTTTCCCCAACGATAGGTCTGTCACGATAGGCAATTTACTAGTATCGGCCTTCATCTGACTCCTTTACATTTATTCACCCTGTACGGAAGATATTGCGAAGGGAGGATGTGCGTAGAGGCGTTTGAGATGTGGGTTTGGAGAAGGATGGAGAAGCTGGATGGCGAGAAAGACGAACGAGGAGGTATTGGATATGGTCGAAGAGGAGAGAAAGCTTGTGGCAGAAGTTCGGAGAAGGCAGAAGAGATGGATGGAGGAGGTATTGAGAGGAGAGGGCATGCTGAAGAGAGTGATAGAGGGGAGAACACTAGGGAAGCGTGGAAGGAAGAGGATAGGAATTCTGGACGAAATAAGAGGTAGAAGATATGAAGAATTAAATAGGGATCTAATGGCGGGACATCCTTAGGAGGGAAAGCGAGACAATGTCTATGAGGAGTCTGCAAAAAATGTCGTTTTTATGGTATCTTTGGAGTTAATTCCATCAATATAAATAAAAAATAGGGAGCTGATCACACTTTCTTGCGGAACGCCTGATGCCACTCTATCTATGTTGGAAGTAATGACATCGATAATTACTTCTTATTTGCGATCTTAAATGCAGGCAATTTTTTACTCTCATTAACATTCGTGCCCTGAGTGAGGGAATAATATAGTCAAGCGGGATTCGAACCCGCGAACTCCAGGTAGGCGAGGGCGTTACCTCACCGAAACTGAGAACAGCACGATGATCAGTAGATACTGGAGGGATTTTATAGGCACTGGAAGATTAGGAGGTATTAGGATAGAAAATGGAGAGTAGGAGAGGAAATTCATTCAGGAAATAGAGAGATAGGGATAAAATGAAGATGAGAGAAAAAGCAAAATAGATGTGCTCTGGAAGGAAGAAAAAAAGCAGATGGGGAGGTGTTCGGGAGGGGGAGGGTGTTGGGAGGGTTGAAATGGAGGGGAGAAAGATCGATGTCACCGACAGGCGAGCGAGAAAAAGAAGACAAGGGCACCCTGAGTGGAACTCCCCCCGGAAGAATTGAGAGGTGTCAAGGGCAGCAAGCATTTTTCGCCATCGCTATTAATCTTTCGCCGAGTGAGAGATATTCGAGGCCGGTCAGGGGATGACGCCAAAAGGGGTGAACAGGGGGATACCTCTCAAAAAAACCTCCTGCCTTCACAACCACCCCACGTCACACACACACACACACTCACAAGCGCAGACACACCCCCTTATGTCCCCACCCCGCAATTCCATGCCACATAACACTCCCCCATCTCAGCACTCTTAAATCCTAATAGACCAAAATCCTAGCACGTGGAAGAGAGAGAGGCTGAGATCACGCGAAGAGAAGAGCAATTAGAGCGACAAAGGTTCCTTCTTCAACCTCGGAAGCACCATCATGACGTGGGACGGAAGAAGTGCAACTGACGTCAAGCGCAGAACAGCCCAAGCTAAGAAAAGGTCTTCATGATGAAAAGACAACTACTGTGATAGTAAACGATAGGACTTGAAACAAAGAAATAGTACTTAAAAACATTTGTGTGGAGCTCTGATTACTCTATGTATCTTCTCCCTCGTTAGACCCCACTTGGAATATGCTGCCAGTATTTGGGATTCTTATGAGATAGGCTTGGAAACGGAGTAAGAACGCGTGCAGCGAAGATCGGCAAGATACGTTAAATGCCGTTATGATAATCTCGTTAGTGTTACTGACCTTTTGCAGCAACTGGGATGGGAAAAGCTTTCCGACCGTCGATTAAAATTTAGACTCAAATCTATTATGAAAGTTCCAAACCGGCTTCTCCAAAAAGTTCCAAACCATTCTCTGACGACGTTGATAATATTTTACGAAATCCGACATACTACGCTAGATCAGATCATGAGAATAAAATTAGGGAACTAGACTGCAGAACGGTCATATTTAAAATTTCATTTTCCCCACGAACTATAAGGGACCATAACAGCTGCCAATGAGACTTTTAACTAGGTTTGTCAATAGGTGGTGTAGCTCTTAGTATTAGAAGTACTCCTAATACTTGAATCCTTATCTGTTACCTAGTTCGTACTAAAAGCACGACTTGCAAGTTTTCTACATGGGTCTTGATTCTCTGTCCATTTGTGTAGTTGCAAAATACATATATATTACTGGTCCCTCTCCATTGTGATAATATATGTAGTGTAGTAGTGCATGCTTGTGAGGCTTCGACTCGTGACAAGCATTAGCGATTTATGCTAATACATAATTAATCGTAGTTACACTAACTTTAGGGTAAAGTGTAATGCATGTGGGTGAATACTCACCCCCTGCCACACACCCCTGAGGTGGGTTGCGGGGTAATTTGTAGATGTAGATGGATCGGTGGAATGGACCATTGGAAAAAAGACCAGAAAAGATTAGAATAATTCAAAACCTGGTTTTGGAGGAGGATGATGATATTTCAAATGGACGGACAAAATAAGAAACGGAGAAGTTTACGGAAAAGCAGAAGAGGAAAATAACACACGAAACACAACATGGATTGGGCATACCCTCTGGAACAATTAAGAATATAATTTAAGAAAAAATAGAGGGAAAAGATTTATTCCGTTGTCTCGAGCGTGACTTCGTGGAATTTGCTTAGCATAGAATAGCTTAACTTAGTTTTTCTGCATATGTTTATTACAACACCATGACCTAGGTTTTGACTAAGCTCGTCATCATCTGGTAAATTAGTAGTCTGCTAATGTACCAGAGGGAAAATACCCAAGAGGAAGGGCGAGAAATAAACACATGGACCAAATAAGGGTAAAGGTAGATCAAGAGAACTACCATGGAGTACGGGATATAAGCATTAGATAAGGAAGGATGGAGTGCTGCAGTTAACCAATATAAGGATTGAACGCCCAATGATGATGATCCGCACTATATGCTCACCCGTCACCTGATCGTATCTTCTAAGCTCGGTAACGCAACCCAGTCGCAGAATTCGCAGTTCCAAGTCTTTAAGTGGGATTCACAATCGAGCTTTTCGGCTAAAATTCCGATTTAGGAAACCAATTTAGCTCAGCTCAATATCTCGTCAGACTAAAGTGTGCCCGCTATGAATGCCATTGTATGTGTTCACTGATAACCAAATACATAAGTTATCATCTGGATCCGTCACACTAAAAGTAACTCAATATAGCTGTTGGGGACCGAAATGATATAACCCGTATAGTTGATAATGGGTTGATTTTAGATAATGACGATCATGAATAACAATGACGGATTAAGATCCCCATCAAAGTCATTATTCCGTTTTAATTAACGTTTATTTCATAGATTTGTGCAGAAGTTCAGAAAAAGTAAAATTAACATCTAAATATCGCTGCTCAACAGAGCACCAAAGCGTTTATATCACTATTGAGAAATGACTGAAAACAAAGAATATGCATTTAATAATCAGAACGGGGAGTATATAAGACTTAAAAAATCAGAGAATAAAATATCATCCTACGAGTTCTTCATCATAAATTTAACATCGCAGAGGCTTCACAGGAAACAGAGAGAAGATTAAACAACGAATTCCGTCAATTTTCCGATAGGAATCAGACCTTACGCAATAATGTCATAATTAGCCCCAAAGTAAAGTGGCCTGGATATACTTGGGGACGGTTTCTGTATTTGATTTTCCGTAATCCGCAGTTGGCATGATAAACTTTTTTCCACAAATAATTGCCTATTTCAATTCCTTGAAAATGCCATTTATTTTCTAAAAAATGGTTGGTAATAAGTTATAGCTTGATAAACATAAGCTATCGCTATTGTTTAAATGACTTGACTTCAAAAAGTTGGGCCTGAATCGGTCCCTAACATTAGACCTTGCTTAAATGGCGTCTGGATGACTACTTAAAGAGTAATTATTTGTAAAACTCAAAGGCAATTATCAAAACTGTTTGGCATTATCAAATATTACGCTTACTGGCGGATGCAGGAGTAATATTAGTTGCAATCTACTTTTGGGATAATGTTACTCGTCATTAAGGACATCTGCGTAATTAGGGCAAGGGAGCCATTAGCTCGACAAATGTGACCACAGAGGATGATTGCGGCTAAATTCCTTCCAAACATCAAAAAGCTAACCTTTTTATGGCGCTCGACTTAATGACTCTTTGGACTGAGCCAGTAGGTAGCATCTCAGTTCGGGTAAAAGTTTGCCAGACGAGGAAATGAAACTCTTTGAAAGATAAGTAGTTTGGTCCAGTAAAATCCTAAATTTTTCGACGTCCACAGACATTATAAATCGCACCGGATCCCAGAAAATTAGTCGACGACGGTAATTAGTGTAGCAACATTCTAGTGGAACATTTGGAATAGATATGATGATACATTCCCACTAAGACACACTCTGATTTGATAGTTTACCGGGAATACTATTGCTAAATTTCAGTTATTCCCAGTAATAGACGGTGCCCAGAGGTTAATGTTATATACTTATACATAATATGCGATTTGTGACGATGATAGCTCATTTTTAGCGATAATAACACATAATATTTCGGAAAGAGATAAATTGTGCTCGTACCTTTGTTATGATTCTCTAAGGCCGATAAAAGTACGAAATTCACCTTAATGCGAAGTAAAGTTAAGATATATTTATATGATTAATTACGATAAGACAAAAATACTATCCGCAACAGTCATGCACCATTATCAATATGTATACCATCGAAATGATTGTCTCTATTGCCTATTGTGACGTTAATTGTAATTTTGAATTTTGGGACTTTTTCAGGGTAGCAACGGAAGTATATGCGTTTGAAGACTGACATAAGATGCGGCTGTTGCACAGCAGCTCTTGCTCTGAGGCAGTATCTGGCTATTACGGTATGTTTCTAAGTTACATGTAATAAATTTACAGTAATTACCTCCGCTACGCGATTCACAATTGAAAACGACTTTAATGTATTTCTCAATTCTATTATTGATGACATATGAACATTTCTCCGCTGCCATGTCAATGCCAATTATTCACATAGCACAAGCTACTAAGCTTAATTTACTTTAATATACCCGAGTAAACTCATAATAATGTTAACGAATTTTATTGGAATTATAACTTAAACAGCCTCTCTACTCATCTCTCTCAATTTTTCACGTCAAAGTAAGAAATTGGTGGAACGTTTCGTTGCAATTGTTGACTTTATCAACGTAGCGTCACATTAGTTTGGTTTATTTTTTAATACTATCTAATACTGGCAGAAAGACTGTCATCTTGATTTTTTTAGGGAAAGAATTAACTGAATTAAGTAGAGTTAACGTTGATCGTAGTCCCACCCTTACAGGACGCATCTTGAGGTCGAAGTTAGAAACTGACCTGTACGTCAAGTACCTGAAGTTACCTCATGTAACAGGGCAGAAACTGTCGGCATTTCAACTCTGACATACGCAGCTAAACTTAAAGATAGAGTCTAATAAATGTTGGGCTAGGTAGATAGCGTTATATAACCGGTTGGAATAATTAAAATCCCTTTTTCTTCTACGTTATACCGTGTTTTCTCACCCCACCATACAAATTTGTTACACTTATTATCCACAACGCCCAAAATTGACAGCAAAAGATTTCCACTTTATAATTCAGAGAAAACGAGATTTAAGCCAAATGAACGACATTTAAATCGAGATAAAGTGTTGATTATGAAAGTGAAAATCCATAATTATAGATGTCTCATATTCACGCTACAAATGGTTTCAGATGTGACAGATTCTGACTCCCTTTCATCAGATCATGTGGTAAGTTCTAATGATGCCAAATACCGCAACCATTAAAAACTCCACGATACGAAACGCGCACATTGAGTACGGGCGTTGTAGGTCTTACCTTAGAAGCGTTGCGTAGGTTGCAGAGGACGACCTCGGCTATTCTCTTTGAAACGAAGCAGTCACCTGAAACAAAAATTAAAATATCAAGAAGAGATAATGATGACATATATATTTTTATGGAGTGCATGTAAACACTTCAGCAGCAGCGTGGGGGCAAAACGAACAATAGGAATGAATAATTATCAACAACGTCAAATCTCCATAGCTTCCAATCACTTTTGATCCGCAGCTTTAACGCTCAAATTAGCTGCATTTTCACCCGTAATGCGTACTTTCTCCCTTACAGAGCCAGCTCCAGATGGCATCCATAATGCCCTCTATGTAGATCAAACAGATTTGTTTTAATAAAGGGTCTCGCCGAAAAAATAGGATTATAGAAATTTGGTCAGTTGTTGGCTCAGTCCGTCGGCTATGTCCCAACTCCTGGGCTCAGTTTCACATCATTTTTTTCCTACACACTTTCGTGGCTCTGGTTTTCGGGAAGGCTCAAAACATGGAAGAGAATTATTTTTTTTCACTTTTGAAAGTTTCTTTAATTTTGAGGGCATATACAATTTTGCTTACCCCTCTTCATTGACCTTTTTCAAGGTTTCCATTTTACACACATAAAAGTTGTAGACTTTTACATTGTGCACGGTTTTGTATAGGTCACCTTATATTTACTCACGTTTCCTATTTCAAAATGATCACAATTAGGAATTCGGAAATGATTTATAGCACATTTTAACATTTAGAAATCCCATTACCAGGTTAAAATTGTTCGCATTAATTCAATTATCTTTCATTTCATATTTGTATATATGTAGTTTTAAAATTTATCATACATCATAGGTATTTTTTACACGTTTCGTATATCAAAAATTTCACAATTTAGAATTTGGAAATAAGTTATTAGCAACTCATTATCTTATTAATAACTTATTGTTCATATAACTACAGTTACCTACCATTTTCACATTTTCAGAAAAATTTAAAAGGTTCAGTATTTTCATAAATTCACATTTACAAAGACAAAGACGTGGACTTAATGCCACACTTTTGCCATCGCGTTTACTCAAGGCAGAATTTGGGTGAATTTTCCTAATTCCCTAGTTTTGCCTTTCCTGAGGCAGAACGTTATTAGGTCTCTGCTGGTTATCTGGCTGGCGTCTTCCATCTCCAAAGATAATCCAATTCGCCATGTTTCGAATCAAGGACAATTTTCAATTCTATGTTTAATTGTGTCTTCTTCACCGCATATGGTACACTTCCCGTCTTCGCTTTTTCCAATCTTCTTTCGGTAATTTAAGCATTCCCCATGTCCTGAGAGTGCTCGGGGGCCGTACTTATGGTGCGTGTGTTATATCTATTTTCTTTCTGTCATAGATCGTTGGAAAAATATCCCGGTTTCTCGTAAAAAACAAAACTTGCAGCGTTCGGTTTTGTATTTCGTGAGGCTATTATTTTAGTTCGTATTCCCATTCCTGGAATTTTCCAGGTTCCTCCAGGTCGTATCGAGTAAGGCTCCTGGGCCAAACATATATCCAGGTTTATTGTTTCTGATGCAATCCTCGTTTCCGCTAGGGGCATTCTAGACCCTTGAATATTAATCCGTCCAAGTTTTAGGGGTTATTTATCCATAATTTATTCTTTTCTTAAGTGACTCTATTCTGCTCTTATTTACTGGACATTCCGGATCGATGGCTGAATGCACACAATTTCCCTCATTCCTTTTCTTACAATTAGTGCACATCGGATCTTGCTTTTTGTTTGAACAGTCTGCAAATTTATGAGTATCCGCACAGTGGGAGCAACAACTTTCCTCATTCCTACAGTCCCTTGGTAGATGCCCAAATCCATTACATTTATAACACCTAGTGATACTGATGTTGTCACTTATTTTGTGACTGTCATAGTCTAAGAAGGCCCTTCCATTATATTCAAGGGTTTTTCTAGGAATGAATGCAGAGTGGACACGATAGGACAACGATAGCAGGGGTAAAATAATCGACTGTAAGGCTGAATGATACAAGGGATGACCGATGAAAAGTTTACAATGGCAGAGGGAGAGAGTTGAGTAGGAAACAAAATAACTACGCAGCGCGAGAAAATATTTATTTAGAATAGAAAAGGATGGGTGAATAGGGCTCGATGAGGGTGTGTAAGGGTGGATAAGGGTTAGAGATATCGGTTCCCAAGAGAGGAAGAAGTTGAGTTGTTATTTCAAGGCGGCAAGCGAGGGTGGGAGGACATTGGTCTTCGGAAGATGAAGGATAAGAAGGAAAAGTCGGCAAACTTTCCTATGAATAAGAAATCACAAAAAATCCACTCCAACCATACATCTCTCTCTCTCTCTCTCACCAGCACGTGCTTTCTTCCACCTTCGTGTACTTCCACTGAGGAAGAGAATGGCGGAGGAGACGTGGCATCATCTCTTCTTTGCCTAATCTCCATTGGTAACTGGATACAGAGAACTGCCACCACTTCTGCTTCACACAGATCCTTCATAGTCTCCCGAGCATTATGAGATTAACGATTAAAAATATTAACGATTAACATTAATCGTTATCAATGTAGTTAACTATTTAAAATATCCGTTATATTTTATAAGATTTAACTTTGAACTTTTAATCGTTAAAGTTATACAATAACTGATAGAAAACTAACTTCAGTTTATTTTTTTCGTAAATATTTTGCAAATGTAGGCCTCTACGATTTTGGGTGCTAAGCTTTCCCAACAGACAAAGAGGAAAACAAAACGGCATCTAAGAATGCAATAAAGCTGGGTAGTTGTGCAAGAATGCGATGAATAGGACCATACGAAAACATCCAAATAAAAGCTGGGTTGAGTGGAGTGACCGCCAAAGTTTAGGAACGCACCCTCAGACGAGATAACACGAGACCACTCGATGACCATGTCCGCGAGGGCACGAATGCTTTACTTGGCGACGTCGTGTCATCAATACTACAAGGATGAACACGAGAAAGGGGTTACCAAAAAACCTATGACGGGTAACGAGGGGAACGGTTTCATTCAAAGTAATGTATCTGTAAAATGCGACAGTTTACGCATAACTTACTCGGCGATATCCCGTCTTTAGCGGGGTTGAGTGGAGTGACCGCAAACATTTATCGACCGGGACAGATGTCCGATAAAAACTTTGAAATAAGAATGGAACTAACGTTTAAAGACTTTTTAAGTAAATGTTATAAAATAAATATTTCTTGCATTTGAAGTTCGTATTTATTTTATCCCAAATGCAAAAAATAGCTAGTAAAAGTTACTTTTTAAAAGTTTCTTAAAAGTAACTGAAAAAGTTAATTTTTTAATTTAACTTTGATCAGTTATTTTTTTAGAAAAGCAAATTTTTACGTTAACTAGTTACTTTTTACAGAGATTAATTTTAAATTTAATCAGTTAATTTTTTGGCAACTTTCCCATCTATGCACCCGAGATATAACAATCAGCAATCCGAAAACTATTCATCCAGTTACCCAATACCCTCGTCGAAATCCCTCATTACGAGTACCCAAAAACAGACAAATGATCAAAGGCGAAAAAAAAACCATAAGGAGAGGTTTGCTGCCGGCAGGAAGAAAAATATTGTGTGTAAGTATGGTGCAATGGTATTACAATGAGGAGAGTGCAGAATCTCCTAAATGTCGACCAGAGTGCAAGAATGTCAAATTCATCTCTGAAAAAATACACGAATAAATAAAAGCGGCGCTAATCCTGAATAATCAAACATGAACGACTGTCGCCCGACTGTTTGATGTGTGCTGGAGTCAGTGGATTCAATCATAAAACTATCCACTCTGAGAAGCGTAAACAGCTTTCTACACATGTGTTTCAGAAGATATGACTTTGAATGTAACTGGAACCCTAATTTAAAGCAAATGCTAAGAACAATGCACTTAATCCAAGGCACCTCATGAAAAGAGAAACCGATGCCTAAAAAAATGAATTACATATTACTACATTAGTTTCCAGCCTTTAAGAATAAATGAACATTCGCATGTTTCATCGAACTATACCTACTCTTCTGGCTGTGCTTTGCATGGATATCTTAGGTACTACCACTATACTAAACCTTTGTTTTTACATTATTTCCGAGGGTATGTACTCTCGTTTACCCCTCTTTAATCTGCGTTATTATCAATACATTTGATTTTACATTTTAATACATATTGTAAATTAACTTTTTATATTCATGAGACTTTATGCATTTGCGATTTAGATTTAAATTGTACATATATCTGTTTTTTACGCGGATAGATGCCAGCACATGAGGCCATGTCGCGTTCTCTTCTTTCGTTCGTCGGCTTCTTCTTCTCCTTTTTTTCTCCGACCCTGCTCTTCTCCTTTTTACTCCGAGGTCTTCATTCTTCTATTGGGACTGCTTCTTCTTTCTTCGGCCCTTGTCTCCTCCTCCTTTCGCCGAGGTCTTCTTTTATCTCTTAATTAATTTCTTCTCCCTCTTCTTCCTCTGTCCTTTTCGTTACAACTGTGATCAGTGGTCTTCTTGGGGAGTGATGCAGAGTCTCTCCAGTTCTTTGAACCTCCCATTTTTCAGGCAGAAGGTTATTAGATCCTTACAGGTTTCGGATCTGACTTCTATTTCTAAACTCAGTTTAGTTTGCCGTTATGTTTCGAAGCGGATGCACCTCTCAATGCGATACCTAAAGGAATCTTCTTCATCACATTCATTACATTTTCCATCCTGGATTTTTCCAATCTTCCTAATATATTCTTTGCATTCTCCGTGGATAGATATTACTTGAGCCACAGCTTTTGTATGCTCAACCTTTAATTTCTTCCTTTGAGAGCATTTATCAAATCCAGTTGCGGCACGTGACTAAAAATACTTCGTTCACTCAAAAAATCGTACACTTTACCGCTTCATATGTTGTCATTGAAATTGTGGTAGCTAACTTCAATATTTTTATCACTTCACCAAAAGGTTCATTTAAAATGTTTTCAATGAACAAACCTAAAAGGTCAGTCACATCTATCACCTCCTTCAAAAATCGTTCCTCAAATACAAAATCTGCAGCTCCGTTGTTAATGTGTGTTTGTCTAATCAAGGATAGGAATATGTAAAATCTATGAGATTATTTTCCGGAAATGACTTTTTGAATGAGGGAAATTGTTTAAGCTCGAATAAATTCGAAGCTAAAGAATAGTTTCAAAAATCTAATCTTTCCTTAGCGTGGTTTATAATGATGTCATACACTTCTTTGGCAGCTACATTCCTTGACACATATATTTCAAAGCATCTCCTTTTCTTTCTCCCCTCGAAAGCCACATCTTCTTCAATAGCGATGGTGTCCATATCATCTCTTATTTTTAATGAATCATTCTCGAAGGACAATGTAGCCCTTTTAATTGACAATGGATCAGCTGCTCACTTATGCAATTGATTACATAAAATATCAACATATGGCATTATTCTGTAAAAACATTCTAACCAGAAGCTGAAAGTGGACTGTTGTATTTTTAAGCGTAGTCCTTGTGCTTGGTTGATAGTTGTGCTTTGTCTGCTCGTCTCTTCGATTTGCTCCACACATTGAATTACAGTCCTTGTGTTCATATACGGTGTCAATAGTCCTAGAATGAAAATTCCACCTTGTTGGAGTGCCATGTGAAACTTTTCTCTACTACCTGACCTAGGATGGCAACTCTTTGTGGTGAATGAGCGAAAACAATGGTATCTCTCGAGGTTAGCAAAAAACACTCGCAATTCCTTGTTTTGACTGGCTACTTTGACCAGAATTAAATTCAATTTATGGGCATAACAATGCATAAAATAAGCATAAGGATACTTGTACCTGATAATCGCTTGCACTTCAGCGTTCCGGCCACTCATTACATTAGAACCTTTATAACTTTGGGAAATACCTTCTTTATTTTCCTGAACGACATCTTTAAAGGCCGTTTTACACAAGGCAATTTATTGCACAATCTGATGTATGCATGGATGTGCATTGAAAATTGCGTCGTGTAAAGCGGTGAATTGCAAGAATGCATGCGCAAATACATTCACGACAGATGGGAAAATAGCCCCCTGCTCTAATTCCGTGCTCGCGTTCTCGCAATTTCTGTTCATCAAATTGTGCAATTAAGTGGTTCGTGTAAAACGGCCTTAAAACTCCCATCATGCAATTTGAAGCTTCGGCTTTGAATGCCAAAAAAGAGGCGTCGTGTCCAACAGGGTTCATGAAGCTCCCAAAACCTATCAACTGGTCATCCTTCGGGTAATGTATACCGAAGTACAACGACTAGTTGACATTTTGAAGATTTATCCGTAGTCTTATCAGCCATAATTGACAAAAAGTAATCAGCAGCTATCTCAGCCGATATTTTCTCACGACACTCATTCAGAATGCAGTCCAGCAAATCGTTCTAAATATCTTTTGAGGTACCCTTTGTCCAATAGATTCTCCATGCTTTTTAATTTTTTGAGATAAATGCCCCAAAATCGAACACACCTATTTTTCTCCAGGTCGCGTCCTTATCTTTAGCAAAAAGCAAGCAAGGGAAACAGTACAGCCGATTGTTAGAGTCACAGCCACAAATCCAACTGTTTCTCTCATACATCTGTGGATTAAACTCTCGACAGTATTGCCAACCCTTGCTACTCGGATTCTGAGATAAGTTCATAAAGGAAAAGACCTCCCTTCTTTCTTTATTGCACATTTTTCTTCTACAGAAAGAGAGGAACAATTAGTCCCTCTCTGAACATGGACACTAGGCATTCATCGTGTTAAGCAAGAAAAATTGTTCACAAACACGTAACCCAGTAGGTATACGTACTAACCACGTAACACGATGTCACGACACAGGAAACTATACATGTTGTCTGAATGCCAACTAAAAATTCAAAAATACACAATTTTAAACCATATTACGGATTACAATGAGCTGTAAACGCTGTGAAAATTGTATCACTGAAATAAACAGGGTCCTGACTCCAAGTAGTTAGTGCTTCCCCGTCAGATGGCGGTAGAGCTTCTGTGCATCAGCGCCCTCAGCCGGACTAGTCAGGAATTATTTCCTCCGAATGAAGCCATTCGCATTGGACATCGCCAATCTTCGCCTGTCGCTGCATCGTGGACCAGCGAGCGGCTCATGCTTAAGGATGTTCCGCCACGACTGTGTGAGTCAGAACAAATACTAAATTCCGCATTTTTTATATTTTGTCAAAAAAATCCTGCTTTCACTGATGAAATGCGTTACCTATAGAAACCCAAAAGTAAGTAACAAAATTTGCAGATTATTCCACGAATGTATTTTAAATGAGCACTTTTTTCCAGCCAAAGGAGCCGACTGCAGCGCCATTTCCTACGAATTACCGCATTTTGACTTCAATTACGGCATTAATTCCCTAATAACTAAAACAATAGGGTGGTAAGATGCCTATTTTTATTTTTATTCAATTGCTCTGGATTATTTCCTTCTTATAAATAGTTTTCCGCAAAAATGGCATTTATATTTTATGGAAAAATACTATTTTTCCCCGTGTTTCTCTCATTCCCCCATTGAACACCATGTAATTTCAAGTTCAATTATAGAATAAAATAGCGTGGAAAGGTATTATTTTGTTGTTCATATCAGATAGAGGACAAATTTTTCTACAAGTAGACAGAATATGAATAATATGACATTTAGTCATTTCACGGTGGAACCACCTTAAAAGCCATATCCTCCTGTTTCCCCTCACCGCTCTTCACCGCCAAACGCTCCACCAAACACCGTTCACTTCGGGAAGTGAACCCACGCTCTAAGTCGAGGTATGTGGGACCAAAAGCGGCAGTAATCGCGCCGCAGGGGAGGAAATATTGGGCCCAACGATTGGTGTCAGGGCTAATTGAGTCATGATAAGAACATTGGTAGATAGAAAATAGTGCTATGGTTTTCTTAGGGGGTTAAGTGAACCAGTGAATCCATAGGACCGGCCACCACTGATAAAATCCCACAAGATCTTCGTTGACTGAAACACTACAGGAAAAACGGTAAAATAATGCTAAATATGTTGGTGCAAGCCCCCACTTTTCCGCATGAAATTCGTTTTTTACAGGATTAAACCAGGGGTCCATTAATCAAAACTAACTTAAAAATGACTGACGACCTGCCTCTGTATCCCTGGGCAGAAAGCAGGTGTACATAATTGAAGAGAGAATTGGTGAGACCTTGAGGGGAAGGAAACAAGCTCGGTGTCTGTTTAAACAGGTACCCAACAAACCCGGAGACGATCCTTAGTATATGCAAAGATCAAGTGCAAGATCAGCAGCAAAATATATCAAACAAACCTTGCTCAAAGCAAGGTAGCATGGAGTTGGAAATTATTCCCAGCCTGATTTCTTGAAAGCAGAGTAACAGGTAAGAACACAATTTTTTATCAAATAATGTACTATAATAATACAGATTGCTATCACTGGCTGCAACCGTACCGACACCACCACCCGGAAAATCAATGATTCCAAAACTGAGACCCTCTAATGAACCTTTATAGCCCACATCTATTCATGCATCTTTAATGGTCCATTCCTGTTCCATTCCCTCATATGCTGATGGCAAAAGAGTCACGACGATTAGCGACGCATTGGGAGGTGACACCGAAAGTGGTTCACGAAAAGGTCTCGTTGCCTTGTCTCTCGGCCTCTTCAAAGTGCCTCCTCTTCCGAATCCCCTCCTACCTCTCTTAGCCAGGATATCCACTCTCACATCCACCGTCTTCCCTTTCCCCGTGGACACAACCTCTCCAATACAACACCAACCTTCCTTCCTTTACATCTCGCCCAAGCCGCCATTCCTCAGAGGGTTGACAAGAAGAGGAGGAGACGAGAGGTGTTTGGGTAGCTTTAAGTGCCGTCGAGCCACAAATCGCACAGGCAAGTCAAGTCACCGTGGAGTGCAAGAGCTCCCAAAGAGCTTCTTCCCTAAGTCTCTCGACCACCCTGCTTTCTCCCTTCACCTACACAGAGAAGAGACAGACACGAAGTGGATACATGCCGTTGTTGCTGTTTCTAAACCGAGCTGACGGATGCCGGGGGAAGCCGCCACCGCTGTGGAGGATCAGACGAAGACCATGTGGGAGGGGTGCTTAGAAGGAATTTGAGCAGTCCAAGTTGAGTTGCGGTTGAAAAGGGCAACGGCAACGCCTGAAGAATAGTAAAATAAACCTCTAGTAATACTGTAAAAATAACCCTTGTATTGCTTGTGAGTGGTTATTTTCAATGAATCTGTGATGAGCCCATGTAACTGTAACCCCTGATGCTAATAAGATTGATGTATTTAGCATTGGAATTGATATTGGATCAAAAGGTGCAATTCCTTTTTGGGGTCATATTCTTCCTAAATCAACCGCTGGTGATAGACTTCTATGAAAGTAGGCTCAGAAAAATGAAAAGAAAAATAATACTTCTGATGTAATAAATAAAATTATTCCTCATCGTAACCCAATTACTACGGGATAAGTATGTAATCCTTGTAGAGTCCCTTCTCGTGAAATATCTCGTCAAAATTGATAAATTGTTAATACTACTTATACAGTTCCTACTAAAGTTAATTGATTTCTGTATAAATGGAATCATTTTACTATTCCTGTTACTATGGCTATTGCGCCAATAGCGCCTGTTAATGGTCATGCTCTTTGATATACTAAATGATAAGGGTGATTTTGGTGTGTTGACATAAATTTACTTCTCTAGAATATAGTGCAATACTTCCGAGTATTGTTGACCACATATGGAGTCAGAGGTCGCGAGGGTTTTTGTGAAACATTACATTGCCTTTCGAACAAAATCGGGGAAGCATTGGAAAACGTTTTAAGAGTTAAAAGTGGTTCCGCATAAAACAACAAAAATGTCACTTCATTCATATTCTGAATACTTATAGATAAACAAATTCTCTATCTCATATGAAAAACAAAATGCTACCTTTCCACGCTATTTTTGTCGCATATTGAACTTGAAATTACGTATGGTGTTTAATGGGGTGATGGGAGAAATTCAGGGAAATATTGTATTTTTATATCTAATATAAATGAAATTTTCACATACAAGAAGCAAAAAATTCTGGGAAATTGATTAAAATCAAAGCAGATGCATCTTGCCACCTTATTTCTTGAGTTAACTGCTAATTACTGAGATAATTGAGGTCAAAATGTTATGCTTACCAGGAACTACGACCTTAAATAGGTCGAACGGATTGCGCGCTCTGATGACCCCTAATGCTAACCTGGCAAGAGCAATGATAAATGATGATGTTTAGTAGAGCCACCCATGGAAAATATGTCGAGAAGTCGGAGACACAAAGGATGGTTCACGTGCTGCCCACGGCCTGTAACTCCAGCAGGGTAGACTCTTGGTGTCACGTAAAAAACACTACAATCACTAGGTAGAGTAGAATCTTCACTTGTGCTTAATAACACAATATCATTACTAACAATTCACACCGGTCGATTAGTCCGGCATTTTATTTTGCTCTCTGCATGAAGTAGCATCTCGTAGCATTCATAAATTAACAGTATCAATAATGTTAACCACTAGGTTTGTCTATAGCATTGTAATGCATGTTTGCATGTTCGTTTGCGTATCACTCTCCCAGTTTCCGGTTGGACTGCGCACTGTTCTCCTGACTGCTTTTTGGTGTCTGCGCCTAGCGGCAGGGGGAGCGTGCGAGGTTCTGATTTGTGCTGGGACGAGTGCTGCATGCCTGGTGTGGAATCACCCCGTGCCACACACCCTAGGAGTGGCTTTCATGGTACTTCGTAGATGTAGATGTATTGAGGAAGGAAGTGGGGGGAAATCTAAATTAGTTATCCCTTGATCTCATGGAAAGGTCTTAAATAGAAATGAGTCCAGGCAACTACGAGACTTCCCCCTCGAAATAGTAGGGTGTCCTCTTCCCCTTGCCCCCATCCCTTCTTCCGAGAACACTTCTCATACACTCAAACATAAACTTATTTGATAGAGCACAATTTAAGGTTCAACAAAACTGCCATATTCGAGGATCGGTAATTCGTAAAATAAGTCTCTTTAAAGAAAAAGTTGTCATTCTTGGTGAGAGGTAAAATACGCATAAAGGAAAAATGACCGCGGTCGACGGCAAGAGCTTAATGTTATAAAAAGGCATGAATGTGAGAGGCAGGAAGAAAGTGTTATCACACAGCAAAAGACACTTACAAAATTCCACATATAAATTTATTCACGACCCGATTATGACGTTAGCGTTGAAACCTGGTCGCGATAAAATTTTAAGCGTGGAATTTTTTAAGTGATTCATATAATCATGGATTGCTTCCACCAAGTAACGCTGAAAAATTCCTCGTACGCTGTAATATGGATTAGAAGGATAAGGAAGAGAGGAATGGGAAACTAGTGTTGGCGTAAAATGATTAACTCGGCAGTCTGTCCTGAGGTTAACAGCCGAAAAGTATCTGCCAAAATATATTGCAAAAAGGAAGGGAAAAACTTCAAATAAAAATGTCAAAGTAAGAAGCAGATTTTTGCCTTTGAATGATTGATTTCTCAATGAAAAGGAAGCTGTCACGTACCACAGAATAATTGAAAGAGGGACATTCCGCTAGTAAAACAACAGAGCTCGTGTCACAATATACTCACGAAGGTAGTTAACTCCCCAACTCCCTATAATAATGTAGAAGGCCATATCTCGGCATATAATCACCTATAACTCTGGGTATTATTTTTAGATATTACCTTCACATTAACCCTTAAGCTGCTGCAGCTAGAGCGCATGTCGTTCACTCTGTGCGGGAAATATTATTCGGACGGAGCCTGTCCCTCCTTTCCACTGGCCGAGGCCGGGCAGTTATATGACCCATTTAATCCCCTCCCGACCCTTTTCTCGGGATCCCAGGGGGCGGGCACCGGAACTTGTTGAGGGATCAGTGGGACTTTGAACACATTTTGAAAATTTGTTTATAGGCGTAATTGTGAAAAACAAATATGACAACATTTTTTTCTAGCAATTTTCTGTTTAGTTTGATACAAAACACCAAAGAAATCCGTTGATAATTGAGCCGGACGCGAGCATAAGACAACTAACTTTTGAGGCGACCATAGCCCATTGAGCGAGCAATCGGAAGAAAGGGTCGTACCTCATTGCGGTGGTATGCGATCCCTAAAGAGCGTGGGAAGGGTAAAAAGGGTGGATTCCCAAATTTCCACTGCTAGAAAGAAAGAGTTCAGGCCATAAAAATATGAAAGGGCTGAGGGAGCAGCTAGACAAAGAGGGTCAAACGCACAATAACGGCAAAAGTGGCAGCTTTTAACAACGGGGGATTTTCTTAATACTACTCATCGTTACAAGTAGAATCAATAGTAATTTTCTCTGGGGTCAATAAGTGAGAGGTTCCGTGAATATAAGGAATATTTATGGAACCTCTTTCTTCTACGTATCCACGTTATTTTAAATAAAAACGTACGGTTTTCATTTATATTATCAAGGATATTTACGAAACCTCTTCCTTCCTGGTTCCCATTCCATCCCAGATTTCAAAACCAATTTATGAGGAACGAGGAAGTAACCTCTCCAGACTAGATACGATTGGAACATCATCTTTACCCAGAGAAGATGGAGGAGCTGGGTGTTCAGACCCACATCGGGCCAAACAGCAATTATTTCATCTTCTGAGGGAAATAATACGCCCAGATACGCCCAACGTTCCCAGAAAAAAGGCTTCCTCATGCATTGCTCTTTTCCACGATTTTTTCTCCCAAAGTGGATTTGAAGTGATTTCCTCCATAGAAAACGAGCATATGAGTTCAATATTTAAATTTGAATTAAAGAAATAACGTTTTTTTCAAGAGAAGTCATTTTATAATACTAATGCCTTCTTCCGGATAGAAATATCTTTCACTATAACATGCTGAAATAAAATTACATTGAGCATAACCATTATAATTAATGCTATTCGTCATTTTTGTACAAAATAACGCACTATCCAGTGAAGGAATTAAATCTCATTACTTCAGCTGTAAAGAATCAATGCAGCAAAACGATATAAAAAGTGGAAATATAATTTCCTTTATGAAAACGCATAAACAGTAAAGTAGAAAGTACGTCAATTGGAGGAAACGAATAAATAATTACTGCTACAAAATGAGAGAAGAAAAAGTTGAAAAATGTGTTTTTTTATTTCACAATCATATTTATGTGAAAATTGGTTGTACACATCCTCATCACCACTTGCGGGATAGTAACTCCATGCAAGAAATATTCTCGACGCCTCGAGGAAAAGAAATAGGACTTGGTGAAAATTCAACGGACTTCTCTTATTCCATTCTTCCACTCAGTGGTCTCAAATGCGTAGCGGGTGAGACGGTTCCCTGGGAAGGGAAAACATCGTGATCTGGCGATGGAAGGGATCTCCGCGAGTTGAAATATCACGGAGAGCGAGAGGGAGGGAGGCGTGGCCTTTTGTGGGACAAGGAGTGGCAGGAGGGAGTATGTGTGAGGCATGGGGGGGGGTATAGGGGGGAGAGAGGCAGAATGGAGGCAAGGAGACTCATCCCACGAGCACAAACCACTCTGGACGCGGGCGAGAGAAACGGGGAGGGGATGGACATGGGCCTTGTGTCCACAAGGGCTTGGCCGACGGGAAGGAATATGGAAATATATCTGAATAGCAGGCGATGGAAGGCGATGGGTGGGAGAGAGAGTGTTAGGTGTGGATGTGGAAGAGAACGTGCCGGGGCAAGAGCATGCATGTGCAGCGGTCTTCCTCGCCGCGAATAAGTTTTCGCCTCGGAAGGGATGAAAGGAAAGGGACGGATTCTAAGGAATACGTTATGCGGCCTGCTCGCCTGGTTATGCGAGAGTGCGTCCCGAGGCACCAAAAACCCTCCCTCTTATCTCTCTCCCCTCAAAGCAATTCCCCCCTCTTGGCTTGAAGGGACGGGCGGACGGTAGAAAAGAATATTGGCAGAATGTTTGCAGGAAGAAAAAGAAAAGCGTTCACCAAAGTTCGCTGAGTGCATATCAATAATTGATTGTTCACGTAGGGCATTGGAGACGAAATAAAGCAGGTCCAATTCACAATCATTGAAAAAGGTTAGCAATAGTCTCCATACTGATAATTAAAAATATATCCATTCTCAAGCCGAAAGAAAAGAACAATACCATAGACACCAGCAAACTCTTAATTGAACATTTGTACCGTTAAACGAACGTAAAAGATCAACGAAATAGACATTTTCTGCAATTCATTTGTGTATACCTCGGATTTATTTAAATGACAAGAAAAGGGGTAACAGATTTACAGCATTTAAAAGTTTTTTATCTCAGCATACACTCTTCAGTCATCAAAAAAAAATTAAGATGCTCTTAAATAACCTCACTTCTTTTATTTATATCATTAACATACATTATTATATCACCCTTCCCATTCCCCATACCACATTTAGCTGCTATGTCTGTACTGCCAATCACCTGTTCAATATTTTTAATCAGAAGATATTCAAGAGCTTTAGGATATCCTTTGGGTTCTAATTAAGCAATAATTACACCAATAGGTAACCATTTTTCCTAAAATGACACATTGAATTCCACATTTGATTGAAAATTCGCATCTAAGTAGACAACAGTTAGTAGGCAGTAGAACATTTGCATTTGAGGAGGCTTCTTCTAAGTAGACAACATCTTTCTACACCCAAAACTGCTCGTGGAGAATAGATTTATTGTCCAGCAGCAACCGACCACCATTGGTCGCGGGGCTGAACGTGCAACACACTACGTTGGGAAAGATTAAGATAAGGCGCAACATCAACATTTGCAATTTGCTAATGAAGATCACTTGAACAAGCCAGATACTCTAATGCTGCAGCTTTAAACGACAAATAAGTCATTTGGAGCGTTTTATACGTTAATATACCTGTAGAACGGCCAGCGACGATGATTTTGAGGAAGACAAATTGGTTTATTCCGTATTCCGCGCGGGACTCACAGATCATCACTTTGTGAGCTGTACACATCAACTATAAAAAAAAACAAAAAAATCCATCGAAAAATTCGCAACGCTGGATGCAGACATCTATTTAGGTGCTCCATTACATATCCTACTGGATCGAATTCCTACGTTGATTACACATAATGTACTGGCATGCATACCGACAGCTCCAAAGTGAACATAATTGGCATAGGTTTTCCAAAAGCATGGGAATAACAAAAGGGAGTCATAAAAATAAACCTAAGAGTGATGGGGAATAGGGAAGCAAATCATGTCTCTTAAAGCTTATTGCTGCGTTTGTAGCCATCAAAATGAAAGTATAATTAAATCGCTCAGAAAGCTTTATTGCAATTCTTTTCATTCATAGAGCAATTATACTAAAAACTGAATTTATCAAGTGAATTAGAAGATTTTTCTTTAAATACCCAAATAAAACCTTCCGCAGTAATCTCCGGATCCGTTTCCATCCTCAGCGCGGCGGTGGTATGAAGTATTCAGTTCAGGGCATGTCATACGCCTGATGTGGTGCTGTCACACAAACGAAATTGAGTATGGCTGAATAACCAGATTGGGTACGAAAAACTGTCTTCTTCAAAGCACCGCCAGATAGTTGCCACATTTCACGCGATAATTGGAGGTGGTTAGGAAAACTTAACAAGAGTCTCCTGATAGTGGAATCGAAGACATGGGAGCATCCCAGACGACTAATAGATAGTGAAAATCGAAGAAGTGGAAATTAAACAAAGATAAGAAAGAGGAGGAAAGAAATTACATTGGACAAACGACCGGGATGATACGCCAAGCCAATGTCAATGTGAATACGACCATTGGCATTGGTGTTTGTGCTTGCTGTGATGGCAGCATTGTGTTTCTCCTATTGTACATTCATTCTCTCCCTTGCCAATTTATAAATCTAAATATGAACGAGGAAGATAAATGTGCGCCACAATCCGGTCACGGCATCACCGATGAGATGACATCGTGCACAACAAGCAGATTGTACTGATATCATTTCGACTACAAGAGCATTCATCTACTATATACATTCATCCTCGGCGGTACTTGAAAATGCGGAGCAAACTTTATAACCTATGCTCAGCACACCAAAATCCGGACTTGTATCGCTGAGAAAAGAATAACTTCGGTTACAACTAGTTTCTGGCATGACTACCCTACCCATGAGATGCCTCTAAAACGTAACTCTGCTTGCGTAATACTGAGGCTTGTCAAAGGCAGTAGGCTAACTGCAAAGGAATTTTACTACGTCGAGACTCCGACTGAAAAATGTCAAATGCTTTACAAGCTGCCGTCAAATAACAATCATGCTATCATTATGATAGATACCTAAAATATCATGACACAATTATTTATTTCAGGCAATAGTTTTTGCAAAAAATAATTTTGCCCTTTTTTACAGCATTTCATTTGGCAGCTCAAAGCTAAACAATACGATACTTTTTCCTCTGATACCGTGGCTATCAGAAAATATCAGTGTGTTCTGGGTGATGATAAGTTTTGCCCTGAATTTTGAAAATGATTGGGCTCCTGATCATATAAGAAATATAAAAAAAATCACAGTGATAATGCTGTTGATAGATTTTATGAGTGGTTATTTGTAGGAGAACTTTACAAACATTTTTTTGCAACAGTTATTTTGTAAAGAAATTTAAGGACAAAATATTTGGCCAAGTATCTTGGAATGGAGCTAAAATACATTATACGCAGGTCATGTAAGCAGAACCAAGTCGTATCTTTGATCGTAAGATGCCACTAGTCGTTGACTATTGCTTCCAACAGTTACAAAAGTTTTGCCTAATTGATCAGTTCACTCATTAGGATTTAATTAATCACTTAAATATTATTTCTAAATGTTTCATATGAGTAAATAAAATATCCACCGAACTGCAAACATACGTATTTTTCAATATAGTGTGTCATCAATAGCATGAATGATGTGGTTCACAGAGACTCGGAAAATGCAATACATTAGATCAGTATTCCCCCATTTTGTCAAGCCATCACCCCTTGGTACCAATCCCAACCCCCACCAAACATATGCATTAAAATCATAGATTTACTGACTAAATCAGGAATATTATAAAAGTAAAAATCAAAACCGTTATGATTCAATTAATATCTATTGAATTCAAATATATTAGGCAGAGAGTATATTCATCCTAGGACATTTACACTGTATGGTATGAACCATTTGATCAGCAAGCACCCTGCCTTAAGTGCCCCCAGCCACTCCCTTGTTTTTTTCGCCCCTCCTTAGAAGTAAGCACCGTCCCCCCCCCCCAAGGGGCGGTAAAGCCAAATTTGGGAACCTTCGCGGCTACTCCAACTCCGAAAACAAGCACCATCTATGTCACCTCGGTCTTTGGCAAACAGTTTTCGATGTGGATTTGGCATCAAAACACGTAGTAGCCATTTTGCAACATGCAGTTGTCAATTTTGCAGTTGTTAACCATAACATTGGTACCATGGATCGAGGGATATGATATAGATGTTCACTCCTGCCTATTACGGGTGATAGACAACGGCGCGTGGTGATGGGAACGAACTGCAAAGTGAAATTAGAGAATAACAGAGGCGCCGAAAATAGAAAGTTCTTCAATGTTTTCCACCTATTCGGATGATAAATTTCATCGGCTCACTTCTATCTAATGCATCAATACCCGTAGTTACACTAGCTTTAATAGGGTATAGTGAAATGCATGTTGGTGACATCTCACCCCCTGCCACAAATCCTTCTACATCTACAGAATACCCTACAAACCACCTCAAGGGTGTGTGGCAGGGGATGAGTAGTCACCAACATGCATTCCAATAAACCCTAAAGTTAGTGTATCTACGAACGACGATGCGATGAATCGCTAATGCTCATCACGAGGCGAAGCCTCACAAGCATGCACGACACGATGTACTAGTCAAGTCGACGATAAAGTTTGGGATATCAGCTAACTGACAGCTATTTACTTGCGTAAATAAGAACGATCAATTAAAATGAACTTAGAGAATCCCATTAGGTGAAGTTAAATGATTTCAGACTGCATATCACGAGCGCGCAGTGCAGATAAAAATTTGAAATATGATTATATGAAAGGCACGAGAAGATAAAATATAACAAGAGCGTAATGATGCATTAGTATAAATCGCTTCATTTTAATTCAAATTCAATCCTTTTCCACCTCTTCGGACGATAAACTTCATCAGCTCACTACTATCTAATGTATTGGGCAAGGGCCTAGCCATGTTGAAACACCGGTTCCCATCAGAACACCGAAGTTAAGCAACGTTGGACCCGGACGGTGGTTGGATGGGTGACCCTCCTCCATACCTCTACCGTGGTGCTCTTGTCCCCTATCTGCAAGTGGCAGACAGGCATGGGGTTGGCACAATGGACCAAGAAAGGTCTACGTGCCCGGGCTCCTGACGAAGGCCCCCCCAATAACAATCTAACTAATCTAATGTATTAATAGTCGCAGATACACTTGCGTAAATAGGGTCTAGTGTAGTATTGGACCTATAGAAAAGAAGAAGTTTAATATCTTGAATGTTTTGAAATGTGGATATAAAGAAGAATGATGAGAGTGAGGAGGACAGACAATGTGAGGAATGACCAAGTTTTGGAATGGATTTGACGAGAAAAGGTCAATCATGAATACAATAAAATAAGGAAGACAAACTGGTTACGGCACATCATGAGGCATGACTGCCTCCTGAGTAAGATAATGAAAGGAAAAGTGAAAGGAACACGGAAGAAAGGAAGAAGAAAATTTGATATGTTGACGGATTTGAGGGAGAATAGGAGTTATCAAGAGATGAAAATGTGGGCACAAAATAGAGAAGTTTGGAGGAGTTCAGCAGGAACCTGTCTCAGGACAGATCTACCTTGATGATTATGATGATGAGTGTAATGCATGTTGGTGACTACTCACCCCCTGCCACACACCCTTCTACATATACAAAATACCCTGCAAGCCACCTCAGGGGTGTGTGGCAGGGGGTGAGTAATCAACAACATGTACTACACAATACCCTAAAGTTAGTGTAATTACGACTAATTATGCATTAGCATAAATCGCTAATGCTTGTAACGAGGCGAAGCCTCACAAGCATGCACTACTACACGACAGATATTATCACAATGGAGATGGACCATTAATATATGTGTATTTTGCAACTACACAAATGGATAGAGAATCACGACTTATATAGAAAGCATGCACGGCATGCTGATAGTACTAGGTAAAAGATAAGGATTCAAGTATTACGGAGTACTACTACTAATAGCTACACTACCTTCCGACAAACCTAGATAAAAGTCTCATTGGCAGCTGTTTCGGTCCCTTATCGTTCGTAGTAAAAATTACATTTTAAATCTGTCCGTTCTGTAGTCTAGTTCCCTAATTTTATTCTCATGATCTGATCTACCGTAGTATGTCGGATTTCGTAAAATGTTATCAGCGTCGTCAGAGAATAGACCGGTTTGGAACTTACATAATAGATTGAGTCTAAATTTTAATCGACGGTCTGAAAGCTTTTCCCATCCCAGTTGCTGCAAATCGTCAGTAACACTAACGAGATTATCGTAACGGCATTTAACGTATCTTGCCAATCTTCGCTGCACGCGTTCTAACTCAGTTTCCAAGCCTATCTCATAACGATCCCAAATGAGGATAATAATCTCATAAGGATCCCAAACCACCCTTGAGGTGGCTTGCAAGGTATTTTGTAGATTCGTAGATTTACTCCTCTCCGTCCTCTTCAATACGGAAAATAGTGCAAGGGAGGCCGGGATGTCGCGTGCCAACTTGAAGTGCGAAGGATGGGAAATTTCTCCCCGAGCTACGATCGAAAGGAGGAAGCGCATGAAAGTGAGAGCCGCTCACAGTAATGACTGACGTCGGCACGAGACCCCTCCTTCCCCCTCTCTCCCACCCCACCCCCTCTCGTCCCTGGCCCTCTTCAGGCCAGAGAGAGATAACGCCGGCGAGGTCACTTCATGACAGCTTCCTACGACCCGCCCGTAAGGCCATGGAACACATGGAGTAAACACACGGACGCTTGACGGGTGAGAACGGGAAAATTGAGCGAAGCTTCCCATTTTTTTCAACAGAGCAAACTACGTTTGTACTTGAGTCTAAAGAGCAATCCTAACTTAAACTCCATGAAAGTTTTGGTTGTTACTCTTGGAAGATGACTTGTCGAGCATCCGTGTCCATATAAGAATCATTACTAACTACCAATTATTATTACAACACCAAATCCTTACTAACTCTTCACACCGGTCGATTTGTCCGGCATTATTTTATTTCGTTCTTTCCATGAAGTAGCATCTCGTAGCATTCATAAATTAACAATATTAGTAATATTAACCACTAGATGTGTCTATAGAGTTGTTCTGCATGTTTGCATGTTCATTTACGTATCACTCTCCCAGTTTCTGGTTGGACTGCGCACTGTTCTCCTGACCGATTTTTGGTCTGCGCCTAGCGCCAGGGGGAACGTGCGAGGTTCTGATTAGTTCTGGGACGAGTGCTGCATGCCTGGTGTGGAAACACCCCGTGCCACACACCCTAGTGGTGGCTTGCACGGTACTTCGTAGATGTCGATGAAGAAAATGACGATGGGAGAGATTCTGGCATTCTTGATAACATTCAACACTGCGTCATCTGTGCACAGTAGAACACTCTCGCATTGAAGTACTCTCACATTTATATCTCAAACCATTTCACCGACGTTGTCCCTACACGCATCTCTCACACAATTATACATCAAACCCTTGAAGAGCCGCGGTGACAAAACGCAACCCTGCTTTACCCCTTATTTTATTTCAATCCGGTCACTCCAGAGAGCCTATTAACTCTCGCACTTGCCTTACTTTTATCTTACCTTCATAACATAACTGCTCATTCATTCCTCAAACCTTCGAGGGTTTATTTTTATTCACCAAATCATATGACTTCTCTAAATCCACTAATGCATAATTTAGGTACAGTAAGACTCCAATTATCCGAACTCCAACCAATTATTCGGATCGTTTTTAGGGGAAAAAATACTCTAAAATCTGCTTTTTACAGTCACGGCAATAGGCTATTTGAAACGTGTAAGTATTGTATCTTTTATACCGTTGATTTTGTTTGACAGTTATTGTTTACAGCACATACGTTTATTTAGCATAGTTAGATCAATCCGATGCGAATACGTAAAGAAGTTTTAAAAAATTAACTTTTCTGTGAGTTATCTATTTATCCGGATATTTGATTATCCTGGATGGGGTTCGGTGCCAATTGATGCGGATAATTGTAGTTCTACTGTCCTTTCTTTTTGACGTTCATATATTTCTCTAGCATTAGTTGAAGTGCGAGCAGTTCATCACTACATCCTTTCCCAGGCATAAATCCATACTGTACACACAAGAGTATATCAACAGTAACCTTCCTCACCCCTTCGATTAATATTTTACTCAACAATTTTCTTAGAATACTCATTAAACTATTTAGGTGACTGCCTATAGCACGGCAGAGGCGAAAATTAGAGTTGATGTACTAACTTTGCGGTCTCCACCTTCACTCAAGTGAACATGGGATACTGAGCTCTCATCCGATTACTGACGAAGCAGTGCTTGGTAGCTGCCTTTCGACATGTGGCGGCAACTCTGAAGGTTTCAGTAGCACTGATAGCCTTGTTACTCAAGGATCGACCCCAACACCTATAAATTGCCACTTTTTTCCACATTACTATATCTGGAGGTGAACGAACCATCCGAAACCCATTATAATAACTCGACAGATGTTAGCAGAGACCCAAGATAGGATATTAACCCTTAAGCTGCTGCAGCTAGAGCGCATGTCGTCCACCCTGTGCGGGAAATATCTATTCGGACGGAGCCTGTCCGTCCTTCCCACGGGCCGAGGTCGGGCAGTTTATGACCCATGTAATCCCCTCCCAACACTTTTCTCGGGATCTCAGGGGGTGGGCACCGGAACTTGTTGAGGGATTAGTGGGACTTTTAACAAATTTTGAACATTTGTTATTGGCGTAATTTAAAAAAATAAATATGACACTAGACGGAGAGGGTCAAACGTACATGAACGTTTTTCCCGCAGTTACCGGTACACACGTACATGTACGTTTCCCGCAGTCTAAGTTTTAACGTACCATTTGTTTAGATAGATGTCCATAGCTTTAACTATAGACAACACGGAGGATAGAATTATTGCCCAACTCCTAATTTGATGATTTTATGAAAGAATTTCAAGGTGATACAAGCTACAGAGGATATGAATTCGAGAATTGATCAAGAATTCAAGATAAAGGGTCACAACATCTGAAGCTACTGCCATTGAATTCATTAGTCATAGGCCAAACCCAGGGTTCTATGTAGGGTAGACTTAGAAGGGTTTCTTTTCGTTGGCAAGGGAACGATGGGACGTGACGAGGGGGTCAAAGGGCACATTGGAGCACCACCACGTGGGGCGTCCTCGCAGGCTATGCATTCTGAATACGATTGTGGATAGTGATGGGCGAGGCGCCAAAGGTGTACCCACAAGGGAAACGATAAGAGGAACATCGAACGGAATTCGAAAACACACGGAAATTCATGTTGGGATCAAGTCAAAGATCGGCTGAAGACTAGAGTCCTAGACAAACATTCAATCAACCTATCTCTGCCGTTAGGGGGAGCACTCTTACCAAAATCCTCATTACACTCGGTTTTACTTCAAGAAATAAAATAACTTCAACCTCCATCCTCTGTTCCAAATCCCTAGCGGATCCATTCCCGATTCCCAATGGAAGCGTAAGCAGTCTTTAGGGTGTATTTCACCCCCAATTACTTATTCCAATGCCATTATTCTGTCCCCACCTCTATATATTACAATTTATAATTGCAATATCCTAATATACCTTTAAATATAACAAATAAATATATATTACCACCCTTGAAAAGTTTATTTTAGCCATTACTCCATTCCCTATCCTGTAAGCGACTCATTATTATTTAAAACATTTGCCTTAAAAAATTTTCCATTGAAGAAGAAGATAAGAGAACAATATATGAAAATTTAAACAATAAAAACCTTGAAAAATAAAGTAAAAAGAGCGTCCAAGAGTGGGGATCGAACTTGGAACTTTCCCTTTTGCAGACCACCGCCTCATCCACTGGGCCAAGGGGCATTTAACAGAGCTTGCATACCACAACATGCTTACGATTTTTAAATGCTTTTTTCCAAAAAGTTACGAGAGGTGCGTCGTCTCGCTTCGACATATTGAATAAATAACCATGAACTACCGAATCAGAAAATTTGAGCTCGATTGGCCACCCGACGGTCGTGTATTCCCCTTGTAAGATGAAAAAAGAAATATTGGTAGACAGGGCCCTGCACATGTTCAATGAATAGGATTTAAATTAATTACTTAATAACCTATCTTAACCAGCAGATCACCTAATAATAATAATAAAATTAAGACGGGCAACGGCTTGCCACGATGGAAACACCGGTTCCCGATCACTTATCGAAGTTAAGCATCGTTGAGCACGACTCGAATTTGGAGGAGTGATCCTCCGATTCGTCCGAGTGCTGTTGTCCCTGTCTCCACGTGGCAGATAGTATGTGTTAAATGATCTCAGCCGCCGAGGCACGCTAAACAAACACACTGTAACAAAATAAGTGTTTCAGCAAAATTCATCATAAGGAAAAAGGGAGAGATACTAAACCAGATATATTCCTAATGAACGGAAAAAATAAATGGGGAATAACAGAGTGATATTGTAAGCCGTCACTGAGGGAATTAAAACTGGTCTCTTTCAAGGGAACTTCAAACTTCTACGTTTTCAGCTTTAAATTGCCTCTGAATAATATCTTGGAGAGAATCGCATATCGTTAAAATTTCCGGTTGAAGACGTTTAACGCCATATCGTACAATCGAAAAAAATAAGGCATTCAGGGATGACTGAAATAAGGTCGCCCCCGAAGACTTAAGAGGAGGAAAATTACCCTTAACCATCGTCTCAAAAACTTCAAGTGATTAAAGTCCGCCCAGAATTTAAATTATTAAATTTATTTCTACATGATGGATTTTGTTCCGAACGGGTGGGTTTTCATTACGTGAGTCTTTCGTGAGCGAAGATTTAATTCCTTGGAAGGAGAGACAAGCGAGAGGAGGGCCTAAAAGGGTCGAATTACTATCTAAAAATGGGAGGAGAAAGAGCACGGATGGGGAGGGTACGGAAGGAGCCTTGCTTTCCCCTGCTTCCTGTGGAAGGATATGGAAACACACAGGATTCAGGGGCCCCTCTGGAGGGATTTGGGGATTCATATCACGAGAAGGCAATGAATTTCCCCACGCTCACACAAGAGAGGCAAGGGTCTCCCTGTCCTCAACCGAGTTTAAACTACAATGAGATAGCTAAGCACATCAAGGCGATATTGCAAACGAAATATTGTTGAAAAACACTGCAGTTAGTGTATTAGTGAGGTGATAACTGGGAGTAGTTTATACAAGCGGGAAAAAAATTTCGGCCCATTCCCAACAATATTCACAATTTCTCTTTTCTTCCCTCTCAAAACAGTCTTCGTTCTAATGAAATTACTTTTTGAGAAGTGTCCATGAAAGCCCATCTCGACAAAAAGGGGAATAAACTGATCTAATTACATAATGCCAGACAAGAAGTAAATAAACCTGCCAAAGGTCAACGAGAGATTAATACTTTTCTTATTAACACATTTAATGCGGGCCCGATTTTCAAGAAAGTCGTCAAAATCGGCTTTAAAAAATTTAAAGGGCTTCGGAATGGAACGACCACGTCAATTGACGTGCTCCGTCAGTCTGTGTAGCCAGGAGCACGTCTAATAACGTGCTCCGCATTGAATGTGTTAAGCCTAGTGATGGAAAAATGTCGGTCAAAATCGATTTTTCGAGCAATCGATTTTTAATCGAAATGAAAAGCTCGACTTTTCAACAAAAATCGAAATTTGAACCAAAAGATCGATTAATCGAAAAAATCGACGGCTCTATTTGAAAAAAATACAGTTGGTACAAAAAAATGTTTATTATTCATTCGAAAAACGCTCATAATACATATTTGAATAATATAAAAAATCCCTAAAAATGTATTTGAATAAATTCTTGAATTATTAGTAGTAAAAATTTACAAATGCACGCACATTAAAATTTGGGGATCGCCGCTTGGAACAATTCGGCTTCACTAAATTTTTTTAGAAAGATCAACTGATTGAGATGCTTTCTTGATGGTCTAGGGCGTGCCTTTCCAATTTTACCGGCCTTAGAGAAAAGTCTTTCACATGGGACGGATGGCGTTATCATACTCAGCTCTCTGATCGCGAAACGGTACGAAATGGTCTTGATCGAATTTGAAAAATCGAGTTTGGATCGAAACTCGAAGATCATGACTCGATCTCGATTTCCTCGATCTTTGACTATTAAAACTCGATTTTAGATTTTAATCGAAATCGATTTTTCCATCACTAGTTAAGCCGGCGTCCAGGGAAGATTTGAAAACACATTTCCCGCCTCCATCATAAATTACACTACAATGAGTTATTAATAAAAAGTACGGGTACTTATGTAAAGGTGTGTTGGTAAATCACGTGTTTAAGCACTTAACACATTCAAATATAGGTTAGCACGTAAAATATGTCAAAACTAGCTAAAGCTAGACAACCATAGGCCGCAATCGGAAAGTTACTGGCTACTTTATTCTGAAGATTGAGTTTCTCAAAACCTTGACTTACATACTCCGCGAGATATACTAGCAACAAAGCAACCGATCTTCAAGATGAAGGTGAAGGGAACCGAAAGAACCATCATGCACTAATAAAGTACTAAACATAAACATTGCGGCATGGAAAGACGCTACTCAAGCGCTTCGAGAAACACTGGACTTTAGAAATTACTAATTTTATTCTAAATCAGGGTGGTAAACCTTGGACTGTGTAAATTCAGTAAATAAAATAAAAGTTTAATATAACTCCATTTACAATAAAAAATTATGCAGATTTTCCGGGAAGGAAAAACAAATCCGAAAATAATTTAAAACTGAATGGGAAAAAATTAGCAGGTAATACAGAGAATTTTAACAATCGTGCAAAAAGCTATTACATATTGCTCCATGCTACACATACATGTGCATTCATTATTTCTATAGCAAGAGCTTATTTTAAGCCACTTAACGCAGTTGGAAACATGTTTATTTACGTTTGAAAAAGTAATAGTGCAGTTGACAAATTTCCTCTTTTTTTTTTAGATATAATGATCACTGGAAAACGTTCAACGTCATTTTTTTGAACAGCACCAAACGATCACAACCCACCGCTAAGGTACAAACCCAATGTTGGTTTTAATTTTCCTGGAAAAAGAAATTTTAATACTAGAAAACTACATGCCTTTTTATAAAGACGCGTTCTCCAAGCACATTTCAGCAAATGGAAAGTAAAGCGTAAGGTGAGTGATTTGGCCGAAAACAGCTCGAAGTTTCATGATATCCGGGACCGGAAATTTACTCTCTGCCGCCGGAGGTTGTGTTTGAACCGTTGAAAGCGAAGAGGGAACGAAAATAAAACCTTTCAGAGAGACGGAGTGGAATCGATCAACCGGGGGGTGCACTCAATTAGCCTTGCGGAACCCCCCCAGCTTGCTTTCTTTCTCTCGCGGCCACCAAAGGGATGGATGGATACAAACGAGGGAGATGAAAGGAATGGAGCATTCCTTCTTTGCTTCCCGACCACTACTTCGGCCAACAATGCGAGGCGTGTGAGGAAGTTGGGCGTCCTGAAGAGAAACAAGGCGAGGAGTCACTGGAGAGAGAGATAGAGAGAGAGAGTCACATTCCATCCTACAATCCTATAAAGAGGGAATTCCCTTTTTATCCTTCAGGAAAGAAGATCGAAGGAAACAGAAGAAGTGAGAAAGTCGAAAAAGCAATGACAAGCAACTCGTGTTGCACCATTCGCTTGTTCCCATTTCGTACAAACATGGGGACACTCACCTTAATCCATATTCCCAAATGTCATAAATACACTGACTATTTCTAAATTTGCCCCTTCAAGTAGTTGATTGGTGACGTTATAATGGTATGGATTACAAGTACCTGTTCGAGCGTCCTCCGATAACATTGCCATTGTGTTTTGAGAAGTAAAGATCGCACATCATGGAGAGTTCGATGATAAGTTACGATAAATGAAATTTAAAAAAAATTGGGAGTGTGCTTAGTGGGACCACACGCTGGAAGTGAAAACTTCTTTGACCGATTTATATTCCAAAATAAATCTGAATAAAAAAGGAGAATAAGGTACAATAAATTTTTCAAATAAATATTCCGTTTCTGTAAATTTTATTTTTTATTGACAAAATAGGTATTTATCTGAAAAATAGGTATGAATAGGTACATGCGTCTACATAGGAAAAGAATAGGTACATGCGTCTGAATAATATAACATTCATTTATACCTCTGTGGTTAATTTCATTTCTATTCTAATTATTCTAATTAATAATTCTCATCATCATTGGTTACATCTTCAATCACAATTTCCTCATTTTCATCATTTTCTCGCATGTTATTTTCATTATTCTCATGAATAATTTGACTTATTTCATAACTATTTATACAGGATTCTAGGAAAGAAACTATTGGCTTGTATGATAACTAAAGTACCTAATAAACTTTGAATTTCAAGATTCGGTAAAGAATACGAACAGGGAAATATGGTACGCGATTTAAACAGTGCACTTTTTCTCCCGCTTACGGCTTGTCCTACCATCTGGTGGCAATTATGCGCACTGTTAGGACAGCGGTGCTGCCGTCTGACGACGGTATTGGAACTACGTCGCCGAAGCAAAAAGCGCGGTACGGTACGTGAGGCGAGTTTGCTCTTCCCCGCCCCCCATGCCAAAAGTGCCAAAAGAAGTTTTCACTTCAAAACAAGAGTAGATGGATTGGACGGGGAAAAAGATACAAATTAACATTCAAATTTGTGATTACACTCAACATTTGGTGGCGTGAGCAGTAGGTTAAAGTAAAGTGCCTCATTCTCAGAACTTTATGCTTAGGAGAACTGAAGGTGAGCAACTGGAGTGACACGGATATAGCCCTGGGTTATTCCTAAAACAATCCACTACTACCTGGCAGATCAAAGACTATCATTACTACATATTTATCACATAAGCAAATATTTGATAGGCCTGCCACTTCCAGACATACGCATCATACGTGAAGAGCGCCCACCAAAAATAATACGACCAAATGCTTATTTAAAAAAAGCATTGGAAAACTTTCATTAAACAATTTAAGCGTTATAAACGGTTCTGGGGTTTAAATTCTGTGACGTACAAGGATATGAGAATCAGGAAGTAGCATTCTCAGAAGAGTTGGTATCGAATGTTTAAGTACATAGAATTGAACATGCAAAAATATTTTGGTAATGCATAACATACCTGTTATTTTATGTACATGAACTACAAAGAATCAATCGGGGGCATTTATTTCCAATTTCGTAGTGCAGAAATTTCAAGGAAGAATTAAGTGAATGAAGTGAAGAGAAGCAAAGTGAAGCTACAGGGCAGAGAGCATGACGCGAGAAAAGATACACCATCATATTCATAGGAGCAATAATAGGACAACAAAAGGTAAATTTCATGGAATGAGATCAAGTAATTCGTTAAATAGAGTAAAGAAGTGAATTGAGAGCTACCGAAAAAAATAGAGACCAAGCGGGAAGATAGAATACGATGGAGGACTAAATGACAGTGACAGGTTCATTTGAGTCCCTTCAACGGCAACCAAGAGGAGTTCTACAAGGAGGGCACATATCACCCAGTCGTTGAATACATACACTGGGAGCTCAGTGACCCTAAATTCACCCGAAAAGAAGTTTTCCAGCGTTTCATATATTCCTTTTAATAGAAAAAGGCACGTATCGCCTTCCAGGTGGATGATTTTTGCTCAAACCTGGGCCGAACTTTATTACCTTCCACCGATTTCCTAGTCCACTGAACTTTCACGGAGATGAAAGGAACCAGAGACATTAAGATTGTAAATTGATGGCTCCGAAGTCTCTCTCTTTCTGCAGTAGGGAGTTCAGGGAGGTAAGTCCATGCCAATACATAAAGATAGACAAAGGAAGCGGTGAAGAAAAACTGAGACATTTCCTTCCTCTCTCAATGAAGACTGATCGAAAGGAGGAAGGGGGGAATAAGGGGGCGGGGCGCGGGGAGGGGGGGCGCGGGGAGGGGGGGCACGGGGGGGGCATATGAGCAACTCTTTCCACTCCCCAGCACTGAACATCTTTCCTTAAGCCCTTTTTTCCTTCCTTGTTTCCAACACAAGCTCTGCGCGCTCGATAGAAGGCCATCGCCGGAAAATTCTAGCGTCAAACTGTTTTCCCAAACCGTACTTCACCCGCGGAATAAAAACATGATTTCCTCCTGTCCGTCTCTTACCCATCCGCCCCACATCTTCAACCCCCTCATCTTCCTCTCTCTCCCAAATCTTTCTTCCTTCCTTCCTTTTCTCCTCCTCTCCCACCCTCTCTCCTGAGGAAATATATTTCTCCCGGACGTGACCGCGGTGGCGCGCACGTGAACTGATAGCACATGAAGTATGTAACATTTAAAACAATTACCTATATTATATAACGATAGTCTTTCTATTCTTCCAATGAAATAAATAACACTTTTTCCTTTCTTTATAACTAATGAACTCTATTTTTTCACAGTTGTATTTCCCTCCACTTCAGAGGTTATATATTTTCCCGTACTAACTTATATGAAATACAACACGTCACTCAATAAAAACATACTTACATGAATCACAATATCAGGTGTATTTGTTACCTTTGTCAGTGTATCACATTGGTTTCTTCGCCCTCTGGGTCACAGCGATAATTCCCTTTGGGAATTTCTATTTCCCTTCACGGCTTACTTGACTTTTTTCACACAAATGTATTCACTTGCACAGATAAATACCCTTTACCAATTAATTATGATTACATAACACACATATAAAGTGACTTCTTTCATGGTTGTCGTCATGACACACATGCTTTGCGCTGATCACCTCGACTGGCTAAGGAAATCACGCAGTTAACGTCCACCGCTGACTCGCTACAGGTTTCGGCCACAAGGTTGACTGCTCCCTGGTTATTAGGGTGATTCTAAAAAAACGATTTTTTTATTTCGGAATCCCATTAGCACTCAAAAGTGGAAGTTTGGTATCCTAAATACAGGAAAAATAACAAAACAACAACAACAGGAAAAAACTGAAATTTTGTAAAGATTGTATAATTAAAATGTATGGTATTATTTTTATGAAACAGCAATAACATCGCAGTTAATAGCATGGTTTAAACTCAAAAATGTTTTGATAACTTTTGCAAACTACCCTTATTTCGCGCATAAGGCCTAAATTTGTCTAGAAGAGCAAAAAAATATTTTTTTGGAAGCGCTTTTAAAACGTCATATTATCATATGTGAGGTAAATTATTGAGTGAGCAAATAACTCTTATTCTGCCGTTGAAATACTGGTAAATGTGATGTTAAATATATATGCTAAAACGACATTTATGCATTGGTCGAGGGCTGAGATGCTAGCGCTGAGCGGCAATAGATAAGCTGGCGCTGTAGCATTGCTTCGCCGACTTGTCTCGACAGGCAGTACAACTAGTCTAGACTAGAACAGCTTGTTTGGACATGAAATCATACCGCATGCGCTCTACTCTCACTCAGTTGCCGCTAAGATTTAATCGAAGCAGCACCATCCGTTTGTGAGTGAACATAAAAGTGGGGTGTGTTTTGCTTTTAGAGTCATACTTCGTGAGGTTTTTACTCTCAAGGGTTTTATAGTCGTCTCCTAATAATAAAAAATGAGGCCTCCCAAAACTAATAAACGGTTAATGTTTGTTCATTTTTCTTGCACCAAAAGTTTTAAGTCAAAGTGTTTCACTCACATGTGAATATGTATTGTTGGCTTGCTTTGAAGATACATAAAAATACGTGAAAAACTTCTTTTTTCCGAGATATCTAATTGCGTTGCTGCTCAAATACATGTAGAAGTTGACTCCAAAATTCGTATTTTTGCAGATGACTGTACTATATATAGAAAGATAAATAACAAGGAGGATCAGTGTACCCTTCAAAATGATCTAGACAAGATGTCCTCATGGATAACAGTAAATAAAATGGAAGTTAACATGAATAAATGCAAACAAATAACATTCACGAGAAGAAAAAATAAAGAAAATAGGTCATATTTTCTGCTCGGAGAAAATATTGACAATTGTAACGATTGTAAATACCTGGGTGTCAATTTTACGTCAAAACTCGATTGGGGAATACACATCGATAAGGTTGTAAGAAAATCTTTTAAATCTGTGCACTGGGTGTTGAGAAATATTAAGGAGAGTAATAAAGAAACCAAAGAAATGGCCTACAGGACTATGGTTCGTCCGGTATTAGAATATGCAACGGTAGTGTGGGATCCTCATTTAAAAACAGATATTTTCAAGCTGGAAAAAGTACAAAGGAAGACAGCCAGGTATGTTTTAGGCAGGCACAAAAGGTGCGACAGTGTCACAGCCATGCTGGGGTATCTGAGTAGGTAGCCTTTGAAATTAAGGAGGAACATAAACAGGTTATGCGGGATACACAAAGCAATTACAAAAGAACGGGCTTGGGAGGAAATAAATCAAAGGCTTGACTCACCCTGCTACATAGGAAGAAATGACCACAGGTACAAAATTAAATGTAGAAAGCAGAAAACTGATACCTTGAAGCAATCCTTCTTAAATAGAGGTATCAAGGAGTGGAATGAGTTACCTGGAGTAATTTTTGAGATCTTTCCTGCTAACGTAAAATGTTTTAGAAATAAGTGTTCCTCGATTCTGTAATGGTTTATTTGGAAGTGTTTTGAAAATTTCATGTTTATTTTTTATGCTTACGTTAATGTTACCACCAGGCGATTGCCTACTTGTAACGTTTTGTAATTATATTAAATATTTAAAAAAATAGAGGAAGTTTGCTACAAAGCTTCTATACCAACGGTGAGTCGTGAACGTTAAAATTAATTAAGGATTACCATGATAAGTACTACACTTAGAGAAAGAAGTTCAGTCGTGATAAAGAGAGACTTAGCTTCAAGAGAAAACTCAATCAGTTTACCAGTGAAACAAAATCCAAGCTTTTCGATGTGGCTTTCTGCAAGTGAGTAATGGATCTTACGTGTTCGTGTGGTAAGAAGCACATCTCTTGTGGCTGTAGAGCAATTATGGAATGTAAATGTGATAAATAAAAGAAGATCCCTATTATTGAGAGAGAGTTCATGTACGACCAGCGAAATAGCCGGTTGAAATGTATTGGCAATTTAGATGGAGAGTAGAGACTAATAGGATAGTAAAAAGAGATGAAAGGAAACAAATGCATACTAAAAAAAGAGTATGTTGTACCTGATGTGAAAGTTAGTGAAGGAGATACTCTAATAAATTCTGCCAAAAACACCAAAATCGAGAGTCACAAAGCAAATTGTGACAGTTCACCGTCAAAATCTCAGATGCGCATTAAACTTCCTGCAACTTTTTAAATAGCAAAAAAATGCACAACTTTGAGGATTTTCTTGCATAAAACTAGAAAACTTGCAAGATGATCCTATGATCCTCCCACTTGGCTTCTACTTCATAGAGAGTTCATTTTTTATATCTTTTTATAAAACCTGCCTATCGAAATGAGATTATGTAGAAAGATCCGGTACTTCTTGGAGATATAGCGGAGAGACAGTGATAAAATAAAACAGTTTGCACATCGGTTCCTTGAACGGAACACCGAGGCGTCTAGAACATGCTTCCAGACAAGAACCGCCTTTGCCCTGGAAGGCTTGCCCCCAGAAAGTTAAGGAGTTGCCAACAGATGACAGAAGGGTGAAAAAACAGAGGAGATGCTAGGATTAGAACCCTGAGCGTCAGAAGAAAAAACACCAGACGACGTCGTAAACCAGGGGTCTTTCTTCCAAGGGTCCAAGCACTCAACAATCCGATTCCACTATTCCCTTGCATCCCATCTTAACCCTACCGTGTCACTCGTGCAACCCAGTTCCATCCTCCCCTTTTTAAGCCGACCACTGTCTCCCAGGGGTGAAATCCCTCAAAGGGGGGATTGGGGCTGGGGAGGGCTTTGGTCGTCTAAGAGAGTTGATTTCCCAGACGGCTGCGGTGCGGTGGTAGCAATGTGTTCGCCAGCAAATGTCTCTCCATCCTCGCACTCCTCACGACCACGGCTCTCACCCACCGCAGACCGCAGGTGGGAGATTGCACAGGAGGAAGAGAAATGACTCCTCGCCCTCCTCTCCTGAATATCCACCTTCGAAGGAATCCATAAAACCGGAAGAGAGGAGTAACGGTCACCAAATGCCTCCATAATTTTCGAAATGATGAGTCGGAAAGGAGATAACCTTGTCTCTATTCCACTTTCATCCGATTTAATCATTGATCAGAAGATAAATGATGATCCCAGATGGTAATTCTTCTTGTATACAATGAGTAAAAACTTAAAATACCCAAAAAATAATTATTACTAATGGTGAATGAACATAAAATCACTTGCGACGAGTAATAGTAACGTACTAATACAGCAACGTCAATGGGTATGATGGAATTTTTTCTTAAGAACGTTTCGACATATTCATGCTCGTTACCATTCCCAACCCCCCTCCCCCCTCCACACGTCACTGAAGCAGAACCGCATAAGCAAAGCTTTTACCCCAGCGACCACACCTACCCTCAAAAAATTCCCAGCCCAAGAGACACAGCAAATATCGATGCCCAAAGGGCCTGTTTTTAGCACAAGGGCCACTCATGAAAGTACATACATAAGTACATGGCAACGATTCCAGAGCCAGAGAATAATAGCCAATGAGGTAGATAACTTGAGAGAAAAAAAACAAGATGAAACCAAAAACGTAAGACTATTTTCAATTTTTAAGTTTCGACTACTAGCGACTATTTGCATGAAATTTATACTATTTCGGGCTAATATTTGTGAATATTTCTGCCAATGGAAAAGCAAATTAGGTGACTGAAAAATTCTATTCTTGTGGACCAAATTACCTCAACACTCGGCCATCTAAATTCCGAGTGAAGCTACAGCATCAGTAACAGATTAAGAATCTCAACGAGTAAGCTATATACGAGCAATAAATTACTAAAATTATTAAAACATATGGTTATTTCTTCTGTCAATCCTCCTTTCGTGTCGATGGGAGGATTGCTGTGCACCATGCGTATTTCTCATTATATTCGAAATTAGGTCGGATAATTTAGAATTCTAAAGCTGGAGCATTTGGTTGTTTCTACTGCCAATACCATCTGCCGACCTTTCGTCGCAGTTTTTGAATATCATTTGGCGTAAAATAACAATAGTATTTAAAAATCGTGTAATTTTTAACCAAACCAAAACACACATAAATCGCATAAAAACTGTGAAAAACGCGTAAAAATTTGCATTATGGCAATTATGAAAACTTTAGGTCCCTACTCATTGGTTATCAATCTACAGTACGTCTACGGTCTTCGGTTAACGGCTCCTTTTACTTTAATATAATGTCATCACTTCACATTTTTGAGCAAATAACCACAAGAAACTGAATAGAACGTGTTTTAGATACCTCATAGCCATGAAAGAGTAGAATATACAGCTACTGTCAAATAATTATTTTCCGTTATCATGTAGGCAAGTAGGCTAGAGCTTAGATCAGTATGGTTTAAAAAAGATTAGTTAAATAAATATTTGTTGGTTGGAAGTTCGTCACATTCATAGCCGATTATCTAAACTATTTACAGAGAAATCGCAAACTCATTAATATTTGCCCGACGGCCGATTCTAAAACATGCGAGCATGGGAGTGCAGGACAGAGCGGGTGTGGAACCCCAAGGGCCACGACCCCATAGATGCATCTTGGCGAAAGAAGTATATTTTATTAATTCCTCACGTTTTCCGCGGTCCCGTCTCCCGCTACTGTCCACCCCTTCAAACTCACCACGCAACACATCCCCTCACATATATATACATATCCCCTCCTTCCCCCGTAAGACCCAGCTTCCCCACCTCACACTCGGGGTCGTAAATTCTCTCACTTTAAATCCCCTTTAAGTCATCGGGTGAAGCAACCCCATCTGGGGACGTCGCCACCAACCCCCTATGTCCTCCTCACTCCATCGGAGACGGTCAAGTTGGCGTCTCCCCCACACGAGAAAAAACCTCTCCTATTTTATTTCTCTCCTTCCTCTATTCTCCGCCTCACCTTCCACGATGGGGCGATAGGCGAGAGAGAGAGAGACGGCATTGCATCTCACATCGCCTCACCGAAAGCCTCGCTTTGCTACTCTTCACCTTCTCCTCCTACTCCTTTTGCCCTCATCCCTTACCTTTCGTTCACTCACCTACGTTCCACGAAACGAAAAAAAAAATCAAAACGCAGAATCCTTTCTCGCTTTGATGTCCCGGGGAATATTTACCTTTTATTCCCCTTCCGCGTTCACCTCCCCTCTCCACGCTGCCTCCACCCCCTTTCTCCCCCCTCCCTCCCCCCTTCCCGGGGTATTCCGTATTCGGCCGGGTCGTCCCTTTCACACGCAGGCGGTATTTCCATCATCGTCCCTGAAAGGAAAATACACTTCCATTTGCGCGTGCACGTGCGACATATTCATGCTCATTACCATTCCAAACCCCCCTTCCCCCTACACACGTCACCGAAGCAGAACCGCATAAGCAAAGCTTTTACCCCAGCGACCACTCCTACCCTCAAAAAATTCCAAGACCAAGAGACTGCAAATATCGATGCCCAAAGGGCCTGTTTTTAGCATAAGGGCCACTCCTGAGAGTACATACATGGCAACGATTCCAGAGCCAGAGAATAATAGCCAATGAGGTAGATAACTTGAGTGAAAAAAAACAAGATGAAACCAAAAACGTTAAACTCTTTTTTATTTTTAAGATTCGTCTACTATAAATAAATGCATGAAATTGATACAATTTCGGGCTAATATTTGTGAATATTTTGCCAATGGAAAAGCAAATTAGGTGACTGAAAAATTCTATTCTTGTGGACCAAATTACCTCAACACTCGGCCATCTAAATTCCGAGTGAAGCTAAAGCATAAGTAACATATTAAAAATCTCAACAATTAAGCTATATACGAGCAATAAATTACAAACATTATTAAAAAATATCAATTATATTTAAAAATTATTCCAATTGCCTCTTAGACATTAATATTTTAGAGAGTGAGAAAGGACACTCCGAAATGAACCACAAACAAACCCAAGCTCACGAAAAACAATTCCTAACAACGTTGATAAGAGTTTTCATTTGTATCAAGTCTGATTATTATTAGGTAATAATAGGCATATGTACTGATTTTTACTTGGGTAAAATGTCAGTCTACTGCAATTGCAGTGTCAGGCCATAGAAAAATTACATTTTTTTGATCCCTCATTGAAAATTATTAGTGGTTTATACATATAAAGGGTAAGTATCGTAGGAAACGGCTACCGGTACAAGAATAGTCGGGGGCGCACTTTCACCTCTAATGTGTGAATTTAACACGGCTTCAAGAAAATCACGATTAAATAATCCAGCCTTCAGGTTGATCCGTGGAAAACACTTGCAGCGGCGTTTGTACACATCAGAATGTACCTATATTTCCATTCGCTAATTGTCGAGTTCCACTTTATCCCACAGACTCAAAAATCTTTCACCTCTATTGCGGAGATTGAGACTATGTACACGATATCCATAAAGGTAAATTTACGCAATGTCATGCAATAATGGTCTTGAATTAAAAATGGTCATTTTGAGTAAAGAAAAGTTCAAAGTATTATCATTTATTTTACTATTATAGTAATATAAGACTGGAGATCTATCAGCTATCAGCATGCGAAAAATATACGAACAAATATTTCTCAGCTGCAGCCCCAATCTCCTCATATAATTTCATTCTTCGAGATCGTCAGCGTCCTACTTAATTTCACTCCATCCTCAACAGATTTTTCTCTTTCTTCCTCTTCCCCACCAACCAAATGACAATGGTTGAACAAAATGTAGATTTTCTTTGCTTTTTGCTGATAACTGACACATAAGCATCGTGAATAAAACCTGAAACCAGTTGTTTTTTTGCTATCCGACGATTCTGAAGGTCCGTATGCCCCTGCAATCCCAATAAGTCACTGGCTTATCTTCAGGTTTTGCAGGGGCCGAACCGCCAGAACTTGACAGAAACACCCATGCCCTGGGCATGCGAAAAACTGACCCAGGCGGGACTGGAACCCGCGACCCTCAGATTAGCAGGCGAGGACTTTACCCCGCCGCCACCGGGGCCAGCACGGAGTTTAAGGAGTGAAAGGCTAAAATGTTCTGTTGAAGTCAAGGAGGTAGGAATATACTAGTATAGTAATAGTACATTCCAACCTCCTTGGTTGAAGTCCAAAGAAATCGCAAACCTTTCATATTCTGAAATAAGGGATTACGGGATGAATGATTACCGTATACTCTTGAGTATAATTTGAGAATCACCTTCCTTTTTTCAGCCAGTGAAAACTTTTTTTCGAATTGAAGTCGAGATTATAAATAAGGGCTTACTGTTTCAGGGTCAATCTTTCCGCGTATTGGCAGAATAAAACTATATGTATCTCGATAAATGGAAAATCACGGAAAATATTCGTAGAGAAATGTGGTTGCTTTATGCTCTACGCTTTGTTTTAGGACAAAATAGTCCCAAATACACTTTGAACCTCCACCTTACAAAATTAATGCATTCCAAAAGGTCAATTGCACAGTGAAAAAATATCCGTTGTTTATCATATCGACCTCAGAATTTGATACATAGGGAAGTAATATGCTGTTTAGGTCATGAAATTAAAATCGGCTATTCTTTTCCGACGTTTCGTAATTTAATTTTACCATCTTTAGGGCTAAATAACATATACGATCGTCAAACAACAGAACAACAACACAGAATTTACACCAATTTGGCAAATAATCATCCAGAACATATTACCTTAGAATACATTCATTTATCTTCCATATAATTAAAAGGTAATATGTTAGAGATAATTATTTGACAAATTGGTGCAAATTCTGTGTTGTTGTTTTGTTGTTTGACCATCGTCTATTTTATTTAGCCCTAAAGATGGAAAAATGAAATTCCGAAACGTTGGCAAAGAATGTCTGATTTTAAATTTCATGACCAAAACTCGATATTACTTCCCTATGCATACATAAAAAACATCGTAAAACCTACCCGAAAACACTATGATTTTCCCCATGGTCTACGGGAAGAGCTGGAACCGTAAATCTCCGTAAATATACTGACCGATATGTTGCGTGTTATTTTAAATGCTGTCCGTGAAAATACCTTTAAAGAAAATGACCAAACATATTTTGAATATTGAACTCAATAAAGAGATGCACCGAAAGGTCGCCGTGAATCACCGTATTTTACGATTCCCTATACCCCAACGCACTCAGACGGCCAACTAAGTCAATTCTGACTATTCATAGCATCACGAATCTCGTATTATATTTTTCTTTATGAGATCCGATTATTTGGAAATATCCTTCGCTTCCGGCAAATATTCACATTTCCATTTTGATCCTCTCCGAATTTTTGATCTTCGTTTAAGTCAAACATAGGCACTTTATTGGAGTCCGTGTTGTGAAAATGTCCAAAGAATCATAAATACCTTTCCTCTTCTTATCTAACTCCACTTTCTTTATCCTTTTCGTCAGATGTTAGGACACCAGGTCGTACACAAAATCACTTTCCGGAGTAATTCATTCATTTCATGGTAATACTTTACTCCATGAAGCACTCATCTACATCTCTCGTCACCGACCAATTGTTTATCTTACAGCGCTATCAACTGTAGCGCTGCCAACACTAAGGGCCGAATTTATAGTCGTTACCCAGCAGTCCCACAGCCCCTAGCAGGACCCTTCGTCAAAAACGGTATTTATAGTCTGATTTCCACCCCCAGCAGCCCCCTTAGCCTCTCCTAATTCTGGCAGGAGATGCATGCTCCACCAGGGGCCCCCTTATCGAAAAAATAACACAACAGATATAACTAAAGTGTCTCTAATGAACGTGCATAGCCTTAAATTAATAATTTAGATGATTTGGTGTTAATAAAACAAAGGTAAGATTTGTTCTTAATCAATAAATATCTGATTGGACGCCAGACTCATTCCATGGATGTTCATATACACTCGCAGAATATTTTTTCCCACAATTTCTTCTTCTTGTGGCAGGAAACTGCGTCCGTTTTCTTACTTTCCACTATATCTTAATGCTTATACAACAGATCACACAAAATCTTCTTCTCCACACCGTTGAAGCTATTTGCACGTTGAGCGGCTATCTCAATAGTTTTCATGCGGCGCCTGGCTCTTTATTTATCCGTTTCCATGTTGATCACGAGCGTCACCACTGAAACATTTGAGCTGCGAATTCTATTTCCCGCCGTTTGTAGTCCTTAGTTACCAGATCTAACCCCCAACCATCCCCTACCTAGCAGCTCCCTTAATTTTGACTATAGGACGCACAATTCAAGGAGTCTGCTGGGTAGGGGATGGATAAGGGGACTGCTTGGATAAAGACTATAAATTCGGTCCTAAGAGTACGTTAGCCTATGCTACGGATGGTGTGAAAGATGATAATACCCTCAATCAAGACGAAAACGATATCGTAACTGCCTCATCGTCCAATAACCCTGGAAATCGTGTCGGAGGACGATTGGAGGCTACTACACGCCCGGTTATGTAGAAGATTGAGATTTTATAGATACATGTATTGAAAGTTTTCTTTTTTTTAATTTTGGTTGCTCTTAGCTTCAATATTCATCCATGCACCCTTAATATTTCGCTATTTTTAATTGCAAAACAAGGAAACCAAGCAATTTGTTTCATCTTGACTAACACTCGAATTACGGATTGTAGTCGACGTTTTCCTCTGAAAAGGAGACGTCCACTTGCACTTTTAACAATACGGTAAATTTTCTTAACTGAACCTTTTCTTATTTATTATAAGGTTACAGGTAGCTTAATTTAGTTGCATACTTCCAAAAACTCCTTTTCAATGCTATCTGAAACTTCCAGTGAGTAGCTCAGCTGAGAATGATAAAATGAAGCACAAGACTTGTAATTACATCTGTGGAAAAATCGTCATGAAATACTTAACTTGTGAATCATGAGATAAAGGAAAGATGAAAGCCACATTGTGCATAAATATAATCCTAGAGAAAAACGCAGACGAGCGAACTTCTTGACCAGAGAGAATTCTGTGTCGTTAATACATAAAATCATTCCCGTCCCAATTCATCGCTCCCTTTCTACCTTAGGATGCTTCTTCGTTGGTTGGTGGGTTCGTCACCAGGGGAAAAGGGGGACCGACAACTGTGGCCATTGGAGCCGAGAGAATAGGTGCGTTAGAGAGATATATAGATAGATAATATGTTATTGGAATGGGGAAACGGTGGATGGACACCCGACGTCTTCACCATTAACTCAATCTTAACGAATGACTTCATAAACCAGCGTGCCTGTTGACAGTTTACGAAATCTTGAAGTTTTCTCAACACAGCGACCTAGGGGGCTATTCTGAATGTTCACTGAATTTCTGAGCATCGAAAGTGACGAAATGTTTACGTCACTGCCTCTTACATTTCAAATAGAGATATTCAAAAGTTGACAGTTATCGGGGGTTTGGACGTCATATCCACGGACTTTCCGAGGTTCGACCGTGTTGAGCCCTTACTGAATTAGGCCCCTAGAAGGGATCGGAGTTTCACAAAAAGTCCACCTCGGTAGGAATTAGGACTAAGGCCCACGGAAAGAGAAGCTAGTACTGAAGCCAACTCTCCAATACCCGAGTTCTAGGGATCTCCGAATTTTGGTTTGCAGGATAAGGATAGAGCGACAATGGGAAATTATCGATAAGGAATGCGGTTCAAGGCGAGAGGAGAGAAAATAGACGGAAAGTAAGATCAAATCAACACCCTTCAGTCAAGTAAATCAGTAATTATCTTTTGAAGCACATTTTCGTCGGACAATCATGGAGAATGAAATGTCGGATATTGAGGGCCAAGGTGGAAGAATCGGGAGGGATACATCTACATCTACACAATACCCTGCAAGCCACCTCAGGGGTGTGTGGCAGGGGGTGAGTATTCACCAACATGCATTACACTATACCATAAAGTTAGTGTAGCTAGGACTAATTATGCATTAGCATAAATCGCTAATGCTTGTCACGAGGCGAAGCCTCACAAGCATGCACTACTACACGACAGATATTATCACAATGGAGATGGACCATTAATATATGTGTATTTTGCAACTACACAAATGGATAGAGAATCACGACTTATATAGAAAGCATGCACGGCATGCTGATAGTACTAGGTAACAGATAAGGATTCAAGGTTTAGAGAGTACTACTACTACTAATAGCTACACTACCTAACGACAAACCTAGAAAAAAGTCTCATTGGCAGTGCTGTTATGGTCCCTTATCGTTCGTGGGAAAAATGACATTTTAAATCTGTCCGTTCTGCAGTCTAGTTCCCTAATTTTATTCTCATGATCTGATATACCGTGGTATGTCGGATTTTGTAAAATATTATCAACGTCACCAGAAAAAAGACCGGTTTGGAACTTACTTAATATATTGAGTCTAAATTTTAATCGACGGTCTGAAAGCGTTTTCCATCCCAGTTGCTGCAAAAGGTCAGTAACACTAACGAGATTATCATAACGGCCATTAACGTATCTTGCCGATCTTCGCTGCACGCGTTCTGTTTCCAAGCCTATCTCATAAGGATCCCAAATACTGGCATCATATTCCATGTGGGGTTTAACGAGGGCGAAGTAGCTGATTTCCCTAACTTTATCGCTGTCTGGATCAAGGATTGAGAAAGATGGTGGCAAGGGAAGAGAAATATAAAGGGTGCACATGCAAGCGTGAATCATTTCCGAATGCTGTGGAGCTGAGGTGAGGTGAGACTGCATAGCCAAATGTGCCGATTTCCCTTTTATAAGGGAGGGAAGTTGACGGCTGGCAGGTTCTCCCGTTCGCTTCCGCTGAAACGCGATTCACACACCACCACGGACACTCGATGACGCCGTGACCCGAAGGGGTTATGCGATGGGATTACGGATCACGCAAGATGGGGAGCAATGCCCCGAATATGATCGCGATACGAGCGAGGTGGATGATGATCGATAGCGAACGGATACGCGTTAAGCCGCGCACACACACAACCAACCCACTTCTGCTTTAGAGTGCAACATTTCCACGATCGTTCTAACCGCAGCATGCGGCAATCTCATGCCACCTGACCTGGCCCGGAATGGACCAGGTTGTTTGTTTCGGGGAGTTATTTCACTCGCCTATCATATCGAGGGATCTAAAGCAAGCGTCCAGAGGGGACGGTTTTCGCCACGGCACATTGATCCGATGTTAAGTATGTACAATAAAAATAAAATAAAACTTCACACACATAATTCCCTACGTCCAAGAAGTTCGCTCCTCAGTAGTTTCCTCTAGGATTTATTTATACTCAATTTGGCTTTTATCCTTTCCGCATCTCATGATTTGCAAGTTAAGTATTTCATGACGATTTTTCCGCAGATGTACTTACAAAACTTTGGGCTACTATTTATAATTCGCAGGTCCTGTAAAACAAATTTATTTTTCCGATAATTCCCGCAATTACGAAACTAAAGGATTAAAAATGAACACAGTCTTCAATCAACAACATTTCCGTTTTTTTATTTCCGAATCGTCTGTTTTTGTTAAGGCAAAAGATCTGGACGTTAGGAAGATGATTATGCCAGGAAATATTAATTTTCCACAAAATTCTCAACGTAATATCGTAAATTTTCAATAAAAATTACTAAAACATTTCACTCTGAGGAAATTAGAATGAACCAACTGAATGCTCTCCTGGGGAAATTACTAAGTGAACACAAAGGAAAGAAAGAGATGTTTCTAAAAATATGGGATCTTAAGCAAAATTAAATTCCGTTTTTCAAAGTAAATGGCCTACTGAGAACGAAGATAATCTCTCTCTACCGTTTATTCACATTGGGATATGATATTTAGATGTTAAGAATATAAACCAACACCACAAAAAACTACCAGAAAACAGCACTTTCATTCAGAAACGACGACCTCATATCTGGCTCCTAATCTTTGACTTTTATATTAATGACCCTTACAGTAATTGGATAATGGATTTAAAGAGTTATTACCGTAAATGTGAATGTAGTCACTCGAAAATGAAAGCCTTTTTACCTCTCAGGTCAGGTATGGAGTTCATGGAGAGGGAGCTGAAGATTCTACCCGGCATATCAAGATTGCATTGATAGTTGTCTGCTACAAAGGGGCTCGTAAACTATGAGTTAGTTTTATGCTTAAAGAAGTGAAATGACTTCATATTAAATGTTAAAACAGAGTAGTTCAATAAAAAAATATAATTTTATAGACCAACATAGAAATAAAATCTCTATTTATTCGAGTAATTCCGGTGTTTATCTTCATAATAGGTACTCGAATTATATTGAATGCGAGAATATATACCTTGAAAATTACAAAATACAGCGTATTTAGTATATTCTTCATAGTAGAATATATGAAATTTATAAATTATATGATTTCCGTTCTCGTGGAGAAATGTAGGGCATTTCTCAAAGCTCACAAAACAAAATATTTTTTTTTTCCATCTACACCATTCCATAATTTCAGGAATAAGCCCTAACTGTTCCTACACCAGGCAACCATTGTAATGACTCATTGAAAAATTATCTAATTTTAACAATGTGGTCCATTGAAAACTAGGCCGTTGGAGAACAGGAAAATGCACCAAATATTCGATAATTGAGAGCCTCGAATAATGATGAAGGTCTTTCATCTGAAAGCAATAATTTAAGTACAAGCGGCGTGGATGCTTGCTGGGTAGATTTCTGAGCCTCACTTACAGGCAGGAGGGTCCCAACAATTGTTTAGGAAGTGGAACTTAAAACAAAACTGCAGGTGGTCTAGGAGAAGCAGCTGGTGCGCGTTTCCTCAAGGTGAATTTCACACACGATATTAATGTAAATTAGGTCATTCTATCCCGTTCCTCAAAGGATAATTAAATACGACATGCTTCATCAGAATATTGAACTAAATGACGCAATCATGAAACTGAGATAGAGAGAGATAAGGTTGCCAAATTACCCGGGGACGCTTAACTTACCCTGAGATAAAGCGCATGGTTTATATAAATTTAACTTCTAAGAATATGCTTCCCTTGCAGGAGTTACAAACACTAGGTGGATACCATTTATAGTCTCATTTACGCTTTATCCGCAAAACTAGTTGAGCATCTCCGCCTCATTTTGAACTCTCTCCAGGGCTACTGAATGCAATTTCCTGGAGATCGGGTAACGGTTAGCTCCCCGCATCCTTGAACTGCAAGATCGGCTCTTCCTCCAACACCAAAACGATTACACGTGCATGAGGGCGCTTGCGCTTGACAGCATATCCAAGAGTAATAACGTACAACAAGCGCACTACTAAGACTTCCCCCTAAAGTGGAGCAGATAAGGCACAACTTGTGTCTAACGGTTACATTCCTTGAGAGAAGCCTAAACCAGAAACGAAAACTCGGCATTTCAGTTCTGAAACACAGCAAACAAGAGTCTAAAATAGAATTTCATGCCACAGCACTATGTGAGTTTTTGAAACTACTCTCAAACGAATGAACTAAAAATAATTCCCTTGAAATTTGCATCCAGCGTTATTTATAATACATCATCTTCACATTTTCCTTGGATGCACAATCACATAAAGCTATAGAGAGAGACCACTGAAATATGCTTCAACAAGAATGATAATTTTCTTGTTAACGTTACGCCACAATTTGTCAATTTGAACAGGTTTTTTTACATCAGTATATGACTCACCAACGTTTAAAAAAAACAAATGCTATGATAAAACTGTCGTTTGAAAAATCACGGTGAAACCGATATGGTTGAAAGTGATATCACATATTCCGGAGAAACGCTGATAACTTGAATTCACACATTGAGCACATTTAGCAGTTTCTCGATAAAACTGGCAATGTTGTAGCTCCAAGGCTTTTAAGTGAGGAGATAAAGGGAATTAGAAAAACACACGTTTGACGGTGAAAAATATCACAGCGTCATACGGTCACAAAAACCGCTTCCATGCCTCAGGGAGCCATACGCACGTTTCAACTGACGAAAGAGAGGATTAAATCGCTCGTATTGAATCGGGTGTAGCAGGCGCCATTGCACCTCCCCTCAGACGCACACGGATATCGACACCCATTGATTCGGCGAAAATAAAGGCATGGTTAGATGCACGCACAAATCTCTTCCAAGTGAACGCACGGAGATATTCGAGAATTCGCCCGTTGGGACATGGGGAGGGGGGGGTGGGGTCGGGGGGCGGAAGGGGTTGATGGGGGAAAGGAATATGCTGCGAGAGGGAGTGATAATGTTTCGAACGAAAAGCGACTCGCGTCATTTCGGATGGAGTGCAGATCGGATGCGAAAGAGGCGTATTTTTACCGAGGGCCAGATTTTTATTCGATAATCAATCGAAAAAGTGGAGGAAGTAAAAAAAATATTTCGATTTTCAAGGAGAATTGAATCCGGAAAAAGAGGAGTTGTTGGAATGTTCCAGAGTTTCTCCGGGACGTTTAAAAAAATTATAAAGCATGATGGTAAGTGTAAAATGTTAAAATTATGAGAAAACGTTTCCGGCGTAACTTTGTGGAATAGTTTAATATGCATATTGAAAAATCACTTGGTAATTCCACACTTTATTTACGAAAAAACCGACCCAGGTTTTGGAAACTCAGTGCCATTTTCGAGGTTTTTTTCAACCTTAAAAATGGCACGTAGTTGCCGAAACCTGGGTCGGTTTTTTTAGTAAATAAAGTGTGGAATTTACCAAGTGATTTTTCATTATGAATGTTAAAATTGTGATTACCAAACGTACCGAAACGATTACCGATATTTTGATTTTTTCTGAAGGTTTTCAGACCAGTAGATTGAGCTTCAACTTCGTTCGAGAGCAAAAACATAATACACCGCAAGGCAACGATAGGCAATTATAAAAAATGGCGATTTAAAAAAATAATTTTGTCGAGCCAAGATAATAATTTTGTAATGATTTTCAAAAGTGTAACAAGTCTAAAATCTTACTGCTTGTAGTATTTATTATAAATTCAATTTTTTTCACAGATGAGTACTTGAATAGGTCTCTGGCTGTAAACTTTTCCTAATACACAATTTTAGAGTGCGTTTATTATAAGACGCCAATACCCCATCAACGGCGAAAAATGAGTTAACATTTTACTGACGGTGTACATCAAATAACTCGTCGTATGTGCAACAAATAATAGGCATATTGAAGCATGAAATTTAACATGTGAGCCCACTTTCGAATAACAAAATTTTTAACCACAACCCTCCATTACATAAGCAATGTAAAAATTACGATATTTTCTCATTTAATATACCTTTAATTCACTTCAATCTATTACGCAACACAATGCCAATATAGAAATATTTAAGAAAGAACAATCCAACGATGAGTGACTTTGAGGGGAATCTATTCGATGATGCGCAATAAATTAACCTAGGTCTCAACGACAGATAGTAGGTACTATTTTAAAAATTAATTTACTTCATTGAGTACCATTGCCTGTGATATTTGCAGATCAATATCGTATCTCTAGTACATGGTTAAAATCGATTACATTATTTTTTTCAGCATCGTAGGATTCATTATGCTTGCTTTTTCAGTGTGACAGCCGAAAAATTGGGACTATGTTGCTTATTTAGTAGATATTAGCGATTTATTTTACCTGCATAAAATAATGATTTTCTCGCACCAGTTTTAGGGGGTAAAAACTTCGGCGTCTCTTCTAAAAATTGAAGGCAATGTGCAGCCAGATCCAAGACTCTCAAGATCACCCAATTACCACAAAGAACTTGACAGCACCTGGGAAGTCCGATGAACACTGAAAGCTTTGAAATAATTCTTTCGGTCAGTTGTAGTTTATTTTTAATCGACATTTCCGCACTTTTAGCTCCGACCGAGTGGTTATGCAATGAAAAAAGAGAAGATTTCACTTCCTGATTTGGAAAGACACTTCCGATTGGTAAACCCTCCCTACCACCTTGTTCGGGTGTCAGGGAATATAGTATAAGGGGGGTGGGCAGGTCAACAGTCACTCCACTCCAAACTGACTCTCTCTCCACTCCACCTCACTCAGGGCCGTATTTATAGTCGTTACCCAGCAGTCCCCTTATCCATCCCCTACCCAGCAGGCCCCTTGAATTGGGCGTCCTATAGTAAAAATTAAGGGAGATGCTAGGTAGGGGATGGTTGGGGGATAGATCTGGTAACTAAGGACTACAAACGGCGGGAAATGGAATTCGCAGCTCAAATGTTTCAGTGGTGACGCTCGTGATCAACATGGATACGGATACATTAAGAGCCAGACGCCGCATGAAAACTATTGAGATGACCGCTCGACGTGCAGATATCTTCAACGGTGTGGAGAAGAAGATTTTGTGTGACCTGGTGTAGAAGCATAAAGATATAGTGGAAAGTAAGAAAACGGACGCAGTTTCCTGCCACAAGAAGAAGAAATTGTGGGAAAAAATATGCTGCGAGTGTATATGAACATCCTTGGAATGAGTCCGGCGTCATATCAGATTTTCATCGATTAAGAGCAAATCTCACCGTTGTTTTATTAACACCAAATCTTCGAAATTATTAATTTAAGGCAATGCACGTTCATTAGAGTCAGTTTAGTTTTTTCTGTTGTGTTATTTTTTCGATAAGTGTGGAGCATGCATCTCCTGCCAGAATTAGGAGAGGCTAAGGGGGCTGCTGGGGGTGGAAATTTGACCATGAATACCGTTTTTGACGAAGGGGCCTGCTGGGGGCTGTGGGACTGCTAGGTAACGACTATAAATTCGGCCCTCACTCTTGCTTCCCAATTTCCTTCCTTCAAAACCACTTTCCATTTTATACCCCTTCCTCCCCCCCACCAAATCATCCTTTATTTTTATTTTAACCCCTGACCCCCTTCGCATCATGCCAGAGCAAAAACGAAGTCACCGGCGAAAAGGCGTTTTATTTCCGAAAATCGTGAAATGGGCTCCTCCCACCAACCCTACGGCACTCAATATCACATCCTACCCCTTCTTTCCTTCCCAACCTCTCTCTCTCCATCTCTCAATCAGCGACGCAGGATACAGAGCGATACAGCATCTATAGCAACATGATTCAGCATCAATAGAAACCTGGGATATCCGCTGCCACATCTTACTTTCTACCCTTATTCCTGTATCACACGATCGTTTTTCAGGGATAGCTCAAATGATAGCTCAAGGGATAGCTCAAATGATAGCTCAAGAGATAGCTCAAATGATAGCTCAAGGGATTGCTCAAATGATAGCTCAAGAGATAGCTCAAATGATAGCTCAAAGGATAGCTCAAATGATAGCTCGAGCTGTCATTTTTCCGGCCACACGATCATTTTTTCTGTAGGTGCTCGCATAATTGCCGGGAAATCTTTCTCGTTTACCGAGCTCGTTCGCTCAGAAGTCACTTGCGGCGACACAATCGAGATTTGCTTCCCTTCGCTCTGATTGGCTGAACTTCAGTACGTGTTCAGGGACGGAAAAAGGGACAGGACCAAATGATGGAAAAAATGATGGCAATCCCTATCATTGCCGCTATCCCTGAAAAATGATGACGTCAGAGCTGTAGGGAAAGCTATCCCTTGAGCTATCGTTGGAGCTATCCCTTAAAAATGATGGAAAAAATGATCGTGTGATTCAGGCTTTAATCTAATACATACAAGTCCACCGCCATCTTTCCTTTGATGTGAGATAATTATAAACAGCGAGGGTGAATGCAAATAAAAAACAACAGCACCATTAAAGCCATGGTTGTATTTCTTAACAATAACTAGGGAGATTAAGGGCCGAATTTATAGTCGTTACCCAGCAGTCCCACAGCCCCTAGCAGGCCCCTTCGTCAAAAACTGTATTTATAGTCAAATTTCCACCCCCAGCAGCCCCCTTAGCCTCTCCTAATTCTGGCAGGAGATGCATGCTCCACCAGGGGCCCCCTTATCGAAAAAATAACGCGACAGATATAACTAAACTGACTCTAATGAACGTGCATAGCCTTAAATTAATAATTTCAAAGATTTGGTGTTAATAAAACCACGGTGAGATTTGCTCTTAATCGATAAATATCTGATGTGACGCCAGACTCATTCCAAGAATGTTCATATGCACTCGCAGCATATTTTTTCCCCACTATTTCTTCTTCTTGTGGCAGGAAACTGCGTCCGTTTTCTTACTTTCCACTATATCTTTATGCTTCTACACCAGGTCACACAAAATCTTCTTCTACACACCGTTGAAGCTATTTGCACGTCAAGCGGCCATCTTAACAGTTTTCATGCTGCGTCTGACTCTTTGTTTATCCTTATCCATGGTGATCACGAGCGTCACCACAGAAACATTTGAGCTGCGAATTCCATTTCCCGCCGTTTGTAGTCCTTAGTTACCAGATCTAACCCCCAACCATCCTCTACCTAGCAGCTCCCTTAATTTTGACTCTAGGACGCACAATTCAAGGGACCTGCTGGGTAGGGGATGGATAAGGGGACTGCTAGGTAACGACTTAAATGCGGCTCTAAATCACCAATAAAAAGTCTACTAATGGTTTAAAATCTTGCTTACCCATTGAATTTCATTCGAGCTGGAAATAGAATCATAAATGGTACACATAATCCATCAATATGGGGAAACCTACCCTGATCTCTCTTTTGCCTAGTAAAAAATTACATAATTTCACAAAATTACGAACGAAGTCAAAGTGAAGAATATTTCCACGAACAAATGGATTAGCTCATAGGAGAGAAGAAATGGAGAGCTTGCAGTTAACAAATACTCTGATGACGGCTCATGATAATTCTTATCCAGACGAAATCTAATATTCATTTCAGCAAATATGCCCGAAATTTAAAGGAAAGAAAGACTTGAATCAAATATATTACGAGTGATTATGGTAGTATTATGCATAAAAAAAGAAGGGTGGAATATAAAATTGAATTTCACTGAATCGAAGTGAAATTTTTCACATCGGCTTATAATTATTCACAGATAATAGAGTCCTAGGACATACTTTATTTCATTTATATGCTGGATTAATTCATTTAAGAATCTCTATGCCCTGCTCAAGTGTGGATATCGCCGGTGGCGTCTACATCCGGGCATCGTGGCCTCTCCAAGAAGCTCCTCCATTTTTCCATCCGGTCTCACTGATGGGCGGAAATGGAGAGAGAGATGGACAAAAGGGGACACGTTTAATTTCCTTCACTTCCTACGTCAGTTTTCCCACCCATTCAATAGTACTAGCGGAATGAGGGTTGGCCGGGCTCTGTCCAGCTCACGCGTCATTTCATTTGCCTTCGTCAAACACCAACCCTATCATCGCGACATGGTGACGAACTAAATGAAGTGAAGAGCGGACGCCGTCGTGGGATTCAAATTGAAAAAATACGATTTCCGTTTAAATTATTACTGATCTCTCCTCTATTTCTCTCTCAGGCCTCCCGGAAATAGCTTGAGCAGCAGGCAAGAGTTTATTCAAACTACAGTCAGTCATACCCAGAAGAAACAGAAATGCCTTTCCCTACCGCGGATTATCTCTTACATCTTTACTTAAGGTGGTTCCACCGTAAAATGACTTAAATGTCATTTTATTTATATTCTGTTTATTGTAGAAAACTTTGTCCGCTATCTGATATGAATAACAAAATAATACCTTTACACGCTATTTTATTCTATAATTGAATTTAAAATTACATGGTGTTCAATGGGAGTATGAGGGAAAAACGGGGGAAATTAGTATTTTTCCATAAAATAAAAATGCCATTTTCGTGGAAAACTGTCTCTCTAAGAAGGAAATAATCCAGATAAATTGAATAAAAATTTAATATAGGCTTCTTACCACCTTATTTTTCTAGTCACTGAAGAATTAATACCGTATTTGAAGTCAAAATGCGGTAATTCGTAGGATATGACGCTGCAGTCGGCTCCTATGGCTGGAAAAAAGTGCTCATTTAAAATACATTCGTTGAATAATCTGCATATTTTGTACCTTACTTTTGGGTTTCTATAGTTAACGCATTTCATCAGCGAAAGCAGGATTTTTTGGACAAAATATAAAAAATGTGGAATTCAGTATTTGTTTTGACTCACACAGTCGCGGCGGAACATCTTTAAGGTGTCCCTAGTTTAAAATTTGGGGTAAACACGGAGTCAACTAAGAGTTAGAGTCCATTTCATGGCCTCATTCAACTCCAAATGAAACGGACTAAGTAAATATGGGGAGAAGGACATAATGGGAAAACAGGAGATGAGAAGCGTCAAAGAAGACGTTGGAGTTGGTTTTACGGCAGTGGGTATTGAACACGAGGTTTTTCCGACTCTAACAATGCCAAGTCAACATTATCACGAAGGAAGTTGATACTTCTTTTTAATTTGGGGGGGAGGGGTGTTTACATCACGGATTTTCCCGGGTGATTCTTTCCTCGTCAGCTAAATACACACAGAGGTAGGCAGACGCAATAATTGCGCCAAGCGATCGACGTTTCTCAAAGTATGCTATCCTTCCGAGAAGCACTTCTTGAAAGAAAGATTTAATCACATTCGGCGATGATTTGTGCATTGATGGCAATTTTCTCGCTCTCAATAAAAGAGAAAACACTTAATATGTCACTTTCAATTATTTGTGTTCGCATACATTTTGGGATCGTATGTATGCTTCTACATGATTATGATGAATGAATAAATTCATATTTGCTGAAATTTATGAGAAACTTCCCATCCCATTCTCTAGAAAAATGTATCTCTTAAAAAAATCATGAATATACGTAACGTGGAACTGACGCAGGTAGGGGGAGGAGGGCTTGATGCGGAAAAGGGTGCCAACATAACTGCATTTAACCTGAGAGGGCGGGAAATTGCCACCTGCTTGTTTCACGACTAGTTTTACGATCCAAACAAAGCTACGTCAAATTTCAACGATGGTGTTTACAATCCATCGGAGAAGCCCATTTATAAGCAACGAGTTGAAAGCTGTAGAGAGGATTTTAATTGGTGTGAATAACAATTAGAGCATTTTGAAGATGAAATCGGTGATATCTACATCTACCAAGTACCGTGCAAGCCACCACTAGGGTGTGTGGCACGGGGTGATTCCACACCAGGCATGCAGCACTCGTCCCAGCACAAATCAGAACCTCGCACGTTCCCCCTGGCGCTAGGCGCAGACACCAAAAAGCAGTCAGGAGAAGTGCGCAGTCCAACCGGAAACTGGGAGAGTGATACGTAAATGAACATGCAAACATGCAGAACAATGCTATACACGCATCTAGTGGTTAATATTACTAATACTGTTAATTCATGAATGCTCAAGATGCTACTTCATTCAGAGAACAAAATAAAATAATGCCGGACATATCAAGCGGTGTGAAGTGTTGGTAATGATACTATGTTATTAAGCACAAGTGAAAATTCTACTCTACCTGTTGAGGGTGGGAGTTTTATATGATTGACTAATCGCTACTATTATGATCCCTTATTGTACTTGGGAAAAATTAAATTTTAAATCTATGTGTTCTGCAATCAATTTCCATTATCTTATTCCTGTGATCGCTTCTACCGTAGAACGTTGGCTATAGCAAAACATGTTGAACGTGCGGCAAAAACTTTTTTGTCAGACGGTCAACCAACATATACTGCTCCGAATTCACGCAAAAGATTTAACCTGTATTTCTCCCTTCGATCAGTTAGAAATTTCCACCCTAATTCCTTATATGCGACCTTGGGCAACCCTGGTAGTAAAACGAAGTAACTGTCTTATTCCCATATGCGGAGAGAGTTTTTAATCAATAAAACTTACCACAGGATGGTGTTCTTCTGCGAAACTTGTACCAAATTTCTATACTATAGGATCGTGGAGTAAATAACGTGCATGCCTTCAACTGCAACGTAGAGTTTTCAATCATATAGAGAAGCTGAAATTTTAATAGGCTACCGATACCTCCGACCCCAGAATCACTAGGTAGGTACTCTTGTTTTGTCATTTGGCTTCATTTTTTCTAACCGTCGCATCCGTTTTCGCTGTTGAGCCACATGTGCATAAACGAAGTCCTCTGCGCATGACTTGAGAGGAAATAGCAACGAGAAGATGCACATGCACATTAGAACCAGTTCATTAGCGGGAGTGGAGTTGTTATCTGTGATCTCGAGGGAAATTCTGGTCGCTTGTGGCCGTGCTGACAATCATCTGTCGAGGCTCTGAAATTGTACACCCTGTCACACACAACATTAACTCCTCACCGGGCGACTCTGCGAAACTAACAACAAAGTCTGCTTGAAGTTTTTTTTTGTCGCCACTGCTGTGATATTTACGATTATGGGTCCACGAAGCGAAAAATAAGCCCTTTTCAATCCCGACTCTTCTCTTTTTCGAATAAATTTTTCGTCACGCGTGGCACGAGAAATGGAGCTTCCCCCCCTTTCCACTACCCCCCTTCAACCCCCCTATCTCCCTCCCCCAGCATCGCGTCACTGAATTCTTTTCCCGCGATCCGATTGTTTCCGCTTTTCCACACGGCGTGGTGCGCTCGTCACCGTCATTTGTTACTTCGCTCTCGCCCTGGCGGTTTTTCCGATTCTCATGGGAATGTAAATGGGTGCAGACACACAACGAGACGAATGCGCCCCCGTGCGGTTTTTTGAAAATTTAAAAACGGAGAATATGTAACATACCTATATATGCATGGCTTTCCCCACTCCTCTCTCTCAAACACACATTAATATATGCATATATATTCAGGCGTTCCACGCGTCATATATATACTGGATTTATTCACGTGGAGCACACCACGCATTCAGCGGTGAGCGAATTCTAGTCACTGACTCTCTCCTGTATGAGTCAGCAATGGTGGGTGCAACCACTATTTATTTCTTTCAGTCAGAGAATATCTTACGTCTCCTTCTTGAACCAATATAAATGAATAAAAATATTGCCTGTTCCTCACGGTAAAATTTTCGGTAAAACATTTTATAAAATCGACTAATTTTATAAAAATGAGCTTGCTAACGATAAAACCGTTTTATAAAACCTAGTTTAATAAAACGATTTACGGAATACGACAGGTTCTATTTCCATAAAACCGTTTTATGCGACAACCAATGAGACGTTCCTCTCATAGCGTTGATAATAATCTCGTATCCATGGAAAGCCGAACAAGGAAAACGTAAACAAACATGGCTGGAATTTCATGGAACGTTGAGGCAGTGTCCATCTTGTTGGAAGAATATGTTAGAGCCTTATCACCGTTGAGTGTGATCAGAAAGTAAGTAAATAAACAATACATATAGCTTTTAACCTGACAGCCATCCAAAAGAGAGTGCATTTATCACTTCCCGTGTTCGCAAAGCGTCTCATAGATGGCAGGACATTGCGATTTTATGAATAGTTTTACCGTGAGCAAGCAAGTACGTTTTACGTACGATTCATAAAACTTTCAATAAAAATTTTTATAAAACTCTTTTATGGAAAATTTTACCGTGAGCAACAGGCATTAGACATGTTAAATCTACGGCCGAAACTCGGCAGCTAAACAGAATCAGGCCAAAATCTCGCTGACATGCCAAGATGAACGCTAATGATTTTTCTTCGTGACAAGCTCACCGCTATCGCGAGAGTCCACCGGGTTGCAGGTGGTGGGTCGACTTAAAGATATATAGAGGTTAGCTGTGAAATAAGCATGTTTACTCGACAAATAAGCTGTGGTTGACAGTAAGCGGCGGTATCTATGGGGTGTAGGATGTCATCCTTTGGTGCGATGGCTCACCAATGCTTCATAAACCCGTAAAGATGCTCTAAAAGAGAGGTATCAGGCGTGATGTTGTGGAATTTAAACATAATATAGAATTTAGAAGATTTTCCACGGATAAAAACTTATTCAACCCGGGTTTCGATACACTGCATCATCATCATCAGGTAACGATGATGCAGTGGTGAGTGCAGATGACCTGATGATGATGCTGTGCATCATAACCCGGGTTGATTAAATTTTTATCTGCGGAATATTGCATCTTCTAAATTCTATATTACGTAAAGATGCTAATAGGCAGAGCCATTAACCCACAGGAGGTGGCAGTAGTCCTCATTTGCTTTAAATTAATCTGCAAAGCTTTTTGATAAGTTAAACAGATTTATTTGTAGCATCTATCAAAATGGGAAAATGCCAATGGAATTTAAAGAAGAATGTAATCAACCCAATTTTAAAAATAGAAAAATCCGAGAGAACCAAAAACGTCAGAACAAATAGCTATACTTTTTTCGTAGATTTTAGCAGTTCATTTTCATTTTGGTAAGTTTATTTTGGATTTCTGCGATTAAAGTAAACTTTTTTAGCAACAGTTTCGCCGTGCTATTCTGCCGGATTCGTCAGGCATTCTAAATCAATAATGAAAAATAAATAATCAAACTTAAGCGGTTATTACAAGGGACTGACGGAATTGCGATATATCGTATGGATTACTACTAGCGCCAATTGTTTCAGGCGCATATGGAAAAATAATTATGCGTGAAAAAGATAAAGATTGTATGCTTTTGCCATAAATCTTTTATTTTTTGTGAAAAAATGCTGTGTTACTCCTTTTGTTGTAAGACGTTTATCAGCGTCCATTTAAAATACGCCTGGGACCACACGAGACATCGCCATCGCAACCGTAAGTAAACAAAGAAGATGGCCGAGAAAGTACACTGCGAAAACGCCAAGAGAAGGACTGGACGGCATTATTATCGCTGCAATCTAGTTCCAGAACTTTTCAGGATGCAGAATTGATTATACAATTACCTTTTTAAGTTTCCCCTGAGAAATAAATAGGTAATTTCCTTCTTAAATCTGCGAGATATTCAATTAAAGAGTATACCTGTCGCGCTGTCGCGCTGATAGTTAGCGCCTGACCGCTAGAGTGCTCTGAGTGAAATGTATAACCATTGGTGTAATGCAAGTGTCAGACCCTTGGGTTATTATGTACAGTATGATTAATTAATACTTGAGTTTTTCAAAACTTCCTTTTAGTTTTTAGTTACTTCCTGATACGTGGAAAAAACTTTTGAAAAACTAAAGTATTAATTTATCATGCTGTACATAATAACCGCTTAAGTTTGTTTATTTATTTTTCATTGTAGATTCAGAATGCCTGACGAAGTCGGCAGAATAGCTAGGCGAAACTGTTGCTAAAAAAGTTTAGTTTAATCGCAGAAAAACAAAAAAAAACTTACCAAAATAGTCATACTGCTCATTCGTCTAAAATTCGGACCAGAACTATCTACAGGAGGCTGAAGGAATATTTCTGGGGGAAGAACAATTCCGTTTTCAGGAACGGTAGGGAAACGGGAGAATCCATTTTAGCCTCGAGACATGTACTAGAAAAGGGTATTTAGAAGGACCAGCCCTCATATTTTGGTTTCGTCGCCCTAGAGAAAGCATTTGGAAATGTAGATTAGAACAGAAGCTTGACTACAATAGAGAGCATTTAGTGTCGGCGGAGTGTTATTAAATGACAAAATAGCTGTAGGTACACTATATGAAGAACAGATGGAAGTGGTAAATTGTGGTGGTAATGCTGTGAAAGCAGAAGTAAGGAAAGTAGTACGACGAGGATGTGCTTTTTCTCTCTCATTATTTTCAATATCTAGATTTAAAAGAAAATATATGAAGTAAAGAAATAACTAAAAGCAGGAGTAAAAAACGCGAGGAGAAAAAGTTAGTACATTATGCTTTTCTTATGATATAGCAATTCTGGCCGAGCTGAAGGAATATTCATCAAGAATTCTGAATTGCATGGACTAAACTATCGGAAAATTCTACTTGAAGGTTAATTTCGATAAACCAAAGGTCACGGTCTGAGGAAAAAATCAAGAAGATTGAATCACCGTCAAAGTTTTGGCAGCGAAAGCTTGCGCCAGCAGAAGAAGAATTTTGCCAACTGGAGAGCAGGATCACCAGCGACGGAAGAAGCAAATAAAAATATAATGTGGGCAGAATAGACCAAGAAAAGAAGGCATTCTACCAGAAAAGATGTTATGAATTCAATATCATAAAAGCGCATAAATTGGCTGAAATATCAGAATGGTTGGATCATTGAGAATTCCCAATGAGCCGTTCTAGAGTATCCATACTCTACACGCGTCAATCTCAATACTCATGGTGGATCACGCCATATTATTTTCATTTCGTAATTGTTTCACTGTATACGTTAGAAATGTTATCTTCTGAGAGCGAAAAACTTGGAGTACTCATATCTCTCTTTTCCGACCAATCATACATAATTCAAAAGAACAAAACTCCCTCCACTCAACATGTATATAAGTGTGGATGCTTTTGAATCTGTACCTGAAGATCACGTGAAGTCTAAACCATGGTCATGCTATATTAAATTTGTTGGAGAAACAAAGCACTACTTTTTAATTCACAAAGATCAAATGGAAGTGTTACTGACCTTTTGCAGCAACTGGGATGGGAAAAGCTTTCAGACCGTCGATTAAAATTTAGACAATCTACTATGTAAGTACCAAACTGGTCTATTCTCTGACGACGTTGGTAATATTTTGCCAAATCCGACATACTACGGTAGATCAGATCTTGAGAATAAAATTAGGGAACTAGACTGCAGAACGGACAGATTAAAAATTTCATTTTTCCCACGAACGATAAGGGACCATAACAACTGCCAATGAGACTTTTATCTAGGTTTGTCGATAGGTAGTGTAACTCTTAGTAGTATTAGTACTCCCTAATACCTGAATCCTTATCTGTTACCTAGTACTAACAGCACGCACACATGTTTTCTACATAAGTCTTGACCCTCTGACCATTTGTGTAGTTGTAAAATACATATATATTAATGGTCGCTCTCCATTGTGATAATATCTGTAGTGTAGTGCATGCTTGTGAGGCTTCGCATCGTGACAAGCATTAGCGAATTATGCTAATGCATAATTAGTCGAGTTACACTAACTTTAGGGTATAGTGTAATGCATGTTGGTGAATACTCACCCCCTGCCACACACCCCTGAGGTGGCTTGCAGGGTATTTTGTGGATGTAGATGATAAGTAAATTCCACAAAGTCACGCCGGATGCCACCAACTTCATTCAAAAGAGATATTCGCGGAAATATAGACGACTTGTATGTATATAATATTGGGTTTTTTTCCCCCGAGGGCTTACAAAATTTACCCCACGAAGATTGAGCTTCCCACGTAAACTACAACAACTTCGAGAACATCCTCTGGTAACATGCCATTTCAATCCCTGGGTAGCTGATAATCGTAAGAGTATGAAAATAGGTGGTACATTTCCCTGGCATAACACGTTATTACATATATTTCAGAGCGAGTTTTATGCTCAAAATTACATCAAGCCGATATTTTCAAGTGAGTGTACCCAGTCGTGAATCGCTCCACTCATGACGCTATTCATACAAATGTTGGCATCATTAATGAAGGAAATTGTTATCTCTTTACTTCTCAGCCCATTTCTCGCATCCCCAGTTCCCTTTGCCAAGCAGCCACACGTCCTTGGGTCAAGAGTCCTCCTCGATATCCCAAAGTATCGTATTACATGGGAGAGAGGTGTGACTACATTTAAGGTATAAAGGGATATGTTTAAGACGGGAGGACAGACAGGGGCCGAGGGGGGTAAATGAGATGGTCTTTGCTCTCCTTCGTGTATTGGGCTATATTCCTCTATCGAACTGATATCTCACGGCTGCCTGCTTAGAAATTCACTGCGGGATTTGAGCATAAACCCAGTATTCTCATAATTCCATTTCGTAATCCTATAATAGTATCATTTCGCGGCCGTTTACCTAATCCAGAGGGCTGCTAGACAGTGAATTGTACCAAAACTTACGAAGAAGCACAATTAAATAGAATAGTATGCGAGGGATATAGCAAAAGAAAAGGAACCTATCCGTTAATTAAAAGCCATCTATTGAACGTGTACGTGCGAATATCAAGCAGCTCCAAACCACCTCCGCCATCTTTACATTTCATTAAAAAATAAAGGGAATACGCTGGCTGGTGGGGGAAGACGTGATATTATTTTGGGTGCAAAGTTCTTCTGCGACGGAGTTCGTAATTATCATCCTCTTGGTGCATTTTTATATATTTTTTTGAGCGCGATGAGATATATTTGTGTGGCTCACTCTCTCGGGAGAGAACAAAAGACTCGCGCGCGCCGCTTTCCTCTTACTCGTGCAGCCGTTTATATATTTTTTCGTCACCCTTACAATTTTTTATCCAAGTTTTCTTCTTTTTTGTAATATCTTTTCATAAATATTTCGTTCCGACTCAGAGTGAGAGAGAAAGAGATGGAGAGAGAGAGAGAGAGAGGGTATACACATGAATTGAGACCACGCTCACCCATTTTTTTGAGAAGTTCATTAACTCTCGAATATTTCTCCCCAGCGACACATACCTATACACATTGCGTACTTCATTACATCTGAATACCCTTCAGGCGGCAAAGAGGGTTAAGGGGCGGGGGAGGACTCCGAAATCCGCCTCAACCTCACGCAGAGGAGTCGTCCTTAATGTAGGGTTTTCCAAATTAAGGGAATATTTAAGGGGTATGGGGGCACGTGGTTGCGGGTAGGGTTGGTGTGGAATTAAAGATTAAAATGAGGGAAAGAAGGAATTTCACGGAGGGGGCACAACATGGAGTCACACACACACACAAACACATTAGCACATTTATAAACACGCACGTATACCAACGCATAAGTGGAGAAATAGGGCGGGAGGGATGTGTTTTTTAAATTTCGAATCATGAGCGAGGAGTTTTAGCGGGGCATGGAGTTAGAAACTGTTCTACAAAATAATAATAGCATTTAAATCACGGACTATTGCCCTTTTACGACAGTAAAATTCATGTCGTTCATACAGAAATCACCATCAATAATTTACATGCATTCATTTACATGCATTTGGAACCAAAGTTGTATAAAATCCTACCTAATACAGTTTTAAAAAACTAATTGTTTTGGTAAATACATAAAATTGATAAAAAAATGGAAAATAACTCTTGATGATATTGAAACGTTATTTTAAAGGGTCTGTATATTGTGTACATTATGCTTACCTTCATGTGTGTTGTACATTTTATAATTCATATTTTACAGTTACTACGGTTGTGAATTTATTTTGACGTACATTAATTCTTTCAATGTTTTTCTTTATGTAATGAGTATTTTTGGTTCTATGTTTTTTTTTATTTCCGAATTTAAGAATTTTGAAGTTAGCCTAAATACAGTCAAAAAACCTTATAGGATATCTTACTTCCCTGAATGGAAATAATTACCTGTAATAACATATATATAGAAGAATAAATATTATTATTATTTTTCATATATTGCTCATAGTAAATAAATAAATAAGTATATGTGTGCATATAAATTCATCACAACAACCATGGATACTATAGGATAACAGACTCCCAACTTTGTCTTGATACCTTTTCGAAGCTGCCAACCGCGGCGCCACTGTCTTATACGAGGCATGGAATCAGTAGATCCCTAAAACTATCACACCTATTTTCTATTGCGTTTTATTATTTTAACTAATCAACGCAACTCACAGACACACGTTAATATAAAAAGAGATTTAATTTATATCACTAACAAATTTCGTTGGTGTCTGTTTTAAGTGAGAATTCCAAGTGTTGTGTAAACAAACTTTACCTCCATGACAACTGGATTGTTTTTATTTTCTTAATTTAAATTAACATTTAGATAATTAATTTAATGCTTGAAAATTTCGCTTTTTCAATTTCAAACTTAGGGGAATTACGGGTAGTTATGGAAGAAGCTAATGGTTTTATTCGTCAAATGATAATGTTAACGAATATGAAACAAAATCAATAGCGACGGTCTGGGTAACGAGCGTAGTTAACGAGTATTTGATTTCGGTAATACATACTTTCAATTATCGCATCAAAGAAATGTACATCACATAGAGGAGAAAAACCAAAACTGTCAAAAGAATTAAGAGGTCTGCAATGGATATACATAGGTAATCATCAACATCGACCATGCCTTGCTATACGGTAAAGTGTAGAATACAAGAGAGTACTTACATTAGTCTTAAACATGCTTTCTGATCTTCACACCTAAAATGTTGTTCTTTCTCGCGGTTACGGAATACCCATTGGGAGCATCCAGAAACAAAATAAGATCTCTTAAGATTAATTTTTCGTTGAGTCATCAATCTTTTTCTATACCAACAATCGGAAATCCCCACAAGCCGCTATTTGTAAACAAAGTGATTTTTAAACAACATGCCTCCAAGTCCTCACTAAGCCACCTAACGAACGGCTTAAAACATTAAACGCATTAAACCCAAAAAACAATGAAAGCGCACTGAACATGGCGGTGCTGACAACAACACTTCATTTTATTTTGATTTTAAAAGCACCTAAATTTACAACAAACGACAACCAAAAACATAAATAGCAACAAAGGTATCTAGGTAACTTGAAAAAATTGTATGTATATAACTATGTATTAAAATAGTAAAACATATTCAATTGATGCAAAATACGCCCAATAATTTTCATTGTAACCCTGAAGAAGTATGCATTTAAAAATGCGAAACGTCGGCAAAAAGAATAAATAATTTACAAATTAATAGAGCTATATCTCCGGAAATAAGAAAAAAGTACGTATTAAAGAAAGAGGTCATGAATAGGAATCATATAGATATAGAAAATTAAGAAAATATGATTAAAAGAAAAGTATACTATAAACAGTATTGCAGAATGTGTAACGTAATCAACTAATATAATTTTAAATAATCAAGACTGCAAATATTGCATTTTAAAACACCATAAAACAATACAAGGAGGAATGAAAAATATCCGCAGCGTTACAATGATTATTATAATCACTTGCAAACATTTGTAGGACGAATTACTGGCGGAGAGCCTTGTTAAAGTTGACTCGTTCAGGAATACTGTCATGGCGCATTGCTTGTGATATTGACTGTGGTACCACGAATTCGGAGGAAATGAATACTCAACATTGACCCGAAAAACAGATGGAGCTAATATATTCTCTAATATTTTGTATTTATTTGTGGAAGAAAATGAGCTTCCGAGTTTGAGCTGGTGAATATTTATAATTTTTGAAAGACATTTTATGATAGATAAACAATTAATAGGTAACAAAAATAATAAAAATTGAATACACACATAAAACTACAACAATGCAATTGAAATACTTGCTAATCAAGTTAATGGAATCAGGTTTATAAATGGGAGTGGCAATTAACTCGTATTAGAGGAAACGGATTTCTTTTCTGGATATTATTAGCCATATGGATACTTTCGGACATGTAATTTTGACCAGTAAAAAGATAAAATAAAAAGATTCACCGATTGTAATAACCTTCATGACTTTGTTTTGAGCTTAGTCCCTTTTTGTCTCAACTACGTTCGGCGATCACTTGTGGTATTTACCGGCAAAAACTAAACAAAAGAGTCCCTTAAAGTTCATCGCCAATTTAAGAAGGAAAGATAGAAATATTTGGCTTTGACTAGGAAAGTTTGACTTGAGAGGAGATAAGAACAACAAAATATGAGCCGCACCAAGCCTCAGATATCGCAAATGACCTATCCTTCATAAGCTAGTCATTGCTAACTCTAATGATGAAACCACGCGAGGAATAAGATATCACACCAGGCCACGAGACGCGTGAATGAATTCCGATACACCATACCTACTTGTCTGCTTTCAGACAAAGTATACAAGACCCTACAGCGTTGAGATAGACGGTGAGAAAAGGAAATCCCCTCAGCGTTAAAATGTTGGAATTTCAAACTTTTGTGCCCTTAATTACTCGGAAAATTTACTCGGATAAAACTGATATAAACTGTCCCACGCTCATTAAGTACTCCTGACGACTTCCTTTCGGATAAAAAAGGGACGAGAGAAACACGAAAAAAAAAGAGGAAAGTGCTCTGAGGATCTGAGAATGGATGCAAATACTCGACGAACTTAAATGTGACTTTGGCGAGGGCGTTCAAACGTGGTTGGGGGAAGTGTCAAAAGGAGGCGTTGGGGAAGCGAGGCGATTTACTTTGAGGAAGGCGGTTGCTGTAATGAGCGGCGGAAGAGGAGGGAGTAAGGCGGGTGTGGAGGGGAGACGCTAGGAAGGGGGGGGAAATGATAGCACAGTTAAGCAATGGAGGGAGGGAATTGAGAAAGAGGAGGCGAATGAGGTGATTAAGGCGACACTCGGCGCTTATCTTCCGAATTAGCGTCGCGATAAGTCCCAGAAACACAACTGCTCCAATCTCCTTTTCGCTGGAAAAGAGAAGCTCATCAAGACGCAGCCGCCACCACTAGTGCGTATCTTGGAGGATTTTAGGGGAGTAGAGATAGGGAGGGGTGAATGGCAGCGGAATAGATATGGATGAAGAGAAAAATATATGGGGAATATATTGATTGAAGAAAGCAAAAATTTTACTGTCGTTTTCCGCGGACAATAAGAGGCCATAATAGTTACAGTTATCTATGTATAAATAAATAATATATATATATATATATATATATATATATATATATATATATATATATATATATATATATATATATATAATGTCACTGTTTTATTTATGCATATATATATATATATATATATATATATATATATATATATATATATATATATATATATATATATATATATATATATATATATATATATATATATATATAATATGTCTTGGTAGAAAATCGCTCTCGGCGACGATGCACATGCATAAATAAAACAGTGATACACTAAAAAAACACAGAAACATGCAAAAAGGACACACACAAAAGAAAACTTGTACGTTTCGACGTCAGGACGCCATCGTCAGCGGTAGAAGAATGATGATGAGTCCGCTCCTAGGAGCGGACTCATCATTCTTCTACCGCTGACGATGGCGTCCTGACGTCGAAACGTACAAGTTTTCTTTTGTGAGTGTATATATATATTTATACATAGATAACTATATAGATATACATAGATATATATATATATATATATATATATATATATATATATATACATACATATATATATATATATATATATATATATATATATATATATATATATATATATATATATATATATATATATATATATATATATAAAATATGCCAAGAGGGTGACCGATAAAAACAGATAAACAAGCGGAAGACACAAATTAAAACTTCCAATATTTCGGTGGTGTTGGCATCCACCTTTCTCATGTTAAGCAATTGTATTTGTCTCAAATAACTCAATGCCTCAATCAATAAGAATTTGCCAGGAAAACCTTAAATCTCACACAAGTATTTTCACAAATACACAAGTGTTGGATTATGTTCCAACAACCCCCACGAAATGGCCTAGGAGTGGCTCAGAGGGTAAAACATACCCTTGTTATGGATGCAATTGCTCTTTACCAAAACCATATTTTTAACTTTCAACAACCAAAAATCTACCTACCAATTTTTCAGGAGATTACTACGAATAAGCCATTGATCGAAAGCCGTAAAATAGCATTTATTAGATCTTTTGTTGGATACACCGATGGCGAAAAATGGTAAAGCTCAAAATCAGATTCCGTCGAAGTATTTCGCAAAATATAAAGTGAATACAGCGGGAGTCCGTATTTGCTGTGAAATACCACGTTGTGATTTCGATTGCCACTCCGAATGATCTTTGCTCTGTTTTACTGGAGACAAATAATTCTATCTTTCTCAACAGAGAAAGCCTTCCCGATTTACAACTGTAAAATACATAAGTTTTAAAAAATTTCGAGTTTATTTAACTTCAACCACTTCTCATTCTTTGCTGTCAGCTGCAGCTTCGTTTTAAATAAAATCTCCCTAAGACTTAAATGACTAAAGTCATGTAATAATAATTTAATTTCACTGAAAAGTAACTCACTCATTTCAAAGACTCTGCCCCCATTGAGAGCCCAAAATTAATACTCCAGGAACAAGGGATTTCAAAGCGAATGCTATTAATGCACCGATAAGGTAAAGATAAGCTCATGTCTCCCGAAGCCGTTTCCAAGGAAGAGATTACATAAAGGGATCTCCTTCTCTCGCCTAATGCACCCGAAGAGCGGAGATGAGCAAGTTCTGGCTGAGCACGGAGCTTCAGATATTGGCCGGGAGTTCATTCGACCATCGCTTGATGCTGGGCAGCTGATAATAACTTCAAGGTACATCTATTTCATGCAGGGTGTGCAGGTAGCGGCCACGCCGGTTGAGCAATTAGGACACGAATCCGCCGACAATGCATATAAACAATGCAACGTGGAAGTATTCAGCTCCTGTGGCGCATCAACGCGAACTATAACTTCCTTAGTAATCTCAAACGGTTACATTCGTTAACTTTTAGGTATCGTAATCCAAACGATTTAATGAAGTATATTGCTTAAGTTACTGAAATTGGGTATCTACGTAAACTCATTCAACTATTGATGAAGGATTCCAGGGAGTGGTGGAATATCGATGTCGATTAAAATTTAGACTCAATCAATTTTGTAAGTTCCAAACCGGTCTATTCTCTCTCGACGTTGATAATATTTTACGAAATCCGACATACTACGGTGGATCAGATCATGAGAATAAAATTAGGGAACTAGGCTGCACAACGGACATATTTAAAATGTCATTTTTCCCAAGAACGATAAGGGACCATAACATCACTGCCAATGAGACTCTTATCTAGGTTTGTCGTTAGGTAGTGTATCTCTTAGTAGTACTCCCTAATACTTGAATCATAATCTGTTACCTAGTACTAACAGCACGCCATACATGTTTTCTACATAAATCTTGAGTCGCTGTCCATTTGTGTAGTTGCAAAATAAATATATATATTAATGGTCCCTCTCCATTGTGATAATATCTGTAGTGTAGTAGTGCATGCTTGTGAAGCTTCGCCACGTGACAAGCATTAGCGATTTATGCTAATGCATAATTAGTCGTAGTTACACTAATTTTAGGGTATAGTGTAACATGTTGTGTATAGTGTAGGGCATGTTGGTGAATACTCACCCCCTACCACACACCCCTGAGGTGGCTTGCAGGGTATTTTGTAGATGTAGATTTTGTAGTTGAATATGCGTGGCTAATTTTCCGGGGTCTCCTCCGCGTCGATACATCTTCGTACGACAAGTTTCGCCGGCGTTTCAGTAGGCAACTTCAGGTATGGGAAAGTTAGCCACGCCCATACAACTGTTGTTATCAAGCCATTAAGTTTTTGGCAAGTGATTATTAACTAATTTAATTTCTCCTTATTCACGTCATTCAATAACGATTAGATTATAGCTATCAATCAAAACATGGTATATTGTGCATTATTACCACTTACCAAATCAGAAGAATCCACGGGCAGGTCAGCTTTTTCCTTAGAGTGTAAGTTTATCCTGCAAAAAGGAAGAAGAGAAAAAAGTTAAAACGTTTCACTGAAAATCGTGGCTATGACAGCAAACACATGGTGAATATATAGCTATTTTTCCATAGTAACGTTTGCTCGGATTGATTTAAGGTGGTTTGAGCGAGATATACTTCCCTAGTCATAATGGAGACCATATTCAAATTTCATTTTTATAATTCAGCGTCCGTAAGTAGTATGAAATAAATATTGTAATATTAATGGCGCAAAGATATAGTTATATATGACCCAAATTCTCTTTAATTACATAAATGAAGCTTCATTAGTCTATAATTTGACTCATTTTTTCCGCCGTACGGCTGAATACTCTTAAAAACAGTAGGTTTTTTTGCGATTCCGTAAAAATTACTGTGGTGAGTAATAAATTATTTTTTATAAATTGTTGAGAAAATATGCAATCTACACACCGTTAGTTTTTTGATGAAATCTAGGTGTTTTTTAAATATTTTAAATATTCTCCCTCTGGAGCGCACAGCCATAATCTATCCCTTATGAAACAGCTTGTATTTTTAGACAAATTACTTGAAAAGGAGTTCGTCAATGGGTTGACATTTTTATACCATTGGAAAGATGAGTGTTATTTTCTTAAAAATGAGGTCAAATTCATCAAATTCTAGGCGAAGTGATGTTTCGCTCAAACTAACCTTAACTGCTTTCTTCGTCATGTTGTCGTGGTGGCTAGAGGACTGGTTTTCCATTCAGAGGGCCTCTGTTCGAATCCCAACGATGGCGAAGATATTTCAGAGGGAATCAGGGACATACTGGTGTGGTATGTGAAGAGAACTTTAAGAGTTTAATACCCTGACCGCTGCATGGGACGTTTAACTGTGGACCCAGTGGTATGTTTTCTTAAGAGTGGGCTCATGCAGATACCTGGTATTGGTCAACCCTTGAACGTTTTCTCACCCCTTTAATCTGGAAAACTATCCTAAAAGTGACATAAGTGGTAAATCCAAATCCCGAAATCACTCATCACGTATTTTGCTATACTTAAAATTTCCAAATATTTTGACAGTACTGGAGCCTATGTGAACGAATGGTGCATTTTAATCGTGCATTTGAACTGGGTTTTCACAGAACACTTCAACTGCCGTATTTTCATATCGTAAAATACTCGCATAAGTCCTGGCAGCTGCGCAATGGACGCATTCCGGACTGAAAGGTTCTCTTTCATAAATATAGAGGCCAGTGGAGTGAGTGGGTAGTTTCGGTGCGCCTCTCTACTTTCAAGTAAAGCCGTGTCCAAACTCGTTAGGCATTAGGGAGCATGGATTTGGCTACCTAAATTTTGGGCAGCTAACAGAAAGGGAGCTTGAGTTTGGACGCCCGGACGCCCTTAGCAAGTGTCGCCATCTGCTGAGCTCGAAGGAAACCAAGGACAAGGGAAATACGGAATACGATAATGTTTTGAACATATGACCCTCATGACTAGTGCTGTTTGAAATTTGATTGCGATTATAATACATTTTCTCATTATTTTCGTAGTTTCGCAATATTATGTGGTTAATTCGTAATGTTGAGATTTATATAGTTTGATTCCGTGATTTACAGAGTAAAGGATAACACGTACTTATATCTTTTGATCAATGTGTTTGTATCTTTTTAAGTTCGTGGTTTGTGTCAATGTTTCCTTTTGGTAGATAGCGATTCGTGTTGGACTGAGCAGTTTAGTAAATTTGTGATTGTGTATTTAACCGTGTCTTTTAGCAGTTTAAAGTACGTATTTTTAGTTTTTGTTCATTGTGCTTATATTAACTTTCGCCGCTATGGCAGATAAAGATTCGTGTTAGACTGAGCAGTTAATTGGATTTTTGATCGTGTAGGTAATAGCTTAAATTCGAATTTTCTATTATCCCTGCACTATTATTTCCTTTTGCGTGCATTATTAATAAGTCTGTTTACAGTGATATCCAGCCACCGCATGATGTCCATTAATTATATTGTATTGGGCATCCTTTGGATGTTCATTGGATGCAGCGAAATCCATATGGAGGCCACGAAATGATGTCAAATGGAAATGATGTAAAATAAATCTTAAATAATAATATTAATTACTTCTATGTACAATTTACCAATGGTACAGGAGCATCGTATACAGTCATAAAACTATATTTTGCTTACTATAATTTAAGGTTTTTGTTGTGGGTAAATGGGGTTTGAAGACTAACTATTGTGGGAAAGAACTATTATTGCCTGCCGTTTTTTGCGTGTTGTAATTACTTTTTAGTTTCGTTAAAAACTTGCAACATGGTAGACTTTATTTAGACGCGTAGGTGTAGTTTTACGTTAGTTTATATGTTTAGTTTATCCGTCTTCTCCTTTCTAGCTATAATTAACTGTTCGGTTGATTGATTCGTTACTCCCAAAAACGAAATTTTAATTTAAAAAATAGCTAACATGCGCAAGACAATATAAAAAATCTGATTTGTAAACACTCAAAATACTTCCCCGCTATGGCACCTGTATATTCTGTCTCACTCCTTGATATGAAGGTCTCTCTGTCTGTTCGTTGATTCCGAAGATGAAATTTATAACATAAATCAATCGAACATTTATCATTCATTTAATATATTCATAACTCACGCCCTTCCATTCTAAACAAATTACCGCCCCGCCATATTTACTGCAATCCACTCATTCCACTACTTTTCACGCTTTTACCACTCGGAATTATGGGAAATTCAAAATGGTGGCAGATTTAGGAAGGACTTGTTGTTGCCTAAATCCGGCGACCGATTTGGCTGCCCAAATCCGCTCCCTTATGCTGCCTAACGAGTTTGGACACACTTCAAGATGGCGTCCTCCCTAAATTTCCGGATTTAGGTACCTAACTCGCGAGTTTGGACACGGCTTAAGTAGTTTATGACGAAGGATTTCGCGGCGTTCAGTTTTGCAGTCAGGCAGGTTTCCGGGATTCGACCGCGTTGTCATTTTTGGTGGCGACGTTTTACCTACTATACTGTAGCCGTCCTCAGGCCAGGCTAAAGTGGAGAATGCTTCGATAGGGCCGGTATTTATGTTGTACAATAGGGGTGTCTTCCCGCCAGTTCTTCAAGTGACAGGTCCCTGGCTCACATCCGCAAAACGCGGGAAGTGGGAAAGGTCCTTTTTGGGGCTATTGAATACACGTTTTCAAGTGTTGGAAATGGTGTATCCATCTTCCCTATTCAAGTTGTCTGGCCTCTTGATTATTTCCACAGCTTCTCTGATGATTCTTGGGAAATACCTCTTTTCCTTGGCCAGGCGGAGTATTCTCCACTTTAGCCTGGCCTGAGGACGCCTACAGTATAGTTGGTGAAACTTCGCCACCAAAATGGCAACGCAGACGAATCCTGGAAACCTGCCTGATTTCAAGTAAGTACTTTGCGTGAAATACACAAAACATTCAGCCAAAAATACATTTTTTAATTGTTTCCCACGAATTAATATATACCTTTATTAACCTACTTATTTAGATAAACAAGCCCGGCTTTTCCCATCAGACCTGCGGTCTCCAGTGTTATTGCCGCAAGCCATGAGTCGGCGCATACCGTTAATAGACACGTACCATAATACACGGCCTGACAACCAACGCATGGTATTAAGAATTCCCTTGTGCTCATTAAAAGAATCAAAGACATAATAATGTTCCAAAAAAAGTTTTACTCATAAGAAGAAAATCTGACTACTTTTTTGAAGTGATAACTTCTTTTGTGGCCCGTTGGGCACTTTTGGCATCATGGGGGAAAAAGAGCAAACTCGCGTCACGTACCGTACCGCACTTATTGCTTCGGCGACGTACTTCCAATACTGTCGTCAGACGGCAGCACCGCTGTCCTTACAGTGCGTATAACTGCCACCAGATGGTAGGGCAAGCGGTAAGCAGGAAAAAGTCGGCGTTTAAATCGCGTATCATATTTCCCTGTTCGTATTCTTTACCGAATCTTCAAATTCAAAGGTTATTAGTTACTTTAATCTTTAATTTACTTCATAAGCCAATAGTTTCTTTCCTATAATTCCGTAGAAATAGTTATGAAATAAGTCAAATTATTCATGAGAATTATGAAAATAGCATGTGAGAAAATTATGAAAATGAGGAAATGGTGATTGAAGTGGTGATAACCAATGATGATGAGAATTGTTAATTATAATAATTAGAATAGAAATATAATTAACATAAGAGATATAAATGAGTGTTATATTATTCAGATGCATTAACAATACCTTTTTTTCAGATAAATACTTATTTTGTCAACAAAAATAAAATTTACATAAACGGAATATTCATTTGAAAAAATTATTGTACTTTATTCTCCTTTTTTATTCAGATTTATTTGGGAATATAAATCGGTCAAAGAAGTTTTCACTTCCAGCGTGTGGTCCTAAGAACACCCAATTTTTTTTTTACTATGGAAACTGCTCGTTTTGTCACTTAATGATGCAAAGTGTCAAGCTATATTACAGAAATTGTTTATTTTTAAAACATAACAAATGAAAAATGATTCTTAAAAGTAGGGCGTGGGAATTATTGCCATAAACTTCAAGCATATTTTCCTATAAAGTGATTTAGAGCGAGATTTTTTCCAGTTCCATAGATAACATACTCGAATTTTAATTTAGAAATACGTATCATGTACCCACGTACAACATTTCAAGATGAACAGAATTAGTTTCGAGACTAAAAAATAAGCAGTGATTTGGAGATTTAGAGCAGATTGGAGCACCAACCATACCACTGGAGCTCTAGGACTGTTTTATGGATTAAAAGGTGTAAATCGTAGGTCTCTAGCAGTGTGCAAAATTCTACTTAGTAAGCGATATACTACGCATACCGATGGGCTTTCATTATAAGAATCAATGTTACTTGCTTAATGGACATACTATGTTTAAGCCGTTAAGCTCACATGAAGAGGTTGGGGTACAAAATACCCCAACTGAAATCTCACTAAAATTTGATAATATGGATAATTTAATTTAACGTAACCCATAGAAGGCACGGGAAAAATTTTCCGTTCATAGCTATTGCTCAGGCTGCCAATATAGTATGCTATTACTTCAACTGATGCTGACTTTATTTGGTGGAATAGTGACACATGTTGGGAGAAATTAATCAATTTGTAATATTCCAGAAATTTCAACGTTACAGTGTCATTGTAAAGGGTCTCCCTTGTTTTATCATGGGAGACCCTATATATGGTATTGGTATATATATATATATATATATATATATATATATATATATATATATATATATATATAATAAAAACACTTGACAGGGGGTGGGGAAAGAAAAGTAAAGAGAGAGAGAGGACTTACTGGACGTTTCGGGCATGTAGGCCCTTCTTCAGCTGTAGAAAATTGAGAAGTACCGCTCCAAGGTAGGGGAAGGGAAGCGGGGAAAGAAGGGAAGTGAGGGGAAGTTGTGGTATAGGGGAGGGGGGACGGGGATGGGCACTGGTGTCGCACCTATATGTCTAGGGGGGAGTGCAACAAAGTAGGGAGGGGTGTGGGTGAACTGGGATGAGTTGAGAATTGAACCTGGCTGTCTAAAAGACTGCAACAAAGTTTCTAAGTTGGGAGGGGGTGGGGGAGTGTAAGAGGGACGGGAAAGGTCACGTGGTGTCGCACCTGGATGTTTAGAGGGGGGGATGATGATGCAACAAAGTAGGGAATTGCGCCTGGCTGTTTAGAGGAGTGCAACAAAGTTGCTAAGTTGGGAGGGGGTGGGGGAGGAGAATAAAAGGCGTCGGAGGAGGAGGGAGAAAGTAAATGGACAAAAATACAGTGCATGATGTTAAGACCGGGAGGGGAAAAGGCGCGACAAAACCAAATAATAGAAAGCTCAGTGTTCCTAAGTTGTGTGTTCTAAGCGTCGGCGGGGAGGGCGTGGAGGATGGTGAGACGGAAGCAAGAGTCGAATTTGAGGTTATGAGTGGAGGCGTGTTTTGGGACTGGGAAGTTGGGCGGGGCGGCTCGGTGTCCGTTTATTCTGATGGACAGGGGATTGCAGGTCTCGCCGATGTAAAAGGAAGGGCAGACCTTACACTGCAGAAGGTATACCACGTTAAAGGTAGTGCAGCTGCCGTGGGAAGATATAGGAAATGGGGTGGGGTTGTTGGGACTGTGGAAAGAAGAGAGATTACATATTAAAGGGCAGGTTTTGCAACGAGGTCTATGGCAGGGAAAGGTACCGGGGATTTCAGGAGGGATCAAAGTGGGACGGGATTGGTGGGGGCGTAGAATATTGTTGAGGTTGGCCGGTCTTTTGTAAGTAATGGTAGGACATTTGGGGATTAAGTCGGAGGTGAGTGGGCTGTCGCTCAAAATGGGGAAAAGTGACTTGAGGATGAGGTTAACTTGGTGAAGCCCCGGAAGGAATGTGGTGCAAAGGTTCAAGGGAGGTTTGGTGGTGGATGATCTAGGGCGAGGAGTATAAGGGGTGGTGGAGGGTAGGATGCGGCGATCAAGGAGAGGGGAGGGGTGCACTGAAACACTTTCTTTCCCTCCGCCCCACCCCCCACGTCCCTTCCTCTGACTTCCTCCTAAATCTTTCCCAACATGTCCTAGAAAAAAATGCCTTCTCCTTCAGAGACCAAATCTTCCTGCAAACGAAGGGCACAGCAATGGGTACGAGAATGGCTCCTTCGTACGCTAATCTTTTTATGGGTCTGCTGGAGGACAATTTTCTATCTTCCCGGTACCTCAAACCCCTATTTTGGGTTCGTTTTATCGATGACATTTTTCTCATCTGGACGCACGGTCCTCAAACCTTGTCCACCTTCCTTTCCGATCTCAATTCCTCTTTTTCTGTCTCATTCACCTTTACCACTTCCAGCACCCACATTACCTTCCTAGATACCGATATTTCTCTATGTGATAACAAATTCCTAACCTCCCTACATATCAAACCCACTAACCGTCAACAATATCTTCATTTTGACAGCTGCCACCCTTACCATACCAAACGTTCCATTCCTTTCTCCCTTTCTATTCGCGCGCACCGTATCTGTAACTCTCAAATTGCTCTCGACCACCACCTTAGCAACTTAAAAACCGCTCTCCTCCCACACCCCTCCCTACTTTGTTGCACTCCCCCCTAGACATATAGGTGCGACACCAGTGCCCATCCCCGTCCCCCCTCCCCTATACCACAACTTCCCCTCACTTCCCTTCTTTCCCCGCTTCCCTTCCCCTACCTTGGAGCGGTACTTCTCAATTTTCTACAGCTGAAGAAGGGCCTACATGCCCGAAACGTCCAGTAAGTCCTCTCTCTCTTTTTACTTTTCTTTCCCCACCCCCTGTCAAGTGTTTTTATTATATTGTGGCCTATTGGCGAAATTTTCGTTACGCGTATATATATATATATATATATATATATATATATATATATATATATATATATATATATATATATATATATATATATATATATATATATATATATATATATATATATATATATATCATTATTGATTATATGTTATAATGGCACTATAACGTTTAAAACGGTTGGGTTGATAATAATAATTGTACCTATGCTTTAATTAAGCCCTGCCCAACAATGCTTATCTTAGGTCATCGGGGGTGGGAGATTAAATAGAGCAAGATTATAACAGAGGAGAAGGGAGGGGCGGACGCAGGGAGAAGAACCTGTACAGGCTTCAAAGAAAAAGAAGAGGTTTCAAAGGAGGTTATAAAGGAGGACACGGAGGGGGCATCGGGTTTCTTTGGATGAATGGGAGGAAGGAGGCGAACAGGAGATTTCCTTACGATTCTATTCCTTTTTGAGGAGAAGGAGAGAGGAGGAAGAAGAGGAATGCGGGGACGATCAGCTTGGAGGTGATCGGGACCTCGACGCCATTTTCCCCTCCGTTTGACGAGAAATTCATTGCAACTCTTTTTTCCTTTTCATTTGAGCGCCCCCGTAGAGCGACCCCACGCGGAAGGAAGGAATTCAGATGAGAGGGAAAGCGATAAAATAGCCAAGGACGGAAGGGACCATTCGACGCTCCGAAAACGGAAAATTTGTTTTATTCCGATATTCCGATAACGGTTCCCTTGAGGTATTTCAATCTGAACGGGAGGACGTTGTCGGAGGATCCTTCTTAAAAGGGCAAAAGGGTCGCAGGTGTCCCTCCTCAGGGTCACAGGGTTTTGGATTGCCTCGCCCTTCTGATTTCAGGAATGCTTCAGAGACTCTAGTACGTTTTTGATGTATGCATGAAGAACATAGTATAAGCAATCATAATTAAAATTATTCTGGATAATATCTTGTCATTTTATTTATATCTTCAGGATTAAATTAGGCATTTGGTTTGTTTCCTCATTAATTCCTTACATATGTAAATAAATAATACTTTTTTAAAGTTCCAAACCGGTCTATTCTTTGACGACGTTGATAATATTTTACGAAATCCTACATACTAAGGTAGATCAGATCATGAGAATAAAATTGGGGAACTAGGCTGCAGAACGGACAGATTTAAAATGTCATTTTTCCCACGAACGATAAGGGACCATAACAGCGGCCGATGAGACTTTAATCTAGGTTTGTCGTTAGGTAGTGTAGCTCTTAGTATTAGTAGTACTCCCTAATACTTGAATCCTTATCTGTTACCTAGTACTAACAGCATGCCGTGCATGTTTTCTCCATATTTCTTGAGTATCTGTCCATTTGTGTAGTTGCAAAATGCATATATATATTAATGGTCCCTCAACATTGTGATAATATCTTTAGTGTAGTAGTGCATGCTTGTGAGGCTTCGCCTCGTGACAAACATTAGCGATTTATGCTAATACATAATTAGTCGTAGTTACACTAACTTTAGGGTATAGTGTAACGCATGTTGGTGAATACTCACCCCCTGCCACACACCCCTGAGGTGGCTTGCAGGGTATTTTGTAGATATGCTCACGCTGGGAAATTCCTTCATCCAATAGATCATATAAAGCTCACCTAATGTTTTCATTTTTAACGAAATGTTGCGTCTCTTAGGGTCAAAATGCCTAGGTTTATTGCTGTAATCAAACTCTCATCAGTAGGACATTCAATATCTTAGAGCGTACTAAATAAACCGCGCCTCTAATAATAATATTTATGAATACGATTATGCAACGTTCCTTCCAATAGACTGAAGGCACAACTAGCCGTAACTAAATCTACACATAACCAAACCTAGAGCTGATTAATAATTCAAGTAAATATTTAATCACTTTGAAATACACGCCACAGGGTTTGAAAGTTCTTGCAGTCCTAACCAGCTAGCGTTATTTACTATACCTGCAATGATACATGACACCTTAACAAGATATTTTAACCAGCACTTTGTCAAACATTTCACGCATTACGTTAAAACCCTGCGCAACACCATAATATATAGTACGTGCACCACTTGAAAAAAGTTACAATGGCTATGTATAAAAATGTACAAGGAGAATAAGTCATGTCCGAATACACCTTATGAAATGACTACTGGTGTTTGACAAATAAATGTACAAAAAGTTTCCAGAAAAATTTTAGAAGGTTTTCCGGGTTTCCTCCATGCTTATTATTTCAGGCCTGAAGACACTAGCTGGGATGCTGGAGAAACTGTTTTCAAAGAAAATAGATCAACTCGGAAGAAAAACAGGAAAATATCCATCATCTGACGACTCGAAAGAAGTTTTCACTCAAAAATGGATAAATTTTCAACCTGTGAATGGGGACATGGGGATATCATAGTTTCCAATGACGATATCCATAAATACGTTAAAACTTGAGCCAAATTCAAACCTAAAAGAACTAAAAGATTGTGTGTGTATGAATTCAAGGTTTGTCCGAACTTGTGGCGTGAAATGCAGATCATGAAAAGTGATACAACCCGCAGGTCGGCTTTAAAGCACAAATGGGAGAGTATTTAAATATTAAAACATATTTATTTATGTATTTAAATATTTAAAAACATTTATTAAACATACCAACAAAACCGACCCAGCGCGGCGGCACATACGGCGACATCGGCGACGACGTAATATAATGCTTTTACTTTCCATGGGCGGATTCCCGTTCTTTCATGAAAACGTAATGCTTTTGCGTTATGGCGTAGTGAAGCAACAGAATTCAATGGCAAATAACAAAGTGGCTAACAGTAGGCTATACTGAATGGAATTCCTTCATGATGAGGGAGAATGAAAACACTGAAAATCCACAGTAAGTTTAATTTATTCCACCCGTAGATGATGCGCAGCATAGAAAATTAGGACGTGATGGTTTAAACATAATATGTTTAGTGTAATTTAACAGAGTTGCACCCTCAGAGACATGGCAAAACGCATAATGGAAAATGTCACTATCGTACTTTATAGTACGATCTATAGATCGCTCGTATCCTTCGTAGCATTGTAATAACCGCGGTTAAAGGTCATTGCTTCGAAATAATCATTCATGGCCAGGAGGGACGTATACCATCTTCAGCCTGCTACCGACCGAGAAGATTTATCGCGCGACGGCATGCAGGAAACGGTGACCACGTCTAGAATAATCAAACGACGAAATTCGCAAATTCACACATATTAACCAGAGAGGTAAAATAGAACAACTCCTTGATACTGACAGATAGACAAAAAGGGAAACAGCAGATCTATTTTCGTAATATTATGTCTTCCGTTCCAATTTTTATCGTGACGATTTACAAGCAACCATCACTCATCCTCTTCCCGACTTTCTTATTATTTTTCAGATAATTCCCGAATTTTTTCCAGATTTTTTCCCGACATTACTAAATTCCCGACTTTTTCCCGGATTCCCGACTTTTCCCGACTGGTAGATACCCTGTTGTATTTTAATGTCTTTATTTATTTGTACAGTGTCGATTTCTTTTGTTTTATATAATTTCATTGGGTTTTTACCCGTGAATTTAATAAAATAAATAAATAATTGCCTCGCCACCTAGCTACTAGCTAAATTGCATTGTAATAAATAACTCAGGATTCATTCAAAGCTCTGCTGAGTTTCATGCCTAACCACCTGCCAGCAAGCAATCAACGTGACGGAGAAAGAATGGCAAAAATGGCGATAGAAGAGTGGGGAAGACGGAATAGCTATTGAAAGAAAGAGTGGGCATGTCTCGTGCAATGTCCAGAGTATATAAGGCGTAGGGGACAGGGGAGAGAGAGAGAGAGATTCTACATGCCCAAGGTAATGGGGCGAGTCGGGCTCATGCAAAATGTATGCGGGAATTCAGAAAATATTAAGGAGGCAGTACGCCTTGGGGTCGGATGCGCTGACATGGTGAAAGAAGAGGGACGCAGAATGTATGTGAAGAAGGAAGGGGAGTGCGAGGGTAGAAAAAAAGAGGACATTCCAGAGGGTAGATGAAGAGGGGAAGGGGAGGAAACCACTCTGGACCCTCCGCCAATCGTCCTTACCCCCACAAACCCCCTCCCATCCCTCCTTCCTACTTCCATTCCGGACATTATGGCCGCTGCGACGACAATGTCGACCTCTGCCACGGATGTTTGTGGTCACTACAGTTGCACATCTTTGAGTTCTCCGGCCGCTCGAGGACCTAAATGTGATACTTCCAGTCTAGATGAACGGCGAAAGTGCGCAAAAAGGAAACTATTATTCTATTTCACTTAAGCTATGTGGATTTATATGAAGAATTAAATGAAGAAATAACAAAAGCGGAAAGGATTGGGGGCTGCCTGAACCAAATTGTATGGAGAAATAAATGCTTACGAAAAGTAACAAACACTAGAATATATAAAACAGTTATCAGATCTATAATGACACATTCCATGGAAACTACAGCACAATTTATTAGATAATATTTCTAACGAAAATATCAGAGACCTATGTAGGATACCTCCAATAACTGAATGGAAACGCAAAAGGAAAGAAGAATGGAACGAACATATATAAAGAATGAACGACTCAAGAATAGAGATGGGCCACTTTGAAAATTACCTCGGCAGTATCCGTAAATTACCGTGTTATTTTTCGTAATTTACCGCGCCCCTTGAAAATTACCGTAATTTTTTAGATGAATCGCCTATGTTTGAGATAATTTTTCATGCAGATAAATTCACAACATGTTCTTTTAAGCCTAGTTCACATTTCGTACGTGTATAATAATAAATTGAAGAATGTAAAACTCATTTTTGGAATATTTTACTTAAATTATAACAAAATAGAATAATGCATTAAAATATTCCTCTTGAATATTTCTCATACTTTGACAAAAGAAAGTCAGATTGCAAGTTGCTGCCGTAGTTCTTTTTATAATTTCAAAAATAGATTAATAGATTAATGTTGCATTAGGTATGGTTTAAACATCGTTATTTCCTTTCTTATTGTCATTGGCTTTCTTATTTAACCATAAATTTGCTGTTAAATGATTAAGAACAAAAATACTGGAAAATTACGGTAATTTTCGAAAATTACCGTAATTTAATACGGTAATTTACTTCTCATGAAAACTACGGGAATTTTCCCATCTCTACATATGAATCGTTAAGATAGCAATGGACCGAATACCATTCGGAAAGAGGGGCATAGGTCGACCGCGTAAGAGAAATGTTCGACAACCTCAGTTAATAAACGCATAATCATAAAGAACAGGCAAAAATGCCTTCAATGAAGAAGAAGGATTTTAAACAAACATTGCACCAAGGACAGTATCACTAGAATTGTTATGCTCCCCCAAGTCCGATTTACTGACTTCTTTGCTCAGACGATCCCTATTGCAAAGTTCCCATTCTAATAAACAAATAACTTCTCAATTGAAACAGAATAGATCACAACACTTAACCTCAATGAAGAATACATTTGCAAATCAATAAGAGAGCAAAACACGTTCTCTTGCAAGAAAAACAAGCTATAGAACCTCATTAGCTGAAACGAGAAAATATTTATGACACATATCAGCCCCTTAAATCCAGGTATTAAGGGGCTGATATTATGTCATTGAAAGGTCATAAGTGCTTGTTTCGGAAGGGGTGTGTTTAGAAGGGGTGACTGATTAAAGAAGCCAAAATACCCGACCCACAGCCCTTGATTAACGACATATCAATGCTATTTACCCGATATATAATCTGAATGAATAGATACGCCAATAAGATAGTTAACAAATTAATTAAAAATATCAATAATTTTTCTTTAGAGGAAACCGAAAAAATAAAGGGGTATTGTCTATTACAGTTTATATTTATTTCGCGAAATGTCTCCTGGTTAGTGCATCCTGTTGTTGTTTTACAAAAGAGGATCTTTCGAGTTCTATGTTTAAAATCCCGCTATGAGCACACATTTCCGCTATTCCAAAATTTGAACTTACTCCCAATAAAGCATTTGTTTTTATTAGGGATGGGACGGTTCCACATTTTCCCGGTTCCGGTTCTCGGTTCCGGTTCCAACAATCGGTTCCCGGTTCTTTCAATGGTTTCCCGGTTCTCAACTCCACTTCTCTATCACTGATAATAGATAAACCACTAATACAATTGGAATAATATAATTTGGTATAAGATGTTATTAATTACTAAAACACAAGTTTTTAATTACTGTATTTAAAGGAAATAAATGTTATAATATTTAAGCCTGAATAAGTAACTTTTAATTACAAATTAATCAGTTACAAGTACATGGCCACATTCATATCTGTGCAAGAAAAGACAGGGAGTACAATTAAAAATTATTTAAATTTGTTCTTAATAACTGATCTCGTAAGTTTTGCAGAACATGCTAGTCAGAATTTTGTTGTTGAATTATGCATTGCTTTATTAGGAAATGACTTCTTTCATTGACTAACTGTATAAAAGAAACATAAAATTTGCAAGAAAAACAACCAGGAGTCATAAACTTATTGCTATTACCAATCAGATGTAACCATTATTCACAGAAATAGAGCATAATGTATTACTTTCATACCTGGAATAATTTCCTAATAAAAAATAGAGAATGAGACTTACAGAAAAATAAATGATGTTCTGTTGGAAACTTTTGAGTTAGTGGATTAGTTCAGATTTCACTTCACAAGTTTTTGTTCAGAAAGAGCAACTTTCTAACACGTTCGGGGTCTAGCCTATTTCGTTTTTTGTCAACAATTATGTTAGTAGTACTAAAAAGCCTTTCTGAGGAAACAGTGGCTCCAGGAATACATAAATATTTCTTAGCGAGTTTTTGCAAACGTGGAAATTTACTGCATCCTTTCCAATATTCAGCAGTGCTGGAGTTTGGTGACAATGTATTTTCAGAAAGGAAAGATGCAACCTCATTTTCTGCACTATCCACTTCACTTGATTCACCACCAAGTTCTTTGAAAATTGAACTGTAACGGGACCACTTGCAGCTTTATAGTGTTGAAGTTTGTTGTGTCCTTTAATCTAATACCAAATCATGTTTTTCAGAGGAATGCACTTCATTGATAACAATATGTCTTGCTTCAGTTATGAGATTTTCCTTAGCAGCTGCTAACTTTAATTGATATTTGAAGGGATGCGACTTCAGGTGTGGATCCAAGAGAGTTGCATAAAACTTCTCTTCTTCCAAGTTAGCATACCGAAGTTTCAGAGATGCCAATAAATCATTTCTTAGCCCCTGAAATCCTGAAGCAGGGGGAGCAGTACCTTCTAAATCATGAATTGTGAGGTGGACTAGTGGGATTATCTCAGAGGCTGTTGTGTTTTCCGAACTCACAATAGATGTAGCCGAGTCAAACACATCAAGGATTGGAATAGAATTGTCTATAAGGTTCCACTGAGCTGGAGTCAACTCTGTTGGCAGTTTAAGTTCACTACCGGCTAGCAGGTTTCAGCTCACGTAGGCGTTTCAACATATGCAGGGTCGAATTCCATCTTGTAGGTTCGTCTTGGACGAGACGATGATATGGCACCTGTGCCATATTTTGACAACTTTTCAACACTTTACATGCTTGTGATGAATGCTTTAAATGTCCCACCAATTTCCGACAAGTTCCGGTTAAATTTGTAATTACCTTGTTGTTGATAAACCCATCTTTTATTGCCAATTGAAATGTATGAGCTAAACAAGGGATATGGCTGAACTGAGACATCTCCAGTGCTGCCTTAATGTTTCGACCATTATCTCTTACTACAGTCACAACTTTTTCGGCAATACCCCACTCACTTAGAGTTTTTGTGATAAATTCACAGCCGAGTGGCTTACTTCCGGGAATGGGATTACTTCTAGCTTATAATGGTGAAGGACAAAGCTTTCATCAAGGAAATGAACTGTTAAGCCCAGGTAGTCATCACAGGCAGACGATGTCCACATATCCGCTGTGATGGCGACAAATTCTGCATTTTGAAGAACACACTTTACTTGAGCCCTCATTTCTTCGAATAGTTCAGGGATCACTTTCTTGGCAAAATGCTTTCTAGAAGGTAATGAGTAGCGAGGTTCGAGATGATCTATAAGTTTTCGAAAACCTCTGTCCTCAACTACAGAGAAGGGCTTCTGGTCTTTACATATCATTTCGCCAACTAAACGTGTGATATCCTTACTTCGTCGGTCTCCTGGTTTAAATTTGCGTTTCAACTCCACAAATGTTTTTAGAGTGGGCTGGTATTAGGGCCGGGAGATATCTTTCAGCCGATAGTGAAGGAGATGACGTAGTAGAAACACTCGGTGTTGAAACTGTGCAAGTTGATTGAGACCACTCACCACTAACGTCGCATACGGACGGTTCATCTATATCCACTTCCAGCCCCTCAATCTAGTCAGTCTCAGGTTCAGGAATTTCAACGCATTGCCTCTCGCGTGTTACCCCAGGGTGTTTGGCTTTTAAATGTTTCCTCAGGTTTGAAGTACTTCTTGAGATACCCAGTGAGAAATTCTAGTGCCGCAATGCTTACATACTGCAAACTTGTCGTCCGAATGGTCTATCCGGAAGTGATTCCACACATCAGACATCGTTCTCTTAATTAATTACTGGAGGATAATATGTCCGTGGGAGCACTGAAAATTTATTTGTCTTTTATATGGTAACTTTTTCTGAGTTCACAGTAAAACTAGCACATCGTGATAACAAACCGGCTGAGCATCACTGACACCGATTACTCGAATCGTGTTCTCGGAGAGACTAATCGAATATCGTAGTGGCCGATTAACGAAGGTTGTTTGCTGTTTGCTGCTATCGAAAGAAGGCTTACCACGGACATTGCTTAATTTCTTATGATTTCTCATATCATTCACAGTGACTACGTCCGAAATGGCTTACGTAGCCAATATGGCACAAAAGTGATTTCTACCTCGCCAGTGAGTCAAAGAGCTTTAAAAGTCGTATGTATTTGTTTACTCTGTATTTCCTCTTCAACTATGCCTACAGTACACAAGTCAACGCTTTTGATCGGAAACTTTAAAAAAACTCCACCGTGGGCCGACTTAACGACGAGACTTAAATAATGAAAAGAGAATTTTTTAGCATTATGTTTTCACTGTGCGATGCGACCGCTCTAGCTTCAATCCACTCTCGTAACCCTCTCAACTTCGTGGTGTTTGACATGGAGCACATTTTCATTACCCTTACCGTGATTATCGTCAGATCATCTTCAGCATTATTGATTACACTTTTCTGATTGAGAAAAAAGCACTAATGTACGCTTCAGTTATTGGTCGTTTCAAAGATTAATAATACACAAAATGGAACCGAAGAACCGGTTTTATAGGCCGGTTCCGGTTCTCTCGGTTCCTTTAAGAACCGGTGGAACCGAAGAACCGTGGAACCGGTCGTCCCATCACTAGTTTTTATATAGAACCCTGAGAATTTTTTATTTCCGATCTGGTGATAGGCCAATATTGTTTGGAACTTTTAACCAAAAATCTGTTTACAACACCAGAGAAAATCATTTTATGAGGTATGCCAAACCTAACATCTCATTGTACGAAAGATCATTTGTGTATTTAGGGCCTAAAATGTATAACAAGTTGCCATGCTATATAACTCATGCTAACAGCTCTCATGTATTTGTTAAATTGATAACGAAATGGCTGTTGCAAAAAGAGGAAGTTTTGGGTTATCTTTAAAAAAAACGTTTTTCACTTTTGTCTTATGTTGCTGGGTAAAAGTGCCTTGTTTTGTTTAAAACTAAAATTGTTTTTTTTGTTCACTTGTGCCAATGTTTAAATGGTGTCATATACAGGTCCCCCTTTTTGACACCCTATTACATCTCCATATATACATAGATATGTTATTGTATTGTAAAAAAATACTACTGGAGAAATACATTTCATTTCATGTAGGATGCATCGGTTGAAATGATTCAATGAAATCAGGCAGTATGCCACGGGGCTTCTTAGATTGAGAGTTTGATGCTCTTTAATCCTATCACCTCTTTCCGTATGCATTCACTTTCTTATTTCGGAGATATTTAGACATTTTCCCCGAAATGCACACACATTTTTCAATATTTCACCACTTCAATACCTCCATTTTGAAAATAAACTTCAATTGTTTGTTTCATAGCGTTATTCTATAGAGCGACGTAAGCACTTTCAAATGAGTCCACTCGCAAACTCCCCGTGTGAATGACGCCATACTTTTCAAATACCCAGTTTTTCTTTCAAGTGGTACCTACATGGCACGTTCAGGTATTTTCAATTGTTTTCTACTTTTAATGAAATTTTTTATGCATGTACCTACACATTTTTGTTGCATCGCCACCAGTCACAGGTAATTATTTATAAAACCTTTCCCTTACGATTCAAAATACGTTCCACCTAAAAGATTAGGTTAATAATTAAAAGTTACTTGTGAGTTAGAGTTTGAAATCTTGTGAGATCATTATTTTCCTCCCAGGTAATGAGATTCAGAGCTATCATTGGTGTGACTCTGCGATTAATATGGGCCCGTTCTTAGATAATTAAAAATCAACTATCACCCCTCACTTTGCCTATTCATGTGTTGAGTGTATCCAAACTTTTATAGACAAGCTTCTAAATTATTTACCTACCATTCTGCAATAACCCCAATCCCAGACTAATTTCCATCAAAATCCAAATTCACCACATATTGGAGTACTTCTTTATTTCGTTGTCAATATTCTGACCGCATAAGAAATCTCACATAATTTCCAACTATAATCCAGCATTACAAATTGAAACGATTTACTTCGACTACCACAAGGTCACGCGTTCGAGAAAGGTGAATTTATGAATTTGGTATGCAGCTCTTTAGTTCACCACGAACATTTACGCATGTTGCAGCGTAGCATTATGACGAAAATGCAATAATAGCACAAACTGTCACTCGTATAACTGCTTTCACATCGAAATAGATAGAATATACATCTGATGTATGACTGGCCTTGGATCCCATGTGACCACATCCAAATTAACCGTCAACGTCTTTGTCAATGACAACAAGTGATTTTTCAAAACGGATTGGGCCCACGGCAACTTTTTATACTGGATATAACTGGTAGTTTCAGGCTAACTCAGGTAACTCCCAATCACTCCACCCTCCACCTTGAAAGCCAAACATGTATATGGTATTATGGTTTGTTTTGTTATGGTTTATTTTATATGGTTTGTTTTGTATGACTAAGTAACCCTCCCTCCACATTCCTTCACCTCAGAAGAGTGCTCACTACAGGGATTCTCTTCCCCCTTCCATTTTCCTCAAGCACGCGATACCTCCCTCACCCAATCCCAAACTCCTTCCCACCCCCTCTACCTTCCGTCCCTCCAACCCTCCATCCCCTTCCTTAGGGCAGTATATAACCTCAAGTTTTTGTAGAGTCTTCACCTGAAGATGACGTTATAGCACGTCGAAACCCGGGTCGTGAAAATAAAATTTTCATTGTGGAACCACAAAGTTTAAGTTTTTCATTTATATTTTATACTGGAGCAAAAGCGTCGATGGTAAATGTAAGTTGGCTGATCCTTCCGTATTTTGGGAGACACCACTAAGCTCTTTTACGAGAGATTATGATTTCTAGATATCGATATCGACATGTATCGGCAAGATATCGATATCGACATGTATCCATGTCGTGAAGTAAGTGCTTGATGAACAGCGCATACGAAGCAAATTTTGATCCCGAGCTCTCTGAATTGTTTCCATCATTCAAAGAGGATTAAAGAAATCTTCGCGATCTAGTAAGATGCTATCTGAACTAGGTATAAGTTTTTTGGATAAGGAACTGTGGTCTATATTACGATAGTAAATATATTCCAATGAATTGCATTATGACGGTGAATCTAAGAGGAAAGTAGATGAATGCCTGACGGAAATTTCATCCCGACAGACTCATTTCGGATTCTTTACATTGGTATTAATTTCTAAAGTAATATTTCTCCGAAAATCCAAAATTTGCATAGAAAAAGTTTTGCTCTTGCAACAAAAAAAAACTTTAGAGCAGAAATGTCTCTTCGACGTATTTTATCAAGAGACATACATGGCACAGCTAATTATTTGAATACTATTTAGAAAAAATATGGATTATATCATAAAGACGATTTATAATAATTTTGAACAGAAAGCTTGGAAATCAGGCCTACACACTAGTTCACTCTCGTTTGAATTTAGAACCTGATATTATATTTTTCTCAAAAATAACTCATTCAAGAGTTGGATTCGTGGATATTGCACAAAGGCAATGGTGAGCATGGACTGCATATTACGAAGGGTCACACCGTTAATGGTACCGCTTTCACTGTAGGACCTTTCCGTACACGAGAAACCCATTGTACAGGGGCTCAGCTTATTTCCCTCAACGGCCTCGCTCCTTAATGCGTTCAACATTTGGGAGTTCTAGTGACTGCGCAATTCCTTTGAGGTGATCGCGGGAAGACCCCGGGTCCTTGGCGGGAGTTTTGGTCTCCCATTTCGTCCCAGCTTCTCTCTCTCGGCAGCCAATTTTCCCCGCCCATTCCGGCAAAAGGGTCAATGGGCACCAACCCCGTGGGCTCGCCTGACAATCACCGGCCATGGGACGGCGCAATGAGAAAGACAGAGATTCGGGTTCCTACCATTCCAAGTCGCGAGACGACGGCCGGTCTTATTGGGGCTCCATGGGACCCCTTACGAACTGCACTCCAACTGCACTCTCACTTTCTCCCTCTCAAAATGGGAGGAGGATGACTTTTTGCTTTGGAATGGATTCGAGGGGGATTTCCACAGAAGTCGTGAGTGTAAATGGGAAGTCTAAAGGAAGAGGAAGTGTTCGTGCCATAAGATACACATGAAAGCACTCATCTCATAAATAAGTGCACCACCTAATAGTTTGAACACGCAAAATGAAGATTAAGTACTTTCTGCCAGATCTCCATCACCCTTTCCACTTCATGGCTCGCAATGCAAAATATTTCATTCGGCATTTGTTGAAATATGATCCCCGCAGAGGGATGAAAGGATTCCTCCAGAGATGACGAAATAGAAGCAATTCTTCTATTTCGTCATCGTCAGAAGACTCCTGTTAACTTCTCCAATCTTCTTCTAACTGAGGGGATGTGCCATTAATCCGGCTATCGTAAACCAGGGATGCAATGAAGTAATCTTTCACTTCACTTCTTAGCCTTTGCTGAATGTTTCCTACGCGTTTTAAAATACCTAAGTGTAGACTGATACTAATCCATCATTGAAGTTGGATTCAACAATGATAGAATGGAATAGTATCCCTGAATATATTGTAGATTTAAATATGTTGACCAGTTGAAACTATTGACGCCCTTATACTTTTATGAAAGTTCATTGTAATTAGAATTAACAGTAATGCAACTAATCTTATAAATGCGTGTAGCAGCAACAACTCGTCCTCACATACCTGCACAAGTCCATTACTACAGCAAATATTTCTAACATCACTAAACATCAGCATTGAGAGACATAAAAAACCTATCAGAAAGAAGAGAAAGAATATTTAAAATACCGATTTTTAAAAAGTACATGAAAACCACTAAACGCAATGCAAATTCATGCACTTGAAATTAAAATGTACAGCCCCTAAATGAATGACAAGTAATTCACTCTACTCCATACCTTGTGATAATTGTGCCGGCATCTACATACGCCAAACATCTCAGCATCTTTAAAATAGTCTCCCAGAATAAAGCATCGATATATTCCAAAACTCATTCATATACACAGGTAGACAAGATATTTTTTCTCAGTCGCCATCGATTTGCGTCTAAATTATGGCAATTGATAATGGTTAATTGTTCCGAATTAATGAATTAAGACAAAAAGGCAAAGGGTTTCCTACACCTGAAGGTAGGAAAAAGGTGTCAGGAGAAATACAAAGAGAAAATGAAAGAGATATGAGAAATCTAATGGCATGTAATAATGGTGTATAAGTAATACCTCTGACGACACCCATCATTCTACTTGGATTTATGGAGATAAATTTTTAAAATTGATTTTTAAACACTCTGAAATATATTTTGGAGACGAAGAGCAGTGATGCATAAAACTGACGGAATCACTTTTGAAATTATTATTTAGCTGTTGATAAACAATTAAAATATCCAAATCTCAAAGACCGCATGTCACAGGTTGTGTAACGAAAATTGCACGTCACTAGTTGTGGGACAAGTAGTCGACTGTTTCTCTCCTTAATGATAGATATTCCCTAGCATTATATCGCTTCGTTAATATGTATGAAATTAAGAACAGTAAAAGAGATATTTAAAGTTTGTTTATGCCCGAAGGGATAGTATGTTCTAAGACGCACCATGCAGTAGTTCATTGAGTTCTACAATTTGGTAAATGACGCCTGGATGACGTATGCCAAGGAGATCACCTCCCACTTCCTCGTTGTTCCCCTACACCCCTGATTCTCCGACCCGTCTCAGCTCGGACGCTAATGACCCACGCAACTGCACCCTGCATGCCCGTCCTTCGATATGGACCACGCGATGTGGTAATTACCCTGATTGAACGCTCGAAAGGGAATGGTGGCAGGGAAAGGGGGAAGTTAGAGAGAAGAAAGGTTGGCAGGCTGTAAGTAAGGATGGCAGAAGAAGAAAAATCGAGGAAGAAAGAGATTAAAAAACACAAATATCAAGGCGCTTGGGAAAAAGGTTGCCATGAACGGCAATTAAGATCCAGGGATACGGCGCTAAGAACATCAGCATATGTCAATGAAGGATAAGTAATTAACCCAGGTACGCAAACAAGAGGAGTGTTAAGAAATACTAAAAATTCAATGAACAACATGAGATAGTGAAAAGTAAAGAAAAGCTTTGTAATTCCACATAAATATTTAAATTACGACCTAGGTTTCGACGTAGCACTTCATCATCTGGATGATGTACCAGATGATGAAGTGCCACGTCGAAACCTAGGTCGTAATTTAAATATTTATGTGGAATTACAAAGCTTTTCTTTACTTTTCATTATGTTAAGTCGATTCCATGAAGTCACGCCCGGCACAACGAATTAAAACAACTTGAGCAGTGAATTCCTAAAAAGAAATTAGAGTCGGTTTGACTTGGTGGAATTCCATTTTATATATCGAAAATAAAACTTTTACGATCCACAATTTTTGGTGAAAACATGTATAGCACAATCCGTATTTCAATGCCTTTTTTGCATCATGTGCTTGATTGACTTGATTGGCCAATGAATCAAGCACCTGATGATGATGCAAAAGCAAAGCATAGGAAATTGACTGCAGAGCCGATAGATTTAAAATGTAATTTTTCCCACGTAGAATAAGGGATCATAATAGTTGTGATAGATCAATCATATGAAACTCCCACCCTCAACAAGTAGAGTAGAATCTTCACTTGTGCTTAATAGCACAACATCATTACTAACACTTCACATCGGTCGAGTTGTCCGGCATTATTTTATTTTATTTTGATCTCTGCATGAAGTAGCATCTCGTAGTATTCATAAATTAACAGTATCAGTAATATTAACCACTAGATGTGTCTATAGCATTGTTCTGCAAGTTTGCATGTTCATTTACGTATCACTCTCCCGGTTTCCGGTTGGACTGCGCACTGTTCTCCTGACTGCTTTTTGGTGTCTGCGCCTAGCGGCTGGGGGGAGCGTGCTGAGGTTCTGAATTGTGCTGGGACGAGTGCTGCATGCCTGGTGTAGAATCATCCCGTGCCACACACCCTAGTGGTGGCTTGCACGGTAATTCGTAGATGTAGATGTAGAAGCACTGAAATCCGGATTGTGCGTACATGTTTTGATCCAAAATTGTGGATTGTAAAAGTTTTATTTTCATTATATTAAATTCCTGGTAGACGACCATCATTCGACCGAAAGTTTGAAATTACGAAAAAGTTCTGGTAAATTTCCAATTTCGCTAGCTTGTGAATTCTATGTAGAATACTCGAAACAATCTTTGATTCGTGAATCCAATCTACACAAAGCAAGAAGGTATGTGATTAGGAATAGTTACAAGAGTGACTTCAAAGCAAGAGATTCTGTCTGTATGTGCAGAACTCAACAATTGCTTTTTTTTCTAATGAAAAAGATTAGTTAATAGAACGCCGAAACGTGGCTATCCGCGTGGAGGTGATCAATCCTTGGCGGAAGAATTTTTTGCCAAACGGATGAAAGGCCAGCCGGAGTGCAGCGGAGGAAATGTGAGCCGGAGCTGTCAAACCCGTCCATTTGAGCGCTACGTACGAAAAAAGGGGATTTTAAAATCAAAAGAGTCCTCGCCCTTCATCGCCACGGAAAAATGGATTTTCCTTGCTTTCAGTCGCAGCCTTCCATTAAAATCAAACTGGAAGCAGCTCTCGCAGACGAAGCTCTAGAGAGATAGAGAGTGAGAGAGAGGCAGATGATAAATGAAAGCGATTGATCGAATCCCCAAAGTCAGGATGATGTGCTCCATTCTTTCCGATTTTTTTCATTCGTCTATGAGTAAGATCGGAAAAGGGAGACATTTGGATTAGAGCAAAGGGTACGAAGGAGGAAACGGCATCAAGTGACAATAACGTCTGCAACGAGCGTAATTTTTAATTCACAAAAAGAATTGGTTGGTGATTTTTTCCAAATGATTTTCCGGTAAGCTTTTGTTAAGAAAGTGGAAAACTGTAGCCTGCCATTAGTCTATCAATGCTTTGCAGGAACTCAGCCGTATCAAGGATATTAATAATACTAGTGCCATATAAAATACTGGGATTTGTGCCAGTAAAATCAGTTTTCAAATTCACAAGCACGGTAGGAGGAGATGGGTAGAGAAAAGTAGACCATTTCAAGTACCTGAGATCCGTTATAACAGCTACGGGCTATTGAAAAATGCTTCGAAAACAGAAAAGTAACTAGATGGTAGAAGTGGAGATCACTAACCGGAATTCTATGCAATGCCAAGATACAAATAGAAGTCAAGGGAAATGTTTATGAGATAACAATAAGACCAGCTATACTTGATGGGTCTAAATGCTTGGCTATGCGGCGCGGTGGTCAGATGAACAACTTCATGATACACAAATGAAGAAGATGTTACGATGGTCCGGGGGTGTAACCCTTAAAAACAAAGTTAGAAACGAGCACATACGAGGAACATTCAAGGTGGCTAACATAACAGACAAAATTAGATAAAAAAAACAAGTTCAGCACTCGTTTTTTATGCCTCCAGTCACTGCATATGGAGTAAATGATGTCATTAAAATTTTGAAAATAAATAAAACACCTGGCATTGATGGAGTTTCAGCCTTTACTGTGAAATGTGTTTGCGAAATAATTGCTCCTGTATTTTCTTCTGTAATTAACTTAAGTTTTGAGTTGGGAATCTTTCCTGAAAGTTTGAAATTGCTGTGATAATTCCAATATTGAAAAAAGGCTGTGAAAGTAACATAAATAATTATCGACCGATTTCACTGCTGTCAGTGTTCTCGAAGATAATCGAAAAGATTGTGAAGAAACGTTTGCTAGGTTTCTTTTCTAAAAATAGTTATTTGTCAAGTAACCAATTTGATTTTGTGGAAGGGAAGTCCACTGAAGATGTTTTGTTAAAATTTTGTTCTGAGCTATTTAAGGGGTTAAATAATGGGTTTTGCGTCGCTGGTATCTTTGTGGACATTACAAAAGCATTCGATTCCCTGGATCATCCCATTCTGTTAAGTAGGCTGAGGGAACCTGGAGTCAGAGGTGTAGCCCTAAACTGGTTTCATAGTTATTTGAGGGGTAGAACGCAGTAAGTCAGGTTCAAAGGGTGCTATAGGTTATCTGAACCTATCTCTTACAGTGTTCCTCAGGGCTCAGTTTTTGGCCCGATTCTATTTTTAGTGTGCGTCAATAATTTATGTAATGGTATATTCAATAGGGAATTGACCTATATTGCTGACGACGCTGCTTTCTCCTACTCTGTGAAAGACCTACCGACACTTCAGCAACAGATGCTAAATGACCTGGATAAACTGAAATATTGGTTTTCTGCTAATAAACTTGTCTTGAGTGAAAAAACCAAATTTATGCGTTTTAGTTTAAGAGACAGGAAAGACTATATTGATTACTTGTAGTTTAAGTGTGTCAGCTGCCTTTCTTCCAAGGACAACCTGTGTAAAAATTGTCTCTTAATAGAGCAAGTCAGTAACATCAAGTATTTATGTCTTATAATTGATGAGAACTTGAGTAGGAAGCCTCATTTGCACAAACTAAGAAACTATACGAATATTGTACTAAGGAAGTTCTACCATTTAAGACAAATGTGTAATCTACCTGTCCTAAAATTGTGTATTATTCTGTTGTACATTCTAAGCTGCAGTGTGGGATTAGTTGTTGGAGTGGAAACTACATCTCAAATATGTACCCTGTTATAGTGGCACAAAAAATAATTAGATTGGCAATGGGTGAAAAACGAAATGTTTCATCCTTTCATTTATTTAAAACATTGGGTATACTACCCCTCAAGTACTTATTTATTTTCAGAATATTACGATTGTTTTATGTCAGAGGAGGGAATGTCACAAATATTGTGAATGTACCGTTTTATGGATTGAGGCCACGGAATAGAGTTAATGTTCCCAAAACTAATAATGAAGCCGTAAGGAGAGTCTTTTGTTATTGTACTCCCAACATATTTAACCGCCTAACAGCTCACATTGCCTCATCTAAGTCGGTTAGAATATTTCTAAATGAATAAAAAACATGGCTGTTCTCCGTTACAAATATTGAAGATTATTTTTAACTTTAAGAATAATCTCTGTAACTATGGAATGTATTTGATCAATTAGTGTTGTTGTATAACTTTTATTTCCCACTGTTTCCTGGCACACTTTAAAATGCAATTTAATATGTAACATGCTGACTCTAAGGCAAAATGAATTGTAATATTTTTATGTAGTGTCCTCGCTACCAGCCTCATTTGCAATCTTTTATATAAAATAAAATGAAATTAAATAAAAATATTTGGTAAATTTAAATTGTGACAACCCCAACACAGGTATTCTTTTACCTCAGGGGTGTCTGTTGTTCCACAAAGCAATTGTAATCTTGTGTTTTTGTATGTATAAATGGTGAAAAAAAATACTACTACTAGAGTACGCAGGTAAATAAATGGTGTCCACTGAAAAAACAAATTAATTATATTTGAATTTCTACAATGGAAACAAAAAAAGTTCCAATGGGATGTCTTTGCAGATAAATCACCAACATTTTCACTTATTCACTGCTAGCAGAGTTGGATACCATAGAGGACCGTCGCCAAAATCAAATGCAAGCATACTGATTCCCGACCAACGCGACGGTTGGAATAAAATAGTAACATTTAATTAAATAATGCAATTATTGCGACTGAAATCCGTCCCCCGAGATCATACAACAAGGACGGGAGGGTTAAAAAAATACGAGACCGTAGAAGCGAACACCAAGCCAGTCTTTCTGTACATTGGACGCTTGGGGGAAATATTGAAGGCCCCGGCACTGCGACGATTTTAATATTCAATAGGATGGGAGATTTGAGAGCGATCCGCCCTGCACTGTTCCCCAAACACACACCATGTTACAATGCGGCTATCATCACTGCGATTAATTCGACACTCCCTTCTGGTTTTAATCACCTCACGTTCCAGTCCGTCCCCCCGAGTTCCTCAAAATATTTCAAATTATTCGACAAGAATCTTCTGTTTACTCAGCTAAGCCCTTGGTTCTAATGACGAAAGTTGAGAGATGAGGCGGGGTGCGCTGAAACAATATAACAGAGGGGACGGATAGACAACCACATTATTCCCCTCTTCAAAACCGCACTACGATTCGGTACATAACATACATATCTCACATTATTCCTAGGTTTGTTAATTACATCTACATCTACAAAATACCTTGCAAGCCACCTCAGGGGTGTGTGGCAGGGGGTGAGTATTCACCAACGTGCATTACACTATACCCTAAAGTTAGTGTAGCTACGACTAATTATGCATTAGCATAAATCGCTAATGCTTGTCACGAGGCGAAGCCTCACAAGCATGCACTACTACACAACAGATATTAACACAAGGAGAGGGACCATTAATATATCTATGTACTTTGCAACTACACAAATGGACAGCTACTCAAGACTTATGTAGAAAACATCCACGACGTGCTGTTAGTACTAGGTAACAGATAAGGATTCAAGTATTAGGTAGTATCACTAATACTAAGAGCTACAATACCTATCGAAAAACCTAGACAAAAGTCTCATTGGCAGCCCTTATAGTTCGTAGGAAAAATGACATTTTAAATCTGTCCGTTCTGCAGTCTAGTTCCCTAATTTTATTCTCATGATCAGATCTACCGTAGTATGTCGGATTTTGTAAAATATTATCAACTTCGTCAGAGAATAGACCGGTTTGGAACTTACATAATAGATTGAGTCTAAATTTTAATCGACGGTCTGAAAGCTTTTCCCATCCCAGTTGCTGCAAAAGGTCAGTAACACTAACGAGATTATCATAACGGCCTTTAACGTATCATGCCGATGCCGATGCATGGCGTGCCGATGTTCGCTGCACGCGTTCTAACTCAGTTTCCAAGCCTATCTCATAAGAATCCCAAATACTGGCCAATGCAGAAGATGTTGAGTAACTCTCCCAAATCAGTTCACTCAGTTGATTTAATCCACCTCGTTATTATCACGCTCATATTTTCAATGCCCTAATTAGATAAAGAGAAAGTGGCCGATATGTAGTGAACTGGTTGTACCTCGGATCTCCAAGAACAAATTCCCATCAAGCGATTACAACAGTGAGTACTGCTGCGTATTATTTCCGTTGAAGCTGAAACAATTATCAGCCATCAATTTCCAGGGTAAGTAATCAAAAACCCGCGAAGTTTAATCAACCTGAACACTTCGGATCGCTTGCGTCATTTATAATTGTATTGCTGCGACATTTAGAGAGCTTGGAGGTGAAATAATCAGGAGAAAAATAAGGCTCAAGAGTATCTCTTCACTTAAAAATATGCGCCCATGATTTGTTTCTTTCTCTACTCCGAAACCCTTGAGGATACAAATGTTTCCAATCAAATCAAGAGTAAATTTCAAACGAGTGGAATGGATCAGTGATGTTTAGCAAAATGTTTAACGATATTGCAAAACGGCAGATCCCGAGTGTCCCTTGGAATCAGGTAACTCAAAGAGTTTGAGCGAGATATATATATCTCTTTCAATTTGAAATATCAATAGAGGCGGGAAAAAAATGAGGATGGGATCCGAGGCCTATACAACTGAATTTTTCCATTGTTATTTCATGGAAATGTTTCCATTAAAAAAACACCAGGTATTCTAAAATCCATTAAAACTCTCCCGGGAGTTGTTTGGTCGAAGGATGTGCGACATATTTAATGAAGAGTGAGGTCGGGACATGTGGCGATTCATTGATCGCTCCATCTCTCTTCTTTTTTTAAAGCGTATCACATTTTTGCACGGGATTAAAATGCCACGGAGACGTTAACACAAGCCCCCCTCCCTCCACACCCCTTTTCAGCTTCACCCTTCACCTCCAGGGGTGCCACCCTTCCCGCCCATCACAATCGATAATGCTTACGCATAGCTCGAAAGCCACTCTTGCGTGAATGAGACAAGGATTTTCCATCGGGGAATAACTGAACTCAGGGGAAGAGTATCCAGACATTACCAAATATGTGGCCCAGGCATTAGAATTTCCATTTGCAAATCAAAAGCCAAGTTTTTACCAATATGAAAAATCTGGCTCGATGTGACGGTAACCATTAGGGGAAGGATTTTGGAAAATACGACGGGTAGTATAAATATACTGCAAAGTAAGGAGGATGAAGAATTATGGGGTACATTTCTCTTACTTATCGCATGCAAAAATAACTCCTTCCAAGACCAACCATCATGGAGGTGACATACATACGCATTGAAAATCCGATTTTAAATATACTACATGGATATTAAGGGAAAAAACTATTATTACCAGTCCATGACAATAGCGCGTTGGCAGAAATACACCCAATCAGTAAACACGTCCAATGCCGACTGGTGAAGCGAATCACGTGACCGGAGAGTTCGAGATGGTAACATTTGTTTGCATGATACGATCGTGTACACTTCGTTTACTTTTCATTACTTTCTCCGCAAAATCAGTATTTTTCATCTAATTATGGCATTTAAGAAATTGTTTATAGTTGTCGTAATTGATGAGACATATTTTTGCCGTCACGATGCTCCTGCTTCGATGCTTTGATGTACAGCACAAACTGGGATTTAAATCGTGTCTGACGATTTCCGTAGAATTTTTTATAAGCTCGTTCAACTTGTCAAACATTTCGCCTGATTTTCATTGGCTGTTGCCTTTTTATTTCTTGTTTCCTATGCCGTAACAGCAAGTCATACTTTGATATTGATTTCATTGCATGTTTGGCAGCCTTGTGAATGACGTTTGCTACGGACATTGTGAACATATCAGATGTATTAACTTTTTAGACATTGATATTGACGACAATTTGCTTTCAAGGTGCACGAACATCTGGATATCATCTGGACGAATCTGGATAACTCTTTGCGCGTTTAAGAAAATAACTCTGCAGCGGGATTAGTCACTGCGTTTTTGACTGTCGAAGTAATGTTGGTGAATCCGCACTTTAATGTAATGACTTCTCTTACCACATTGTTTGTTTTCATGTCAGGGGAATTACATTTGCTTTTTAATGGAAACCAGAAATCACTTCTGGTTTTTTTTGTTCAACACTTCTGATTGCATGTATGAAATATGATAACTGCGGTTGCCTCCAACAAACTTAATCTTCACTGGTGTATTGATAGTAGAAGATCTATGATTAATGCAGAGTTCAATAACTAATAAAGATTCATCTCTTCCACTGTCCTACAAGACGATTACGAAGGTGCCAAATTATTGTAGTGGCATATTCCATTAATGTAAGCTATAGTATCGACGGTGGCCTCGAGAAGTCTAGAGTTTTTTAAAATTAAACCAGCTCATTTGTCGTAAGATTATTATTATGTTAGAGGAAACACAATTCGTTTGCCTCATTAAAGTGATGCCAAAGTTTTCCCCAAAAAATACTTCACCGCAAATCATTCACAATTTCATATGCGAGTTTAACGAGAGCTCTTTGCTCTTCCCATAATATTACCTACTTATAATTAATGTGGTTTCGCCGTAAAATGACTTAAATGCCATTTTATTCATAATCGGTCTACTTGTAGAAAACGTTGTCCTCTATCTGATATCAACAACAAAATAATACCTTTCCGCGCTATTTTATTCTATAATTGAACTTGAAATTACATTGTGTTCAATGGGGGAATGAGAGAAACACGGGGAAAAGTAGTATTTTTCCATATAATATAAATGCCATTTTAGCGGAAAACTATTTATAAGAAGGAAATAATCCAGAGAAATTGAATAAAAATAAAATATAGGCATCTTACCACCTTATTTTTCTAGTTATTGAAGAATTAATGCCGTAATTGAAGTCAAAATGCGGTAATTCGCAGGCAATGGCGCTGTAGTCGGCTCCTATGGCTGGAAGAAAGTGCTCATTGAAAATACATTTGTGGAATAATCTGCATTTTTTTCAAGGAATAGTTTTCTCGTAAATCCTGGTGAAACTGAATCGATGACGAAGGGAGTTGAAACGCGTATTGGAAAACGTTAACTTTGTGATATTCGCCATACTTGCGATGAAATACAAGGTTCCGAAAGTTGTAGTGGATGATGTTAATTGTTTGACAATTATTTTTTGGTTACATAATGGTTAATTTACAGACATTGAATATAAAAATACATCTAGACATATTCAAGATTGTTACCTTTAAAGTTTGGTGCTGTTTTTATTTACAATTCTAATTTGGTTGCTTGGATATATTTCTTTGTTGAAAAGTTATTTGTCATTTATTAAATTATGATAAAGTTTGCTTAGATAAGTAATGTCTGTTCTTTTATTGCAACTTTTTTATTTCTGGATATATGGTACATTTCTTTGAATAATCTTTTTGATAAATTTGGTTCCGAGTCTAAAATGTTGGCTTCTTCGAAATTAAATGAGTGACTATTTGTAATTGCATGATTTTCTAATGTACAAAGTTGAACTTTAGTCTTAATTGATGTTTTATGTTGCGATATTTAAAAAATAGGATCTCATTATTTCTATTTTAATGCGAGATTTTTTAGTTTTACGGCAGCATTAGGTTACCTGTGATTATTCTCTTCAAACATGATCACTTATGTCAAACTAATATGGTGTTCAATGCAGGTTTTTTTTAAAGGTGAGGGCTCTGATTAAATATTAAAAGAATAGAAACTCTATCTGCGATTTTGGAAAATATATCGCATCCACCACAAAATATTTGGAGCTGACAGAGTTGTTGCCAATAAGTGAAGCGAGTAAATTTCAATTCCGGGTCTTACCCTGACCTGAAGCCTTCCTGAGGAGGAAAAGAAGTGAGAGAAATCGATTTCTCTAGAAAAATAGTGACCGAGGAATGTAGCCCCGGTCAGGCCTCTAATCATGAGTAGGCCACGAGCACGAAGGATTCAACTCAGCATGATTTAATTCGCGTATCAAATGAAGTACAAGGCTGCTTAAAAAAAAGAAAATATGGTAAATATAGATATTTCAGGAGTTTAATTGGAAGCCGCCAAAAAGACAAAAAGTAATAGTTCATGTGCAACCACTATGTAAACTAAAATTACTTGGATAACAGGTGTAAATTACCTATCAAGGAAGTGGAAATTAGGAGAAATCTCATATTTTTTTCACTCATGCGTATTTAATAAGTTGAAAGGCTGAAAATTTGGAATTTGTTATATTGCAAGCACTTATTTCTCTTTTCCGCTATCACCCTAATGCCGCTCCAAGGTAGGAAATCAACTACGTTAAAACCTCAAAGCTAAAACCACCACTGAATTAATTCCTTCTATTTACTCCTTATTCAAAGTAGAGATGCTGACAGTGGGATTACAGTTTTAGCTACTCCATTTTCGAGGTTCTATCCCATTCCATCTGCTCTGCTTAACATTCACTCAGGAATATAAAAATAGCTGCACATACTAAATACTGATAGTAATTGAAATTAACGGGTGGTAAAACTGATGGTATTAGGCCTGACTTCGTGGAAATGATTTATATCCGTGATGAGAAAAACCAACTTTGTGATTTCTACAACTTTATAGAAAAGTTGTAGAAATCACAAAGTTGGTTTTTCTCATCGTGGTTAACATGGAGTTATGTGAAAGGATATTTTTTATCCTATGCACCAATTTTAATTTTTTCTTCCCGTTGAATTTTATCGCGCACCCCCTCCTTGTATAATTATGAGTAAAAACATTCGAGAAATTACCGGTCAATCTAATCGTAAATTGGGATTTGTTAAAAGAGTGCTTGGCAAGTGCGACGATAAAGTTAGGGAAATCAGCTACTTCTCCCTCGTTAGACCCCACTTGGAATATGCTGCCAGTATCTGGGATCCTTATGAGATAGGCTTGGAATCTGAGTTAGAACGCGTGCAGCGAAGATCGGAAAGATACGTTAAAAGGCCGTTATGATAATCTCGTTAGTGTTACTGACCTTTTGCAGCAACTGGGATGGGAAAAGCTTTCAGACCGTCGATTAAAATTTAGACTCAATCAATTATGTAAGTTCCAAACCGGTCTATTCTCTGACGACGTTGATAATATTTTACGAAATCCGACATAATACGGTAGATCAGATCATGAGAGTAAAATTAGGGAACTAGACTGCAGAACGGATAGATTTAAGATGTCATTATTCCCGCGTATGATAAGGGACCATAACAGCTGCAAATGAGACTTTTTATCTAGGTTTGTCGTTAGGTAGTGTAGCTCTTAGTAGTAGTAGTACTCCCTAATACTTGAATCCTTATCTGTTACCTAGTACTAACAGAACGCCGTGCATGTTTTCTACATAAGTCTTGAGTATCTGTCCATTTGTGTAGTTGCAAAATACATATATCTTTACGGTCCTTCTCCATTGTGATAATATCTGTAGTGTAGTGGTGCATGTTTGTGAGGCTTCGCCTCGTGACAAGTATTAGCGATTTATGCTAATGCATAATTAGTCGTAGTTACACTAACTTTAGTATAGTGTAATGCATGTTGGTGAATTCTCACCCCCTGCCATACAACCCTGAGGTTGCTTGCAGGGTATTTTGTAGATGTAGATTGTAGATGTATAAAAAAGAGGTGTTTAGGAACACAATTCATTTCCAGAATGGTGAAAGTTTTCCATTCACGAGGTTAGAGAAAGATTCGAGTGACGTTATTAAAGGTGAAATCCTGATGTCATAAGCTTCCCACCACTTTTAGATGTGTCCTTCGTCGTGTTCATACTAGTTCCTCGAGGTCGTCCCTTGTAGTTAAGGCCTCCGTTATGGCGCACCGAAAATTAGGTGAAAAGCCAGCACCGCGAATGGAGATGAAAAGAGGAAAAACGGGGAGAGGGACGTGGAGGGAAGAAAGGGGTCTCTTTGAAGCATAAGAACGCTAGGAATAAAGGAACGGCCTTTCTTCCCTTCCGCCATCAGTCACGCACCCCCCTTTTCCTTTGCTTCTTAATAAAATAGGGATGCAATAAAGTGGAGAGGTGAGGGCGGGAGGTCGGGAGTGGGCCAGGGTGAAGAGAAGAAGTCTTTCGAGTAAAAGAGGCCAAAAAATTAATCGCACCGAAGTGGCGAGTTAGGGGGGAGGGAGGAGGAGGAGGAGATGAAACTAATTGAGCTATAACTCAAGATCCGGGGAAGACGGAGGAGCGAGTGTGTAATATCGCGAAGAAGTTCGCAGACATCGGGTAGAAAAGGCGTTCATGGGAGGCAGCGCCGGGGCCAACATTAGCGGAGAGGAGGTGTACGTATGTGATGTAGGGAGGGGAGGCACTGAATGCCGCGAGAGAAGTTTCCTCGCCGGGAATGGTTCACTGCGAAAATGTTGGGGGAAGATGAGAATAAAAATATGCACCCGACCCTTATTCTTCCGTGAGAGAGAGATAGAGAGAGAGAGAAGTTGGAGGAAAAAAAGGGTGAAGGGGTTCTGGAATGAAATATGGAGATGATTTAAGTGCGCTGAACTCTAATTACGGTCAAGCAAGAGATGATACTATATGGCGATGGGGGGTTTGAGGGGAATATGGAGAGGGTGGCGAGCTGTGTGGAGGTGGGTTTAACTGCTTTGGATGTGCGAGAGAGAAAGAGAGAGGACGGGGGTGGGAGAATTTGGCGGAGGATGGACCTGCTGACGGATAATGCTCAAGAGGTGTTGTATCGGGCATAGAAAGGAATAAAACGGAAAAGCTTAAACTAGAAAGCTCATTTATCTACACACATTTCTTCACGATAAATTAAATCAATATAAGGGATGGAGCAAGTTATATAAAGGCCCCTCCGTATGTAAGTCCTCTTATAAAAGTAGTAACACTATAGACTGTAAATAGTTAATAAAGGAACCAACTCCTTCATTAATGAATTATAAATATGCAAGTTCCGAGAGATTAATCACAAGGACTCATCTTTATCCGTAATTTTTAATTAAATATCAAAGTGATTGGTTACATTCGATCAATAGCGATGGAAGTTGGTCAGTTTTATGAACTTTGAAGAGCTTAAAAATTCGCGAAGGTTAAAAATTTAAATTTTACGGTAGCAGTTTTTAGTTAAATTATTATTTTAATTAAATTATAAATTAAGTTAAATTAAAGTTAGTAAGTAAGCAGAGTTGTTTCCCCGTTCACTCTGAAGCCTTGGGCGTTGCTTTGCTCAAGCGACTTGTCTCTCTTTGGGATAGCCAACAAATTTAGTTCAGCGTCAGCACTCGCCTCTTGGACATGTTTCTACATTAGTGGCCTCCTGGTCAACTATGACGGTACTGCCTCCACAGGGATATGATTTATTGTCATGCATAGGCGCGGCGATGATGATGATGATGATTTTCTCGCAACACCTTGAAGTATTTTTAGTTCAAGTTTGACTGGTTATGTCATTAAGCCCAGTCGGTCTTGAAGCCCTTCTGCGGAGCCGTAAACCGATTATAATTAGTGAAGTTAGGAGTTGGATTTTTAGAGGACCAACTTTAGAAATTACCACCGAAGAGATTACTAGATGCATGAACCCAGGCTACTAACATTTGCCAGAACCGTTTATGGGATTGGGTGATTTTTTTTCCATGGAAGAGATAGATAGTAATCTAAATTCATCATACAAAGAGAATACTTAAATATATAGTTAGTAGGAGAACTAAGTTTGCGAGGAAAGTACGAATTAATTAAATAACAAGAAGTTACGTGTGAAATGAATGGCAAATAAAGAAGTAATACACGATAAGTAAAGAGTAGGATGCATTGAATGCTGCCAGACATTTTGCTAACCCGAAGTTGGAGGATAGAAGATTGAAACAAGTTGGAGGCTTTCGAAAAGTAGATTTGGAGAAATTGAGTAGAAATGCTTCAAGGAAGAAAGCAAAACGAAGTGCTTCGTGCGTTAGGAGAGAAAATAAGTGGCATGAGGACTTCGGACGATTCGGAAGCCTTATTAGAGGACTGGGAATGTGACAAAACGGAATGGGATGCTGTCGATAGTGGTTGACGAGTGAATTTTAAGCGAAGGAAAGGAGGTGGAAATTTGAAATGGGGAGTATGAAGTATGCCGAGTGGGAGAATGACATAGTGTTTACATCTACATCTTCATCAACGAAGTACCGTGCAAGCCACCACTAGGGTGTGTGGCAAGGGGTGATTCCACACCAGGCATTCAGCACTCGTCCCAGCATAAGTCAGAACCTCGCACGCTCCCCCTGGCGCTAGTCGCAGGCCAAATCAGTCAGGAGAACAGTGCGCAGTCCAACCGGAAACTGGGAGAGTGATACGTAAATGAACATGCAAACATGCAGAACAATGCTATACACACATCTAGTGGTTAATATTACTGATACTGTTAATTTATGAATGCTACGAGATGCTACTTCATGCAGAGAACAAAATAAAATAATGCCGGACAAATCTACCGGTGTGAAGTGTTAGTTATGATGTGGTGTTATTAAGCACAAGTGAAGATTCTACTCTGCCTATTGAGGGTGGGAGTTTCATGTGATTGATCTATCGCAACTATTGTTATCCCTTATTGTGCGTGGGAAAAATGACATTTGAAATCTATCGGTTCGGCAGTCAGTTTCCTTTATTTTATTCCTGTGATCGCTTCTACCGTAGTAAGTTTAGAGCAGAGATACAGCAGGTGGACAAAAGGCAGCGCATTAAAATACTTCTCTCTCCGGAATAAAAAAAAAGATATCTCTACTCATTCAGCACGACCAAAGTACGTGAGGGAACGGGGAATGAAAGGAGGAGGAGAAAGCCAGCGGTTTGATTAAAAAGATGCACGAGCCCATGGGAAAGATTCCCAGTGAACACGCCTTCACATCCTCCTCCCCCACCTAACGACCCCTTGAATGGGAGTCACCGCCAACACGTTTTACGAGGGCGGCACTAAGGGAAACGTGCACAAAAGGAAAGCCTTGTCAAAAGAACTGTAATAAAAGTTAAGAGGGGTTAGGAACCGGGAGAGAGAGAGAGGAGGTATAAGAAAGGAGCAAAAGGGAAGATATAAGAAAACAAACCAAACGAAGAGAAATGAGAAAATTTGGCTGGCGTGGTAGTTAAGAATAGTGAAAATTTCCCATACCATCCAGAGAGCACTGGTCCGAGTTCTAAAAACTGTGGAGTTATTTCACCGGTACCTCGTTCCTTACTTGGGTGTCACGTTAAGAGTACTTCTAATGCACAAATTTAAGGGAGAATAAAATGAATTCTTCAGAAACATTGTGGTATTCCATCACAACAATTTATTACAGTGAGGAAACTTTTACAAACCACATAAAAAATATACACAACCACGACCCGGGTTTCGACGGCTGAGCGTCATCATCAGGTGATCAAAAGTGTAAAGCAATCCCTTATATACTGTCAGTCAGTTGGGGGGGGATAGTGGGGTGAGGGGGGGGGACGGGAATGGTCAACAAAAGAGGAAAGGTTAGGGGAGTTGGCGGGCAGCAAATAATTATTTAAAAGATTACATCTGGGTCAACATTTCGCATTAAAATTTCGAGCTACTCAAATGCATTTAGCTCACGTCAGTAATTAGTAAAATGCAGTACTTTAACTTTAAAATCACTTTCATGGTCACATGTTAAAAGGTGTTTGACAAAATTACTCTTTTCTTCATGGTCATTTTTAAAATGTCTCAAATAGCCGTAAAAAACGTTTTAAGCACACAGGTAATAACCTATTAGACGCTTACGAGAGCATTTTTATTTAAAAAAACAAAGGGAATCTCCTAAACAGTGACTCTGGACCCATTCCTCATTCTTCCCTCTTCTCAGTTTTGAAGGGTGAGTAATTCGTCACTTGTTTTAACGGACGTAGTCACGCGCTAACTTTCTCTTCCTCCTCTTCCCCTCCCCCCTCAGCCTCCCCTCCTCCCCCAACATCCTTCCTTTATGTTCGTTACTGACCCCACCCCTTTTTTGCTGCTGCTTTTCGACTTTTGTTTACGCCGGTCTCCCTTCCCCAGCTTTTGCTGACCCCCCCCCCCTTTCCCCCCACCTCCTCATTTACCTTCATATCATATTGGATGTAATTACCCTTCCTCACTTCAACCTTGCGTTGTTGTGACGCTTTTCCTTCGGATCGCTGAAGAGGGCAACTTGGTAGCCTAAATACGCGTATAAATATTGTTTACGGCTATTGGAGACTCCCTTTAATTTTTGTATTTGTCTAGCCGTAAGTGCTCAGCCCATCATTGTAGTAGTCACTTCTAATGCATTACTCCCTCGCTAAACAGGACGAAAAATGGCGGAAAATTAGATGCCCTTCATTATGAGTTAAGTTCATTCTAACTCCGGGTATCTCTCTATTCTTCCTCCATTCTCCCAAGTAATTCTGTAATCCTTAATGGAAATACTGTAACGCTCCTGGATATGAATAATACAATCGTCTCATTATAAGAAAAATAGATACAATAGATGTAGAAATAACGAATCCTGGGTGAGAAAAATAAAAGTCGTTTCGGGACGGTTCGATCGGAGGGAAAAAAACAAGCGATGTTTTACTAATAAGAGCTGAAAGAATTAATTGCCTAGAAACGTTCCCTTCTCTTCACCACCAAAAGGGAAGTGGCTACATGGGAGAGATATATTAACTAGTCGAGGTGTCCCTGCGGTGGAACCAAAATTGTGGGAAGTTGAGTATTCCACAGGACGTAAGCGTAAAACTAAAAAGTAATTTGCACGCATTATATATTTGAGTGTATAAACTGAGAAAGTTAGTTTGAGTGCATTAAGGCTATTCGTGCAATTTTTAAATCGACACTTGGTTGACAAAAATAAAGTGGTCACACAATACCTGGCAATGGACATATTATATATCCTACTATCCTACTAATATTATAAATGTGAAAGTTTGTAAGTTTGTATGCTTGCTCCTCAATCAAACAAAAACTACTGGACCGATTGAGCTGAAATTTGGCATGTAGATTGAAAATATATCTGTGGGTAACATAGGCTATATTAAAAATCCCTAAGGGTCCCCTAATGCCCCCCAAAGGCCCCTCTGGCAGTCCATGCTAATCATTGGGTTCTGTGCAGAGGGTTTTTTTATTTTTAAAGTACTTTCACTCAAGATAGAGGGCTGGATTTTTTAAATCGGATGGCTGAATAAATGAACATTTTAATTCTACCAATCGATTCTCTATTACGTTTCGTATTCGTCTGAAAGTCATGTTTTTAGCGGAAAAGTCTCACATTTTCTCTGAAATTTACAATATCATATTTCCTTGGCAACCAAATATTTGATCTTCAAAAGATATTTACGCCACTAGCGTTTATGACTTAGCCTTTAGCCTTTATAACACAGTTATAATGTTTTCTTCTTCCCGTTTAATTTCAACAAGCACCCTATACTTGTCTTCTATAAAAAAGATTCAGTAATATTTTATAACGATTTACATTGGACATAAGTCTCTCAGTCACCTATGATTTCATATTTTAGCTCCATGGGGAAAGGTTGTAACGTCATATATTTAATTAAAAATTTAAAACTCGTTGAGACGCACCAAAGTGACGCCATTTTGACGTCTTGAATTCAGTTATTATAGATCAGATATAGCACGTAGGGATTGTAAAGTAAAAGGATTCCAAGAAGTACTTGGCAGACATTTCTTAAGAGGTTTAATCTAGTGCAAAAGGAGCAGTTTAATATCAATTCTCATGGATTTTAATTCTTACACGCTGTAGAGTTGGTTGCTAGACAAATATTACTGCCAAGTAATAAAGCCAAGTTGTTAAATCAAGGCAGAGAATCAATTAAAAAATGCAAATTTATTTCTCATACAAAATAATTTTTCTTATACGAGAAATTTGAAAAAGACTGATAAATGTCGTCTGGCTCAGTTTGAGGTGAAATGACGTCAATGACATATAGCCTGACTGAAACAAGATAAAGTTAGGATGCATTTTGATAAAGATTGCGTTCGATCTAACGTTTGTAGTTACTACCAAAATGGTGATTTTAAAAGAGAAGGCTTACAAAATTTATTTCCTAAGATATGCGGGGTATGTTCTAATTCCTTCACGTTCTTGGCATGTAGCTACTTAAATTACTTAGCCAAAACCTGTCTTCGAAGACTTCAGCAATATTTCAGCCATTTTGGTAACTTGTGAGAGCATAAAGTTTCTTCAAAGCTTCTCAGAAGTTAACACGACGCACAGTTGGGAAAAACCCCTAAAAGATGGTCAAAAATAAGTTTCTATTCAGCTTGTATTTAATGGGACGTTGGGTAGACTAATGTTCGAGCTAAAAGGAAAATGCATTGGACAGGTAGGTAAGTATGCATCTGCAGGCACAAAATAAGGAGTTAAAGTGAAAAATGAACACAGCACCGGATACACCGCAGAATTAGAAGACCAAATTGAAATTAAAGTTGCAACTTAGCAATTGCACCGAGATCAATTTTGTAAAATGGAATGACCTCATGAACGTTATTATCATTTCAATTTTTATTGCTAAAATCGGTTTTAAATATATATATATATATACTACAGTGATTAAATTGTCCAAATAATAAATTTAAAAAATACTTTAATAAATTAGCTCTTAGGCTTCCGCGGATGTAGTGTTGACTGTTTCTTTTTTAGGGATTCATTCCGCGATGTTTAAAATTGAAAAAAACAATATTTCGCTGATCCTCCTGCCAACTTCATCAGGTTAACTGAACTGATTCTTTAGTCTCACTCGTCTTTATATATATGAGTGAGGACTCCCATTGTTGCCGGAATTTTTAAATTTGAAAAATTCGTTTAAGATTAAGATTCGATTAAGAATAAACGAATTTTTCAAATTTAAAAATTCCGGCAACAATGGGAGTCCTCACTCATATATATAAAGACAAGCGAGACTTAAGCTACGTTTTCATGTGGCCGTTTTCGCGTCGTTGCGACGGTGCGTTGTGCGGTAAACAATTACCCCGTTTTCATGTCAGCGTCAGCATTCGTGCGGCAGCACCTCATAAGGTTTGATATTATTTAATAAATATATAATTGTTTATTGTTGCAATTTCATCTCTCAGGGTATTAGTACCACTTTGCTTTGAATTGAGAAATGCGTTTGTAGGTTGTACGAGGCATATTATGGTCGAAATTAACGATAAAATATTTCTAGCGACGAAAGGTAAACAAGGGAAATCGCTCACTTCGTACTTTATGAATAACTTTCAATAGTGTATTATAGCGTACATTGTAAATATAAGCATTCCATTAAATCATTGATACCATGCTTGATATTAATCTAACGTCATTTATTCGAGTAATAAGAACGTATATACAAATTTCCCTCACAAACGTCCCAGACGAAGAGGACACTGAATCACGTTCCAAGTATGTATCATAATTTACGATTTTTGTGCCAGTTTCTCCCCAAGTTATGAAGTACGACTTGATATATGTAAACAGTGATAGTTTTTGTGTGTAAATAAGACCCTTAGGAACATTATGATGAACCATATGCGCCTAAAATAACTCAAATCGGAGGCATACATGTAATGTCATGCCGTGGGGACACATTCTTGAGGTTGTAAATAGCCATATTTCTCTATTGTTCATTTGTGGTGTCGTGGGCTAGTGGTCAGCGTTCTCGACTCCGGGTACGATTTATGTCAGTTCGCGCCCCATAGGAGTAATATATTTTTTTCTTTTTTTTCAAGACATTTTTTTTACGCTCTGGACTTGAAATATTTTCAAAAACAGTGTCGGAGAGTCTGGCCAAAACATAATTATATCTGTTGCTTTGAATGTTTTTAAGGTGAAAATTATCTCGGCGATTCTAAGCGAATGATACGGGATCCCTCGTCTTAAGTTCGAGAAATGAAATTTATGTTCCTGATGCACGCCTTCGTCATTGCCATTTCCCGTTTCAAATCCTGATAAGATTTCTTTGGAAGCTTTTGAATGAAATTCCACCGCTTCAGTTACAATGAAAATGCAACTATAATTATGTACGCTTCATCAATAAATTTTTTTATTCAAAACAAGAATGTCAAGGATAGGTCTTCGCTTTCTTATTTACCTCTTTCGTTTTAGTGAATCTACATACTCTATTCCAACGTCTCAAATTGTCATTAAACGCAGCTACTTCTCAATCAATTCAAAGGCAGCGAGGGAATCATCACAAACCACGGTCTCGCCAAAGTTCAACTATCTGATGACCCACGATCCTCGGAAAAAAAATCAAGTGATCAACAAATGACAGGAAGCAAGCGTGGGTCCTCCCTCCCCGACGCAACTGCGTCAACGCAGGCTGCGTCAAAAGATAAAAGATGGACAACTTCTGCGTCAACGCAATCTGCGTTGAGTATCTCGCTTCTGATTGGCCGCGCAGTGTGCGTCAACGCAAAAACGGCCACATGAAAACGTACCTTAAGGAATCAGTTCAGTTAACCTGATGAAGTTGGCAGGAGGACCAGCGAAATATTGTTTTTTGCAATTTTAAACATCGCGGAATGAATCCCGAAAAAAGAAACAGTCAACTTTTATAAATCGATTGAAAAGTAGTATAAACGCGTTGAAACGTGTCAAACTTTTTTTTCACATGCCTCAGTTTGAAATTATGAGTCAACATTCTTTCATTACAGTAATCTACCGGTTAGAGGTAGGTTGTGATGAAAGTCAGAGAATATCCAACGAACTCTTACACGTGCCGTACCATTTCTGCCTATAGCATTTCTTTCTTCATCTCCGCATAAGTCCTACCTTTCTTCATCCCGTCCATAAAACCGATTCTCTTCCTTCCCCTTCCCCGCTTACCCAACATCCTTCCCTCTATCACGACCTTCAGCAAACCATCGCCCCTCATTACCCCTTCCAGCCACCTACCCTGTCTTCCCCTAATCTCATCTATAAGTTTCCTCTCCTCGCCCACCATGTCAAGCACTTCCTCATTTGTCTTCCTTTCCGTCCAACGCATTTTCTCCATCCTCCTCCACGCCCACATCTCAAAAGCCTTCAGCCTATTTTCGTCTTCCTTTCTCAAGGTCCACGTTTCTGCCCCATACAACGCCACACTCCATATCAAGCTCTCTCTTCACTAGCCTCTTTTTTACATCCTTACTTAAGGTCCCCGTCATCAGCTCCCTTCTATTATTGAACGCTTCCTTCGCTAGCGCTATTCTCCACCTAATGTCTTTGCTACTATGTCCTGTTTCTTCTAGCGTACTACCCAAGTAATTAAATTGTTCTACTTGCTCCAGTATGTGACTTCCTACTCTTATCACCAGCTTCTCTTTCTTTGTCCTAAAGAATCTCATTACTTTTGTTTTCCTATTATTTATCTTCATTCCGTATTTCTCACACTGCTTTTCCAGTGCATCTACTAAAGTTTGCCGTCCTTTTGATGACCGACTGACCAACGCCTGGTCGTCTGCGGATCTAACCGACTTTATCCACTGGCCTCCTACTTTCATTCCCACATCTAGCTCATCCCATGCCTCTCTTACCATTTCCTCAGCATAATGTTAAAAAGTAAAGGGGACAACGGGCACCCTGGCCGTACCCCGCGACCTATAACTGCCCAACCTGATTCACCGTCCGCTACCCTTACCTGAGCCCTCTGCCCCATATATAAGTTTCGGATGAGTCTCCTATCACGCCAATCTATTCCTATTTTCCCCAGTATCTGCATTAGTTTCTCCCAGTTTACTCTGTCAAACGCCTTTTCGAAATCTACAAAACAAGCGAAAACATCCTGATTATGCTCTATGTTTTATGACTATAAGTGTTCTCATTACCGCAATCGCATCTCTGTTTCCCCTCCCCTTCCTAAACCCAAATTGGTCATCGCCTAAATAGCACTTTGCTCTGCTCTCCAGTCTTCTATTTAGTATTCTAAGCAACACTTTTGCTGCGTGCGAAATTAAACTGATTGTTCTATACTCCTCGCATTCTGACGCTTTCTTCTTCTTCGGGATAGGTATTAATACTGTTTTCACGAAATCCTCTGGCCATACTCCTTCCTCGTAGATCCTGCGAATAAGTTCGAAAAACGATTTTCTCCCCTTACTACCTAGATTCTTCAGTAGCTCCGAAGGTAGGTTATCGGTTCCCACGGCTTTTCTACTCTTCATCTCTCTTAATGCCCTCTCTATTTCACTCTCAAGTAACTCTGGTCCGAGGCTATCCTTATCTATTGTTCCTTCATCTTCTAGATCTAGGCTAAGGGGTCTATTCTCGCTGTCATATAGCTCCTCTACGTATTCTCTCCATCTTTCTTGGATATCTTCCTGTTCGATTAATATCTTCCCTGTTTTGTCCTTAACCTTTGGTATCGTTTGACCTCTCTTACCACCCGATAACATTTTCACCTTGGCGTACAAAGCGCCCACTTCCTCCTCCTCCTGCATCTTTTCCATTTCCTCACATTGTCCCTTCCACCAGTTTTCTTTTGCCCGATTGGTCACTCGCCTGAGTTTATTATTCAATTCCTTGTACTTCCTCTTCCCTACGTCGGTGTTCACGTTTTTCCATATCCATCTCTCCTCCATTTTCTTTATCATTTCTTCTGTAACCCACTGCTTCTTAACCCTCTTCTTTTCCACCGTTCCTATTGTTTTCTCTGCCGCTCCTACGATGCCTATTTTTATAACCTCCCATCTCTTCTCTATGGTTCCCATCCGCTTCTCTTCACCTATGTTCTTCTGAGTCAACGGTATGAAAAATACATTGCTGCAAACAAGTGATTGTGCGAGTTTTACAGACTGGTTACTGAAATTATCAAGGTACATCCGATTGGCTCATGAACGAACACAACAACACATTCGCTCTGTCTTTCGCTACTATCATGGCTAGCGCGTTCGCTCTCCTAATCAACGCTCTCTCGCTAGCAGAATGCCGTATCCAAAGTACTATCAAAACAATCAAGGTGTCCACATGACTATACTATTATGACCACAGTGTGGTGAAACACACGTCGAGCCAGCGAGATAAATTTTGAGGAAATTACAAAGTTGATTTTTCTCAACATGGATCTCAAACATAAGTTTCTCATTGCCGCAGCTCAACATCAGGTCTGGTACTTGTTAATATGTAGAGTACTGCAACTACTATTCAGCATTATCTATTCTGTTTATCATTCGGCACGGAATCCGATTCTCCTCAATAATGTAAGTTTTCATTATCCGACGGCATATATACTACCTTCGCTTCTATCATACTTAATTAATTTGACAAATTCCTTATTTTAGTTCTCTGAGTGATTAGGACTCTTCCCTCTATTTTACTTTGAATCTCTATTCCTAAATATTAAGAAAAGTTTCAAGGTCGTTGACACCAAAATACTCATGAAATTTATAACACAGAATTATCCTTATGCATTATTACAGGACCATATAATTAACATAGAATGCACAGCCAAGTTCTTTTTCTAGATTACTTTATAAGCTTGGATCCACTCTACTTCGCGCTAATCCCTCCTCAATAACAACAACGTTTAATTTATTGTTCCAAGCCCTGGCTGCTTGCTTTAGCCTGTAAATAGATTTTTGAAGTCAACACACCAAATGTCTTTCTTGATTATTTACATGCCCTACCGGTTTTTCTGTTTCACTTCAAAGTATCATGAATTCATTCCCCGTATATTTATGTGCGTCCTTTTGCTACTAATCTGGCCTTGTGTCTGTATGCAATCCATTGAGAGTCTTGTTTGATTCCGTAAAATACATTTGCAACCAATAGGTCTCCTTCCTTTCGGTAGTTCTTCCAAGCGCCAGGTCTGATTCTCTTCATAATATCTTATCTCCTCATTGGCAGCTTCAATCCACTCCTGATTTTTATGCTTAGGGATGGTTATCATGTCTGCCCATGACTCTGGTTGTGATTTCTTCCTTTTACGAACAACGATCCTTTTTGATACTTCTTTATTCCCTTTTAAGGTTACATTTAGAACGAAAATTATGTGCAAAAACCACCGGTCGTTATACTTTGTAAGGGTGTTTCCACAACATGTTAGGAGTGTAACATCAAAATAGCACGTTTATATCACCATCCCTGTATAAATGAATCAGTTATAGAACCTGTATATCGATTGTAAAAACTAAATTTATTGCGAAAAAATTGGCAAGAGATTTTCTGCAAATACAGCTTTAGATTTGTTTCCAGCAACGTCAAAATCCTATTCATACTCATTCTCATAGCAAACCTGCAATTCTTTCTGATGCCACCTTTTCGGGACTCTGACCCACTGTGAGACACGACGCCTCGAATACTTAACTGGTGAAATCAATTGCAGATAAAAAAATTGTCCAAACCTCAGTAAAACATTAACTTTCTCCATGTAAGTCACTGAAATATCATTTAATAATAACAAGGTTAAATCTCAGTAACGTCGAGAAAGGGATCGTGAAGTAACGCATATCTTCGTTTAAAATGTAAAATAAAGGGATCCAACAAAAGATTGAAGCAACAAAGTACTAAAAATCTGAAGGCCAATGTAATTAGACATCAGTGCACTCCAAGCGTGGACATGGATGCGAATCGTAGTCATCGCTGAAGAAAACAAATAATCTACCGCACAAAGAAATTATATGGCGTCGGCCAGAGGCTATCTTACTACATAAAATAGGTAACAGACAATAGGTAAAAGCCAACACATTCATTGGTGGCATGGGAAAAAGAAAATTAAGTTTCCACGATTTAAAGAAAACTATGCTCCATTTAAAGTACGCAATAGTGAAGGAAACAATCACTGATATGATTCAGGCGGCATATGCTACGTTCAATCCTTCATTCCACTGATGCACTTTCTGGATGAGCAAAAGCCTAAAAAACAATCACCGATGTTTTATCTGCACCTGTCTCTGGCCACTGGAAAAAGAAATGGGAGTGACGGTAAGTTGATCAATGTTCCTTTCAGAATGGTGTTGTTTTCAGCGGGTCTGAAGTAGCCAACAGGCCACTTCTCCACACATGAGACGCGGTCACGATCCATGTGCCAACCCGACGAATCCATCTTCCGACTCGTAGCCGAGGTAGGGAAGGAAGAAAACGGAGGGATGTGAGCTTTGAATAAGCGGGGAAGTTGAAGTTGTTTCCCTCCCTTGAGACGTTTGTACGGCAATACTCAACGCAAGCCACCATAAACCATAGTTATAACATTTGAGGGAGATTGCGTCCTTAAATGAAAGGAGTTTATCGCCCTCCGAAGCACTGCGGTGAAGTCTCCCGGAGTCCACGCGATCCTTCACCGTTCCCTCCCTCCTCCTCCTCCTCCCCCTCGCCTCCACTTACACAATTTCATCTCAGTCACCAATACGCGGTCCCACTACACACCCAGCGATTCCAACCCGTCCTAGTATCAAAAATAAAAAAAACTAATCAATACTGCCCACTTTATTTTAAAATGCCGCACGTGTTTCTGCTATTTTACTTAGTTATCTTCAGGTACAATTGTACCTGTCTACCCTGTCCTACTGTCTACCCTACTGTCTACCCTGAGAAAGGTGGTCACGATCCCACCGAAATATCGGAAGTTTAAATTTGTGAGTGTCCTTTTTTTTCTGTCGCTATATTTTTATCGGCCACCCTCTTGGCATATTATATATATTTTTATACTAGAAGCGGTACCCGGCTTCGCACGGGAAGCTGTGAATTACTTGCACCGATAATGAACAAAAGAACTGGGTTAATGTTGAGCATTTTACATTTTCTCGGCTAAAAATATATTTGTACATGACATGAAATATGAGATTTAATTTAGAGAATATTTTAACCTTCCGCATTTTTCGGTCACGAGACTTTTGACTATAACTGACGGAGAATTTCATACATTATATTTTCCATCCATTTGATGCCCGCATTTGGGTTCTTAATTGCCAGAGGAAAACGATTTTGCGTCACATTGTGCCACACACTCAGGCCATTCCTTGCTGGATTGCTGGGAATGTACTGCAAAAAGCTACATCGACGTCTGAATAGATGCAACATTTCTTCGATTGCAATGTAATCGCTAGTTTCGTAATATTTTATGCAGTCACTATAAAATCAATCTAAAATCTACGGTATTTCCACGATTTTGTCTGGGTTTTTTGAAGCCTTCCTGATGGTAGAATCTTCAACACTGGAGACAATACGACAGGAATTTCCTATACATCACGGTAATTCTAGGTGCCACGATTCCGCCTTCGTCTGAATTACGTAGTTCTAGAATATTGGTACCATGTGGCTAAATGTTTTATGCCTACCAGAAATGCACTTATTCTTCATCTTCGGAGGCTCCTTCCAAATTGCTGTACACATCATCCTTATGTACTTCATTGTAGACGGCATCGTCTTCCTTTTACTCTTCGTCGGAGTCCAACAGAAGCCTCGAGTTGATAGTTCCTTGGCTTCAATTTGGAACACTAATCATTTCAAAATTAGTTTCACTAATGTAAATTGCATTGATGCATAATAACATCATTTTTATGCAATAAAAAGTGACTCATTCTCTGATATAAATGTAAGGAATACAGATATATGTACTTACGAAGACATTGTTTTCATGATCACAGGAAGTATCCACAACACACGCAATATTTTGGGTCAGGCGAAAATTATTGCCATACAAAAATATGAATAGATAATCAGTAACTTTCAATATTTATCACCAACTATTGTAGACAATAAAAAAGTCAATATTTTATAGAATAACAAAAAATATACGAACAGACCTCGATTGTTCATTGATTCAACGGGCCTCGCAGCGCACAACGTACGGACTTCAAGACGCGTTTCGCTTCCTTTTCCCCCAAAAAAATGCTTCTAAGAAAATAATTTCCGCACACTACGAAGGCTATTTGTACAAATGAGGAATAGAAAACGGTCCCAAGTTGGTCCCATTACGATAAAATAGATTAAAACGCCGAAAACCGACCATTTCCATTCACGAAAAGTGAAAACAATTTACCTGAGTTATTTCTCACCCACCCCTGCGATTGGTTTCAAACGGTCATTAGTCTTGGACAGTTTTATATATGTATCTACATCTACTAAGTACCGTGCAAGCCACCACTAGGGTGTGTGGCACGGGGTGATTCCACACCAGGCATGCAGCTCGTCCCAGAACAAATCAAAACCTCGCACGCTCCCTCTGGCACTAGGCGCAGGCCTAAAAGCAGTCAGGAGAACAGTGCGCAGTCCAACCGGAAACTGGGAGAGTGATACGTAAATGAACATGCAAACATGCAGAACAATGCTATACACACATCTAGTGGTTATTATTACTGATACCGTTAATTTATGAATGCTACGAAATGCTTCTTCATGCAGAGAACAAAATAAAATAATGCCGGACAAATCGACCCCGTGTGTGGAGTTATTAATGATGTGGTGTTATTAAGCACAAGTGAAGATTCTACTCTACCTATTGTGGGTGGGGGTTTCATATGATTGATCTATCGTAACTATTATGATCTCTTATTGTACGTGGGAAAGATGACGTTTTGAATCTATCGGTTAGGCAGTCAATTTCCTTTATTTTATTCCTGTGATCGTTTCTACCGTAGTACGTTGGCTTTAGCAGTATATGTTGAACGTCTGGCATGAAACTGTCAGCTCCTAACTTGCGCAAAAGATTAAACCTGTATTTCTCCCTTCGATCAGTTTGAGATTCCCACCCCAATTCCTTCAATAATTTGGTAACACTGCTACGTTTATCGTAACAACTTTTCACAAAGATATGATCTTTTGCAATGATAATTTAATAATTAATGATAAAAACACAACAATTTCGCCAGATTTACTGAAAGTGAAGCCGCGGGAACAACAGCTAGTACATATAACAAAAAATCCTTTCTTCCTACCATTGTGAATATGGCTCTTAACATGCAAAGAAAGAGTACTATCAGAATGTCACCAAAATGCTCAATAATAGGTAGGAAAAAGCCGCTTTCAGATTATAGTTTAGTGATTACGACACAAAAAGGATTTGATGCACGATTGTCTTCAGTGGAGTCAAGAGAGTGCAAAATATTGATGCCCAAGGAAATTCATCCCCAAAGGGTGCAAAGCTGTCATCCTGAACAGGCGCCTTTCATCCACTACCGTTGTAAAATTCTATTCTCCATCACCGACCCCATGATTTTTCCCCCATCCCTCCTGGCGATCTACAAACAAACATTACTCCCTTCCCGCCTCGTATCAACATGTTGATCAGCTCCTCCAGTCACTAGAAAGTAGGGATAGTAGGGATGCAAACTTGGCTGAAAGGAAGAGAACGCTGAAACAGCGTGGAGTGCCCTTCAGAGAAAGAGTGGGAGGAAGAAGGTGGGGACGAAGTATTGCCATCCAACGAGTGCAAAGTGATCCATCAGGTGAATAGTTGAAAAGAGCTTAGACGATAAGTTATTAGGCCTAGGTGACATTCATCTCACTCTCGTAGGGCCACATTTTAAATCTAAATCTACAAAATACCCTGCAAGCCACCTAGGTGGTGTGTGGCAGGGGGTGAGTATTCACCAACATGCATTACACCATACCCTAAAGTTAGTGTAACTATGCTGCACAAAGGGTAAGAAAAAAAGACTTTGCTGTTCCACAAAATAAAATATATATTTGCGATCGGTTTCGATACGGCGTACCATCATCTGGCCCAGATGATGATACGCCGTATCGAAACCGGTCGCAAATATATATTTTATTTTGTGGAACAGCAAAGTCTTTTTTTTCTTACCCTTTGTGCATCATGAAGGAGTTCCACTATGTTACGCCACCCACCATCGCATTTTTTTAGTGTAACTATGACTAATTATGCATTAGCACAAATCGCTAATGCTTGTCACTAGGCGAAGCCTCACAAGCATGCACTACTACACTACAGATATTATCACAATGGAGAGGGACCATTAATATATCGATGTATTTTGCAACTACACCAATGGGCAGATACTCGAGACATATGTAGAAAACATGCACGGCGTGCTGCTAGTACTAGGTAACAGATAAGGATTCAAGTATTAGGGAGTACAAATACTACTAAGAGCTACACTACCTATCTACAAACCTAGATAAAAGTCCCATTGGCAGCTGTTATGGTCCCTTATCGTTCGTGGGAAAAATTACATTTTAAATCTGTCCGTTCTGCAGTCTAGTTCCCTAATTTTATTCTCATGATCTGATCTACCGTAGTATGTCGGATTTCGTAAAATAGTATCAACGTCGTCAGAGAATAGACCGGTTTGGAACTTACATAATAGATTGAGTCTAAATTCTAATCGACGGTCTGACTTTTTAAATAAGGCGAAAGTATATATGGGTGCTGGGGCATAAAGATTTAATATACGATCTCAATAAAAGGCAGAGATAAGCCACGCGTTTCGTTTAAAACTCCCGCGAACGAAGAGGAACCTCGATGAAACTATTTGAATGACTGGACTGGGGAGCCTTTAGAAACTGCAAGGCTGCACACTAGACTAATATTTCTGGAAAAACTCTTAATCTCGCGATTTTCAGATCGATACGGCTGATATTATTTTAACCCACAAAACATCCGTAGGTGAGTCAGTGAGCGACTAAATGAGAGAACTTCGCGGTCGAACAGATAGATGTAAGAATTCTTTCTTCCCGCTTACCATAAATGAATACGGCATACACAGCGACACTTATTCGTAAAAATAAACATTCTTTTCATCATAGCAAGGTTTCCCGGGTGATCCACCGGGCAATACGCTCCTCATTATGGTATACGTGGAGCCTATCCACCGGTGGAACACCCGATGAACCTTTCTGCATAAGATTCACCGGGAAAACCTTAGATATTTTATTATTTTCATTATTTCCATCATCCCATGCCCTTCACTGTGTCGTTTCATCTTAAGGAGGTTCGGTGGTTTCACCCAACTTAAGAGAATTCAATGAAACTTCCTGAAAGTATTAATAATATTGTTCTAAAGCTACCTGAAAATTTTCATAATTATTTACCGCAGGATTTTAAAGATATTTCATCGAGAATTGGGCATTAAATTACACGTTCTAATGCCTTTTCTTCTGCACCCTGCAAGTTATGCATCCTCTTTCAAATACTTTACCCGTGGTGCCAATTTCACACGATCTGCAACGCGCGCGAGGGATTTATTCAAGCGCTCGGGTTAAAAATCTGGAACATTTACATTTTTCTATCGATGATATAAATTACTTTACATTGGATAGTTAGAAAAGGTTCTTTCTGATGAATAAAGCTTTGCGTTCCCATAACGACCCGTGTAATTTCATGCCCACTTCTCGTTCAAATATCTTAAGAAATCTGCGGCAAATAATTCTGAAAAAAATCAGGTAGCTTTAAGACAACCAAGTTAATGTTTCCAGCAAGTTTCATCGAATTCTCTTAAGTTGAGTTAGACCACCGAACCTCCTTAACAGATGAGTGCCTTAGCGTCCTGTGCCGTATGCCAATGAGTGGCTCGTGGGTCAGCATGTAGATGAAGATGCAATCATCATTCCCTCTCTTCTGGAACCACATCATCAATAAATAATAGCCACCCACCCACGATGATTTCCCCGGATTACATGATCTTATTTCATTACATCGACGTCTCCACTCCATTCATTCAAACATCGCCTAATTGCCTCAATCTCAACAAAGCACGAATTTCTGTCGCTTGCTTGCGGTACTCTCGTACATTTACACCCTCTTTCGCGTGTTAGCAAAATATAGTAAATTAAAAAGTAAAAATGCTTTATCCTTTCCATTTCCTTAGGTATCACTGCAGAGAAATCCATATAAAATTTAAACAAGGTTCTTGCGTTTCTAAGTCAATGAAAGACAGAATTGCAAAAGTTACAGAAATGTGAACAAAGGATGCAGATCAATCGTTCTTCAAGATCTGATACGAAATCTGAAGGGATAAAGTGTTCAATAAATAGATAAATACTATAAATTTTATAAAACCTTGCAACAAGTACGAAGATACAAAACTTAAGATCATACTTCAAGCCACAATAGATCCCGGGATGTCATAAAAAAAGAAGAAAAACGGATTATCTGTAATAGAAATTAGTATTATTTGAAAAAAATCTACGAAGATATAGAAGAGATACAAAAAGAGTTATGAGAGTGTAAGAAAATAATGAATAACGAGGCATTTGGCGCCAGCACCATTTAAGCATTTTCTCAGTAATTCATTTCAACCCAATTTAAATTATTTTGATTCACTGCTATTAATCTTTAACGCTACTTCTATTTATATTTTATCTTTAGCATCACTTCTGCACTGCTATTTATAACGCTGAATAATAATCGGTCTCTGTTTTCGTCGTTGTCCCTTGACTGGTCAATAATAAGAATTACCTAATTTGTATAATTTTTATCAATATTTTCACTTAAGATATAAATATATGAACGCCAAGAGTAGTTGAGCTATTTTTCTCGTTGTTTCTTAGGATTTAAAAAAAAGGACACAAAACATGAACAGGAATGATGGCTATAAAGTTCAATCGATATCAGTGTGTCTTCTAACATCCTAAAATGAACTGCTTAAGTGAGGAAACAGCAAAGGCAAGCTCCAAGGGTAATGCTGCAATGACCCATTTTAGGATATATTCCTATGGAAAGAAATAAGTTGTTTGTAGCGTGGAGTAAGCCGACGCCTTTAAAGAAAATCTTAAATTGAATTGCGTTTCAAAATGTATGCACCTATGTACTTATTATATTTACCCTTTTAGTCAATTATCTTCCTGTCAATTCTCATCCATCAAGAAACACTTAAGATTAACTTGCACATTAACTTTGAACTACAAACATCTTCAGAAAATAACGAGTATAGATTCACGTTGGATAATTTGTCGCACCGTTCAGCAGTATTAATTACTCAACTGAATCATTTAAAGTGACTAATTAAGTTTAAATTGGAAGGATATAAACAGCGATATACTCGCGTTTATTCTAAGTTTATCTACCGTGAGACTCAAAATCTTTTACGAGCAATAAATTTTACGTCGTCACTAAATTGTAACGGCCATTAGGCATTTAAAGGTAGTATTAGGATACTTATTTTTAATTATTCAAAATCTACCCATATTACGCTTAAAAGCTTAAGATTTAATTATTGAAACGCAATATATAAACCGATAAAACGCGTGGGGAGAATAAATAGCGGCGGGATTTAAGGAGGCCCACGGATCCTCCCTCCTAAAGAACGAAAGGTGTCCCTCAGGGATCCATCCTCGGTCCCAGTCGATCGTCTCCTTTTATGTTTCCCTTCATGAACCACAGGATAATCCGGTCCGTCGAGCACCGGGAGGGGACTAAATCTGCCCTAAAACCCGACTTATAGCCGTAATAACCAACCCTCATTGATGGAAGGGCCCTTTCACTTCCTTCACAATCCTTTAATAACCTTCATCAGTCTCTTTTAGATTCGAGCGCCAATGTTACGCCCGAGCACCTCTTCCTACCCCCCTCTCTTTTCCTTAATCACCCACCCTTCTCCGGCGATACCGGCATCACGCTGATCACACCATCCATATTCTCGAGGTCTCACCGAAACCCCCCCCCCCCCGTCCTACCATCCCCATCCATCCTCGTTTCTATTCCACGCCCACTACCTCCTCTCTCAATTTCCCACTTCGCCTACACCCACACCTATCTTCTAGCACCCAGCCAACGCGAGTTTCTTCTTTCTTCACTCCATCATAACTCTCAATCTACTTCATAGTTCAAATCATCAGTGCACTCTTCATTACGAGTAGGTATCACCTACTTCAAGCCTTCCCATCAGCATTATACAGAGTATAAACAAAACTATATAAACTCGAATATTAAAAACTTAATTCAGATACCCCTATACAGCTAAGAAGCAATATAATTTATTCTATTCCATGTAAAGACTGTGACAGTAGCTATATAGGTCAAACATCCCAATATTAAAAAAATACGATCTCGCAACATAAAGCATCAATTAAGACTAAAGTTCAACTTTGTGCATGAGCAAATCATGCATTTACAAAAAGTCGCTCATTTAATTTCGAAGAAGCCAAAATTTTAGACTCAGAACCAAATTTATCAAAAAGATTATTCAAAGAAATGTACCATATGTCCAGAAATAAAAAAAGTTGCAATAAAAGAACAAACATTACTTATCTAAGCAAAATTTATCATAATTTAATAAATGACACGTATAACTTTTCAACAAATAAATGGATCCAAGCAACCAAATTAAAATTGTAAATAAAAATAGAACCAAACTTTTAGGTAACAATCTTGAATGTCTATGTCTATGTATTTTTATATTTAATGACTGTAAATTTATAATTATGTAATCAAAAAAGAATTGTTAAAAATTTTCAAAATCATGTATCATTTGTTTATAGCCCTGAATATGGATCAATAAAAATCCGAAACGTCGGAAAAAGTTAAAAAAATATATATTATTTGACCTAAACTCATGACGTATTCACCTTATAAAAAAAGAGGTCGAGAATAAATACAATTTGAATTATACAGAGTATCTGGATCTCTCTCCGGTCAACATATAGGTACAAACCTCTAATAAAACATTGAGTATTTAACACCCCTATAACTCATTACCATGGAACTCAGCAGTGCAGCCCCTTGAGGTTACCTCACTACACAGGTAGCAGCACGCGCCAAAGCTTTCCTTTCAAATTGCTGCATTACCAGGCTACAATTTTCAGTGATTTTTGAGGGCGAAATGTAATTTCGTGGCAAGAAGTTGATCAACAATGCGAGCTACGCAGATTGTAAGCAGTTATAGGGCTAAGAAATAAGTAAGGTCGAAACGCCAAATTATATGTGCGTTACTCGTCGCATATCTTGCCAGAAATAAGTTTCTCACTTTCCCGTTATGAGAATGCAGTCGACAAAAATTGTAGTGGATTACAGATATATTAAAGGGAACATCATTTTATCCATACAACTTTCAATGTTTCGAAGATATGCGCCATGAGAATACGAAAATTTTCTGGCATACCTGCTGTACAATATATTAGTATGCCGTAATTATATTTTTCATTTTCTAATGTTTAATGAATGAGGCAGTTTAACTAGAATATATAAAGGTTCTTTGTATTATATTTCAATGTTGCTTAATTAAGATTCAACGCAGAATTACTTAAAAGGTCCACTTATTCTCAATATAAATTAAAATATGTGATAATATAGTAAACAGTCATGGCAACTTTGGTTCAACTCCTAAAACTACTCACTGTTATATATCAAATATCTGGATAAATATCTGGATCATCAAATTCGGCCTTCGAGACATCATGACTCAATAATACTTGATGTGGCTCTGCAATGTTTCTCAACATACCAAGAGACGAGGCTTGCATCGAGTACAATTGAACGATTGCAAAAGTAGTGAAAGTAAAACTGCTTGCCAAAGAAACAATTGCACAATATCCCAAAAGACATATGAGTCAATGCATAACAGTTGCGAGACAACACAGAATTAGGCTATTAAATGAAGTGTTGACAAAGATCGAGACATGGTTTAAGTATCAAATGTTTCTATGATGTCGAATCATCTTTCAGCTTGAAATGCTTCTAGGCCAGAAAATCGTGTCACCTCAATTTATTCTAGGTCTCCGGGGAAATTTTGGCTAGAAATTTTGGCGAGTTTAAAAGGGACCGAAATAGGGGAGAACACTTTCCTGGGAGAAGAAGAATGGTTCATGCTTTCGGCACCTGAAGTCTAAAGTGCCATTAATATATCTCACGGCGACGAGCTAAACAGGACAATCTTCACATCAACGCCACCAAAGAGCCGAAAACGCTTCTATACATAACCAAAAGAAAAATAAATATGAAAAAAAACACACACGCCCGACTTAACGCCTATCCCCATCACCGTCTATCATGGCGAGAAAAACGTGCAGGAAACACCCCTGGATGACTTATTCCCCACGGAAACGAATCGATTCGCCAAAAAGGCTGATAGCAAGAGAGGAGGAGAAGCACATGGCATGGGAGGGTGGGAAGAAGGGAAGAACGGGAAGATAGGGAACGGAAGAGGGTCAGGGGAGGGAGGAGGAGGGGGTTATTAGGGGAGGGGTGTGGAAGGGAAGGATATAGAGGAACGCGGAATGGGGAAAGCAGCTCTCGGCAAAGATATCACGGAGGGGATTCAGAGCATGAAGTGAGAAAGAAAATAAGAGAGAGAGAGGGGATGAAGGGGGGAGGCGGAGGACGTGGGGGTTTGAAATTTGAGGTGGGAGGAGGGGGGGTTTCGGTGTTGTGGGATGAATGCGGCAGTAGTAGTTGGGGAGGCCGGGTGCGGGTGGGTGTGGGGAGGGGAGGGCGCAGCGGAGTGTAAGGGGAAGGGGAGGTTGGAAGAGAGCGTGCGAGGCGGTGGATGCGACACGACGATACGATGGCAGGAATATTTGATTAGATTGCGTCGCTGGAGAAAGAGAAGAAGGGAGTGGGAGGGTACGGATAGAGTGAGATGGGAGTGGGAAAGGTTGAGAGAGGAGATAGAGAGGTGAGAGGGTTATAGGAAGGAGAGAGAAAGGGGAGAAAATAGAGTCCTTGGATATTTTTAAAAAGTCGGTTGCGATTATGTCTGGGATGTAAGATCTTATTCACGAAATAAAGAGAAAAGGAAATCCACGCGCCTTGTTAAAACACTACTCTGTGACCGAATAGAGAGTGTAACGCAGCCGACGAAAGGACAATATTGGGAGCTGCTAGATACTTGGGAGGCTAAAAGCCACTGCTTCGATTACTTGAGATAAAAATATTCCAAGCAGTCGTTTCAGTGCGAAGCGGGGGATATTTAAAATGACTCCATACCAAATCTCTTGGACTGCCAGAAGCACCAAAATGAGATATATATACGCTGCCGAGCTGATTGGCACAAAATTCCTTCTTTCCTCATGCACCATTCGTGACTACAACAAAAACAGAGAGAGAGGCACTAAGACAGTCCGTGTACAAGTCGTTATCCTCTCCCTAATCCTTCAATCAATCCCTTTTCCTTTTCACGGCTGCAGTCTTTTGTCTACGTGCCCAAGCAAAGGCCTACAGAGTGGTACGGAGATGTACTACGTGAATACGCGGGCGTTTGCAAGTCGAGGTTTTGAGCTGTCGAATTTTTAACGACCGTCAAGGATATTTCAGAACTATTATATATCGATATCTAATTGGATGCCCTATCCAATGAGATGCTTTTTCCAATACATACACTAGACTCTTCAGTGAGTGTGAGGCAAAATATCTAAAAAATGCTAAAAGACTAATCTACGACATGTATATTAAAACAAAACTATTAATATGTCACACCCGCATGAGTTGGTTTACTAAATAAAAAACAAATAGAAACATTGGAAATAACTGAAAGGAAAACATTGCGATCGATTTTCGAAATACCATACTTTGTTACTAACAAAAATCTCTACTTGAACACTGGCATATGTACATTAAAAACGCAAATAAAAACACAAGTCGAAAACTACTTTAAAAAAGTAAAATGAAGTAGTATAAAGAAGTGTAATAAGGTGGGTGAGAACAAGGTACAAGAAAGGGATATATATAAGAAGCCTGAAAAAGCACTTGATCTTTAAATGACTAGTGATGCCTAAAAAATAGGGAAGAAAAAGAAGTTAGTCACAGTGCAAAATCTTACATCATTTAAGAAACCTCTGGCATATAGCTGCTCCGCAGCGAAGGACCACTCAGAGCGTGGGCCAGCATCTGATGTTTCATTATTTGTTTTCGATTTTTCAACAATAAATAAGGTGCATTGGTTATTTATTTACATATACTAGGCAAATATAAACGATAACTTTAGTTCGGCGCCATAATCAGCGCGCTATCACACCGAAACTGCGAGATAATACTGCACGAAACTTTTCGCCACCGTCCAAAATGGCGACTACTAAATGGGCTTTCATCCGCTGCCAACGATACTTTAAAATACCTCGTAAGCCTTCAAATAACGACAATAGCTTATCCAAAAGTAGTAAACTTAGTAGTAAAATATTTTTACAACATTCTTTTTCAATATTCTTATTACTTATAGTCTTTTATTTACCTATAACAAATTTCTTGTGGATACAGTGGTAAGATTCTACGTTATTAACGTATGAAGTGGTGCTACCGTTTTTGAACCGGCAAAAAGCGTGCCTTTTTCATACATGCTCACATAAAAAATATTTAACCAGTACTAAAAAATTGAAAGGAAACCAGTCGGACGGACATATAATTTATCTTTGATATGCAGTTTACTGTGTTGCAATAGGTTTATTGGTTAATGAGATATAACATCTCAAACTCGGGTATCTCGACTTTTTGCATGGACAGTAGAATGTATTGACCCGTGCCTCTCGATTCGGCGTAAACGGATATGTAGATTATGCATGCAATGTAATCGTTTGCCGACCGAACGAAACCACTTTCACTTCAAACGTGTTCGTTACTATTCACGAAGGGATTGAGTCGGCATGGATAACCATACAATAGTTACATCACAATTTCTTTACTTACTGGTAGTAGCTACTCCATTTGCCAGAACGGTTTTAAAGCCGCCTCCACGTCCAAATGGAGAAAGGTGTAAGAGGTGCAAAGGAAAGATATGCAAAGGAGGAAGCACAGATGCGGTGGAGGAAAATGAGTCCGACTCGTTTTTTTTTGTAATTAAATAAATCCATATATTGCTGCTTCACTTTTGTTGCTAAGGATAAAGTATTCATCATAACTTCACTTTAAATTATTACAGTGATAAATATTAAGTACCGAGAGTAATAGAGCATTCAATGACTTTGAGGAATGTGGATCCCTATCAATGTCCTAAAGTATTCAATACATATGGTGAGAGGAGACTCTGTAATATAATACCAAAATTATTAACTCATATATATATATAGAAATTCCCAAGGCTTCCAAAGCATGTCAAAACTAAAAACTGAATGTTAAAAAATGTTTCTAAATTGTATTTGAGTATAATTTTATTTTATGTAACTTGCATTTTGATCCACCTTTGTACATTTCACTATGTGCATCAGATCTATAAGGGTATGCTGACGTAAGCACCTTCTGACGAGCATTGTGCTCAGGAGGACTTCTAATGTGTTAATGTTTATTCTTCTCTACTTTTCTTGGATCAGTTTTTTTGTTTTGTTAGCTTGTATTTACACAATTGTTTTTTTTTGGTATTTGTAATATTGTTTTCTGTATTTGTATTTTTACTTTTGATAACATTACTTTTGATAATTGCAATAAATAAAATAGAACTTGAAAAAAAAGATCATAAATTCATGGGACATAATCATTGAGAACCAGATGACGTGGAGTGATGTTCTCATCCGTCAAGTGATTCCCATGCAGTCACCAGAGTACTGTTCTAGCAATTTAAGGGGCGGTGATCAGAAAAAACCAGCCATCATTTCTTGTGCTCTCGTGTTATTTACAACATAAATAGGAAAATAAAAAAAACGGAATAATAATTCTTTCGGGTTTAAAATAAACCTAGACTTACGCCCAAGTTCAAAGCATTTAAGAGAGAATGAAAGTTTTCAAAATTATCATTATTCCTGTGAAAAATGAATAACTTAAGTATCTAAAAAATTTCCAAAATATTTCTTGGCCCTATCGTTCCCCAACCATTCCAATAGATATCATTACAATGCTAATAAATATATTTTTGTTTTTATTATATAGCTCTGCTTAGTTTACTTAGTTTTTTGGAGGAAACTTTTCAGGGTTATATCATTCCAAGGATACAACTCCTATCGAATTTGAAGGACAGAATTAATAGTCCTCTAGGAAGCAAGTATCAACACTGCATTCGAATTAAGATCACCCGTTGCGAAATTAAAAACTTTGGCCGGATATCATTCAGGAATCTCTTACCGCACATACACTACACAGGCTTTCTCTTCTTTCGTCTAGTCCAAATAATCCATTGGGGACAGAAGGCATAAAATAATAAGAATGAAAGAGAGGAGTGGACCAGGCGATTGGTGAGTCCATGGTGGAACGGCGGCCGACAGCGGGAGAGAAGAGCTGCTATGGAAACCAAAGGTAAGACTCTCTCGCGCGGCTAAGGAAGAGATACGCGTCGTAAATTGGGCGCTCGTAATTTGATGGCGTATAAAACGAATTGCATTTCCACATCTCCTTCCACGGGGAGGCTGCGGGCGAGTGGATGGCGTGGCGGATTGCGTGGTGGTTGGCGGGGCGGGGTAGAAGCGAAAGGCGAGGACAGCAGAGAAGACCACTGGAGGTTCCCAGGGGCGACGATGGCGCCGCGCCGGCTCGCGGAGGAGATGGAGGTAGAACTACGGCGCAGAAGAGGGTAGAGCATAGAAATCGGAGTGGGAATCTTGGAAAAACATTTTTGTTTTCTGTATTCGCTTGCTAATTTCTTGCCTTCTCGCCATCCTTCTCTTATTCCCTCGAAGTTCTCTTTCCTCCTCCGACAAACTCATCGATATTCAGCGCAACAAACACTTTTCACCTCCTTCGGACTCTTGATGTGAAAAATCCAACTTTTGGCGTATACCAATGTCACCTACTATCTTTTTACATCTACATCTACAAAATACCCTGCAAGCCACCTCAGGGGTGTGTGGCAGGGTTTTTTTTTCTTACATTGCAGATAAATTATTCCTTCGTTCACTTGGGAAAAAGGATTTGGGTTTAATCGGCTATTCAGCTCCGATAACAGGATTTGAAAATCATCATTTTTCAGCCCCAAATGGCAATGTCCTTATGGTGGAATAGTGACACGCTTCCCTTTATTACTTTATTTCTTGATATTTACCACAAGAAGGATTTTTCACAAACTAATATGTTGTCACTAAATCATTGAATTATGAAGTATATTATTTTTCAGTGTGACCTATCAATCACAATAGACTTACATAATTATGATTGAAAAGGGAAGAGCAGACGCAACAAATGTTAGGTAAATTTTATCTAATTGATTACTTTGAATTCGAGTGGTGCTGATGCGTGAAGTCACTATTGTGGTGGAGTATCGGGCGTTGAAGTTTCAGGTGGAAAATAAAATAAAACAAAACACGGCGAAAAGGGGGTGAGGCGCGTTGAAAAGAGTGATTGCTTGAGAGGAAGGAAAGCTCCCCAGGGCCCAACGTTAAACCCAACCATACTGTGCACGATGCACACTCACAGAACGATGAGGCGCACCGCACGCAGGTTTCAATTGCTCGTTGAAAAATCCAATCACTCTCTTCTAACGCGATTAACACAAAACGATGAAAGAAAACGCTCCCTTCCCGGAATGGTTTCCAAATTGGCCATTGTTGCCCAGGCATCCAGCTCCGCCAGTTCTCACGCGGAAGGAACTTTTCCGTTGCCAATGGATGCTTCGCCATCGTCCTCACACTGTGCCGAGAACATCTACGTACATGTATCCACACCGCTGAGTATCTTACAAGCCACCTACATCAATAGCGCGTGGAAGTGAATAAATTATACGATTCAAATATTTCAAGACTATGCTGAATTTAAGTAATAGATAACCGTAACTTTGAAACATTTCTTGATTAGGTCACTCTTAGTAAAATAATTCACCATCTCACATGAATTCCCACGTTGGCATCAACTCCGTAACGTATCGCGGATCATTTGAAAATATCTTACGGCCACAACTAAAAATACATCTACATCTACAAAATACCCTGCAAGCCACCTCAGGGGTGGGTGGTAGGGGGTGAGTATTCGCCGACGTGCATTACACTCTACCCTAAAGTCAGTGTAATTACGACAAATTATGCATTAGCATAAATCGCTAATGCTTGTCACGAAGCCTCACAAGCATGCACTACTACACTACAGATATTATCACAATGGAGAGGGACCGTTAATATATATGTATTTTGCAACTACACAAATGGAGAGAGACTCAAGACTTATGTAGAAAACATGCACGGCGTGCTGTTAGTACTAGGTAACAGATAAGGATTCAAGTATTAGGGAGTACTACTACTACTAAGAGCTACACTACTGAAGAATACAGCCAAGAGAAGCATTGCTTACAAGTGCCTTTCTCAAAATCCTCTTTAACTTTATTTTAGCAGCCAAGGTTAGCGAAACTGAAGATATGTACACCAAAACATGAAGAAACATCAAATGAAAAATGACAAAAAAGGTCAAAAAAATATCAGTGATGAATCAGTTACGACTACAAATTAAAAACAATTGTACTAATGAGTAGAAACATTTTCAAACGAAGGCTTTATAAAACACAATAAAGAGTGTAAGTACATTTTTTGTAGATTTTCGCAGCTCATTGTTTATAGTATTCAGGCTTTTGGTTCTGCGATTAATTACTTAGTATTAAGGAACAGTTTCGCCGTGCTATACTGCCGACGAAGCCGGCAGTATAGCACGACAAAACTGTTGCTTAATACTAAGTAATTAATCGCAGAACCAAAAGCCTGAATACCTGTGCAAGTACATGATATCCCAATGAAATCTTGCATGAATTAATATTAAGTTGTCAGAATATTGAAGAATATAAAATACTGACAGAAACAGCTTATCGATGAGTCCCTCGATTTTCTCTTCACAATATTGTTTAGTTTGCGGAAGAATAGTTCATTCACTTTACAGGAACATACACAGACTACATAACAAAAGGAATATGAGATTTTAAAAAACTTTGCTTTCTTATATAAATTAAAGTATGGAACATGTAGTCATATTAGTATGTCCAAATTAATTTTATTCAAAACTTTCTCATGAGCAAATTGAGATTTATATAACACCTGGATGAATACAAGTAAATAAGGTGTCACAAAAGAGATCCAATTAGGGGTGAGGTCTCTATCTTTCTCAAGTGAAGGGAAAGGGAGGGCATATAGGTGAACTCATGTTTACGGCAAAAGGCAAAACGCCCCTTATCGAGCACACTTCAGCAGAGAATCAGTTAAAATAAATTCAGCCGGAGGTAAATTCATCGCCACTTAATTCTTCCTAATTTCCATTCAAGCAAAACTTCCAGGTCTACTATAAACTGGTCTTATGGCCTAATCCGTTTTCCCGTAATCCCATTCGTCTTCATTCCTTCCTTCATTCCCCAAAATCATTCCCTCAGATCCAACCTCTGCTCTGCTTAAAGGAAGATAATCATTCAACAGCCAACCCCAAGCTCTTCGATCATTCCTACTACTCACTCACCTGTAACTCTTTCACGACCTGAATTCCCCCAATCCCCCATACGCCTGGATTGAAGTTTTTAAAAGCTACGCATACTTGAATCATTTTGAGAATACCTACTTAGTTTCTGAAACCGTTGGTAGAGATAATTAATAATTATCATCAAGTTTGTCGACCACAATGAAATCCGTTAATAATGGCTGTTTTTTGAGGGTTTGAGAGGCGGGTATCCTAAACAAAGCACAAATAAAAAGATTGGAAACTCAAGAGAGAAGAATAATAAGATCAGTCTTCAAGATCAGGCAAAGAGAGGGGAACTACAAATTGTACCAAATAACAGGCATTACTCCAATTATAGAAAAGATAAAGGCTCCCGCAATAAATTATTACGAACAGCTAGATGGCAGTGACAATCCGCTTTTAAAACAATTACTTTTATACGAAGACGTAACCAGGAATCACTACAAAACTCCTGGTAATGTTTTAAATTTTAAATTTTTAAATTATAATTTTTAATTTTAATGCAGTTTTGAAATAACTTATTGACGATAAAAATTTGGAAGCAGATGCTTCAGACAAATGAATGAATAAAAATCACCTCGGGGTGACAACCTCACACAAAGACACATGATAGATTTGAGGGTTAGGTCAAAAATCATATAGAGGCCATTGCCAACGTTCCGATTTCTTTGTAAATCTTCATCTGGGTTAACATAGCAAAAAGTACATAAAGGTATTTTTTACTCTGTTATCCCTGATCGCCCTGATTTACTAATAAATCGAAACTTCGGCAATGACTTCTATATAACTTTTGACCAAACCCTCAAAAACCTGCCTTAATTAACTAATTAATATTGGTGCTACTTCTTTTTTTAAAATCTTTCTTTCTTTCAACAATTTATAAGTTATTTATTTCACTGCATCAACGAGGTGTTTCACAACGTGGACCAGCAGTGTACTACAAAGGTTGCGCAATTTTTAGACCTACACGTAATTCAAGACTTTTGTGACAGCTAGCAGCTTTTGAACTTAATTCTACCTAGCAAGTTGACATGGCACTTTCAATTAGCACAGTGTTTTCCGAATTTAATATTTCAAAAAGTCTAATTCTTAGAGGTACCACTTAACGATCTAACCTGAGTGACTTGGGAACAAAACTATTTTCAATAGCTATTAATTGCCAGGAGACTTGGGAAATGAGAAATGATGATGAAAAATATATAATTTATCAAATGTTAAGGTAAATAACATGAAGAACCTTACCGTTTTATTTATCTTTAGGGTGGTAAAAAAAATATTTCACCAACTTGAGTAACGGTAGATTCAGTCCGGTATAAAAATACATATTCTAACTAGCACTCTGAGCAACTAAATGTCCAAAATATATCATGAAAGTAGCATGGTGACCGAATAATTTATCTAGGTTAATAATCTTTAATAAATACCCCGCACCTTATTTTCTCCGTTATTTTTATTTAAAGATTTAGCTTTCGTAATTGAGTCCAACAATTGGGGAATAGGAAGGCTGCTTATTGTGTTTCCCTTACATAGTTCCAGTGACATGTAATAGGAGACAATGCAAGTGAGCGCAGAAAATTTGAATGAAATCTAGCACAAAAAGAGAGCAAGCCTGTCATTTCTAAGGAATGTGACCCAGGACACCCGGTTTCACACACAGAGGTAGTCAATAAAACATAGAATTTCACACAAAACTAAGATAAAAAAGTAAATAATCGCCAAGTGTAAACATGTACCGTGAATAGCGATTTCAGAGTTTAAAAACCAGCATCAACAATCCTTTAACGTGACTCCGTAAATGACACACGATATTTGAATGACCAATTTTAAAAACTAATCAGTTACAGCTCCTGAGATGAATTGTTAACTCAGATAGCTTCTGTTCCAGAGTGGGGCATTCCGTATTTCTCTCCACCACGCCAGAAGCTAACGTAAGAAACTGTCTAAATTAAGCAATTAAATCCTATCAAATGCAAATGGAAACGGTGCAGACGATAAAAGCCATCAAAAGGATGAAGGCAAGCGAGAGACATGAGAAGGAAGGACTAACAGCCGAGACAGAGCCGGGCACACACAGGTCTTGCGAGAAAAATAATAGAAATATCTGAGAGATTTTCAACCAAATATCGAGGCGGAAGTTAGTTAGTTGCGGAGAAATCATCCGGCTTTAACAAAACAAAGACGTGAGGAGCCGTCTGTGGTCATTCTCGCTTACTGTAGCCGCAGGGTATAATTTACGTATAAATAAGTATTATAAAAAACATTTTTTAAAGTTAAATTGTTTTATTAAACTTACAAACATAAGTGAATCAAGGTGCTATAGTCCATGTGGAGGTGAGGAGGAGGTCCATGGGGCTTCTTACAACCTGGTGCCCCGATAACCTTCGTTTCATTTTTTTCATTTATAAATAAAAATTCGCCAAGCACACCAAAACACGAGTAACCTTTTCGATAGCTAACAATAAAGTAAACAACCAGTATAGAAACCAATTTCGATAAGCAAACCCGGGCCTACGGGAGAGAAAGCCGTAACACTTATATTGTAATATTGTATTGTCATCGAAGTTACTCCTGTGTGCAAAATTTGAAGGAGGTGTGATGAGACTAAGTGGGTGAAAAATCGTTTAACAGATTCCCCCAAACAGAGTTAGAAACTCAAGTTAAATAAAACCATTTAATAAAAAACGCCGCGAGGTTCACGGAAGAGCATGGAGCACAGATTCCTCAGTGGACCTCCAAATGGAGGCAGCGTAGAAATCCCGTCCTCACCCGGGGCCATCTTCAGCCAATTTGTGACGAAATAAACGTCAGGGCTCCTAAAGGGGTGGTTGGGTAGTGCACGTACCCCTTCACTCTCTCTCTCTCTCCCTCAACCCTTTACGCTCTCATCTTTCCCCCTCGGGGTACAAAGGGGTCAGGATTTCGGAGGGAAGGGGTTGCAGTTGAAGGAGATGAAGGGGATGAAGGGCGGGACCTCGACGCATTCCACGAATTGTGCGTCAAGGGATGGGAGGGCTCTGCCTCTGCCTCCGTCTCCTGCCTTCCCTTTCCTCCCTCCACTCCATCCTCTTGCCTTCATCTCTCCCCCCCTTAAAAACTCCAACCTCCCTTCGCCCCTTATCCCAGAGGTTCCCACTGCAGACGGGGAGGGAGGCGGTGGAAGGTGATGGGGGGTAGAGGGGCAAGGTAGCAAAAGAGACGCATAGCCAGCCCCCGGAGCAGCCAATCGCGACTTGAGAGTCGTCTGTTTGTTTGCTCGCACGTCGTTTCTCGTTTGTTTCCCGCGAATTGCGGATCCGTCCCCCTTTTCCAACGAGACAATGGTAACGGTGACAGGTGGACAATGAGCACACAAAAAAAACAACCCTCCTTCCTCTCGTCCGATAAGCTCTTACCCTCGCTCCGACACAATAACGGGGGGGGGGGGTGGCTCTTAACGCGGGGAGGTTGTGAGTCTCCCTTTATTGTCTTTCTCACTGGTCGACACCCCAAGGGGGTGAATAAAAAAATGAGGCAATGATGCAGAAAAATACGGGAATATTAATATGAGTGTGTGCCAATATGTACAAATGCATGCATGCTACCTCATTATTTTCTAGCTCATTAACCTTTTGAATGTTAGACCTCTATACTGATACCTCCTTCCAGTCAGGCAAAAGTGTGCGGTGTCCCAAATGACAGGAAGCATAAGGCCACCCATTTGTTCTACATGGATGACTTGAAGCCTTATCCTTCTCTTGGGAAAGACATTCGCACTGCCCTGGGCACCATACTGGAATACAGTGAGGCTATAGGGGTAGAGTTCAGATTGGACAAGTGTGCATCCATTTACTTGGCGAAAGGAAGATTTCCGGAGAACAAGAACAAGGAGGACAACTCGTTGACGGGAGCGTCATTCGTTACCTCGTGGACGACAGACAGACAGACTCTAAGAAACGTCTGGAGTTCTGAACTGTCTGGCAAAAGCAAGTTTCTTGCCAAGAGCATGTTCGCGGTTCCTACACTGCTGTATAAAGTAATGGTATTAGTAATATTAACCACTAGTTGTCTCTTTACCAGTGTACTGCATGTTTGCATGTTCGTTCACGTATCACTCTCCCAGTTTCTGATTTGACTTCTCACCGTTCTCCTGACTGCTTCTTGGTCTGCATCTAGCGGCCAGGTGAGCGTGCGAGATCCCGATTAGTACGAGTGCTTCATGCCTGGTGTGGAATCACCCCGTGCCACACACCCATCAAGGTGGATTGCAAGGTACTTTATAGATGTAGATGTATACATCTATGCTAATTTTATGTTGCGGAAAAGGATATCCAGATGTTATAAAGCTAATAATATTCTCCGTTGTCTCAGGCGTAACTTTGTGGAATTTGCTTAGCATATTGAATGAAAAGCCGTAACTTTGTGATTCCACATATATTTATTGCAAACGACCCGGGTTTCGACGTAGCACGTCATCATCAGGTAAAATTATTTTAGAACACTCTGCATATATAGTTACAAACATAAGGTGGGGAAGGGAGGGGGGGAGGAGGGGGGGAGGAGGGGGGGGGGCGAGAGGGAGGGTGACGTAGATTGGGGAGGATGAGTATGTTGGTAGTTAGGTATGGGAGAGGTATTGTCCCTCCTGGGGGGGGACAATACCCCCCCTTCCCCACCTTATGTTTGTAACTATATATGCAGTGTTCTAAGATAATTTTACCTGATGATGACGTGCTACGTCGAAACTGGGGTCGTTTGCAATAAATATATGTGGAATCACAAAGTTACGGCTTTTCATTCAATATGCTAATAATATTCCATGGGAGGCTCGGAGAAGAGGAAGCAAATTGTCAAAAAAAAGAAGGAATAAAATTAGTAGAGACATCACTTCGTCCTATCATACATACCCAGTCAAAATGTTAGCCTTCTATTGTGGTTTTCACACTCCCGATCACTCCGCTGGGGACAGGGGAGGTTTGTTTGAACCGAGATAATTCCGATCTCGTAATTAAGGAGTCACGTGGCAAAATCACGAAGTGCATTTATTTTTCGTGTATTTAAACCATACGTAAGCATCTCACGCAGCCTTTCATATCGGGGTTTTTTTCGCCGGAATTTCTTTGATGGAGTCGTATATCTCCATTAGCGTCGCAATAATCAACATATCAGACACATTAAGTTAATCAACCGAAAGTTCCAAACACGTTAAACTCTCGAACAGTTCGTTATTGTGCCACGTGACTCCTTGGTAACGCGAACATAATTACAATTTACAACGGAAGTTCAGGTGAAGAGGACGGTGAAAATATTGTACTAAAAAAGATTGAAATAAGACTGCCTGATGGTTGTCGTTTTCATTTTTTCACACAATGGAGTGAATTTTAAAAGCGAAAACAATGGATTATTGAACAAAGCTTAATTGAGATAAGTATTTTTTATTAATTGGTGAGCCATTTTTAGGGTTACCGTGGCGTTAAAGGAGAAGGTAGTTCATTGGGATGGAGATGTTGAGCAGGTGGATAATGGGTTTCTGTAGAGTGGAATACGGGATTGCGACTGAGAGGTCTCATTAGGTGTAGTTTGTTCGAAATCTTATGGCTAGTAAATGCGCTGAATGCCAGCGAGTAAAGGGGAGGCAGCTGATGGTGGAGTATTCTGGGAAGGGGAAGCAATACCTCCTCAAGGCCTATGAGACAATGGTGAGATTCAATAACACCCCTGTGCGTACGCATTAAGTCCTACTAAACTCGCCCAGGCCAAAAAAGGGTTTCTGCGAAGGGGCCATCAACTTTCACACAACTTCTAACTCCCCTTCTCAAATACAAGGCGACAGGAGCGGTAAAAATCGAAGCAATCGGTTAAAAAAAAATATTTAGCATTTGCCATTTGTATGCGCAGCGATCGCCAGACCCGAAGTCCATTTCGAATTCCGGTGGAACTCCTCCACCCGACCCAAAACTACCAAAACCTACTTCTCCCGAAACTCCTCCCCTCCATCCCAGGCACTCTTCATGGCCCTGTTCCGACTCACAAAACCTCTCCCTTGCATCGAACAACCCCCATCCCGTCTCTAGTAGCCATTTACACTACTTACAGCATTTCTATTGAATAAATGAAAATTATTGGCGTCGTGTTGGTTTGTAATTGAATGGAAAATAAGAAAGGAAACCGCTGGATGACTAGCTTGGCAAGCTACGTAAATGGGGAGGATTGGTGCTTCAAATAAGAATTCGTCTCTTTATCTCTCCCATTGCTAGCCCCCTACCCCATGCCATCCTCACGGCATATTTAAAAAATAATGCATGACGGCTAATTGAAAGATCAGTTTCTTGTAACCAGATGAATAATTCTCCTTTCCTTTGTAAACTTTTCATATCTCTTGTAAGTTACAAATACCTCCCCATCACTTTAAACTGGAAGTTAAATTATCAAACAAACTACACATACATTATTTTGGGCTAAATAGAACAAAATATTTTAAACAAACTTATTGCTACGTTTCACTAATGATTTAAATACGCTATATTTACTTTCTCAAGAAACGCTAAATTTCCCTAAAAGCTGTAAAAATACTACGACAGAGAAAAGTTACACGATATGATATGGCTAATTCTTACAAAGAAAAATCGCTGTGAATGGAGTCCATCAAAAAAAACATGGTATCCAATTAATTATACCCAACTAGCATTATAAATAAAACGAAAAGAATAAGTCAAACGTAAGATGGAATTTTTATCATTCCTTAGTTTCGTGACTGGTAGGATGTCAAAATGGGACTCTACTGTGAAGGTTAGTTGGAATACTAAACGTTGATATCTTTAAATAACTTTAAAACCTTCAAAGTCGTTGAGGAAATTCTCTTCGCTTCCATTTATTATTAACCGGTAAATTTTGGTAGGTATATTTGGAAATATTAGTAAAACATTTCCGCTGAGATTATTTAAGTACAAAACAGTAGATTATATCATTAACCCTAGTATTTTTTTCAATTATACTTTCAGTAGTACATTTTTCCAGTTTATATTACAAATACATCCAACCTCAATTCAAATTTGAAACCTAAGAACAACCATAGTCCTATCAATACCGCCACTACGTTTGCTGAAGCAATGATAAGGAGACAATTTGATTTGTTTATCAGATTTCCACGGCACTTTGACGTCTTCTTCTGTTCAAATTTCAGTTTATTCTCTGCGCTGGCTTATGTCTGTTCTCCGACAGGTTCACCAGCCATCCTGTTGGTGTCTTCAGATCGTAAGAATCAATATGCCTACCTTCTTACCCACATTTTACTTCAAAGAAGGAAGCATGTTAAATTATATACGAAATACTTTTAATATATGTACATTATATGCTATTCTGAAAATCACGAGTTTTCATCCATGTCAATCTTACATATGCTCCCCTTCCAGCCACCGTGCATGGCCGTGTGGCAATGTACGAGGCGATCTCACACTCACTTGTTTTAACGTGATACATATTTATGCCTTCCAAATTCAACAAATCTTTTTGAAAATATTATTTTCATCAAAATTGACCAATTTGTGGGCATTGATTAGCTAACCTTTGCCCAAATTTGGCAAAATAACGCGTAGTGTTTTGTTTCTTATTTGCCTGTAAATAATAAAACTCGTACTGAATATTATCTCGCATTTATTTCAGTTTTGATTTATATGCCAAGTCACCCTGGCTATAATCTGCTCTCCATAATCGAGACTGCTTCCTCGAGCTATCGATACAAGTAGGTATATATCCAGATTGATGTATAGCAGAACATCGATATTCAAATACTTCATCGATATTCACTTGGTCTCTTCGTTGTTGATTATTATGTTGTTAATGTATTTTTGTCCTCTTTCATGTTTATTGTTAATCTGGCTATAATCTGCTCTCCATAATCGAGACTGCTTCCTTGAGCTATCGATACAAGTATATATCCAGATCGATATATACCACAACATCGATATTCAAATACTTCATCGATATTCACTTGGTCTCTGAGTTGTTGATTTTTATGTTGCTATTTTATTTTTGTCCTCTTTCATGTATATTGTAAAATATTTCACTGTAAATTGGGCTACTGGTGCATGCGAATCATGTTCTAAATAAATAAATCCACATAAGTTACAACACCTCCCTCCGTCACACTAAACAAAATTTTACAATAAGCAATCAGTTGACAATGAACACGAGTTTAAACACGTAGTAAGGAGAAAGAGATATACTTCACACCACTATCCATGGCACAAGAGCACATCCTATTTTAAACTCTAGACTCAAACCCTCGCCATTTTAACTCTCCTCTCACGCGATACGATCCCACTTCTCTCACTTCCATCTCTTCTCCACTACGTTTCATTTCCCTTCTCCCCCCTTTACAGAACCCATCTCAAGCACACGAACCTCCCCATCCCCCTCCTTAACGTTTCCACTCCCTCCATATCCCCTTCCTCCCTCAAGTACCCCTTTACTTCCAGAACCCCCCTTTCCCCTTCCAGACAAACACCCCCAAACGGTAGCGGCACACTCTTTTTAAAAGACCGTCTCTCTCACGAGGGGAGAGAGGCGAACGGAATACGTAATTCGGAAACGTCGAACATAGCGGCTGAGGCATAACTTTGAGCCGAGAGCTTCATTGCCTTTAATCAGTGAAAAAAGAGGGTGGCGGGGGGGTACTTCAACCCCTTTCTCTTCCTTCCCAGCCACACCCTCGCCAATACTATCCCTCCATCCCATTCCCAACCGTTTCATCGCCATTCCCGACCTCCGATGCATACACATCCCCCTCTTCGCCCGACCGGCAAGAAATTCACAGCGCGAAGACTTCCACTCCAAAAGACAAGGCCTTCCCGACAAGAACCTCTCTTTATTCCCCGATTGCCTAATAAATTTGACATCCAAGATCAGCCGCCACTACCATGCCATCAGCCGGCGAGAAGTGGAGGCAAGAGATGACGGAAAAAACCCATACCACCCGCAAAACTTTGTGTTCTACAGCTACTCCCTTCTTTTGCATATTTAAATCTTTGATATTTTTCGCTCTTTCCCGGTTTGTTTTTCACTCATCCACAGACTCAAACTCTTTTAACATCAGATTTATTCCCTCCTAATTCTTTGGATTCCTTCGGGAAGAAAATTCTGCATTTTTGTTTTTTTTCCACGTCTTTATCAGGTTGACTTGTATGAGGAATGAGGTTTCGAAGAAGCAAAAGAGAGTGGAGTGCAAGGAGGAGACGACGGAGGGGAGAGGTGTGTGGGGGGAGGGTTAAGTTTTTGGATTGATCTTACGAGTGGGAAGGAGGGTGGAAGGGGTGATGGATGGGGGAGGTGTAGGGGGAGGATGTAGTAAGAGGGATGACATCAAGGGTAGAAATTTCATGAAATGAGGATAAGTACGGGTGTGGATCTCCATGCCAAAGTAGTCGTTTCTCGTCGACGCAGACTCTTCCACTCCGAAATGACGCAACTGAGGCGGAAGAAGGGATCAAATGTGTGACGGGAGGCGTCGGAACCGTTAGTATTCATTTATATTTCCTTTATCTCTCTCTCTAACAAATCGCCTGATTTACCGTGTAATTCCCCAACAATTCAGGAAAGATGGCAATAAAGTTATCAGAGTTTTTACGCATTATTATTTGTATATTAATTATTAGTAACTTAATTACACATCCAATTAAAAAGGTTGGACTTAAATTATTTATTTTTTCGTTCTTATATTAAAAAGAGTCATATCGGAACCGCCAATCTAACTATCTTCATGAAGAAAATAATCGCATAATAATTATCACTAACTTAAATCACTTGATTCCCTCGAATACTCACAATTGCTATCATTTTAATCTAATAACTCCAGCAGGGAATAATTCATGAGAGGATTCTGATATAGCTTGCAGTAGGAAAATGAATGTGAATCATCTATATGAGCAAGGAATCATGATTTTTCTGAACATATAATAAAGAAGTGCTAAAACTGCCCAACCTGCAGGCGGCTGCGAATATTGCCAAACCCCTCCCGAGTCTCCGACCATTATGACGGCAATGAAACCTGATGCTTTCCGGGGACTAGGAGGGGCCTGCGACAGCAGTAACAACTATGATATTTACTTCCACCCACCATCACCTCACCAGAATGTTCACGTCCTTTCTGAATGGTAGAGAACCAATTCCATCTTGGCTGACTTAGGGACGCACGGTTCTAATACCTAAGAAGGGAGACTTGTCCAATCCAAAGAACTACCCTCCCCTATAACCTGCCTCAACACCGTATACACGGCGTTCACCTCGATCTTGAGATATCTTAACCTCCACCATGTTGGGGTTATAAGAATAAAAATAATATTTACTTCATTTTAATTATAAAAATAATAATAATATATTCATGCCTAAACTTAACCCGCCATTGGTCGCGCAATGAGATTTTCTCTCACACCAAATTTAAACTTGCGTTCATTTTGTAATCATGAGTTAGAATAAGTTCCCTTTTCTTCTAGCTGACTTTTTATCTCTTCCTATTGACCGACCGTCTCATAACAGTATAAATGAAGCGTCCGCAGCTGTGTAATGATATGTCTGATACCATCGGCTACAAGGAGTGAGACTTTTCCTCATCGCGCGACCACTGACGTTATTGTTTTTGTATCACTCAGCTGCGTTACACTCTCGCACTATGCGGGCAAAGTTGATTCATTTCGTGGATAGTAGATATTTAATGCAAATTTATGAGTCATAAGAATGCATGTCCTCATAAATACATATTTCTTCATGAGAATGGTAATTTTCTTCATTTATATCCAATGATATCATCGCCAGTAAAATTAGCAATGATTACGTAATTGCATCAGTAATTGTGTATCTGTGGAAATCATTGCTTCAAATGAACATTTAGAGAATTAAATTAAATCTAAATATTGAGTAATATATTGCCAATAAACACTCTTTGATAGATAATCAATGAGACATATGAGTGTGAGAGAGAAAGTCTCACACGCGACCGCTCGCGTGATTAGTAGCTTAGCGACCACTCCCGGGTTAATTAAAATAACCTACGACGTTTATTTTGAATTGTGCGCGGTAAGAACTCAGAAAATGAACGATATAGATTTTAGAAATTTTTACTTATACTGGCAGTAAAATAAGTAATTATTGACTCATTAAATATAATGTTCAAGATTTTATAAAAAACATCAACTATTTAACAATATTTCACCGTGAAAGTGAGAGGGACAGTATAATAACAATGTTGTCTTGATAATTATTTTTATAGAAATAGACTAGGATTTATAAAAGTAGGTATGCATCGTATCAACAAGCCTGAATAATCTTATTTATAAAATACTATTTCAACCGTGAGATACACACCAAATCCCAGTGGATGTACGGACGTGGGGTAGAGACAGAAATGTATCCTCACCTGTAACGAAGAAAAACATTTGTTAATTAAAATAGACAACCATGAATCCATCTATTAACAATTTGTTACTTTAAAATAGTAAAATGACTAAAAAATACTAGAATGGCATGAAAGGGATGATATAAAAAAACTTAAGATGATCACTAAAAAAACACGAAAGGACGTCGCAATCGCTATTTCAAAACATGGATCCCCCTGAAAATTTAAATAACGCTGAATCACGAAATCGATGGATATATAATTGTAAAGAAAGTAAGAAAAGTCATCACAAAGGAGACTGTATCAGGATTGACTTGGTGGAATCTTTCCATAAAGAGAAGAGAGCAAAAAAAACTTTTTTTTCGCTTCTTAGCAGTATCTTCAGGTGACATTACAAATAACAGTTGGCTCTTACATGTTACAGGTACAAATACCAAATGATATTTGTTATGTGACCGGAAGATGCTGCAAAACAGTGAAACCTGTGTCGTGAAATACAATATTTTATGCGGAATAGCAGTTTATTTCTCTCTCTTCTCAAGATAAGTTATTGTCATCGACATTACACAAAAAATCAAAGTCGGGAAATTGAGGGATCTACTACTTATTCCATTAAACTATTCAAACTTTATATAAATAACTGAGATTGTGTATGATTAATGATATACAGTAAAAATGGGATTTTTATACAGGAACATAAAATTTGGAAATGGGATATCATAGGGCTGATATAAAAGGGATTAATCAAAGAAAAATAAAAGAAATTTTCTTATATTGAGACTTTTAAGACTGCTTAGGCTGACAAACGAAGTACGGGGCTATTCCTTAGTGCAAGCGGTGGAATTTTCTTAAAAACAGGTGGAATTTTGAAAGAAACGGCCATAAGACAATCAAAATAGGAAATAATTGATGAGGTCGGGATATGATAGTGACAAGCAACATACATTAAATAGAATCAAATTTCGAAAAAAGGGCTCTATGAGAGGTCCAACGGTTCACATTAAAAAACTATATTTAAGATTCCTCCAGAAATCCACATCTGAGTTTTGACGAAAATATACCAGGTGCGTTTTTAGTAACTAAACAAATAAATAAATAGCTCAAAAACACATTTTCGTCATATCTCAGGTAGTTTAGTTTCGAGAGAGAAAACAAAAAATATAAAGGTTGATTTGTAATCACATATACAACAAATTGTAGACAAAAAGATTTTTTAGTACTAGCCCACATACCTATATGACCCCCAAAAAGTTATTTTCCACCGAAAAATGTAGTTTACTTTACTTTTGTTTAAGTAACTGAATGAGAAAATCTATTAAATGAACAAAAACGCGAAAAAAATACAAGTAACCGTAATACAAAATATTGCCAAATTATTTCACAAATAGAATTTCCTATTTTCCGTGAGTACTATCGTGGATGAGGAAAATGGGGGTGACGTTGCGAAACTGAGGGCTTTTGAACAAAACAACTGAGCAGCAGGAGCGTCATGAGCTAATGGTGCATCCAGGGAATAGTAAAATGGAGACAGGAGTCTGAGGGAAGTCACTGAGCATTATTAGAAGCCTCCCGTCAAAATATGTGGACATTATCGCGAGCAACGTAAAAGTGTAAAAGGTGGCATGATTGTCATTCATATTTGCCGTTAGTAACTTGTTTACCGATAGTTTTCTTGCATAAGTATCCATATTTGAGGGGTGTGAATAGCTAGGCTAGTTATTACTTGACGTTATAAATACAGAGAACGTGATATGGTTTTAAGGGAATGGATAAGGAATGAAGAGGTTTAGAGTTCTGTCTAGAGGTGAAGTAAGTATATATTCAAAGGCTACATCTTAAGACACGACGGCCTGATGAAGACAATCGTCGAGGGAAATTTGGATGGCAAGAATGGAAAAGGCAGGGCCCCTCACTTGGCCAGTAAACGAAGCGAATTTTGCAAAACATGTGTATGTATGTACACGAGGTAAGTATAACCACTTGATCTGCCGATCATATATTTTGTAATTATAGATTTGAAGTAAGTTATGATGAGACTCAAGTGCTGTGAGTTCAACTAAATTATTACGTAAATAAAATTAAATAAACGCGCTTTCCAATTTCAAAGTTAATTTTTTCAGTAAGTAAGGCTCCAAATTCAATTGCAAGCGTATTCTACCACTTGGCGTTGTGACCTGTGCCCTTTCTATTTACCATACACCACCAACATATTTTGACGGCAGTTATAGGCCAAATACAACGTGAGAATTACGTGTGAGATATGTATGAGTCTTTGCAGTAAAATCAGATTGCCACATTATCTGCCACACGTTAAACATAAACTTGTAAGTTCAGGGACAAAAATGTGAAGATGAAACATTTCCGTTAATGAATTTTTCCCATCTTAGGCGAATATCCGATGAATAAAATACGTTGGCTCTTTCCTCATCCATTAAAACTGGTAATGCAAATTGCAATGTCTGAGGGCACCTCACTTGGCCAGTAAACGTAGCGAATTTCGCAAAACATGCGTATGTATGTACACGAGGTAAGCGGCGCTGGCGTTCGGCAGCTCTACGAAATGCGATTAACGGACGCGTCGAGCGGCGGCCCTGATGGCAATCGCATTATCCACCCATTCCACGGTTAGGCGGCGATGGCATCACTGCATGTGCAAGGATTGGGGAAGGAGGTGGGGAAGTAAAAATGAGGAGAAGGGGGAGAAGGGGGAGAGGGGGGGAGAGGAGGTGGCACGGATATGGCCAAGGTACACCCCTGTCGGAAAATTCACTAGAAAATTGAACCCCCGTTTTCGCTAGAAAATATACCTCCAGGGAATAATTTCCCCGCAATGCATTTTCCTTGGGAAATGCTTTTGAAAGTGGGTTGCAGTAGCTTAGAATATTCAATGTATTTTATTTTCTTCTTTAAGGTGGTTTGAGCGAGATAGTTCCCTAGTCATAATGGAGACCATATTCAAATTTTATTTTTTATTTCAGCGTCTGTAAGAAGTATGAAATAAATATTGTAATATTAATGGCACAAAAGTATATTTTTATATTACTTAAATTCTCAGTAATTAAATTAATAAAACTACATAAGTCTCTAACTTGACTCATTTTTTTCCCGCCGTGCGTCTGAAAACCCTTCAAAACAGGAGGTGTTTTTGCGATTCTGTAAAAGATTATTTTTTATAAATAGTTGAGAAAACATACAACCTACTAACCGTTAGTTTTGTGACAAAAGCTATGTGCTAGAAGTTCCTAATTTTTTAATTATTCTCCCTCTGGAGCGCACAGCCATAATCTATCCCATGTAAAACAGCTTATATTTTGAGGCAAATAGCTCGAAAAGTAGTTCGGCAAGGGGTTGATAATTTAATATCATAGGAAAGATGAGAGTTTTTTCTTTAAAATGAGGCCAAAATAATCAAATTCTAGGTGAAGTGATTTTTCGCTCAAGCTACCTTAAGAAGATGTAGGTCTATTAATTTATAAAATATATTCTCTTCGTCAACGTTTCTCATTTTTATTCATGCTTCTTCAGAGCCACAATGAATATTATCGTGCTTTTTTATTTGGAAACCACTGTGCAGAAGACTGAACTTGCAAAAAGCTCGCATGTAAGAACTTCATGAGTTTTAAATTACAATATTATTTTTATAACAGTACATTTTGTTCATCACATTAAAGTATTCTCATTTAAATTTGACTGTGGGGCCACTAATGTTAACCTGTGGTGGTCCGCAGACGGGTTACAGTATAACAGCAGGCAAGAACCATGTTTGAAAATAGCATCTGAGAAAGGATTTAATGTTTCCATTATTTGTTTTGCATTATGAACGATTCTGGTGACCCGTATGCGCCTACGAATGCAATTATCTATTCTAGGCTTCTCATCAGGATTTCCAGGGGTCGAAGCAACAGAACGTGACAGTAACACCCATGCCCTGGATGGAGAAAACCCTACCCAGGCTTGACTCGAACCCGCTATCCCAGAATTAGCAAGCGATGACTTTATCCTGCAGATACCAGGGACTGCATATCTTTTTTTTCAGAATCTCACGAATATTATTCTTCATTCATTCACCGAAATAACTTTCATTATTCCAGACGAAATATCCTTCAAATATTCAAATAAATTTCAATTCCATTAAGCTATTTTAATATTTAATTATATATATCATTTAATTGCGAGTATTCACACCCCCAATGCCCCAATTTTTGGGAAACAGATGTACCTTAAATAATTATCATCAGAGCCAAGTTATGTTCACGCCAGACTTTGCGATGACAGTAAAAAAAATGGCATGAGTTTTGGAAAGCAAAAGTATAAGGAAACCTATTCGTGGAATTTTAAAAGCTCAAATCACCTTAAGAGAAACAGAAACACAATTTACAGGAAATTTAAGTTTCATATCGTATCCCCTGAATTGGAACCAACTCAGAGAGATTTACTTTACTTCATCGTGTATTTGGGAGAGTCCTAACATTTCTATTCGCATGCAAACAATTTTCCCATTTTCAAACTATGAATGAAATTTTGAAACATTTTCAGTTACTTGGTGAAATAGGCTTTACCCTCATCAGTGGATTTCTTTATTTGTAACTAAATAATATTAACGCGGAGGTTTCAAGAGTGACTTCGTGAAAATTCATTTTCATGGATGAAACAGAACACTTGGCCATTTCCACAGAATTTTATTTCAGTACGAATAGCTTTCAGCGCATAGGCATAATTTTAATGTACCTGAAGATGACGCCTATGTGTTGAAACTAGACGTACCTAAATAAAATTCTGTGGAAATTACCAATTGTTCATTTTCATCATTAATAAACAATATGTACAATGCGTTGCAAAAAGTAATGTAGGTTAAATAATACATTTAGATTAATTGCATACTGAATATTGGCAGTCAAAAACCATAGTAAGAATTTAGTAAAAATTTACCGTGCAAATTTTTATAATACGTGAATTTCATCAGTTACATATTCGGCTCACACGCTGGGAAATCATGAATTGTAATACCCCTTTGAAATCTGCACGAAAATTATTGAACAAGGAGGATGTTAACAATTGGGGAATGAATAAGCCTGGTTCTACATGAAATGTGACACAGGCAACTTCATGAATGGATTGTGGAGTTTATGTAACTACGGTCATTATGCTATGGGATTCCGACTGACGGAATTTCAGTTGTATACATATATATGAGCCATTTCATACAAGATTTGAGCACTCTGCTCCAATGCTAATAATTTGAGCTTCGATGAGCATTACAACTCTCATGTGAGCTTTATCGTAAAAAGCCAACGCAATTATCATAGGCTTCCACTTCCAACGTTGGATTAAATTCTCCCATTTAATGAATCTCATAAATGAATCTATACCTTTCAATGCTGGCACATGGATATATAATATTCTCTTTCAAATTGGAAGCAATAGCGTGACTGAAAACGATCATAGACGTGTTTAAGGAGTTAATAGTTTAAACGGTAACAATGGAAACATCCACACAGCCATTCCATTTAAAGTGAGCCCAAATGTGGAAAAATAAAAAAAAATGTTTTCGTTCTGCAATTAAAAATTTAAACTTAGCCAGACGTAATGGAAGTAAATTAATCAAATATACTGAGCTATACCAAAATATGAAAGAAAAATTTGAAATTTACTCATAAAGGAGAGCATAAAGCGTAATTAGTTCAAACCCGGAACTCTACCATGTCACACCCGAAACTTCTTAAAAGTTTTATAACTAGAAAAGTAATTATTTTGAATACTTCGCCATTAGTTTAAACTAAAGAAAAGTTACTGTTATATTACTGATAATAATATCAACATTTAATGTTTTTGCTATTCACAGATTTTTCAGGTTAAAGCAGTCTTATGTTATTAAATGTCATTTGGGTGAGTCACACCCAGAACAACAGTTTTATTCCAATTACAACATAACTAGTTAATTTTTAAAAATTGAATATTAAGTTGTAAATTACCTTCTTCTATGGCTAACTAAATATGTACTCTTGTATATTTTAGTTGAAGTATTTGATATGAAAATTTAAAATTAAACGCTCAAGTCACACCCGGACCCAAAGGAATGGATACACAGTCTCATGATTTACTGGGGCCAGTTACCTCATGCGTCTTAAGCCTACCACAAGAAGACGACTAGGGTAACAGTAAATAAATTGAAAAGGTTGATGAAAAACACGGTTAAAAAATTAATCTACTTTTTAAGACATAATGGATGCGCACTTTATTTCTCCCATCGGAAGAAAAACGTACTGCAATGGATTAGTCCTCTAATTTCATGAAAACAGCGAGCTTAATGTTTTACTACTTATCAACGTGAGACCCAAAATCAGCTAGGAGTCAAGCCAAGGTCATAGCTGAATTCACTACAGTTGACTCAAAGATACTTTGTGGGATTTTACAATATCATACAACCGACCATCCGATGAACTAATTTTTCAATAACACCATAGAAATATCTACATATGTCACAATATAAAAACAATTTAAGTACGTTATTATGAGAATCAGACGTTGCAAAATAATGAACAACACTTTGTTACATCTTGAGTTCAGCAGTTTTATGATATTTCAAGTGAATTAATTACACAATGGAGTTTAAAAGACATATCCCAAGAGTCAAGGCTGGGAAATTGAATTATTTCCTGATCCACTGATCTTACTGGGCCAAGTAGTTGCTCTAAACATAGCAAAAGTCGGAGTGATCGGAAATATTTAATGCGTTCTCATATAGAACTAATTCAAAATGAAACCCTTCGGATATAAGTATTCCTAACAGCTAATTATCAGGTTTTGATTCCTTAAAAAAAAGCGAAATTCTAGAAACATTTTACTAAGAATATTTTGAAAATTTCAAACTATCGTGACCACTAACGTCCATTAGAATTGAAGAACTCGACCTTAGTAAGCTGCGAGCATACCATTTGCATAGTAAATTCGCATGTACCATTTGCAATGGCTCAAATACATATAAACAGTGAAATATTGTGGACTACCACCACTAAGGTGTGTGGGGGGAGGTCTCTGGTCCACTAAGGGAGCCCTAATTCGTTCTTGGGAAGAGCTGCGAAGTTATTACCACCGATGGGAACATGGGAGTTAAGGATTCCTCCAGTAATATCCTTGAATGGCAAGATAAAATAAATTTGAACATAATTATCAGTCGTCTGCCCAGTTTGGTTTACTGTCGTCAACCCCTTATTACAAGACTGAAATTAAAGGTACCTACTGAGGAAAACACTGCATAACAAAGGACTAAGTAGCATTAATACTAAATGAACTAAAAATCTTTTAAAATACAAAGGAAAGCTGCGCGATTCGTAAAAACTGCTACGGGCGTACATACAGTGTTACGCAGATGTTAAACGAATTAGGCTGGGAGCCGCTAGAGACTCGGAGGCTGCGCGCTAGGCGCTAGGCGCGCTAGTCATTTACTCCAGTAATGTAGGTAGGTGAAGGAAGAATTGTTTCGGGAATGGAATAGATGTGACTTAAGGACGGGAAAATGGTAATAATCGTCTCCGATCGCAAAGAAAGGATAAGCGATCTTTCGGGAAGCTCAATTTGATAGGAAGACATTCGACTTTGATTTTCCCCCGCATTCAATTGAATGGCGCTCCGCCAACCGTTCCCCTTCGAGCGACAGAGCGGCAAGACTGACGGTTGGTGGCATGGTAGTACGAATCGCCTTAGTTTATGGGTAATATACTTAAGACTTCACACTATAGCAAAACACGAGGATGGAACTTTATATTCTCGAAAGTTATGACAAAAGAATGGTTTCACATTAATTTAACATGCAGGTAACTAGTAACAGTTAAAACAAGTAACACATTACAATAAATGATATTACCGTTATCAGCATTAAATTTGTGTGCCTCCGGCATGCGGGTATCCACTTCACTCGCACTATACTGTCGGCAAGAAATCGAAAAAACTCCGCTACCCCTTTCTATTCCTTGCAGTATTATTGCACCCAAATACTGCACAATGAGACATTCCCAGGGATTCCGAGCCCGAAATGTAGATGAACGAGTATTACCCTGAATATTTTTGGATGAAAAAGCAAAAGAGAGTTGCTATTTCGCACTCGTCCGGCCACACCTTGAATATGCAGCGAGCATGTGGGATCCGGTGCAGAAAGACTTAATCCGGGAACTTAATAAAATACAAAGGAAAGCTGCGCGATTCGTCAAAAACAGCCACGGGCGTACAGACAGCGTTACACAGATGTTAAACGAATTAGGCTGGGACCCGCTACAGACTCGGAGGCTGCGCGCTAGGCTTAGATTGCTTGAACAATTGAAAATAGATATCTTTAAGAGCGACACGGAGAACATCATATTAGAACCCCACTATATTTCCAGGTCCGACAGAAACGATAAATTAAGAGAGATATTTTGCCGAACGGATAGGTATGGGAATTCGTTTTTCCCCCGAACAATAAGGGACTTTAGTAAATGCTAAGCGTAATTTCATTAGAGCGTTTCCTTTTTTATATGTAAACGGCTGGTGTCCTAACACCCCCCGCCACACGCCTATTGAGGCGGCTTGCGGGGTAGTATGTACATGTAGATGTAGGTGAATAAGAAACTTAAAATCATAGCAGAGTGATGCAAAGTTCATAATCTATAATAAAATCGCGAAAAAACTATCATGATTTGGGGATATGTCTATGTTCAATAACATCTCATTATAGTGTATTGCCGCGCTAACGTGGCACGAGTCGTGCGTAGAAATGCAAATTTGAACCACGAAAGCAAATTCGTTAGTTTGAGCAAGTTTGTTTCCCACTGCCTTATAAATATGTTACAAACAATTGATCTGACCTAATTGATACAAACATTTTACAAGCCTGAAATTATAAAAAAAGCGTTATATATCGTCACTTCAAGCAGAAAGACTCCAGAAAAATAGATAAGGTGGCAACCATTGCTGGAAATTGCAACAGGAAAAAGTGCATATTTAATTCGTTTTTTTAGATCTTCGTTGAAAAAAAGCGAAATAATTTCAGTTGAAATTCACCGTTAGCAGAGAACAATAATTTCCGAAGCGGATAGAAAAATCGCAGATAGGTCACATGCATAACTCTGTCAAATCTCACTGGTTTGAAGGATATGCCTTCCAATTATCGGTACGCCTCCGTAATTGCAGAATTAGTGAATCATGAACAAACAACGATAATTAATTAGCTGTCTCCACCAATATTCCCTGATGATCATGCCACTCACAACGAATTTGGTATTCGTAATTCCTAACAAATGGAAAATTCATTTAATCTGTATTTAAAGCTTATATATTTATTTCATCCAGCACATGTTAATGGTAAAAAAATCATTCATTAGCTCTCCCCAATATTGTTGTCAATTTCCGCAATCATGCATTTACTATTTAAATAAAATAGCTCAAATTAGTTGCCTCAAAATTGTTATTGGACACGTGGGCTTCCGTACGCCACCAAAACTAAAAAAAGCAATGAATGAGGAAAAGATACCTGACAAACAGCACGAAATATAATATAACAGCTAACGCTTGAAAGTAGTGAGCCCAGCGCATGGAGGTAAAAACAATTAATTGTAATAATGTGACATCAAAGTGCATTATAAAATAGTAAAAAAATAAATATCATTAAGTAGAGTCATCGTAAAAAATAACATCGGAATCCATCTGATCAAGCTCACTAAAGATAACAATGCCATCTTGAAAGCGAAATTATTTCGGACTCGCGCAGTACTCATATCCTGGATTAGTTCCTAATTATGAAATAATATCCTGACACAAAGATTTTTTTTATCTTCGGCATCTATTTTTGTAGCTGAGGAAATATTTTTTAACCCGGGAGTGGTCGCTAAGCTACCTATCACGCGAACGGTCGCGTGTGAGACTTTTTGTCACACTCAGATGTATCATTGATTGTCTATAATAGAGCGTTTACTGGCAATTTTTACAACATATTTAGATTTAATTTATTTCTCTTAATGTTCATTTGAAACAATGATTTCCACAGGTACACAATTACTGATACAATTACGTAATAATTGCTAATTTTACTGGCGATGACACTATTGGGTATTAATGAAGAAAATTACCATTCTCAAGAAGAAATATTTATTTATGAGGACATAAATTCTTATGACTCATAAATTTACATTAAATTATCTGCTCTCCGCGAAAGTAATCAACTTTGCTCGCATGCTGCGAGAGTGTAACACAACTGAGTGATGCAAAAACAATAACATCAGTGGTCGCGCGATGAGGAAAAGTCTCACACTTTGTAGCCGATGGTATCAGACATATCATTACACAGCTGCGGACGCTTCATTTATACTTTTGAGACGGTTGGTCAATAGGAAGAGACTAAAAGTCAGCTAGAAGGAAAGGGAACTTATTCTTCCTCATGATTATAAAGTGAGCACAAGTTTAAATTTGGTGTGAGAGAAAATCTCACTGCGCGACCAATGGCGGGTTAAAGTTTGTTTTGCATTGAAATGTCAGTTATCACGAAATCCCAATTAAATTAGAATTATTCTGTAATTAGTGCTGATAATGTATGTTTCACAACTGAAGTACATGTATAATAACAAGGTGTGCCAATAACCAAGCCTGTGATGTTCACCTAGATACGTACTGCTGCATGGCTTGCAAATCATCAACACAAACATCAATCAATGAAAATGTTTCCAGTATTTCGAGGTATACGTGGCAAAAGATAGTGTCTATTGATGTCACCACCTCTTTTTTCGTAAATATGTCATTCATTATTTCTCAGATATCGCAGAATGCGCAATACAGAGTAGTATACGCACAAACAACACATTTTGAAGTTAAGCTTCAGATAATGCATCTTCGCTACGTACCATACCTGCTAACTGAGTTGTGAATTACAAGCAATTAACAGAGAAACAAGCTACCATGAAAATTTATGGCTAATAATTATGAATTAATTAATTAATTTAATTAATAATTCATAACTAATTTAATTAAATTAATATGAATCCTTGCTTATTAAGATATATGTTCTACAACAGCTAATCTAGTTATAGAATATTGTTAAATGCTTTTATTGGCGGCACCTCAACTTAAATTTTTCAAGCCAAATTTATGAACTTCACTCATAAAATTCATTTTGCAATCAACTCTGCACCACGAAATTATTAGTGATGATCGCGCGGAAGCAATTAGATATGTTCTTGAAATCTAAATAACTTATTTTATTGCACAAATACATATTCTTACGCACACAATTCACATAAAATAATGTACGACCCTTATTCTTTCGACATCGTTTATTGCTGATGTTATCACCGGCGAGATCCTGCGACTAGGTGGGTACCTCTAGTTATTTGTTCCTTCTATCGTCTCCAATTGGTGGGGCTATTCCATGTGAGCCTCAGATTCGGAAAAACTCGGAAATTTGGCAGGAGGAGACACCTTGACAGGGAGAAATTACCCAACCGACCGGAGTGTCGCCCGACTAGCATACAGAATTGTCTAAAAAAGCTCCGTGGGTGTCGGAGACGCAGTCGGTATGGCATCCTTGTCGGTCAGTGGGTTTGGAACCATGACTGGTCGGTACGGAACCGACAAAATACAGAATGACCTCCCTGGCGATGCGATTACTATACAAGTATTATTTTCTTTCAGGAGATATAGGTCCACTTCTTTCTCTTTACCGAAGTTTCGCATTTTTATACATGCTCCTTCAGGGTTCTTCAGGGTTTTTTTTTACTTCAGCAGGAACTCTCTCTGGACCCTGAGCAAGCTTGTATAAAAATGCAAAACATCGGCAAAGAGAAATAAAATAATTAATGGACCTATATCTCGTTAAATAAAAAAATGATTGCTTAGTAAGAGGTCATGACGAGGAGTAATCTAGATAGATAAGTAAGATCTGAGCTATACAATTAAGATCTAGGAGATGAAAACTTAAGCTACCATGAGTGATTACTGCAAGGTTAAAGCCAAGGTAAAAATTTGAGAATCTAATGAATAAATCTGTAATTCTCCACAAATGACCTCGGCCATTTATGTATTTTTATTGCTGTCAAATTCGTGAGTTACATCAGAGCTATAAGGTAAGAGAAAGGATTTTCAGTGGGCTGCTATGGAGTGAGTGGGGTGTGTGCGTTCGCCGCGAAGTGAAGGCAAGGAGGGTGAGGTTTGGGGATTAACGGGATTAACGCAAGCGTTGAGAGAAGGGGGGGGAAGGAAGGGAGGAGTGGAAGGCGAGATAGCAAGTGGTCAGAAGGACGGGGAGCCGAGGTGAGATAAGACGGATTATGGAATGGAGATCACATCGTCACGCGCACATACGAGATCCGAAAAATCTCTGGCGAGAAGCAAGCGTCGAAATTATGCCGGGGTGCCACGACGGCGCAGATCAAGCAAAAGAAGGACGATAAGTTGAACGAACGCGACCAGGCACCTTGAAGACGGTCGAGTCTGCACCACTGTCTTTCCCACCAGAACCACCACACCTTGCACCAAACCCGTCACTATCTTTGCTCCCCTTAGCCAAATCCTTTATTTTCTTTAAATTACCTCTAGTATCTCCATTTATTAATATCCACGCTATTCTTCATTGTAGCATTCATTATTTGTAACAATCACTCGTGGGTTACACCGCAAAGAAAAAAATACATCCGTGGAAAAATATATTTGAAATCTGTAATTTAGGTCAGGTGTGTTGCATATCGCAGGATTGCATTTTTGTAAAAACTGGTGATCGATTGGGAGATCTCATAAACTAACAGGCGTTAGACTGGTGAAAAAAAAATTCCGGCAGAGGCCCCTGAAAAATTGCTTCATTTAAACCTCATGAATACTTTCAATGCACCAATCTGCCTCGTGAACATCACCTCAAATCTCTCCGATGCAGCGGAAGATAAACGATTTTCACGAAGTCGAGTGCATCCTAGTGAAACGGAGAAGTTAACCACAGCCCAGTTGACAAACATGCATGATAGCTCTCTCACATCATAAGATAGCGGATGGTGATAAAAGTGCAGGGGATGGTCGGCTACACCCCATATCAGTTCGCTCCGCAGATTGTCATGGCCAAACATCGAGAACCGCTCCACTACTGACTATACCCACCCTCTAGCAACACAACGTGATGTTCATAAGGTGGTTTGAGCGAGATAGTTCCCTAGTCATAATGGACACCATATTCAAATTTCACTTTTTGATTTCAGCGTCTGTAAGAAGTATAAAATAAATATTGTAATATTAATGGCGCAAAGATATAGTTATATATGACCAACATTCTTAGTATTTATATAAATAAAGCTACATAAGTCTCTAACCGGAGGACTTTTATTCGACAGCATAAAAAAACTGACGGCTTTTTATTAGATGCCTCTTTTTTCCATGTTCGTACGTATTCACGGGTAAATAGGCGCATATTTTATGAAACAAACATGTATCTCTTTTCTATTTATCTTAAACTTGAGGGAAACTATGAAGTTGGTCAAAGACAGATTGATCCCATAGAGCTAGCAAAACATGAAAAAAGCGAGATCACGCAAAGTAATGGATTTCCTCTCACTTCGCCGTAGATTCACGAAAAACCATGGAGGGGAACCATCAAGAAGCGCACATGGAGATAAAAAGAACGCACAATCCTTGCATGCAATCTCCCGGGTGATCTCCTTCTTATATTCGAACATAACCGGCAGCAGCCCTCCCTTCCTCTGCCTCATCTTCTCTCTCTCCTTACACTGTCTTCACGACGTTTCCTCGCCTCCTTCACCCGGCCAAAAGGGAACAGAAGACCCCTCGACCACCTCCTCCCCCCCTACTTGACAAAATCGAGGAGCTAGAAAGTCCAAATTTGTTTTAAATATTCTCCCTCTGGAGCGCACAGCCATAATCTATATCCCATGTAAAACAGCTTATATATTGAGGCAAATTGCTCGAAAAGTAGTTTGGCAAGGGATTGATATTTTTATATTATTGGAAAGATGAGAGTTGTTTCTTTAAAATGAGGCGAAATTCATCAAATTCTAGGCGAAGTGATTTTTCGCTCAAACTACCTCAACAGTCATCACCCTCATTTTCATCCTAATACAAGCTGCTAGATGCCGAACATAATTCCATTCACTAACATCCATTTTCCTCATTCGCATCACTTCTGGGAAAAAGTCTCCTCCTCTTTTCTCATTTAATTGCCAACCGGAAAAAAGCTATTTGAAATTCAATCCTCGCTAAACGGGGGGAGGCACAAAAGTAATGGATTGTGGCCTGATTTCCAACTTCTCAACCAGTTTCCCATTTCCTAGCCCGACTTCGTGCTGAAATCAAATTATTCCGACGATTATTTGGACGAACTGGCGTTTTTTGTTAACCTCTTCTTTAAATTTATTGAGGTTTGGTCAGTTAAAATTCCTTTAATAAAACCAAAATTATAGATCATGAATCAAATTTACACAAAAGACTTTTTAAAGAATTGGTCCATATCATGAAACACCAAAATACATGCAATTTGATAACGGATATAGATAGATTAAGCAGAATCTTGAAGAATCCTATCGGCCTGAAGACACCAGTAGTTTACCAGATTCCATTCGAGTGCGGAAAAATATATGTGGGGGAGACAGGCCGAACGGTTGAGACGGGGCTGAGAGAGCACCGAAGGAATTTTAAATTAGCGCAACCAGAGAAGTCGGCAGTGGCGGAGCATAGCATCAATCAAGATCATGCCATTCGATTGAGAGATGCAAAAATTCTTTGCCGCTCACAACGCTACTGGGACCGTATAATCAAGGAAGCCATCGAAATCCGCCTAAATCCAAAAAATTTCAATCGGGATACTGGCTTTCATTTGAGCAATACTTGGGCCCCCATAATGAATTGCATGAAAAACATTAGGAAAGAACAGAAGAAATTTCAAAAGAACATCAGCCAATCAGGCGACACCTGAGCTTAATTGTTGGACTCGTCAAACGGTCAATTTAGTTCAGTGTATAATCCTACACAGAGAGAGCAACACGCCTTGATAATGGAAAACAAGTCGTTTTCCGAAACGTCGGCCAATATGAAGCCAATTACCTGGGGGGTTATTTTGTAATCTAACTTTAGTGAGAATACTTCATAAAATGTCACTTTTTCGTAGTTCAACTCCGCCACCCAGGCGGCGTGACCATCTTCGGATCTCAATCGGTGAACTGCCGGTCATGTGCTGGTCTTTTAGACGATTCATCCGCTCTGATCCGTATCTTTCGACTCTTGATCCGTTTCATTATCTCCGCCTGCCATTAGTTCCATCTCGGTGACCAATCGAAAGAGACCACATTTATTGCAATCGTATAACAAATGAGTAACAAAGTCAGAAGGCTGGAATGGGTCCATCTGAAAACTTTGTATCACCGTTTAGTCATATTTTGCGTTAATCAGATTTTAGGAATATCTTAAAGTAAAATAAGATACGAAATTATTCCATTAAATTTTGTTAAAGTTCGTGTATTCAGGGTTCAAAAGAATACCACAATCGTAGAAAATGAATTAATAAAGATAAAATGTAGACTAAAATATTTGTAAAATATGGCCTAAAAGAAAAAAAAACAAATTCACGCTTCATGAGGCGCATCATTTGTGAGAGGTTACCAGGGTCATCAGGAGTATAGCAAAGAAACACCCTAGGCCCACTCTTATGACAAAACAGTCCACCAAATCAAATGCATAGTAAACGTCCCTAACCGTATCATCCTGATCAAGGGTCTGACACTCACATTACTTCAATGGTTCTACATTTCACCAGAGCACTCTAGCGGTCAGGCGCTAACTATCAGCGCAACAGCGCGACAGGTATACTCTTCAATTGAATATATTGCAGATTTAAGTGGGAAATCACCTATTTATTCCTCAGGGGAAACTTAAAAAGGTAAATGTATAACCAATTATGTGTCCTGAAAAATTCTGGAACTAGATTGCAGCGATAATAATAATGCCGTCCAGTCCTTCTCTTGGCGTTTTCGCAGTGTACTTTTTCGGCCATCTTCTTTGTTTACTTACGGTTGCGATGGCGATGTCTCGTGTGGTCCCAGGCGTATTTTAAATGGACGCTGATAAACGTCTTACAACAAAAGGAATAATTACTGCATTTATTCACAAAAAATAAAAGATTTATGGCAAAAACATACAATCTTTATCTTTTTCACGCATACGTATTTTTCCATTTGCGCCTGAACCAATTGGCGCTAGTAGTAATCTCGCATTATATATCGCAGTAGATATCGCAATTCCGTCAGACCCATGCTCGCGCCCATCCACGGGGAGGACACTCAGGGGGCAGTCCATTATCACCAGAGAAACCCCTTGTACTGGGGACAGCTTAGTCCTTCTGTCTCTCGTCCTTATAGAAAAAGAGGCAAGTTGAATTTTTGAATCAGATTCAAAGAGCGAACGAATGCATTGTCATACCGGATAACTTCAACATGGACAAAGCGAAAAGTAACATTTTAAATAGAATTAACGATTGCAGGAAACAGAGAGAGAGAAAGGAGAGATTGAGGGCGGAACGTGTTAGTCACGCAAACCCCAGCCTAATGCCTGTCACTCACGGTAAAAATTTCGGTAAAACGTTTTATAAAATCGACTAATTTTATAAAAATGAGCTTGCTAACGATAAAACCGTTTTATTAAACCTAGTTTTATAATACGTTTTACGGAATAGGGCAGGTTCTATTTCCATAAAATCGTTTTATGCAACGACCAATGAAATGTTCCGCTCATCGCGTTGATAATAATCTCGTATCCATGGAAAGGCAAACAAGGAAAACGTAAATAAACATGGCTGGAAGTTCATGGAACGTTGAGGCAGTATCCTTCTTGTTGTTAGAAGAATGCGTTAGAGAGCCTTAGCACCGTTGAGTGTGATCAGAAAGTAAGTAAATAAACAATACATATAGTTATTAACCTAACAGTCATCCAAAAGAGAGTGCATTTATCACTTCACGTGTTCGCAAAGCGTCTCATAGATGGCAGGACATTGCGGTTTTATGAATAGTTTTACCGTGAGCAAGCAAGTACGTTTTACGTTCGATTCATAAAAGTTTCAATACAATTTTTGGTAAAGGTGAGCTTCTGTCTCGCACTCGTTTTCGCGATTTTCACCTACCTTAAACAGAGATATCGGAACCAAATTCACCTGACATATTACATACTTTCAATACAACAGTGCATCAACTACTATAGGAATGGGAAACTTTCAAACCTGAGAAGTGCATTTTTTCCTGTCCTCCATCTTGTGAAAAAATGCCTTTTCCTCATATTCACTGTTGGTGGCGCAGCGATCGAACAGTTGGTTCTCTACCATATGCACACCAATGCCCACCAATAATCACCAATGAGCGAGGCGGATTGGTTGGGGTGGGTTGGGTTGGGGGGTGGGGTAAGGGCATGTTATAGAAGGGAAATTAGTATTATCCCCCTACCGCATGTTCGTAAAACCTCCAAATATGGCGTCGAAAACTGACGGAAAAATCGTTAAATTGGTCATTTTCAAACGTCAATATCTCAAAACTACTAGTTACACGGGTATGATTATTACATTTTTACAAACGCGCATTCTTCCTCTACTCCTAGGTATCACATTCAATTTCGTCAGTTTCATACGTTTTTCAAAATAAAATTTTAAAAGTGCGAGACGCAAGCTCACCTTTACCCAATTTTTTATAAAACTCTTTTATGGAAGATTTTACCGTGAGCAAGTGGAATTAGACAGAAGAACAAAAACTCTTGGATGCTCAAATTGCGTGGCTCCTTTTTATCACTCTCATCCCCCAAGGAGGAGTGTCTCACCATTCCGAGCTCTCTCCAGCCTCTCCTTTAATACTGCCGTTTTCAAACTCACCACTGAGTGAGAGGCCTTTGCTCAATCCGCTCATGGATAGAATATCCTTTCCATCGCCGCCGCATCAGGATTTTTCATCGTACGACCGACTCGAGCCCGTCCCTATCTTCCCAGCCGCACTCATCCACAGCCCATGCCACAACCCACCCTCGGAAACTTCACCCTCTGCGTCCCTTCTCTCTCTCTCTTCTCTCTCGTCTCCATTGGTACTCCTTGACTACCGTCACGTAGGATAATGGTCCCTGGGAGATCTCCAAGTATTCACGCTCCCATCTGCGAGAGAAAATATACCCCTCCATACCACCCTCAATTGTTCATCGTACCTTTGCATTGCTGCCCTGAACTCACACAATTTTTTCCCCTCCGCCCTACTTGAGATTCTTCTTTCTGAATAGATTAATTTATGGAGGTTAGGTCATGTCTTTTTTTAAGAAATTCAACTTCCTTTTTACCAGCAGTTATTCTTTTTTTCTTCTGAAGGTTTCGATAGATTTTGAATCGAACCTTTGGAAGAGGCTTTTCAAAGAAATGGTCCACATCATAAAAACTCCTTCAGTTTGTAAGCATAGAGCAGGTATATAGAATTTAAGCAAAATCTATCATAATTTGATCTCCTATTTCTAATTTTTTTTCTATGCATTATTTATTTATTATTATTATTAATTATATTGTTCTAGGACCTTGTCCTGTGGAACATAAATCATTTGTATACAATTCATTCAATAGACAAGCACAAACAACCATAATTATGTAGTGTTGTTCAGAATTTCAATACGAATGTGTTTTTTATATTCGTAAAATATATAATATACATTCTAAATTTGAAGTTACGATATATGTTATTGTTTATTTCATGCTTTATAATATTCATTTTAAATAATTTTATTTTCACTTATTATATTTTTTAAACAAAATTTTAGCTTAGCTTTCCATTTTGGTTTTGTTTTTTATGTTGATATTGTTGCTAAGAGGAAGAGTTTGTTTTTGTGTTACCATTGTCGCAGTAAGAAAGTTAATCCTTTGAGGTACTAAATTTACGAAACCTTTTTTGTCTTTGTAATATTATAATTATTATTAACTGTATTCCTTGCATTGTACTGTGTAGCCCTGAAGAAGCCTCATTAATAAAAAGGCGAAACGTTGGCGGAAAAAGAAAGTTGAGTTTCTTAAAAGAGACATGACCAAACCTCCACAAATTAACCAATGTATTATTAAAGTGGTCAATGACCATTCAAAGAAGAAATTATTCTTTCAATCCCACCCCTATTTGCCCTTCTGCGACATCCCCTATCCTCCACCCTCTCACCTAAACCCCCTTCTAGCTGACTGCACTGCAGAAAGCGGACACACACTTCGGAATTCTCTTCATTCACCTTTTTCTCGGACACCCGACCTCATTTCTTCTCTTTCTCACTCGCTTTGGTGGATGAACAGACTTCTTTTGCTTCACCCCATCTCTCCTCTATTTCATATTCTCCCTAGACGAATATCCCCTCTTTCAAAGAGCTCCCGCTTAGTTGCGTACTAAAATAATAGTCCGTGCCCTCACATTTGTCTCAGGTCGACGTCAGGGCATGCTCGAAAGAAGAGAAAGAAATGAAAACTAAAAACATCGGGCAGGATTACGGGTATTCAACGTCCGTGAAGGCGCTCCGATCACACTTGGAAAGCTTAGGAAGCAGACAACAGCAAAGACTGAATTTAAAGAATCTAATGGAAGATACGCATGTCATGATTCAATAACTATTGACTCGAATGTCAAGTTTCCACTCTGTGCAACGGGTAATAACGCCTTATATTCGCTGGAACTAATGAAAACTCATCAGATTTTCTATATTTTATTAGACTACACAATGCCAATTAATTACTGAGCACATAAGTATTAACAAATAAATAAGCTAATATAATTCATACAACCGGATCATATAATACTAGTAAGTAGTGATAAAATGAAGTACCGGGAAACATCTAAAAAACATAAAATCTCTGGAAATAAATTCATTGATTCGATTACTCAGCGTTAGCGGCTCAATTGGTACACATATTTGGTTTTTATCTAAACAGGTGTTGACTTTCATGTGATTATAAAATAGGTTAAATACTACGACGCAAAGCACAGTTACTCTAGGGCTGTTTTTTTTAAATTAAAATCAATTCGTTTAAATGAATGAATGTTCAATAAATAACGCTCAATTGGGTTTCGATTCGCATACTGACCGCGTTGTTTTGTTTAATGAGTAGAAATAAAATTCTTTATTTAAAAAACTATTTTTGTTGAACTTCTTTTAATTTTACAGGTTTTCTATTCGATGAATAATAAGCAGGAATATTTTTCCATTCAAACTATTAGAATAAATAAAATAAATAAAGTGGGGAATCTATAATTGTCTCGTTGTGAGCAATTCCCTGTGAAATTATTGCAACTTAACTGCAAAGGTTAAAGTTATTGGACTAAAGAGAAGCAAAAAATAATCTATTTAAAAACTCACAACTCTGCTTCAATAAGTGCTTTCTGTAACCATACCATCTCCGGGTTAATGAAATTGAATCAGTTCAAACAAATTTATCACTCAAGAAAAAGTTAGGAAAGCGTTTGAAACATACCACTTTCTGGTGTATAATGATTGAACCAAGAGTTAGATTAAATTTTGCCATCGTTTATGACCCAAGGAACGCTCTATGGATCCATATGCATACCCAAAGGATCTATGCGACAAATTGTAAAAAGTAATTATCAATTGGTTGCCAAGCTATTCTATACATTTAAAAAGACAACTCGAATTGAGTAAATAAATTTCTCATGTCTCAGGAAGTAGTTTTTCCACTAATTATATGAAGCATAATAATTCATAACATAGTTTTTTCATGTGGTTAGCTTTAAACTATGATTGGCCGTGCATGAAGACAGGTTTTTTGTTGGCTCTGCCTTTGAAGAACGAACATTAAAGAAGATGCTTTTGTTTTCCTCAAAGGAAAATTCCAACACATATTTTCCAAAAAGTGGTTCAGGTATGGATTCACCATGGCTGAGTCCTGATGCAGAACTAGACCAGTGAAAATCTAGTGATGCAAAGGAGACAAAGCGTATGCAGCCACCACTCTTTCACACCGAGGCGTGAAGCCAATAGGCTGTCGAGACGACATCCAGAAGAGTGATGCAGCGCTTCACTCCGCCGCACCTCCTGCTGCCAACATTTCCCTTCCGAATCAATATTTCACCGCGCTAAGTGCACATCCAATTTGCGCCCATTACCTGATTCAATCTCGGAAGCTCATGGATTCAATTTCGAATCCAGTCCATTTAAATTTTTAATATATGGTTCTCTCCAATACTTCACGAGACATGCATGAAAGGAGTGTGCTCCGTTGAATTGGCCTTGTTGAGACGATGGATGAAAGTCAAATAAAGAAACAGACGAATGAATGGTGTGAGAGGAAGTTGTTTTAAGTCATGGGTTGGATTACTCTGAAGAGGAGGAATATTAGGCATCTTCCAGACCAGGAAAGCGTGTATGAAGCGTGTGTGCGAGGAAACAATAGAAGTGAAAGAGTATTGTGAGGACAGGGCACTTTGGAAGGAATAGTTAAATGATAGCCGGATTCCCAATGCCTAACAGCATTTAACTAAGTTCTTTGACTGAACCTACCCCAAAAAGAAATGACGTGATTCGTATTTGGATATGTATTGAAAAATGTATGGCCATATTTCTGTTATATATCGGCATTTTGAGAGAAAGGCATTTTATCGGCATTTTATCGTATCCTTCAATTTTACTTGGTTTCATAATCGGTGAATGATTGTGTGAAATCATTTAACAACGCATCACCGTATTTGGATAACGTCGGTGGCAACACTTGTGTATACAAGACTGATTATTATAATTGGCAACATTGAGAGATTAAACCCAAATTTAAAAAAAATAAAACTTACGCTACTAAGCAAATAACGAAGTTGGCTGGTTCGGAAATTATCGCATACAATATTACGAAATATAAACACATGACGGGCTGACCAATTAGGATGAGTAGGAGTCCATGCCGAAGCTTAAGTGACCGCGTTAGCGTCCTTGTATCACGATTCCGACAAGGAAACAGACGTAGCCAGGGGTTGAATTGTAGATTTTATGGAGCAAATACAATGTTTTATTCATTCTGTAGCAATCCAACGTTAAGCTAAAAGCTAAATAAAAGAATAATTTAAATTTAAATTATGCAAATAAATATATGAAGGGATATGCTCATTAACTAAGTTTGTATAACATACATAGGTGAACATTTGTAAAAATGCAAGTTAAAATGCGATTCAGATATGTATAAAAAATTTTGATTACTGATTGAACCATCATTTTACACCCGTCCAAGCTCTAGCAGAATTCCCACACTATTGAAGGATTTGGTTCTTTCTCGGCGAATGATATTAATAAATAATTCTCGGGTTTTCAGCCGAATAAGATTTTGGATAAAGACCGACGACACCGACGTTTGGATATAATGTCTTTTGTTAATATTCATCGAATAGAAAAGCCGTAAATTTAAAAGTAGTTTTTAATAAGATCAGGCTGGAAGATAAAACATTAAATCGAAACTCTGGGTACATCCTCAGCAGAAAATGGAAGCCGTTAATTCGAAAAATAACGGAAAATAGGAGACAACAATGACCCCCGGATGAGACGGCTATATAAGCGCAGGCGGAAGGCCCTGCAAGCTTTATTGCTCTGAGGACGATGGAGGAGTACTATTCCATCGAAACGTAAATCAACCCAAAATCTTACTCGGCTGGAAACCCGAGAATTATTTATTAATTACCACACTATTTATTATAATATTATCATGAAAAATTTTATTTAATTAATAATGCTCACACATCACCCATTTTTTCTGTTAGTAGGTATCTATGATTAAGTCCAACTCACACGATAAAACGAAGGTGTTAATTCAAAGCTGTATAATCCCGTGACGTATTACCTACCTAGTTGGTGCATTGCGATGGGCTAGTAGAGTACAATCCTCCAATACAAGGATACCGAATCACGATCTGATGCTTTCCCGGCGTATGATCTACTTGAAGTCTATCCGGGTTCTCCATCGGGTCACACTCTGCATTTCTGCCGACGTTTCAATGTACGAGTCGTCCATCGCCTTCACGTCGTCGATGGACGACTAGTACATCGAAACGTTGGCAGAAAAGCAGAGCGTGACCAGGTGGAGAACCCGAATGGACTTCACGAATACTTAATCACGTTTTACTGACTATATAAACGAGAATAAATGAGCTCTTTCGAATTTTCAAGGCTTGAAATACGACGTTGGTTAATTATAAGAAATTCAGCTGTAATAATATCATGTAAAAAGTAGTCAAATGTTGTTATTTGTATGGACAGAATTAATTTCGTTGGAAATAGAGGACCAAAAGTTTAAATTCAACCACATTCCAAAATTAATAATCTAAAACAGAGTTTTCACTTTCTAATATAGAAAAAGGAACAGAAATTAAATTCAAGTAACATTTTAAATTTAGAAAATAAAGTAGGCGACGGTGAAGTTCGGCCTAGGAACAAAGATAAGCATATCATTTCACGCCAACGAAATCTATCCCCTATATATGTTCGGAGAGTAATGTTAGAGCGAAGGTTTCCGCGGTGATAGTGGTGCATTAATCGGGCGGTGGGCGGTTAATCTCTGCATTTTTCCGGGTTATCTTCCTCGTCACCCGGGCCCAAGGACGCAATTCCACAAGAGCTATACGAGGGGGTATACGAGGTGCCTTGCTCCTGCGGAAAATCCTACATTGGAGAAACCTGCCGCTCGATGAATGTGCGGATAAAGGAGCACCAGAGGGCGTTAAAAACAAGCAATTCCGACTTTCCGCCATCGCCGAACACGCGTGGTCAGAACCCGGCCACGATATTAAATTTGAGGAGACGAAACTTTTAACGAAGGAGTCCCGATACTTCCCTCGGCAAATCAATGAGGCCATAGGAATTCATAAAACACCGTTGAATTTCAACAGAGAGGACGGATATCACCTTCACAGCGCCTGGAAAAGATTCATCAAAGAATCAACCAATCAGAGAGCAGCACCCAGCCAGCCTACGTTATATAAGCAAAGCAGAAACCACACACCGACACCTTCGACCTGAAGACGCTGGCAGGATAGCCAGCGAAACTGTAGTCAACATAGCCAACTGACGCGGAAGATAACCCGGAAAAATGCAGAGATCATTCGGAGAGTAATTTCAACCGGAGGACTTTTATTCGACAGCATAAAAAAACTGACGGCTTTATATCAGATGCCTCTTTTTTCCATGCTCGTACGTATTCATGGGTAAATATGCCCATATTTTATGAAACAAACATGTATCTCTTTTCTATTTATGTTAAACTTGAGGGAAACTATGAAGTTGATCAAAGACAGATTGATCCCATAGAGCTAGCAAAACATGAAAAAAGCGAGATCACGCAAAGTAATGGATTTACTCCCATTTCGCCGTAGATTCACGAAAAACCATGGAGACGAGCGATCGAAAAGAGCACATGGAGATAAAAACACACACACGACACACAATCCTTGCATCCAATCTCCCGGGTGATCTCCTTCTTACATTCGAACATAACCGGCAGCAGCCCTCCCTTCTACGGCCTCATCTTCTCTCTCTCTCCTTACATTGTCTTCACGACGTTTCCTCGCCTCCTTCACCCGGCCAAAAGGGAACAGAAGACCCCTCGATCACATCCTCCCCCTACTTCCCGCTTAAATGCACTTTGAGCGAAAAATCACTTTAACCTAGAATTTGATCTCATTTAAAATAAAAAATTATGATATTTCCAATGATATAAAAATATTAAGCCCTGCCGAACTACTTTTTGAGCAATTTGAATGAATAAACAAGCTGTTTTTCATGGGATAGATTACGCCTCTGCGCTCCAGAGGGAGAATATAAAAAAATGAAATTTATAGCAACTAAATTTCGTCAAAAAACTAACAGTGTATAGTTTGTATGTTTAATCAGCTATTTATAATAATTATTCTATTACTCACCGCAGTAAGTATTACAGAATCACAAAAAAACCTGCTGTTTTGAAGGCTTTTTAGTCATACGGTGTGAAAAAATGAGTCAAGTTGGAGACTTATGTACATATATTTATTAAATTACTGAGAATTTTGGACATGTATTTTGGCATATGTATTTCAAATGTCCTAAAAATAAAAGAAATGGCATATGTATTGGCATATTTTTGCACCATTAATAATATAATATTTATTTCATACTTCTTACGGACGCTGAAATTAAAATATAAAATTCGGCTATGGTCTTCATTATGACTAGGGAACTATCTCGCTCAAACTACATTTTAAAAACACCGTCCACTAAACCTTTCGGTAGTTTGAGAGAAAAATCACTTCACCTAAAATTTGATGAATTTGGCCTCATTTTAAAGAAAAAACTCTCATCTTTCCAATGATATCAAAATATCAACCCCTTTTGCCGAACTACTTTTCGAGCAATTTGCCTAAAAATATAAGCTGTTTTACATGGGATAGATTATGGCTGTGCGCTCCAGAGAGGCAATATTAAACAAATAAGGAACTTCTAGCACCTAGATCTCGTCAAAAAACTAACGGTGCGTAGATTGCATGTTTTATCAACTATTTATAAAAAATAATCTATAACTCCCCACAGTAATATTTGCAGAATCTAAAAAAAAACCTGCTGTTTTGAAGGGTTTTCAGCCGTACGGCGGGAAAAAATGAGTCAAGTTAGAGACTTATGTAGCCTTTTTTATTTAATTACTGAGAATTTTGGTCATATATAACTATATCTTTGCGCCATCAATATTACAATATTTATTTCATACTTCTTACAGGCACTGAAATAAAAAAATAAAATTCGTATATGGTCTCCATTATGACTAGGGGGAACTATCTCGCTCAAATCACTTTAAGCTCAAGCACCCTCCCCTCCGTCACTCGTCCCCCCTTCCCCTATCCACTAACCCCGCCCCCCCTCCCCGCTACCTCCAATTCCGTCAGCGACCGATTTCCATCTCTCTCTCCCATACATCCTTTCTAGTTGAGCGCAAAATTGGACATATAAATTCCGAGACTTTTTTTTATACATTCACCATCTTCCCCCTCGGGGGACTTTCCTTCGGGACATTCTTCTTCTCCCAAGTACCACTTGCAGACTCCCGTCTTTTCATTTCATCCTTCCCCTTTCACTTCCATCAAACTACCACCCTTCCTCTTCCTGAATTGCAAAATGGAAGACAGGGAATTTTTGTGTTTACAGATTAGATCAAAAGGGGTGGTAGGTGGACAGGTAAAAAAGACTTCATGGAATCAGTTTTTTTGACAAATGGAAAAAAGTGAATCAATAGCATTCAAAGAAAATGCGACAAGTTTTTTGTTTCGCTGCAGCAGTTTATGAAACAGAGCGAGAAGCTACCGTTACAAAGACACATTTGGGAGTTTCTTTTGGTTTTCAGATAAAAAGCACTATCTAATGTGCTCATGAAACTTTACGACCTCACACTTAACATGCAATCCGGCAGACGTTATACGCGGAATAAAAAACAATCGTGCAGAAAAAAACTAAGCACAAATATTTCTAATATTTCACACCATAAGGTGTGAAATATTAGAAAAAGAATATCGTGCGCATGTCTTGCCTGCTTTCAAGGGTCTATGATTCACCATAAGACAAAGTGTGAATAAATACTGTAAATGAGTGTGCATAGCCACAAAAAAAAGCAAAACAAAACAAACAAAAATGCGCCACTAACCTATATTTAAGTTTACTATATGTATTACAGCTTGTTATATTCATCGGTGTTATACAATAGTGTAACAAAAGCGGCACTAGTATTAGTGCTTAACTTTGTTGCTGATTATCTGGGCATTCATTTCTTTCAGCCTCATTGATAAGGTTCTCAACTATGTTATGAAAAGTGTTGCTAAAATAACGAGCTCATTAGCTCGTAGGCTTCCGCGGATGTAGTGTTGATTGTTTCTTTTTTCGGGATTAGTAGCGGCCCCACTCATAATTTCAACTTTGAGGAGACAAAATTAACATCAAAGGAGGTACTCTGTTACCCAAGATTAATTAGTTAGGCTATAGAAATTGCGAAGAGACAGGAGAACGTCAACCGAGAAGACGGTTACACGTTGGGTAGAAATCTTAAACGAATTTTTCAAATTTAAAAATTCCGGCAACAATGGGAGTCCTCATTCGTATATATAAAGACAAGCGAGGCTAAGAAATCAGTTCAGTTAACCTGATGAAGCTGGCAGGAGGTCCAGCGAAATATGTTTTTTTTTGCAATTTTAACATCGCGGAATGAATCTCGAAAAAAGAAACAATTAACGAGCTCACTGTTCTACCATAAACCTAATAAGTCTTATATTTTTACAAAGTCGGAAAGGATGAGTTACACAATCCTGGGGGATAGTGTTTAAACCACTAGAGAAAATCCCGATCTCGTAACTAAGGAGTCACGTGGTACAATAACGAATTGTTACGGAATTTGGTGGGTTTGAACCAAGGGCATGACACTCACATTACTCCAATGGTTATATTTTTCACCCAGAGCACTCTAGCGGTCAGGCGCTAACTATCAGCGCGACAGCGCGATAGGTATACTCTTTAATTGAATATCTCGCAGATTTAAGAAGGAAATTACCTATTTATTTCTCAGGAGAAACTTAAAAAGGTAAATGTAAATAATAAATTCTGCATCCTGAAAAGTTCTGGAACCAGTTTGCAGCGATAATAATAATGCCGTCCAGTCCTTCTCTTGGCGTTTTCGCAGTGTACTTTCTCTGCCATCTTCTTTGTTTACTTACGGTTGCGATGGCGATGTCTCGTGTGGTCCCAGGCGTATTTTAAATGGGCGCTGATCAACGTCTTACAACAAAAGGAGTAATTACTGAATTTATTCACAAAAAAATAAAAGATTTATAGCAAAAACATACGATCTTTATGTTTTTCACGCATACTTATTTTTCCATTCGCGCCTGAAACAATTGGCGCTAGTATTAATCCATACGAGATATCGCAATTCCGTCAGACCCTTGGTTTGAACCTTCCGCATGGATAACTTAAGCGTCCGACATGTTGTTTATTGCGTCTCTAATCAGGATTTCTAATTCAATCAACAATATTACGGGGATGAAAACTCGATCGGGAAGTCGTGCGTGAGATTTTTACAAGTGTGTTTCAAATACTTAAAATCTAGAACTGCCTCTAAAATCTAGCTCAAAATCTAGTGCCTTCCCATCGTATGAGTTGGATAATGTATCCCTGGTTTATCTACTATGCCATTGGAAAAATTACTGACAACTATCAGAGAAGTGACGCGTTTCTCGTCACAAGCCTGGTAATGAGGATCAAGTTGGACTTAGCAGCGCTGGCAGCAGTACAACCCCTGACCCGTGGAGTACCCGAGAAAGCGTTATACAAAGAATGGAAGGACAAAGAAAAGGTGGGAAAAGAGAAGGAATTATAGAAGAAGACAGTTGGGGAGAATGGACGCTCCTCGTAGCATCCCGTAGTGTTTTCAACACTGTCTGTTCCCAAGTTTGAAGCGGGATGGTCTATAATGGTCGACGTCCGGTGGAGGTCGTGAAAAAATTCTGTAAAGTTGCAGAGGGTGAGATGCGAAGCGAAAGAGAGGAGAAACAGAAAGTGAAAGTCTTCCGGAAACCAAGAACAAGGAGAACTTCTTGGAAAGATAGAGAGTGCTAGTGAGACAGAATGATCGGGTGAAGTATAGAGAAAACATAGCGATGGTGGAGGTCTGGGAAAGAGGAGCGGATTCTACCCCTAGAAAAGCAAAGATGGTGGAGACAGTGGGAGGGGAGCATGTGAGAGTAAAATGAATTTTCTGTAGATCGGCGGACGCAGTTCTTCGCTCTGTCTCCCGTATTATTTAATGTCAACATCGAGAAAGCCACCCAATAAGTCAAAGAAAAGTCTCCGGGAGTGAATATCCAGGGGGAGAAAATCAGCATGCTAAGATTTGCCGATGACATAGCAGTCATGGCAGAAACAGAAGTCGATTTAAAGAAGACACTAGGTAATATGGAAAGGATTATGGCCAGATATCATCTGAAGATCAATAAAAAAAAACTAAGGTATTGGTATGCAGTAAGAGAAAGGAGGTGAGGACCAATTTTAAACTAGGAACACAAAAAAATCGAGGAGGTGGTAGAGTTCTGTTACCTGGGAAGCCGAGTAACCAGCGATGGACGAAGTAAAAGAGAAATTGCTAGTAGAATTGCCCAAGCGAAAAGTGCATTTTACCAGAAGAAGATTCTGCTTACAGCTGCAAATACAAGCGTGGAAGTGAGGAAACATTTCATCAGAACACCTATCTGGAGCATTCTACTATATGGCAGCGAATCATGGACAATAATAGCAGCAGAGAAGTCCAGGCTGGAAGCATTTGAAATGTGGTGCTACCGAAGAATGATGAAGATAAAATGGATCGACCTAGTGACAAATGAAGAAGTCTTAAGAAGAGTGGGAGAAAAGAGATGTCTACTGAAAACCTTAAAAAGGAGACGGGACAACTTAGTAGTCTACACATCTTAAGACACGATGGCCTGATGAAGACAATCGTCGAGGGAAAAGTGAACGGGAAGAATGGAAAAGGGAGGCCTCGCATGAGAAACATATGGAGCAAGTTGTGAAGGATTTAAATGAGACGAGTTACGTCAATATATGAAGAGGTTGGCAGATAGAAGAATTGAGTGGAGGGCTGCGTCAAACCAATCCTAGGATTGTTGACCGATGATCCTGAATACCAGAGAGGAAGAGTAATTTTGGTAATTACCTCTCGCGCTGATACACCAATTAGTGGACGCAATACCAAAATGGCAATCAATTCTACCTCAAATTATTTTAAGAAATTGCCCAGCAAAGAATTCTAATGTTCCCCCTAGTTGAGCAAAATCTGAGAGACACGGCAGCGGAAATGCATTTTAATTAGAACTATTGTAGAAATTTGGCATAATAGTATGGTTTAGTTATAGAAAATGGCAGGCATAGTCCTCATTGCTTATAATCTGAATTCTCTGACATCGCTGCCATCTCCCTGGTCTTCGTAAATGGTGCTTCTGAGCCCCAACATGAGCTTCGTACATGATTTGGTCGCAAAATATGAAACGAACCGAAAATATGAGGCAAAAGAATTAGCCATAATGTAAGAAACATGAATTTTAGTTATAATTTCTGTCATAATTTCGGGCAGCGTTACATTTATAATCAGTTATTAACTTATACTGTGCATTGGCATACCACACTCTCAGAGAGAATGGTGTACTAAAATTTAGACGTTTATTGCTTTAAAACTGATTCATTGGCTAGCCTGGTCAAGTAATCTACTTCACTTGGGCGAGAGGAATGTCTTAAAAGACAGAGATGTCAGCGATAGATGTCCTAGGAGAGAAAAATCAGGATTGATGGAAAAATCTCATAAAACGTGTTGTTCCTTGAAGTAGTGTACATGTAATGATGTATTACAATACTATTCTACTATTTAACAATCATATCAATAACTTACCATTTAAAGTGAAAACAATATCGATTTCCCTGCACCTACCAGCCACTGAATCGTCCAGCGTCTTGTCACTTATATCACCTTACTCCGGCAAGAAATGAGGAAAAGCAAAGTAGCTTAAGCGTTCGGCGGCTAGATCGCAGCCCCATTCGCAAAAAGAGCAGGTAAGGCAAACCCATCGCCTTCAATGACGTCATCGGAATTCAAAAACGCATATTCAGTGATCATTCAATTGACATATCTATGGATCAAAAGAAAAGGATATTTTAAGTTACTCGTTTGTATTCCAACTGCGCCTAGCAGAGTATTTGCGGTGAAGAGTTATTGAGGAAAGGTGGAAGGAATCTAAGTGATAAAGGAACTTAGGCTTTCCCGGCGAATAATATTAGTAAAATCTTCTCGGGTTTGCCACCGGGTAAGGTTTTTAAAGGCCAACGTTTCGACGAGTGACTCCCCCATCGTCATCAGGGCTGAGACTGATTGCCGAGTTGGTCCATGCCGGGGTTTCTATAGCTGGCCAAGGGCGGTTGAAAACCCACTGTTGACCGGCTCGTTCAAGGCGGTTTGAAGGCAGAGCATAGCCTAGATAATGCGCACTCCATCAATTTTAACGGTACCAAAATCTTTTACCGTTCAAATGGATACTGGGATCGTTTGATGAAAGAATCTATCGAGTTAAGTTTGGAGAAGAAGAAGTTAAACAGTACATCATTCAAATATGGAGACCGCTACTCAATAAAATTAAACGGTCGCGGTTAAAATTCAAATTCAAACCGCCTTGAACGAGCCGGTCAACAATGGGTTTTCAACCGCCCTTGGCCAGCTATAAAACCCCGGCATGGACCAACCCGGCAATCAGTCTCAGCCGTGATGACGATGAGGGAGTCACTCGTCGAAACGTTGGCCTTTAAAAGACTTACCCGGTGGCAAACCCGAGAAGATTTTACTAATAGGAATCTAAGTCTTCGCTCCAAAGGAAATACAAAAGAGGTCGATGTACTAACTGTATAGGGAGAGATGACAGAGGAGGGATCAACGACGGGATAGGTAACACTGATCTTCTTTTGCCTCAATCCACCTCTCCAGACCACTCACAGCCACACTGGACTTGTTTCCTTCTCAAAGGAAAATTCACCAAGTTTCCTTCGAAATCCCGCAGCTCATGATACCCCTGCCTCACTTCATCCTCACTCACTAATCCAATGGAGAGGGATGGAGTTCAAAGAGGCAGGGGGCCTGGAGGGGAAGGGTGTGAGGAAGGAATTAAAGGGTCACCGTATTCCCGACGTAACCACGACCCCCCCACCACCCCACCCGTTGTATCCTCACAACCGTTGAAGATAAGTGATAGGGGCTCAAAGGATTGGAGAAATTAAGGGTTAATGGGTACTGCGTAGTAAATAAATAATACAGGAAAAGGATAATACCAACGGAAGATTTCATTCCGTCAGGAAATTGAGAACGGTACTGGGTGTTGTTGCACCACAGAAGTGGGATTGTGACTCTTTTCAACAAGGGTACAAACTCATTGAACTATAAATAATGCAGTTTGTGGCATGAAATCCCGGACAATTCGTAAATCATACAATGTGATATTTAGAAAAAATGTGTAAAATTCACAGTGATAAAATCATTCGTCTGGACTGGGGTCCATGTTTTGAATTCTACACAATTGTGTGATCACTAAGTGGGTTGTTCCGTTAAAGGCATTTTTCAACCAGTTCCGCAGTTCTTAAAATTAACAATCAGAATATGGCGTCTAAACTTCGTCACTGTCAAGAACTGACATTAATGAGTGCTTTCTCCATAAAGACCCTGGACCTGGCGGAAGAATGAAAATACCATAAGGGTTATTCTTATTTTTTCTATCATTCTGTAACTTATTCACTTATTTCGTAAGAAGGTCTTGGCAGAAGGACGAAGGGGAGGAGGATTAGGACGGGAGAAGAAAAGGAGAAGTGCATGAAATCTAAGCTTAACTAATCAGTAAGGATAAAGATCTCGACCTCCATTCTCACTGCCAGATACGTAAGAGGCAGTCCCCTTATCCCTGTCCCCCTTCGCCTAAAATTAGATGAAACTCTTGTTTTTCCACACATAGACTATTGCTGAGTAGTATATTCTGACCTTACAAACGAACTAAATCTAAATCTTCACAGGATTCAGAAACCCGGTGTGAGGTATATCTTTGAAATCACATATTATGAACACGTGACACCATATTTTGAAAAACTAAGATGGCTAAAAATACAAAATAGGAGCTTACTTTATAAGGTAACATTCATGTACAAATTAATAACGACCGAATTTCCCACATATTTACACCGAAATGTACAATATAATGCTAGAACAAATAAACGTCCAACACGCCGCATTGAAGAACTTTGTATACCATACTATCGAACATCTGTCTACGCTACGTCTTTCCATGTCACCTCTTGCGTAGTATGGAATCAATTGTCAGACGATATAAAAAAATCTGAAAATGCAAGTCAATTTAAGAAGAAAAACCATGAAATATTACTGCAAGTGAACTAAATATTGCAAGTGAACTAAATATTGTGCAACACTGTAACAAATCTGATGTTTTTTTGTGTATTCATACATTTGCCTTTTTGTTAAATATTTTGTTAAATATTCGGTCGGATTCTGTGATATTGATGCATCATGTAAATCTTCCTATCGAATGTACTATTTGTTTACTCTAACATATGTATAATCATGTTGTTCCTAAGGGACACACTTGTCCCGGAATAATAAATTTCATATTCTATTTCTATTTCTAAGAGGCAACCTACGCGCATATGGTTGGATGTATATGCCTTTTTACTCTCACGGAATCAAATCAGACTGGCTTGCGTTCTGGGTTGTGATGACAAGGCCACTTGGTACGTTTTCCCAACTCATATTTCCCCACTGTCATACCTTCTTGGCCTTCTCCTACAATAGCATTCCAATCTCCTAGAATAATTAAGTTTTCATCCCCTTTCGCATTTCTTGTCACTTCTTCTATTCCGTCCTACATATCTTCTACATCGTCATCTTTGTACTCTGACGTGGACATGTATACGACCACCGTGTCCTTAGGCTTTGTTTATAATCTAACCATCATAATCCTTTCACTGTATTAAAGATGGCTTTTCACTCGCATACCACTACTTTTCCTGGTTATCATACCGACACCTGTATTTCCGTTCGCAGATCCAGAGTGTATAATCCGGTATCTGCCACTCCAGAAGTCCCCTTCTTCGAGCCATTTCATTTTACTGACACTTAAGTCATCCAAACTCATTCTTTTCATTTCAATTTTCACGTTTTCAAGACGCCCACGGCCACAAAGGAGAGCTATCTTACATTCGAGGGAACTGATCTTAAAAAGCAGCTTATCGTTCTTAACTGATGTACCCTCTGAGGGAGTCCCAGCCCGGAGATCCGAATGTAAGACTAGTTTACCTCCGGAATATTTTACTCGGCTTTTAAAATTACGTTGGTAGATTATGATTAGCGGTGTGCGCATGCGCCGTGTGTAGAATTTCATGTGAAACTTACCATGATTTATAGGTGTAAAATCTCCACATAAGCACGTATTTCTGACGCAATGAATTTTGGCGCAAATTACCAACACTCAAGTTGTAAAATGATTAAAAATTCGATTCGACTGAATCTCGAATCAATGGATTCGATAAAATTCCATCTATTCCTCGAATCCTGACCATATCACTATTTTTACTTTTCTTTATTTATATCTTTTTTATTATTATTTTACTATTCTTTACCATACGAAGGATGTGCGGCACCGTATAAGCAATTAAGTATTAGAAGTTTGCAAGGGCTACTGGAAAAGGTTATGCTTCAAGGACCTCCCGGTCGACGGCGTTCATTGTGTACTCATGAGCCGACCAAACGGAATGAATTGCGATGCAAGGCCACCTTGGAAACCATCGCAAGAAAGCCTAAGCTAATGGCTAGGAGTGAAAGTTAAGTGTCGGCAGTCATTTTTCACTATATCACCAGTAGTAAATATTCAGAATCATTTACCACATTTAAGAATTAGCTACCAGCTATCACAATTCCATTGATTCTGACATCATCTATCGACAATAAATAAAAAAACGTAATTATTACTGTGGAAAAACCTTGACTGTTTAAACCATTTCAAAATATCATTTGTTTATTTATACGGATGAAACGGGATCAAAGTCGTTAAAATCAAACAAGAAAGGAATAAGAATACGCCTATAGCATTGGAATGACAACCCTTACGTGCCAAACGGTTGTATTTGAGGATGTGTAAGTACAAAGAATGGCAGTAAACAAGCAATAAACGAGATTCTACAGCAAAATAAATAAATTAACAGGCAGAAATAATACAAATCTGAACCAGTACTATTTTTTTTACCTCAACTGACAAAAATACTGACACCTTTTCGAGCTACCCCTATAAAAATGGTGATGGAAAAAGAGAATCTTCCTGGTAGTGAAATCAAAAATACCCTTCCCTTGCCTTTACTCTCTCCACTTCCCTTCCAACGAACCTTGATGGTGGGGTTCTGCTGCTGTCAGCTTTAGTCTCCTTGTCATCTTTGCCGGAGAAGGAAATTACATTACAAGCCACTTAAACTGGATGATAGGAAGGAAAATGGACGACGGGTTGAGAGAGAGGTAAGGAAAAACTAAAAAGGCCGAAAAAATGTCATGAAAAAAGGAAAGAGTGGAAGCATTGGGAAGGTAGAAGAGAATGGGAAATGAATGTAGTGGTGGCGTAAAGAATGCGTGGAGGATTGAGAGTGAGGGTCTGTGGGAGGAGACAGAAGGTCGGAAGTGGGACCGCGTAATATTAAGGGAAAGGGCGAGGGTTGACATCATCGGGGGTATGGGGGGGAGGGGTTCGGGGGACTGAAGAGACGATGGGGAGATCGATGAATAAAGAGTGGAAGGTAAGGTTAATGAAGAGGGGAATAAAAAGACGGGAATCAAAAGGAGCTTAATGTGGAAGAGCAGAATGAAGGGACAGTATAAGCACTCTTGCTTTCAGCGAGAAGAATAACTGGGGACTTCGTGAAGGGAAAAAAATATTAGTTCAACTTTTATCGGGCTAATGAACAATAGATGTACTCTTCAAAGACCAAAAACATGAGTCATTGTTTTTAACCCTCCGGTGGGCGCGTTTAAATTCACTCCCACGAGTGGGCGCGCCGCGGCAATGTTACCGCAAAAAAAATTGCATTCCTGTATTTAAGGGCAAGATAATTTACTAATAAAAAAGGCTGATTAAGTTGTTACAGTTACATCATTTATTGTTTGACACTGAATGCATAGTGCTAGTCATCTTAGTTCATATCTAGGTCCTGTTTATCTTCCCATCTCATACATGTTGTCTCTTGACGACAATGCCTTCTACATACATTATTTTTTACATCACTGGTACACAATTTTTTACCTGAAATTTTTATTCCACCTGCAAACATGGCATATTACATGGTTTAGGTGCTTAAGGAACCGGTTCCTTGTACTTATATTTTCCTAAAATTTCTTTCATGCCTTTAGTCAAACGTCAAACTCTCTTCGATGTCACACAGCTACTGAAGCGACCGGTAGATAATTGATCCGGATATCGGAAATACTCCCTCCTATCATGAAAAATTAATACCTGGAGACACAGGCATTAAATACAAACGGTACCAAATGGAGAGCTCAGAAACTAAAATATGCGGGAATTTGCCGCGGGCGCACCCACCGGAACTTGTTAGCAAGGAACGAACTTTATAATAAACACGTTCTTAAAACTTGTTAAATAAAAAAAACACAACTCCATTTCTACTAAAAAAGTTAAACATTTCAGCTTTAAGTAAATGATTGAAAAATCTTCCTAGATATAAAAAGAGGCATAACATATTGTTAATTTTTAAAATATGGTAAGTATGGAAAAACGAGCCTTGATTGATAGGATTAACGAGACCTAGTAACCCATCAATGATTCCTGTTGATATAATTTCTCATAGAATTATGTACATAGTCTCGGTCCCAGTCCCGGTCTCACAAGCCATTGTCAGAAAATTTCATCCATTTATATTTCCTCGTAATTATCTGCATCAGCTGGATGTCCTATCTGAGTGACAAATGATTCATTCACTCATCAATTCACAGTCCGAACTACTGGTGAAAAATTCGAGAAATTTTGAGGATATATTCCTAGCATGTTGTAAGGACGCACTAAGGAAGGATTTTTGCGAAAATATTTTCCTGGTTAGATGTATATCTCACTACCGCTAACTTTTACTCCAATAAGGAAAGTAGGGAATTTCATGCAAATGTTTCTTATTTGGCTTTTTTGAATTGCTTTTACTCAGGCTGTTTGATGGAAATTTTTATCACTAGTGGCGTAATGAATGTACAAGAAGGTTGTGTGAGAAGAATTTCTCACTTGCAGAGCAATTTAGCAAGAATGTGCTAGAAGCTAAAGAAATAAATTATGTGGGCTTGGAGAGCATATCTGGTTTCATAGCATGCAGGTACTTGAATCTTTGATGGCAGGAATGGGTTCTAAGTGGTAATGAAGAGACAAAATAATAAAAAAATTTATTTCTAGAGCCTCATGGGCACTCCACATCATTTAAGTATCCACAATCACCAAGCATTCTAAATATACAAAAAAAGTAACACATTGATAAAATTTGACCCTTAAAAATACATCTGGCAGGGTAGGACAAGATTATACGAAATTAAAATGAAAAAGAGGCTTGTATGACATCCCACAGCTGCACTCAACTTCGTTCACACCTTCATAGGCTATGTGTGGGATGCAATCAGTTTTGGTAGGATGTCACCCGTACTCTTCATCTACATCTACAAAGTACCGTGCAAGCCGCCACTAGGGTGTGTGGTGTGGGGAAATCTTATTAGATTCCTAGACGGTGAAAATACTTCTTAAATTCCTTGACGCAGAAACTTAACGCAGTTGAAGCGTGTGAACACGTTATATTTACTTAACAGCCTGGCTAACCTTTCCCATGTCCTTACTACGTACGGAATCATGGCGTAGGCTAACATTATTGAGTTCCCATCCTCGGAGGTTGTTTCTGGGGCCATTACTCGTAGCTGTTATCCCTTCCAGGTGATGATACTTTTCATGACCTTCGCGAAGTAAGGATGGCGAAGTATTTGCCCAGACTGTGAAGAGTCAAGACAAAGAGTGCCTCTTGCTGAGCATTGGTATTACGAGAACCAATATTTAAGATACAGTAAAATAAATGTAAAAGGTGAAAATCCAAGGAAATAAAATATTAAACAAAATGAATGGTAGTAAATAGTAGGAACTCCACGAAAACTTAACTAAACCTAGTCCATGCAGAGGACACATTTTTCATCAAAGAAACGAACGGAAGAGATCATATTAGCAATAAATTGCTGCCAGTAGATTTATACTTCATTACAAATAGCAGCAAGAGAGTCGGTCAATGAAAAAGAGACATAACACTTATTCTCCTTATCTTAAGGGTAATAGGTTTCATTGAATTCCTTGAATACATCGCCTAAGTAGGTCTCTTCAGCTGAAATGTGGAACGCCTTAAGTCTATTAAGCAATGAGTAAAAGCCCTTCATTCCCATTAAAATATGAAGCACTCAGTAAAATCCAATCCAATAGCTCCGCATAAAGATATTAAAATGCGAATTTCGCTAATTTGGCTTCGTCGTCGGCTCCAGCGATGAAATGATCGCTTTTGAGTGGTGCATGGTGGAAGGCGGGAAGCTCTGCTCTGCTCATACAGCTTTCGCTCCTTATTACATCTTAGCCCTTCCTTTTCCCCATTCCCTTCCCCATCACCCTCATCCTTCCGCACCTCCCCTGCGCGGGTAATCGCACCCTCTTGCCTCACACCTCCAGACCCTCATCCCCTACCTCCCCCCATCTCCTTGACAAACGATCTCAGCTCCACTCAAGGCCTCTATCTCTCTCACTCTCGCACTCATTCGTCCAAATTAACTTTCCGCGTCATCAATCCAGGACTCTACGCTTCGCATCGACACATATATATTATTCATTCCTACCACTTCCTCCTTAATGGTTTTTCACTTTCTCTTCTCTCCTATTTCTCATCATCCCCTTCACTATACCCTGACTCTCTCCTCCAGGAAAGCACACGATCGCTTTACATCTCCTCTGTTTCTCACTCCTTTCTTTCCTGTCTCTTTCCCACTTCCTTTCCCGAGCATTCCAGAGCACCTTCCGAAACTCATGTATCCTGTAATCGGTTCTAGAAACAGAGGCTTCCCATACGCACCTTTTCAGGGACCTCCTTCTAGAATCATTCCACCGTCTGCCGTTCTATTGGCAGAGTCAGTTCGCCTGCCGTCTGAAGGTTCATTCTTCACAGCTCGAAACGCAGTGAAACCCCATAAAACATTAAATTTGAATTCACAACCAACCATTTCGTCAAAATCATCTCAATAGTAGTAATCAAGCCTCGCGATCATTCAGTTAGCGCACAAATGAGATTCCACACTCCCTCCATTGGTAGATACTTTGGTTTTGCTTAAGTCTAGTGACTACTTAAAACGGTTCAAGTGTGTTTTATTCAGGGTTGTTCGAACACCATCCATTGTGTGATGCACGCGTTTATAGCATTTAGAAATTACATGATTGCCATTAATGACATGAGGTTCCTTCCTAGTGGTCATTAAACACCTGAAAGTGAGTAAAATGTCTACAACAAGCTGGTTCCATAGGCCCGGCTACATAATCAGTGATCACTCTGACTTTGAAACCTTATCATCGGATTTAAACAACGTTCATGAGTGGAGCCAAGAGTGGGGACTCGAACTTAATCTAAGCAAATGCACGGCGGTACATTTCTTGCGGAGGTCGTCCAACTATTCCCATGTATATGCTGTGGATGGTGTTAACATAAAGGCGACAGATGAAGTGAAGTATCTAGGAGTTACGATAACTTCGGACCTATCGTGGGGAGCACATATAAGAAAGATTTGTGGCAGAGCTCTGAAGAAGCTAGGATTCGTCAAGCGTATTGTGGGAAGATTTTCGGATGAAAAAGTAAAAGAGAGGTGCTATTTCGCACTCGTCCGGCCACACCTTGAATATGCAGCGAGCATATGGGATCCGGTGCAGAAAGACTTAGTCCGGGAACTTAATAAAATACAAAGGAAAGCTGCGCGATTCGTCAAAAACAGCTACGGGCGTACTGACAGCGTTACACAGATGTTAAACGAATTAGGCTGGGAACCGCTAGAGACTCGGAGGCTACGCGCTAGGCTTAGATTGCTTGAACAATTGAGAATAGATATCTTTCAGAGCGACACGGAGAACATCATATTAGAACCCCACTATATTTCCAGGTCCGACAGAAACGATAAATTAAGAGAGATATTTTGCCGAACGGATAGGTATGGAAATTCGTTTTTCCCCCGAACAATAAGGGACTTTAATAAATTCAAAACTTAATTTCATTAGAACGTTTCCTTTTTATCTTTAAACGGCTGGTGTCCTAACAGCCCCCGCCACACGCCTATTGAAGCGGCTTGCGGGGTAATATGTAGATGCAGATGTAGATGAATCTCTGGTTAAATATTTGCACGGCTTGAAAACCCAAGTTAATACGCTCTTCCATCGATAACTCTCACAACTGGCCGATAGACTGACGTTTTATACAAAACTTGAACTCTCAGTAAACATTTGATTTAGTTATGATTTGCCGAAAAGGCTACGTTATCTTGTGGCTAACAATAATCAGACATTACATAATCGGGCCAAAGTGTAGTACAAATATAATAAATCTATGTATTTACATTGAAAGTAATCCCCGCGTAGGTAAAACACGTAGAATAATTCTTTTCCTTCAAAGTTAATGTCCTGCCATCCTCAGGCAGCAAACCTTACGGCCAGAGGGTGAGATCACATAAGACAGGGTTTTAAATCCTGAGAATATCCTATCACCCATAAATCTCCCTTAATCGCCCCAAAGACTCATTGAGACTATTACGTCCATCGAGCGTTAGCCTTTTGATGCTTTTAGCCACGACTTATACAAATCTCCTTTCCTGATAAATTAGACTATTCACGCCATTTCAATCCTTAATGGAGTCCTTAGTTAAGACTTCATTGATCGAAAGTCAATGGGAAAATAAACCGATGAATAGTTCCATTCCAAACGAAAATCGGAAGTTCCATATTATAGCAGAACTATAATCTAATGAAGGGGAATCATATTAATATAACCTCCTTGACCAAAATATAAGGCAAGGTTACGATTTTTCCAAGATTTTAATTATTCACATGCGAATTAAGATCTTATTGTTATCTGAGAGATTTTAATTGGAAAGAGCAAGTGGTATTATGTAACTTGCCTCATTGAAAAATAGCCACAAGTAATGACGGATTACTTGAATTAAACTCTGTCATAGAGTAGAAAACCGTTGTCAAGGATGCGATGGATACCACAGTGATTCGCTGAACTTAAGCTACTGAAAAGAAAGCTAACAATTTCTTATGCCGCGTCTAGACTGACCACTTAAGTATGTACTTAAGTGTATGTTTCACTTAAGTACCCCGTGTATGTAGTCACCCTCTTACCACTTAAGTAACGGGTCCAATTAAGTGGACCCGGGGACCCCATTTTAAGTGGGCTTGGATGACATCGATAGTGTACCGTAGAGGTGGTCGAAGTCTCGTCATCGATAGGTCGAGGAGTTGCGATAATCATACACCACATACATATTTTTATATCATTTATATGTGGAGTTAAGCAATTGTCAAAGTGTTATCCTTATTTTACATTTGTTTATAGGGTTATACAAGTCTATAAAATATCTTACGTTACTTCTCGGGCACATAATTTTTGCGCGATGCAAATTTCTTTCTATAATCACTAAGTAGCGCTGAGGTTGATTAATATTTGTGTGTAGACGCTCCCCTGCATTTAAATGCTACACTTAACGACACTCAACGTAAGTACATTTGTAGCGTAGACGAGGCATAAGCTAACTATATTCATTACTAATTAAAAGTAAGCTAACTATATTTATTACGAAACTAACTAATATTTCAAGGGTAGCCATGATATTCCAGTGACGATGTGTATCGCCTAGAAAGTATGCCTGAAGAGTCATAAAGAAAAGAATGATTGAAGCATTCCATTTCACGCCTCAATTCATTTTTTTATTCCTTTCGCTTTTCCTCCCTTTCACTGAAATCGTCTCGTTCCGTCCGATGAAGTGAGTTCTTGTGAGGTCAGGGGTCGCACTCTATCGGACGTTTTGACCCCAGAGTACTTTATCATGCGCGACCCTTGAGGGGAAGATTGTGAAATATATCTGTGAGGGTGAAGGAGGGGGAGGGGATTAATGGTGAAGGGATCGTTGGAGGAAGGTGGGCAGGGAAAGATGGTTGAGATAATAAAAGGGAGGCTGGGGTCCAGAGTGGAAGAAAGAAAGAGGAAAAAGGGAGAGAGGACCGCAGGAAGGAATCTGCGGACCAAATAGGGAAGAAGGGGGAGAAGGAGGGGGCAAGGAGGGGAAGAAGAAAGAGAAAGGAAGGAAGGGTTATCCCGCGTCCCTTCTCACGAGGAGGCACCCTCGATCCCCTCACATTTTTACCCCTTGTCCGTCCTAAACAGAATAGATGCTCTCGTCATTATTAAGACTCTCTTCACCTCTCCAAAAAGGGGTTGTTCGCCGTAAATGCGTTATTCACGCTGACGTTTTGCTCCGAGCGGTTCCTAACTCCGGGTTCTCATAATTCCCCTGCCGGCATTTTTAGCGCGACGTTAGACAATTTTTCTTTTTATTAACAACAACCACCGATAACAGCTCTTATTTCAGCTCCTTTATATCGGGGTATTAAGAATTAACAATGGAATAGCACCCACAACCATTCCCTGTGTGGTGACAAATCCTCCACAGGCGGGACTCGAACCCGCTACCTTCGGGTAAGCAGGAGAGGACGTTACCCCGCCGCTACCGAAGCCCCCAAAGTTCTCTGTATTTATCGTAAATTTTCTAATTCTGTGTGGTGATGATTCTTAAAGGGTCGCACATATGACATTTAGAGGGTAAACGACGTCGGTTTCACTCATGAACGTGCTCTCAGAGAATCATAGCGACTCGAACAACTTTTCCTCTTCCCTTTGTGATACATGAGGAAAATGACTTGGTTGTGCATGCTCTAAAACCACTTAAACTCATCCCAGAAAAAAAGGAATTAGAACTCTTTTTTAAGAAGCCGTTTTGATGAAGATACGCCCACTGGGAAAATAATGTAAACTAAAGTTATCAAAACATGAACTTTTCCTCAACACTTATTCAAAGAAAGAATTATTGGCCGTTTTTCCACGCCACAAAAATGTGAGCCGATTATTTTGGTAAGACGAAATGGATGCAAAAGGGTGTACAATGTATAAATATTCAAGTTTTGGTTCAGAATTTATATCTACTTCACTGAAGGCCGCAATGTCTTGAGGTAGCTAATAAAATCAAACAAGAAACTATAAGAAAACAGTGTACTCAATGAATGATTATCAGAATATATTACATTTGGATTGAAGTAATTAATTTGGTATATATTACTCCAAGTGAAAGAAAAAAATGGAGCTGGCAGTTAGCCTATAACTGCAAGTCACTGGATATGTGTAGTGACTGTAAAGGGAACGGAAGCAGCGGATGTTTCTTCACGGACAAGTGCCAATGTGAAATGTGAAAACTAATGGTTAAGTAACAAAAGCATTTACCCGCGAAATAGGAAGACATTTCAGTCCGATTGACTTAATAGATACGCTTAATGGCACTGATACAATATATTGAGCATCAGAGACAAGTTTTTGACGAATGGCGCTGGTTTCTACCAATAGAGTGCGATCCATTCCAATCGATATGGAGTAATTAAACGTAACCGGGCCAACACTATCCCACACACACACACACTAAATTAATGTGATGTCAATTACCGGATGAAATATCCAAAATGGAATGTCCTAACATTAATTTTCTTAATCGCGATCAACGATTAAGCTAAGGACTAAACAGAAACTTTATAAGTTTCACGAGATACTCGATGAAAATTAAAATGTTCATTTGCTTTAAGAATAAATGCAAATAGTGATGTTTATTCAACATTAAAGTACTAATATCAATATCCATTTTTAATAAAAAAACTTCGTACTTTTCCACACTTTATTTAAAAACTGCGGCCGGTTTCACCATAATATGGCATCTTCTGGCACATTCTGAAGCTTAGGTCATACAATATATACCCAGAGAATGTTTAAAAAGGGTGGGGTTTGGTTTAAAATGGGGGAGAGAGGAGCAGGGCAGGGGTTGGGACATGGCAGAGTGAGAAGGGGTAGTGGAAAAATCGAGAGGAAAGGAAGGAAAGTGAATCAGGGGAAGACAGTGGGAGGAGTAGAAGGTCACCAAGTTATACTGTTTTCTATTTTATAAAAAAAGGAAGATCGGTTAAAACCCCAGCCCAAACATCTGTGACTGAAGGGCAAGGAAAGTAGGATAATATATGCCGAAACAATGATTCAAAAAAGGCCGCGAAGTGAGGAGCTGCAAAGAAAGGACCCCAGAGGAACCACGGGTGGGTTTATGAATGGCAACAGACGGAGGGTTGTGAGGGGAGGAGGGTTTATATTTTATAGAGAAAAATGCATAAGAAATTTGTAAGTGAGATGGGAAACTATCTAACTACGGCTAAATAAATATCTAATGGATCATTCTTTGGTATGAAGACAATCTTCCGTCCAATTTGAGATACGTTTTTGGTTAATTAAGATAGCCATTGAAAAAACCCGTTGGTTCACTGGCTGATTAGTTTTTAGGGAAGCGAAGGAAAACTGAGGTTAATGGCACCGTTGGCGAGAGGTGCGTATGTTGGTAAGGGAAGAAATATTGGGGAGCGAAGGAAACATGGAGAGATACTTAGTGACGACATTAGCCAACTCTTTACAAAAGCCACCCAGAGGTTCACATTTTGACGTCCCATCTGACGGACGGAGTGCTGCACCTGGAGTGTTCTCCAAATGGCACCAAATCAGGCATCGGGATTGCACTAGAAAATCTCCACCACTTCCAAGATTCGAACCCTGAATTTTGAGACACAAAGCCATTATTCTAGGTACTACTTATTTTACGTAGCCAACGCAACAACCTGATCCCTTTTTGGTTGATCAACTCTTGCGGAAATTGCGCGATACAAGGTGACTATCCCTCATTCATGCGTTATTATCGGGGTATCGATTACTTAATTAGACTATCCACATATGCTGGTACGCCATCAATATTATCTCGCGTATACGCGATTCAATGGTTGGACTTGAGAGAACTTGGAAGGGATCGAGGAGCAGGGGGCGAAGCTGGTTTGATTCAATGGTAGGATTAACAGTAGAAAGGGTACGCGATTAGGAATTGGACTGGACTGGGCATTATCGCTCGATTGGCGGCATTTATCCCCGCCATTCCTCTGCAGACCTCCCCAACCCTCTCACGCAGTTCCAATCCACTGGCTTTCCACTTCTCCCAGCGCGGCCTCCCGAGTCCACGGAATGCCAAAGCAACAGCACACTCCCCTTCCGGAAATAATGAGCCCACCATTATCAGACGAAAGATAATCAAGCGAGAGGGAAAGGGGATATTCGCTGGGGGGGGAACGAGGGGGAGGGGGGAGGGTATGGGCGAGGCCTATCTGTCCAACCCCTTTCCTTACGCACCATAACCTCTCACCCCGATAACAACCCCGCACTGCCGGCGATTCCACAAACCCTCATTGGACCCTCTTAACCTTTCGAATTTCTCATCCGCTAAGAGCCACCACCCCTCTCTGGACCCCCCCCCCTGCCCTTCCCGTTCAAGGGATCATTCCCTTCCACTATTTCCTTACGCTTATTTCGCTCGAAACATTCAGCGCATTATTTTTCCAAATCCCTTTCCTTTAGTTGCGCAGATCACTCCCACTCCCTAAGCTACATCGCCTTCCCCACCCTTCTTTATTTTATCTCTCCTCCTCGCAAAACCCCTCACCCACTATAGCTAAGTTGGAGGTATGTTTTAATTGAGCTACAAGCAGAAACAGTTGAGAGGCTGAGTTATTGACCACGGTTTGTATATAAATATACATTTTTATCAAGAACGATATTTATTATAAGATTTTGTTCTTTCTCGGAAATTTTTATATAAAAAATGCCCTCTGGTTTCCATTAGCGACTCTGGGTACAACCTCAGCAGGGAATGGAACCCGTTAATTCGAAAAATAACAGAAAAAGGAGACAGCAATGCCCACCCGATCAAACGGGTATATAAGCGTTGACATAATGTCCTGAAAATCATTGCTCCGAAGACGATTATTCCGCGGGAGAATCTTGAGAATAAATTTTCCGAGCCGTTTTCTTTATCACTCATCACAACACAACTTTTATTCCCACCATTTAATTAACAACAAAAAATCAATAGCAACAAAAATAACAGCGTTATTAGGCAGATTAACATTCTTTTCATAAATACGAATTACTTTATGGAACACATTCAGCATCCTCCCACCTTTACAAAAGTTACTCTTTTGCAAAGCGATGGAGGAGTATTCCGTCGAAACGTTGGCAGAAACCAAAATCCGTACTCGGATGGAAATCCGAGAACAATTTATATATAACGATATTTATTTCCTTATCTCGTCCTTATCTTTCGTTTGTGCATGTATTAAACATTTAGGAGAGTTCGCTAACCTAAATTTAGCCCTGATTTTGTTTGTAACATACACGCTAAACTTTGGCAATGGAATGAAGAGCTTTTCGTTATTATGTGAATAAAGATTTCGGAAAAACCTGATGAGTTATTCTTAGCATAAATCCCTACACAGTTACAAGTTATACACCGAAGAGGGCGAGATTCTTCATGAAAAAATCATGTGACTTGACCGAGATTCGAAACCGGATCTTCCAATTGCCGGTCAGGTGTGTTAGCCAGTTACACCTCTAGGCCATCTTATTAAAAGGTGATTTCCAGCGGGGGTTTATACGGATGAGTTGAACTCGTCCTCAGTCTACATAGGAGACGTTGTGCATGTTATGCCACGGTGCCACGAGATCCCGGTCCAGTCAAATGATTTTTTCATGACGAATTTCGCTCTCATTGGTGAACACATTTTTGCACCCGAGCGCGTGACTGCGTTCCACACCATTTGTGCAAACAAAATTATTGGAAAAATTGAGTTATAAATACTTCTGGCCACATTATGCTAGTAATTTTATTAACAAACAGAAACATTCTCGTAGGATGAAATATTAAACTGCTTTACTACCTGAAATTGATGCTATGTTATGTTAGAGGAATATTCTCAGAATGGAAATCATATTCAAATAACCACATCAATCCCGTAGACAGGGTCATGTTCAAAAGGAAGAAGTAGAGAGTCATCACGTCCAGGATAATCTGAATCAAAAGAGTCCCTCCCCAATCTAAACGGCACAGAATCACTCCCACTTCTTCCAAAACCCTCTTCACTAGAATTTATAAATGAGGCGAGCACAAGTTCACTTTCGAACCACTTCAAAAACGAATTCCCACCCACTTCTTCTGCTCGCTACTTCACTTTAAATGACTTTCCGATTTCCAATTCGCTTGTTTACGAGTCATTACGACCCCACCCGCATTCTTGGCCATAGCCGCGGAAGAGAGCGGAGTTTGAAGTCCTATAGAGGGGGGAAATCGAAGCAGATGGGGTACGGTTGAAAAGCATTCCGAGATTTAAGGCGTGGGGAGTTTAGACAGAGAATGGAGACCGAGGAATGAGGAAGAAACGAGGTCCCAGCACATCAAACGCTCCAAATTCATCAGACTAAATTCATAGAGCAAATGTTTTACACCCTGCGGAAGGGCCCAATTATAATCATGAGGAGAAGCAGGATTCTATGAATACATAGCACTTATTTGATATAGTTCACGTATAAAAAAATGTTGAAATCGGATCGCAATTCATGGAAAATCCAATGAAAAGGTCCATCGAATGAAGTCTGTTTTCATGAAACTTAGATGAAAATACTGAAATTAAATAATTTACACATTACGTAAAAATTCGACAGTCTCTGACGTTATATGGTGGAAGAGCATATTAGTTCTTAAATGAAACTGCAGTAAATGTACTGTCCACTTAAATTTTAATGTAAATATTACACTGTAAATATTACATTACACTACACGTGTTTCGACGTTTCTTAGGGCGTCATCATCAGGTCTACCTGAGACGTATACCTGATTATGACGCCCTAAGAAACGTCGAAACACGTGTAGTGTAATATTTACATTAAAATTTAAGTGGACAGTACATTTACTGCAGTTTCATTTAAGGATTGCGTAAAAAGGAGATAAAAGTAACAGAAGGTCATAACATTCAAGCATGCCAAAGAATACAGTAAAAAAATATGCAACTTCATCAATTTCAGCTCACCATAGCTAAGAGTTCCTAAAAACAATGCAAGTGCTGAGTATTTTAGAGATTACAATAATGTGAATTTTAAACTAAATGGATTTTTATCCTACAACTTTAAGAGCGATATAAAAAGGGAATACAACTGAGGAGTAGTAATAGTAATAGCATTTAAAAGGAAGCAGTAGGGAGATGCAGTGAACCCACATTAGATTTGAAAAACCGATGTTGATTAAAGACAATTGTGCTCTTTTAAAACAAGCATGAATATTGAATAAGAAAGAAAGTAAAATGGGGCAATGAGGGACTATTGATTAAAAGAGAGCAGATCCACGGGGCCATAATTTACGGATAAGTGTTTTTATTTTTTACTCTGTCAGCCCCTTTGAGTGGAGGGTGGTTTAAGAGTCTCCACTCTAAACTTTCGCAACGCAAACAGGTCAGCAGTGAATTTAGCCTAGTACTATATGGAATGGAATCTATTTTACACGGCACCAGTGATTTATATTCCATGACCATATATGTCTCCTTAATTCAGCAGGCAAGATATTTTACTCCAATGTCCAAGCGGAAGTGAATGATCGAACCAATAACCGCGCATGATGTAGAGAAGACAGGCAATCGCGACGAGTAAGAAAGAGACAGACGTAGTAATTTTCCACACTTAAATTTATTCACTCGACCGGTTTCAATGTTTACACGTCATTTTCAAGAGCTGTCTGAATAATGAGCAGCTAGCCTGGTATATATATATTGTTGGAAGGGATAGGAGGGGTAACAATTGGGAGGGATAGGAGGGGGAACACTTGGGACTCGAAAAGGGTTGAGGTTGGGGACCCATTTACGTGGCAGAGGTCTGGTCAAGGTCATCGGACAAGGTTTTCGGAGGGTGGGGGGGGGAGGGACTCTCACAGTAAGAAGAGGTGAGTTCGACATCGGCACCACTTCATCTACCAAATTGTCACCATACATATTAGAAAACACTCCAATTTCAAAATTTTCAATGAAATCCAGCTTGGCACCTTTGTCAATAACATTCAAAATTTCAAAGTCAAAAACAAATGAATGGTCACAAGAAGACAAATGTTTTGCGAACATGGATTTGTCGTCACAGTTTAAAAATAACTTCTTATGTTCATCAATCCTTACATAAAATTTCCTCCCAGTCTGGCCAACATAACATCCTTTACATCCATTTGTGTTAAATCGCAACAAATAAACACCACTTTTTTCCCTATCATTAATGGGGTCTTTAGAATTAAAACATAATTTACTAGATGTCACTGGATTATAAAAGCGCTACGTACATTAAGTGTGGAAAATTACTACGTCTGTCTCTTTCGAAGTACATACAATGAATTTCCACTAAGTAAACTCGTCTACAATGGATCTGAATCGCGACGAGACTTAGGCTAAGGGCAAAGGGTAACTGTTTGTCAAAGAGAGAATAACGGTGCGGAAAATTTTCTTCAAATCCCTTGTTTCCCAGCACTTCTCCGTCAAGCCCTCTTGCTAGCCCTCTTAACTCACCGTTTTTGGTCATCCATTCCTTATGCATCCAGCCAGACATCGTATCGATCGAACTGGGAAGCTTAATGACGCATCCGTTTGCGGCAAGCACCACTTAGCAGGAAAAATGCCTCAAGCCCAGGAACACTCCTGCGATCTCGTCCTCCCTATCTGAACCTTTCCTTCTCTCTTTATCACTCACTTCCTTCCCAGTCACTCTCATCACATGTAAACCTTACGGCTGTATCGCTATTAAACTCACTCCTCAATAAATATCTTATACAGAGCCCAATTCCTAAGCGAGCAAACATATTACCGAATGCGCTCTTACCTGATATATGCCGGACGATTTGAGATATCTCCTCTCTCTTCAAGCATGACTGAAAACAAAATTCTCGGACATGCCAAGATTGGCACTTCGTACACAAGTACCATTATTTACTACAAAATGAATTATTCGTGTTAGGAATATTCTGCTTGATAGCCGAGTAGGATTGCATAAATAAGATCGCATAATATTTATGTTTGTCGCATCCACAGTACCAATCGCCATTTTCCGACCATTCCTCTGATCGTGTAGAAAACCCCTTTCGATTAATGGAACTTTGACAGAGCATGAGCAAGAATAAGCGCCTGTAATGAAATCAGACTTACTAGGGCATATATCAAGTAGAAATCGTTCACACTCGTTCACATACTGTTCTACTTTAGAAGGATCGTCATTCACGCGCCTCTTCATGCGCCAGTATTTGTCCACGAGCCTTTTCAATGAACGCCTCGGTGTATTCCTTCGCGTACAGTGTGGCACTGAAGCTGATTTCCACACTTCTTCAACTTGCTCTAAGAAGTGATCAGCAACTTCGTTGAAAGATATATCTCTACTCACAAGTTGGGGTTCATCTCCACTTGCGCCATTTGATAAAGCCTCAATGCATCGGCAACTGATGGCAAAACTTTCATGTTAAGCTTTCAAGCTATGCCAAATAAGGGGCACTTGTTGGCACTTCGCCTCACTCGTGGTTCCTTCTGTTTTTTCGCCATAACTTCTCGTGCAACAAAACTGCTAGCCCACTACGTGGAAGTAAACAAATCCACCGCGAGACGGAACCAAAGGGCAGCAAGCGAGCGATGCGTGAACTCCGGTGGAATCAGACCGCGCTGTACGAGCGGGGAAGAGTGGAAGGGGTAATAAAAGCACAAAAGTGCCCAATTACGCCGGTTACGTGAAAGAGTACGAACTGTGACCACCTCTGGGCCGACTCTACTCGATGAGGCGCGCATCCCGACCAACAACGATTGGTGTGCATGCCCGTCAGTTTGATTCCGTAAAATATTTACCGTTTTTCCGCTGATTTCCAGAGATCACAATATCACGGAGACCCCTAAATATTATTCGATCGACCTAAACTTTTTACAGCATTAGTTTGATCCCATTTCACAACAATTCCCAGATGTGCGCATCAAAATTCCAAAAGTTTTGTTTTTCGACTCACCCCAACACAATATTCTATTAATGATAAAACCTTGGTGACATCCAGCTGTAAACTTTAGCAACAGGAAGAATAACAATAATTTATTGTTTTTAGCTAAAAAGAAAGGATTGTCATCTCTTCTCCTACCCGCTTCACGCTTTGATGTAATGGATGGTTTTTAAATACAACGGGGCGGAAGCAGGGTCTCACGTATCACTTGGTTTATATTTTTTTACGCATGTAAGCGATTAAATTCGTTGCTGGAGTCTCGTTCAAGGGGATTTAAGTTTTAATCAGCATACGGCCCTGCTCCTTCTAATGATGGGTTCTGTGCGCGAGACGGGTGAAGAGGAATCATACAATTCATTCATCCCATATAATCTCAGTCGACACAAAACGCAATTAAAAAAGAAGAATACGTGCCGCACCGCACCAGTCCAAACGGAGGGAGATGAGGAAGAAGAATCACGCTCCGATGATGGAGAGGTTTTCTTTTTTTCAGAAGTAGCGCGCCTGTTATGGGACCGCATTTACGTGCCGTCCGATCCGAGACCTGAGGACCAATTTGTTGTTTCGGCATTTGAGTTCAGCGGTGATTCGGTACTTCCATCGCAACGATTCCGAGCGATGGTTTGGTTTTCCCACTCCTTTCATTTGGAGTTCTCCAGGACTTGAGCCTCTACGCCATGCTTCACAATATCCACTACATTCACTCCTCACCTTTAGAATTTAAATGTGGTTTTAAAAACACTCAGTCAAAAGGACTCTATGGTTGGGATAAACATTCTCTATGAAATTATGATGACACTGGGTGAATTCAATCTCGTACATCTCTTTGTCATGATATCGGAGACCTCGTACTATCGTCACTATGGTAAAAACTTGTCAATAGTGGCTCTACCATGTCCATTGGCTGCATGTATACATATTGGTTGTATATTCAATGTTGGACCTAGCATTGACAGTTGTCGTACATTGATACCCGTGCAAGGGATACATTACAAACATAAGTATGTGACTACCAAGTTAAACTGCCCAAGAAGTGATTTATAAACGGAAACTATTCACAGACAAACATAAAGCAAAACAAGTAACGCAATAGCCTAGAAACCACTCTTATTCCAGGCGATTGGTGTTTATCTTGTCCCAAAAGCATAATTTCGTAATTAGATAAATGGTGCTCACTAAGAGAAACAAACTTTAATCGGTAGAAATTACTATGGTACCTTTTAGATAAAAATGCCTACCAGAAAATAAAATAGAAAATATATTTAAAATATTTTCAGTTTCAAAGAATCAAACATACACCAAATTATCAAAGCAAGTAATTCAGACTATCGGTGGTAGCTAATCAACATTGACCAGCAATAAGCATGAATTGAGAGATCATTCAGAAGTCTAGATGGTCCAAAATTTCATTTGCCTAAATTTGATAAATTGTACAGGAATGAAATTGAAAATACAAAAATTGAAATATTGCTTATGATTCAAAGACATTTTAAATCAACAAATATGTTAGCATTTCTTAACGTAATTGTTCTGGGTAGAAAACAGTAAAACACTAAACATTTCGAACTGAACCTCTTTCTGGAAACTAAGCATTTATGTTATCGTAAGTAAAAATTATTAGCATTAATGTGAAGCTACACAGAGTTCATGTCTCAACCTCCAGTCGTTCCACATAATTTTTATATTTATAAAATATAGGCAAAAAAAATAATTTCAGAAAAATTAAAGTTCCACGATGAGCTAAGTTATGAATGATAACACTCTCCCTTTAATGTAAACAATAGCGAGGAGAGAGAACAACTTACAAATATGACTCTTTGATATAATAATATTAAAAAACGGAAATATAACCAAATTAAGAAAAAATATTCGTGTATTAAAAATTTGGATACTCAATGCATGCTTCAAAAATGCATCCGCCCCTTGAAATTCAGACAAAAATATTAAATTTGAAGCATTTCATGGTCCATTACGTAAAATACATATATCCAATTTAAATACAGCTCAGAAGAAGCGAAGGAGTACATGTGTTAATAGATATTTATCTGTTTCCAATCAATAAAGATGGAGAAATATCACAGTTTGACATTAAAAACAGCGTATTTCATGCAAACATTTTGTGGAAAGGGCATATTTTAGTTCAATTTACATATAAACATTTCGGTTAAATTAGCGATAATTGTTTTTCCATTTTTTAAACTTATTCAATTGCGAAAATTATCTTGCCCGAATGGAGCCCCAATAGAAATAAAGTACATTATTACCAGTGTAAATGGGTCGGAGTTTAATGCTCCTCCAAGGCGAGTTCACGAATTTCAGAGCAGCAGAGAACTGTCTGAAAATCTTCCCGGCTGCTTCTTCAAGTGAGGCTCAACGCAGAATAGCGTCCAAAAATTCCAGCAGACAACCAGATCTGGGAGATGCAATTTTCCGAAAGCATTCTCGAAGAAGCGCTCCGAGTTTTACCCTGTGAAGAAGACCACTATGGATGGCTGTGTATGTAAGTGCTCTTACGGCAAAGCAAATATTAAACGAGCTCCTTTCTCTGAAGGATATAATGTTTCTGCTCTCCACATGAATTGGTTCGATTCGTCTCGGTACGGCCACCGGGGATATCGTGAACAGCACTCCAGTAACTTCGGTTAGAGCTCGGCTTTATTCTGAGAGCACTGGATGAAAAATGTAGACTACATTTACAACAAAAAATGGAGCTACAAAAGACGGAAGACATTTTCAAAGGAATCTATAAAAGTTTTCTTGACTTAATCTCTACAAGTGCATCGCAAAATTATGTAACAGAGAATACCAGGGATCGAGCATTTGGTGAAAACATTTTGCGAAGGCACGACCGTTTCTCTTGACGGAACAGCATTTTGCACTACACACTTCCAGCATACAGAAAGGGGTGTCGAATCAGGTGAACGACAGCAGGGTAAAAAATGAATCCACGGAGAAGTTTTTAGTCACGAAGCGTAGGAGATAGCAAGCGAAGAGAAAGAAACAGAGCAAATAATAAAGAAGAAGAAGAACTAGTTAATTAAAAAGAGTGAATTGAAAACATGAGGAATGCAAAAAGCTTCTTTTTTCGGACACAGCTCTACTGCGAGGGCTATCTGATATGAGTATTCTTCATGACGCATGAAACTCCATGAGAGTGAAGAGATGAGGGTCAAGAGGATGGAAGGTGGTGGGGATGGAGACTAAGGTAGAGAGGTAGACGAGAGAGAATGTGGGGATCTGCAGCCTCCTGCGTGCTTTCCGGACATGAATAAAAGAAAAGAAGGACTTTTGCGACCACAGAACTCTCTTGCTTCCACCCAGGAGCAGTTGAAACGTGATGGCATGCGACACTTCCCCTTCCACCAAACATACTATGACCTCCCCCACTCCTCAGTGCATACAAGCCCTACAACAACCCCTTCCCCGGCCCACCCCAACGCCTCGATAAACAGCCACGCCCCTTCTTTTCCCCGAAAAAAAGAAGAACTTAACCTTCCCGCAAAAGACAGAAGTGAGATTAGGTTGTTCCCGCACGTCTTTTCTCTGCTATTTATGTAGAAAACGGATGTACCAAGTCTCATATAACGTAATACCAGGGAAACTCTGAGGAATGCCAGTCTAGTCTAGGCTTGAAACCTTCCTCTACAATATAAATGCTTACGACAGTCCAACTTGCGTCACTAAAGACAGAGCAGCACCCTCTATGATTTTCTTCAAACTGGCTGAGTTTTCGTTTTAAGGTTTTCGCAGTGATAAGATATATTGCTCCCAATCATTTTCGGGTTACCTGCTGCATGGAGAAACGGAGCCACAGATCTAACTTCTTCAGTCTCCCGACGACGTTCCCAGCACATGAGGAATGAAACGTTAAGCCAAAGATTTCTCCACGCAGCAGTTAACCCGAAAATGATTGAGAGTAGTAGCTGGATGAGTTTTCCTATGATTGACATTAAAATACTTATGCCTGTTGCTCACGGTAAAACTTTCCATAAAAGAGTTTTATAAACATTTTTATTGAAAGTTTTATGAATCGTACGTAAAACGTACTTGCTTGCTCACGGTAAAACTATTCATAAAACCGCAATGTCCTGCCATCTATGAGACGCTTTGCGAACACGTGAAGTGATAAATGCACTCTCTTTTGGATGACTGTTAAGGTTTAAAACTATATGTATTGTTTATTTACTTACTTTCTGATCACACTCAACGGTCCTAAGGCTCTAACGCATTCTTCTAACAAGAAGGATACTGCTTCAACGTTCCATGAACTTCCAGCCATGTTTGTTTACTTTTTCCTTGTTTGGCGTCCCATGGATACGAGATTATTATCAACGCGATGAGTGGAACTCTCATTGGTTGTTGCATAAAACGGTTTTATGGAAATAGAACCTGTCCTATTCCGTAAAACGTATTATAAAACTAGGTTTTATAAAACGGTTTTATCGTTAGTAAGCTCATTTTTTTTAAATTAGTCGATTTTATAAAACGTTTTACCGAAAATTTTACCGTGAGCAACAGGCATTATGGTTTTTCCAGCAATTAATTAGTTCTTTAATAGTTATTGGTAGATTATACAGTTAAATCCGAGAAAATGAGCTATCTAAATGGGAATCAAGGGTGCCGTGGATAACGACAAAAGCGATAGTCACCGAAAGACCGATATAGCGTCTAGAGAATACTTTTGGCGGAAGACCTAGCGACGCATTGCAACTGTGCCAGAACTCTTTTGAAGGACTCTCCGAGGATTCCACTGGTGGATGGAAAGCTTGGAAGAGTTAGGCGGGGGAGAGCGGCAAAGGTGGAAATGACCGGCAACTGAATGCCAAAACATGATCGAGAAGAGGGTCAATGGCGGCTGAATTGGCTGTTAACCCCTACTTGAGTGTGGCACTCATTTCCAATGATATCGCTTCGAAAGCAGTAAGATAGTGTGATGAGGGAAAAAAGCGCTGAAGAAGCGCCTGAGCGATGATAAAAAAAGTAACCATCACGCTCATCTGCATCGAGGCATCCATCTTGCGGATCAAGATTGAAGAGAATATTCGATAAACCGATGTTAACGGATTTCATATACACGCAATGGTTATCCGAAAGCGGTCATTGACAGGGTCGTTGAAGAGATCGAGAGCGAAGGTAAGCGTCTTTTTAAAACATCAGGAGATGAAGCAAAGAGGGGTCGGGTAGATTTTTATCGGCGAAAACCCATGAAACACACTTGAATTGACGTAGAAATATATTGATATGGAAAGTAAAGGGGCAGTGATAATTCTGATCGCTGAAATCCGAGTTGTATAATGTAGTGCGATGGGTTTCTTTCCATTTTTTTATTCCGTCCTCTCAGCCCTTGAAGAAGGCTTGATGGGTATTAAAAAAATACTAAAAAATGCGTATGCGGAAAGAAGAAGGTTAGTTTTCCACTGATGGGGAACCCTTCTTTCGATCAGCGGTTTGGCTATGTGCCCTCTTCCTCAACATCCTATCTGCCGTGTGCACGCGTCAACGCGGAGGTGGTGCTGGTGCACACCTCGAAGTATGTGCACCAAATGGAGGGAGCGCAATGGAATCTCAATGTTTTGCTTATAAGACAAGATGAAACTGGCGTATTTGTGACTTCAGACACGGTTATGCCAGACCAATATAATGTAGAACGGTAGCGTTCACATGGCGGAGCTACGGTTAACTTATGTAATCTCCTAAGAAATGCAACTCTCAGGCAATAGGAGTTGTGGAGGTGAAGTTGTTTTTCATGCCATTTCACTGTGCAACGTTGATTTGCAGAGGAAAAGGGAATTTAAGATATGATAGCAGGTACTTGCATGATTCCTAACTCGCAAAAAATGCATATTAGGCTTAAAAAATGTTGAAGCATTTGATAAATTATGTTTTAGCAACTGCCCGTCAAATTTTATTAAAAAAATTTGGCCTAGGATTTTTTTGTAATTATTTAAAAAAATATTAATAATCAAGTACTTTTTCTGAGTTAGCGCAAATCATGTCACATAAAATATTGCTCCTTCATTGATATCAATATAGAATATTTAATAGTTAAAACGTTGAGAGTCAAAAACATTTGTAAAACATGATTACCCTCAACTTCAAATTTCACCACAACCATCCTAGCTCGGTTTCAAGACGTACCTGTATCTTCCAACACGTGAAACTTCACTGATAATCATTTTAACCTTACAGATTCGAAAAATACAATTTTAGCAACTTCGCTAAAAAATGGATTTTTCAATTTGAAGGCAAATTTTGACACTAAACTAACACTAAAACTAACAAGCAATAGAAATTTTACCTCATTGCTTCCGTTGTCAATTTTTAGGAAAGAGATATATCATTGTCATTTTAAGAGCTACATCACGTAGGACGTTTTTTAGGTCAGAAATTGTTGAAATCCGATAACGTACTCTAACTTGTAACAATAATACTTGAAAGATAATAAAATTTTGTTACATTCTATGAAAAAAAAAACAGTCCAAACCTACTATTATATAACAAATCGGCAACTATTTCAGATATTTTTTCGGAGGAAAAGGGTTCCAAAAATGTAGGTTGGGTGGTAATTTTTGGAGGCGGCCGACAGCTGAAGCCATTGCAATCATTTAATAAAAATGGGTAAGGGAAGGTTAATTTTGGGAATGAAGGAAGAAGGGAGAGAAACCCTGTGTCAGTATTAGCCCACTATTTAGGATGTGAGCCAAGGGGTTGGGATTTTATAACCCCATCCTATGAACGATGTAATGCACCACTTCAAGTGCTCACCACATAGCACCAGCAAGTTGGGATCGGAGTCCCTTTAAAAGTCGCCACTGCCGCCGAGACACAAACCTGCGTCCTTAGGAGAGGAAATTAGTATTCTAGCCACCACGCTATATCGATCCCCTCGCGAAATGCTGCGTGGTTCAGATCCTTATCGCTGAGCCAACATTACGGCGTTTTAGAATATGCATGAAGGGAACTGATTTGGCAACTTTGAGGTGGAATAACATCACTACTGCCATTAATATCACTCTTTGAATGACAAGTCATGATGAATAAAGCTGAACTTGCAGGTGTTTTGCCAAAATCATATTGCATTCCTGACATATTCCTTTGCCTGCGAGGCGACATCGCATTTGCCACCAAGCACATCTTCCTCCGGGCCTTTCCGACGAGGAATCAGCAATTGGTGAAAAAATATATGCACTTCTTGAAACGAGAGGAAATATATAACAAAATGGACGTTAATAACTGCATGTTACCCACTGAAATACAGATAGAAATAAGATGAACATCTCCAACGTGCTTGCTTATTTGATGCTAGTCTTATGTATGCATTGTAGCGTTTGAACAGTACCTCGGTATTTGGTTTTAATTTGGTAAAGTTTTTGTTTAAATGTTTTAATTTATTTTTGTGTTGATTGTTAAAATATTTTTGTTGAGAAGGTTTTGTTTTGGAGGAGAGTTGGGTTGTTAAGGGCAGAGAGAGAGAGCAGGACTGGCTGCTGCTCTGTACGTGTGAGAGGAATTAAAGAATAAAGAAAGCAGAAAATAAGTGTTAACAATTCATAAACATCGTCTGACGCTACAGTATGTATGTATGCTGTAAGAGTTGTTCCATTTCAAACCCACAGATTTTTCGAGTCACCCCTTACCTAAGAAGCCTATGTTCAAATTTCGAAAACCGTCCCAAGCAAGGGAATATTAAAAAAGAAGTAACACATCCGAGTCCTTTATCTGCCCTTCCACACGATATCTCAAAAGGGTGTGCAGTGTTTAAATAACCGCGTAAATGATTCCTTCATTCACATGCCTCGTCTTAGTAAATCCAAAGTATACACACCCACTTGGTACCTCCTTCCAGTCCACCGTTCTATCGTAAATACTACGTTTTGTCATGCAAATTCTCCCACTTCGTCTCTTACCCAAACAAATTATCTCTTTACCCGCTGTCCAACTTCGATTTTCATTCGTCAAGAAGGGAAAAGGGAAAGATGAAGAATTGGAAAGTTTGGGAAGAATTAAGTCTTCCGCAAAAATATAGCATCTGGTCCTCCCGGAGTTTCCACTAAATGAATTCTCATTGGAATTTTCAGCAGGTTGACAGCAACATCTATTGCAATGTTTGGCTGACCGACTCGCTCAACTCTGATTGCAAAAGCCTGAGGACGAGGAGTGAGTCAGGTAACTGTAAAGTCGAAGGAGATGGCCCAATTAATCCGGAGAAAAACCCAAGGAGAACGAATTCATAAGGCTTCGGCAGCGTCGCAACTAGGCCCACAAACTAGCACTTCTAGCGGTCTTATATCGGTAACAGTAAATATATTAGAGTGATTTTACGGCTAAGTTCTTTTTGCACACGATAAACCTAATATAAATGCATCATACACAAAGATTTTAACAGAAAAAATGGTAAATTTACAATTTTCAGAATATTTTTCAAATAATAATGAATATGCCTATATTTTATTTAAAAGACGTATTTCTTTCATAATATTTTAGAGAGCGGCTAACGTGGTGGGAATTATCCCCTACCACCTACGTAGGAGTCACTCAAAATCGCACCCGCAAGTGTAATAATCATGCGCCCCTTCCGGAGCCATAAATAACACTGACCCCTCGACATTGCGGAGAGTGCTTAAGCCAGTGAAGCACATTTTTGTACATTTTAGTGGGCTTTAAAGAAGATATATGTTTCCGCCTGCCGGACACACGGTTTTTCAACTAATTGTAAGGGTAGTATTTGGCGCGATGCCTTAGGGTTCGAGTTCTGGTTCTGTCAGGTTGGAAGACTCTTTTTATTTTTGCATCTCCTGACATTTTTTACAGATATCCACTGAACTTAATCACGTTGCGCACTGCCAGATGCCAATCATACTCCAGCAGAATGTGCTTAAAACCTGAAGGAAGGTCGCAATTAGCATCAAGAGATATATTCCGTTGTCTGGGGCGTGACTTCGTGGAATTTGCTTAGCATTGTAAACGATTTCCTTGTTCAGGCTTTCACGGTGATCAACTTGTGATAGGTCAGCGGGACTTCAAGGGCACTTAAAATCCGCATTCAAGAGCACAAAGGAGCCACTAAAAACAGACAACTCCGCCTATCATCCATGGCAGAACACTTCTGGGAAGGCCCGTCCCATAACATCAACTTCGACGGGGCAAGAATTATCAAGAACGAGAAACGATACTTCCCGAGACTAATTCGCGAGGCCATTAAGACAACGAAGAAGAAAAAACAAAACTTCAATAGAGAGGAAAGTTACACGCTCTCAAACACTTGGAAGCGCTTCTTCCAAAAATCAGCCAATCACAACGATCGATATAAAGACCAATCAGAACGTATCAAAGATGACAAGGCAGTGTATAAATAGACGGTCAAAATCTGCATAACACACCTCGGACCTGAAGAAGCCCACTACATGTTGGGCGAAACTGTTGTCTACACAATGGACACACGCGGTAGAAATCCCGAAAACCTATCACAAATTGTAAACGATTGCGAGCTTCGTCGAAACCTAGGTCGTCTTGTTGTAATAAATCTATGTGGAAAAACTAAGTTATACATATCATTTACAAGAGAAACACTAGGTTGCGTATTCCCTTAAAAAAAGAATAATAAATTCGTAATGGCACAGTGCCCTATCCTCTAAGGTGTAATTTCGACTTGTTCCTTTCGGCTGGTCATAGTGGAGGAGGAAAGCACTGATGTTCCCTTCTTAATATCACGCAGCTTAAGTCTTCTATCACACGTGTACGAAAATTCGAAATGAAATACACGTGGTCAACAGATGTTGGTATTGGAACTTGAGGAAATACGCAAATGTGCTGAATAAAGGGGGCATCGGTTTATGAGGCGGCATTCATTCGAAGCTTCCAATGAGATGGGACGATTTCCCAGTATTTCGCATCGCAAAGACTTCATGTAACACACGGCATGGGCATACAGCGAAACCTAACGGGTGAAATTCCTATTGTTAGGCGTAAGATACAGGGATACCTTTTAAACATGGTGAGCACTATTTTCATGCCCATGCAAGTTAGCATTCTGCATTGAAATAAGTTCGATATTTGATAGTAAAAAGAAAATGGGAAAATAAGCAATGAAATTAGATGTTAGTGAGATAAAATATCTAGAGCATGAATATTTTTCTCAAGTTACCAAACTGACGTGTAATTATTCACAGGAATAACCAATTACTTCAACGCATACTGGCACATTTCGTTTCCATCACTAGTGGTATTCCTATAAATATGGATGAGGTAAAAAACAAGTGCCAAGGACGATGATAATAAATTAGAGAAAGGGGTAAAAAATCAGGAGTTGATCATTTTGAATGTAATATACTCGCAGCGTACTGATAATAAGGATATTTTGACAACATTAGATGTAATAAAGCTAATTAAAAATGTGTACGCACAAGAGGTCTCCAAGACCATGTCTCAGGTCTCCATAAACGTTGAAAAACCCAGTTTTTTACTGCAGTACCTCATCACTATCATTATCATAGAATTCAGCGAATTAAAATTATCCGTTAAATATTAAGCTGAATGAAGGAAAGGAAGAAAAGATATTACACGTCGAGGGAAAGAGGATATAACAACGAAAAATAATGAAGAAAATTTGGACAGGAAAAAAGGTGGTAAATAGGGCACGAAAATTAATATGTTGGATTACTTTAGACGGCCAAAATCCAGAAAAGAAGACTTAACTGTATGCTTGAGAAGAACGGTAATGAAACAGCAGTGATTCAAATGCATGACGTGAGACAAAAGCTTCAGAGTTCGTAAATGAATTTGTAATAATTTAATGCAATAATTGCCAGCTCACTGCATAGTAGACGAGTTACTGGGGTGATGATGATAACGATGAAGATGGTTAAAGGGTTTCCAAGCGGATGGAGTGCCTGTAATACTGTAGTCGACTGAATGCAGAACTTTGTGCAGCGAAGCACGGTTACTGCGGTGATGCTATGACTATGATATTCACAGTCCCGGAGGAATTTCCAAAACTGGGACAACGGAGAGGAACTTGGGAGGTAGAAAATGTAGATTCGTGGAATAGAACCAGTGGGAAGACACACCTCGCGTAAGCTTTGTTGAAGTTTGGCATTACCATGGTAAGGAGGATGTAAACTCTTACAATGGGAAGGCGTGTAAGACGCTGCCTGAGAATGAAATTATCTCCAACATTAGGGAAGGATGAATTATTCTCGTAAAAAGGAGGAAATTAATTTTAAAATCAGCGAATAAAATACATCATTTAATTAACAGTTATGGAATTGAATATTTTCCGGTGAAATTAATACAACTACTATTGATTTATCTCCAAAATTAAATCAGTAAAAATGTTCCCTAAAACCTAACTATGGCTGTCAACCTTTCTGCTCAAGCCTTGAAAACATCAATTTTTATTAAAAAAATAAGTTCCTTCTCCCACTATGTGGGAAAAAACTAATTACATTTAAGAGATAAACAACAATATTATTTAATTCTGTAAAAAATTAATGAATTAAGTAGGTGTGGCTAAGAAGCTGAAAGACAGCAATTGATGATGATGGCGACCAGGAATTGATAATATGACTTTACAAATGCCTCGTTCCATTATTGCGCAACTAATGTGTGTCATTAATGATATTGAATTTTCATGTTGATTGTTTATTCAACACAGAGACTTTAATAAGTTACATTTAAAATTGGCTTTATAAAGACTATCACGATGGCATATTAACTATTATTCATAATTTGAAAATGAAATAGGTATTTTGCTTTTGAATGATTCATTTGCTTTGACGGTGAAGGTTTTCTGAGTAACGAGTAATAAACAAGAGCTGACGCACAGTGATCCAAACTGAAAAAAAGCAGGCCAAAATTAACAACTCTAAGAATTTCCAGTCCATACGCAACATCAAGTGCAATTCTCAGGTATTTTTGGTTGATAAACGTGATATTATTTTTTCAATATATCTTACGGATTCAGCGCTATTAATTGCATAAAAATAAAATATGCAATAAAGAAGCTTAATGTCGATGGTTGAGTGGTCAAGTTCAAATTCAAAATTTCCATAGATAATTATCAAAATAATGTAACTAATAATGCTAGGAGCTATAAAATCCGTAATAAAATTGTCCAAGCAGATTTTTAATGCATAATACATTTTAACAAATTATGTCTACCTACTGCAACGGAATGGGAGGAATTGAAAATACGATTGAATATGCAGAAAACCCGGAAAAACCCATTGTCGCGCGTAATTTTTTTACTTCTACAATTTTGTGACTCACGTTAACCAAAATTGGATGGTACCAGCACCGTGTGACACTAGATCACTCCCTAAAGTTTCACTGATAACACTTAAATAATACGCTATAAATCGCAATTTGTGTTTTCCAAGAAAACTCGAAAACTCTCCAGGCGTCTGGACACCGGTGTTGAGGTGGATCGTTCGTCGGGAGGGAGGCCAGGGCCTCTGCGGCAAATACTGTTCTAGCGATCGGACTCTTATTAATTATCCTATCACTTATAACACGTCTACTTCCGACTGCCTCTCCTAGAGAATACCTTGTTTGGCACCTACGAGAATAGAAAGTCCTTCGGAGGAATATCAATAGTGGTATTTAGAATTGAAATAGGCGACGTATGGGGAAACTTTAAAAAGACAGCCGGAAAGATCACGAAAGTAGCTTATATGAAAACATAAGTGTACTTCGCTCATATACACTCATTAAGCCAAATGAAACGTACTGTTACTATTTCACTCAGGTTTTTTATTCGTATCAATATCAATGTCTACACTACATTATCAAGCATTGACCATGTCACACAACATTGTCAATATCATCTTGATAATGACGCATGCATGTTTAAATCGATCGAAATAAAGAACCTAAGCGGAAAATTATCAGATGATATCTTTTCATCATGCTTAGTGTAGCAAGATTGCACAAAACGTTCACCTGCCTCCATCAGTTTATTGTACGCGCATGTCCTAGTACTCACTCACAGACATACAGTGCGCAATTACGCGTCGAAACCCACGGGGGTGTTCGAGAAGAGGCTGTGGTTCAGATGAGAGCGTTAGATTGTGGAAGGAGGATGGAGGAGGACGCGTTGTGATATGGGATGGAAGGAAGAGGAGGGGTTTCGTATGGACCACGCTAAGCGGCGATTAAATCGATCACAATGATTTACGATCTCATCGTGATCTCTTCGCATGAAGGGCGATATCAGGATGAAGGGGAGCCATTGAACTGGAGTGACCGAATTCCGTCACCAGAATGAGAGGAGGTTCTTTATTGGCATCTGGAGTGTGGTTAGAGAGTCAAAAAGGTAAGGGGTGGGAAGAGAAAGGAGAAGCAAGAAATAAACCCATTAGTTCACCACATGCATATTTATTAATTAAGAAAGACTAACCGAAAGATAGATAATACTAATTTAAAATCCCATTTGAGAGACTGCAATTACGAAACTTGAAGATATCTCTTCTACTTAAGTTTGAAAAAATACTTGCCAAAATAGTTCCTAAGGCTCCAAAACAGAACAGGTCATATAGATTAGCTCGTAGGCTTCCGCGGATGTAGTGTTGACTTTCTTTTTTCTGGATTCATTCCGCGATGTTAAAGTTGTAAAAAACAATATATCGCTGGTCCTCCTGCCAGCTTCATCAGGTTAACAGAACTTCAGGATCATCATGTTCAGTTAACTTGATGAAGCTGGCAAGAGGACCAGCGAAATATTGTTTTTTTACAATTTTAACATCGCGAAATGAATCCCGAAAAAAGAAACAGTCAGGTCTTATAGGATACCTAATAGCTCAATGAGCACATACAACTGCACACACCTGCGACTACCGTTTTCTTCGCACTACAGCAGCAAATAAAGATGATTAAATGAATTTTTAGCGCCAATTAGTGTACTTTCTTTCTCGTGAGGTGGAATTGTCTTGAATTTAGCGAAACTGGAACGTAGGAAGGCGTGACAAATCTTAATATGGAATGTAATAATGAAGAGAAGAAAAATGGAAAGAATTATGAGATATTTAAGACTGAAGACGTAATGTATGGGAATGCATGAGAGTGGAGGTGGTTTAGAAAGCAGGAAAAAGACGACATATCGATCCAGAGTATTGCATCGGACTGGACACGGACTTGAACGCATATTCTTCCACGTGCTTGGGTCTTGAAGATGTAGAAGGAACTTCCCATTCAAGGTTCTGAAAGTATTACAAATTGGAACACTTCAGAGCACTTCAGCGCACACAAACGACGATGAAAGTATCGATACGCGTAAGCGAAATGTTCGATATCCAATCGGTATGTAGCATACTGGAGGTAAATAATAGTCAAGGCTGAATATTTAATGGATAGTTGACAAATAGTACAGCGACATACTAAAAACTCACCACAAATTAATAAAAAACTTGAAGTTATCCATACTTGACACCTGTACTGAAAATCTAACAGCATGAAGATGCGAAGTTATATTCTTATGAAACACACTACAGCACACATTTAAAATGCTTCCGATATATTTTGAAGTGCGCTTCTCATTGTGTTAGATCTGAAACAAATGGAAAACAGCTATGGAAAACGTTCAGAGATGGTTATTCAATGGTGTGGAGTAGTACGGCAAGGAAAATTACTTCTTTCACAAACTAGAGCGTCACTTTGGATTCACTCTCCAGCGGCTGAAAGAGCACGCGAATGCAACAAAAAAATTGCAACGAAAGCCCTCATTGCAGAAAACTCTGAGGAAGAAAATAAGCGAGGCGACCCACATCCTTTTTACAATCGCAGCAGCCACTGCGGCACGCCTGGTCGCCATTCGCTAAGGGCGAAACAAAACGAGGGCTTAATCACGAGTCTCCTTCTCGCATTGTATACGCACACGGTGCGAGAGCATCAAGTCCTTTGTTTTACTCGGAGAGCGTCGGGGTATGCCCCTGTCTCGTTTCTAATATTCCCACCACGGCCCTGCGGTCAGGGTCACTGCGATGTAGGCTAATGCACGCTCACCGACTGAGCTCCTTTCCGATGCTCGAGGTCTTTCCGCGCAGCCGCTTGTTAAGCCCCGGCCTTTCACAGTCGATCTGCCGTGCTCGTGGTTACGTCTTGCCATTTTTCTCACGGCTTTCATTGGCAAGGATACCGCTTAGAACACTAACACCTCATCAATCACACAAAATTGAAATCGGTCGGTGCAAGCACTCTCGAGCGCTGGAAAATTATTCTCCAACGATTCAAGCCCCGTGAATGGTGACAACCTGCATTGCACTAAAGATTCCATGGTGGTATTACTCTTTCATTTAGGCACTGAGGGTGCAAGGAAGGAATCAAGGAATACCTTACTGACCCATTTATAAATCTTTATTACAGACCCATTTATAAATCTTTATTATGAGCTTACATGCTATTTCAGCCGTAATGAAAGGGTTTAAGCTCAAATATAAGGCCTGGACACTAGCTTGTTTCTTTTAGGTGACAACACACCCTATAGGGACGTTGCTTTTTACGATTTCCGGGATTTCCGCCGTGTGGTTCCATTTTCAGGGACAATATTTCGACGGCTATCCTCCAGGATTACTCAGGTTGGGACCCACGGAAGCCTGCAGGATAGCCGGTGAAATATATTTTCACTGAAAATGGAACCACGTGGCGGAAATACCGGAAATCGGAATTAACCAACGTCCATCCAAGCCCCGCAAATAACCTACGTCAGAACACACACTTTACTTATCCTCATTTATGTTCAGCTGAAAAATTAACCGATTCACTCACGAGTAATCACCAGTTGAGGACAAATTATGAATCTATGTTAGTATTATGTAAAATTTTACAGTTGATACAAGGCTACAAGTTAACTTCCCATAAGAAATTCGATCTAACCAAAAATTCGAGTACTATATTTAGCATGCGTAACATTTTTAAACTCATGTTTGCCAGACAAGAGGACCCACGATGTAAGAGATTTAGAAAATATGTTGTAAACTAATAATATATATTTCAATAAACCAAAAATATTGAATTACAAACGAGTAAGTACGTTATTTTAATGGCGTTAAATGTATATTTTGGCATAATTGCTATCATTCCACACAGGAAATTAAATCGAAAGCCATGTCTCAATTAGGTCTCCTCTACCGTTTCATAGATATCATAAATACTCATGCGCTGCAGTCCTACTTCTCATCCATTATTCTTCCGATACTCACTTATTGATCTCCATCTATGTCGACCGCCACAAATCTTGCCACCCTTAACTGTGTCACAACTTTCTTCGTTAAAATAATGAAATACAGAAATCCAAGTTTCCGGAATGCGTTCTCAAGACGCCATAATATCTTCACTCTCTATCTGTAGTCTCTCCCGTCATAGACTCAAATCCGACTTAAAACTCATCTACAGCACCCTTAGTTCTTCCATTGACAGTCGGGATCTTATTTCATTTATTAATATCAGAGTACCTTATCGTCCTACCCGAACTAACGTATTACTCCACATTCCCACACCCAGATTATTAATAATTAAACGTTCTCTCTTCTTCCGTCTCTCCTCGCTAACAAGTTCACTCCCTACTTATATTGATCCATTTTCCCTATTGTCTAATTTTTTCACCAACTTGGCCACAGCACATCTTACCAGAAATAGCCATTAATCTAGACAAAAATCAACAATAATTAGCATCCCTATTCCATCTTCGTTTAGTTCTTTTTTTGTTATTTTGATAGTTATTTGTGCGTCTTATTTTTGGAGTGTTACAACTGCACTTTTAATTGGCAATTTTGCTGTGCGTTTATTATTTTCTTTATAATAAAATAAATCTCTTGTCCCACTTAAGGTAGTTTGAGCGAGAAATAAATTCACCTAGAATTTGATGGAATTGGCCTCATTTTAAATATAAAAACTGTCATATTTCCAATGATATCAAAATATCAACCCCTTGCCGAACTACTTTTCGAGTAATTTGCCTCAAAATATAAGCTGTTTAACATGGGATAGATTATGGATGTGCGCTCCAGAGGGATAGAATATTGAAAAAATTACGAACTTCTAGCACCTAGATTTTGTCAAAAAACTAACGGTGTGTAGATTGCATGTTTTCTCCACTATTTAAAAAAAATAATCTATTACACACCACAGCAATATTTACAGAATAGCAAAAAACCTGCTGTTTTGAAGGGTTTTCGGCCGTACGGCGGGAAAAAATGAGTAAAGTTAGAGACTTATGTAGCTTTATTTATTTAATTACTGAGAATTTTGGTCATGTATAACTATATAGTTGCGCCATTAATATCACAATATTTATTTTATACTCCTTACAGACCGTGCAATTAAAAAATAAAATTTGAATATGGTCTCCATTATGACTAGGGAACTATCTCGCTCAAACCACCTTGTCAAAACTTTGCAGACCAACATCTTTGAGCCGAAGGTTACCCGCCCATGTCATTGCGTCTCCAGCTGCATGCGAAAAATTTGTAGGGAAAGGTTAGGTAAAAATTGCCTCTTCTTTCCCTATCTGCCTCTCACCTATGAGTCTGCCATGAACAATTGCACCGGTTCACAAAAACCCACCGTCTGTCCCAGGAACACCGGAGAAGTACTCCCGTTCCCCACCTCGATCCAATCTCATCAACTGCCATGTTCCCCTTCTCCTGCCTCCTCATCCCCCCCAGCATTCGAGGGCACAAACTCATTCACTTCAGTTCTCCTATCCTTCCCTTTCCACATCCACCCATATGCCCTCAAGGCAACTCGTCCACTCTCATCACTAAACTCATTAATGGGAATGACCCCTCGGGAAAAAGAGTCAGCACACTAAATACTACACTGGCCCTCCGCGACAACGGCTTCAGGTCCTTTTACTCTTATGAATAAGAAGATAGATGTATTCCTCAGGTGCACGGGAAATTAATTCCTCCTATTAAGTCAAAAATTTAGATCATGGGACACTTGTTTTCCATGCAGTTATTGCTAAATGTTTCTCCGGGTAAAAATGTTTTCATCTGCATCCCAATTCAACATTTTGACCTGAATTGACCAAAACGTACGCCAAGGAGTTTTTCTTTTCAATTTCAACGATTTTTCTGCTCTCCATCAAGACATTATGTCACTCGATTATGAGACGAAATCGGGTATTTTATGTCATGTTTCATTATGAAGTTGTGTCGCTCATAAAACAAGATTTCAAAATTGGAATAATTCTGCTTCCCTGACACTATGCTATGAGTAAAATTATTTAAAAAATTCTCACCGACGGCACCACAGCCGTACGATTAATTTGTCGTTTGCTCATAGTTTTAATAGGAATGATTTAAGGAATTAATCAACGAAATAAGGTACGACCATTAAGTTCTAGTTGTACAACTCCTGGTCACGGATAGACGAGGTGATGCAGAGGATTTTCCCGTTCATCCGTGGCTCTAGCAGCATTTATATTCCCTCGAGTCCCAACATTCATTTTTATTTTGCCAACATATCTTTCGTTTTTTTAAGCGGTACTCAAAGTTTTATGGCTTGCGTACTTATTAGTAGGTATCTGATTTCCAAAACTTGTACTCCTTAATTTTAAACATATGTATTATATCAATTCAAACTTGTATTTTAACTTGAAACCCGACGATTTTAAAGGTTTTTTTCTTACCCCCAAAAATATACGTAACGCAAGTTGAGAAGAACTGGTTTAATCATTGAGATAATAAACTTCGAAATATCTTTCTGCGGGATTTATCAAGGTTCGTAGATACCTATGTGAACTAGAACCAGCCTCACACTACATACGCACATGTTGACCGACTAAACATAGTCGATTTGTGCGTGAAAGTATGTATTTTGCTGGTAAGCTTCGCTGAGGAAAGGAGAAGAAATAAGGTGTAATGGAATATGGATAAATTATTCCATCTTACCTGACTCTGCAAATAGAGATGAAGAAGGGTGAATGTGGGTGGAAGTAGAAAGGGTAGGAGGGGGTAGAGGTAGAGATGGTTATGACTGAAGTGGGGTTAGCTGGAATGGTGGGGAATTCCCGAGACTACGTAATTGCCCCAAATTGATACTCTCCGGAGCTAATATTTGCTCGGGGCATTTTCGCTGATCGTTTTCGTCTCGTGACTCGGCGCCAAACCCTTAAATAGTACCCCTTCCGGCATCAATTAAGGTGCTTGGAGCGATTTTCCACTGTGCACAGATTTACATGAAACTTAGCATACGTGCCCTTATTAGAAATATCTTACGATAAAAGTGCTCAAACTGCATGTTACCGATTTGGTTCCTTGTCAATTCAATGCTATTTTAACTCGTAGCCTCATGGAAAATAACATATATGTTCAAATAATTCGATTATATATTCACAGATTCTCTTCTAAACACGAAACAATATTAAGGATATGAGGTTTTTTCGGCGAATTATATTCCACGCTACTTTTCCGGGCGGCCAAATATTGGGAAAGAATAACAAAAGAAGCCATATTGTTACAGGTAGAACAAAATAGTATCAATAGAGATAACGGCTTCAATTTAAGTAAGACTTGAAGACCGGTAATTGAAGAAATTCAAAAGAATCGTAACGGCTCCCAAAACAATGGGGCATCTGCGGGTATATATAACCGCCAGCATCCTCGCTCGACTCCTGATGACGAAGGCTGAGTCAACCATCGAAACGTAGATGCATTTCAATAGCCTTACCCGGTGTCAAACCCGAGAAACCTTTAAGAACGGAGCCATGTGTTTCCTCTTATTATAATGGTTGCTAAAAAATATCAAGGTATCATGCCGTGAAAAAAAAATCTGATTAGGTATAATTTTTGCATATGTTACAAATTCCGCGCCAAAAAATCCAAGTCATGACAAAGCTTTAATTAAAGTAGTTAGAGCGAAATATTCCCCTACGTTCCCCATGCAAACAGTCGAGATACCTGAGTTTGAGATGTTATATCTCAGTAACCAATTAACCTATTGTAACACAGTAAACTACATATCAAAGGTAATTTATATGCCTGTTTAACTGGCTTACCTTGCGATTTTTACTACTGTTTAAATATTTGACATGTGATCTTGTATGAAAGAAGCACGCTTTTGCCGGTACAAAAACGGTAGCAAAACTCTTACATTAATAACTTAGAACGTTACCGCTATATTCACAAGAAATTTGATATAGGTGAAGACATGACTATTTAAAAGTAAAAATGTCGAAATAGAATGTTGTGAACATCGAATAAAACATAAATAAAAATCGTAGCCTATTGGCAAATAACATATATTTTCAAATAATTCTATTATATATTTACAGATTTTCTTCTAAACACGAAACAATATTAAGGATTTAAGGTATAATTATTTACATGTTCCGAATTTACATGACCCGAAACCCATTTACATGACCAGAATAAATAATATCGAATTTAGTTTATTGTTTGAAAAACTGATATTTTCGTTACATGAAGGCTTGCGAAATATTTTCAAGTATATTGGCACCAGATGAAAGCCCATATAGCGGATATATGGACAAAACCACTCGTGTATTATCCTTGTTTTTTATTTCAATTTATATTTATCCTTCATTTTAACGCTCCGAGATAGCTTCACCCAGCGCTGATGCCTACCAGGGGAAGACGGAAACAATTACACAGTGTTGCCACGGTACCTCATCATTCTCACTCAGTGATTCAACCCGTAGGGTGGTTTGGATAGTTGAGGGTAGAGCCCACCCCGGACTAAGCCACAGGAGTGTGAATATTATAACACATTCAGGGTATGGGGGCCAGTTCCTTTGCCTGGGCCAACTCGCACTCCGAGGATTTTTATTTTTTTCCGGGGGCGTCTAAAGTCTTCACCTGGATTTGAACCCGGGACCCTTCGATCTGTTGCCAAGCGCTCTACCCACTAAGCCACCGTTCTAAAATCCCTTCAATCAAATCAATCCCATTCATGAATCATACTTATGAGGTACCGCACGGTACCTCATATGATTCATGAATTCCCGCGGGGTCCGCACCTTAAAAATGAATATTTGCATTCGCAAAGACACCCTCAAGAGGTGCACAATATGTCCGAGAACTCGTTTTTTCGAGGCCGAGGTCCGTATGATTTTAAGTGCAATGTGCTTCTTTCTCTGCGAAGGTTAGAAGAAGGGAGACCGCCGGTTTCCTGTCTACCCGAAGGGAAATGTTACGGAGTAGCCAATTCAGAACCTACGCCATATATCACACTGATGAATATTTCTTTGCGCAGGACAGTGCGACGCACGATGCGATAATAAGCTTGAACCGTATTCCTTGAGAAATTTCTATCCAAATGACCACGGTTGCGGCCCATGAGGAAGTGACAACATGCTCCCTCCTTCCCCTCACGGCGAGTAACACGGAGCGAAATGAAAGATAAATAAAAATCTAAATTAAATAGAAGAGTAATACACGAATGATTTAGTTCATATGTTCACTATATGGGCTTTTATCCGGTGCCAACAATACTTTAAAATATCTCGTAAGCCTTCATCTAACGAAAATAGCAAATTTTCAAGCAACAAACTAAATCCGACACTATTTTTATGTTTACAACATTCTACTTCGACATTCTTACTTTTAATAGTCATATCTTTACTTATGTCAAATTTCTTGTAAATACAGCAGTAAATGTGTCATTAACTTAAGAAATGGTCACATTAAAATGTTTAAACAGTACTAAAAACCGCAAATTAGTCAACAGGCATATTAAATATCTTTGATATGCAGTTTACTGTGTTGCAATAGGTTTATTGATTAATGAGATATAACATCTCAATCTCGGGTATCTCGACTTTTTGCATTGACAATCTTTACTACTAATACCAGTACCTTTAGTAGTCATAATGGAGACCATATTCGATTTTTATTTTTTTAATTCAGCGTCTGTAAGAAGTACGAAGTAAATACTGTAATATGAATGGCACAAAATTATAGCTATATATATGGCCAAATTCCTCATTACTCAAATAAATATTTCCACATAAGTCTCGAAATTGACTCGTTTTTTTCACGTCGTACGGTGAAAACGCCTTCAAAACATCAGGTTTTTTTGTGTTTATGTAAAAATTACTGCGGTGAGTAGTAATAGATTAACTTTTATAAACACTTGAGAAAGCATATTAACTACACACCGTTAATTTTGTTTACGTATTCTAGGCGTTTTAAATTCTTAATATTTTCAATATACTCCCTAAAATTAATAATAGTATATTATATAAATAAATAATTATATAAATAATATATAATTATACGAAATCTAAGTGTTAGACATTCCTATTTTTTTCCATTTTTCTCCCTCTGGAGCGCGCAACCGTAATCTATCCCATGTAACACATCTTATATTTTCAGGCAAATTGCTCGCAAAGTAATTTGGTAAGGGGTTAATATTTTGATTTAATGCAGAGATGAGTTTTTTTTCAAATGAAGTCAATTAAAATGAAGTCAAATTCATTAAAATTCTAAGTAAAGTAATGTCTTGTTAAAACTACCTTAAGTCGAATAATTTTAAATAAAGTTCCTGCATCACTTATATTACTGCATGAATGGTAGTTTCCACCGTATAAACAGCTTTATTAAAGTGAAATCCGGCCAAATAATTTGTTTTTTCCGACTTTCTTGAAAACTTGTTAAAACGTGCACTGAATGACTCACGATTGACATTCCAGTCACCTTAAGGTAAGCAATCCAATTCAGCATAAGACTTGACCGGAGTCGGGTACAGTTTAGAATTGGGGACCTCGTGACCTCCTTCGCAACTATTTGTCTTAGGCTGAGAGCAGATTCTCTGCACACCATAGCCTCCCCTTTCTCTTAGGGCCGTATTTATAGTCGTTAGCCAGCAGTCCCCTCGTCCATCCCCTACCCAGCAGGCCCCTTGAATTGTGCGTCCTATAGGCAAAATTAAGGGGGCTGCTAGGTAGGGGATGTTTGGGGGTTAGATCTGGTAACTAAGGACTAAAAACCGCGGGAAATGAAATTCTCAGCTCAAATGTTTCAGTGGTGACGCTCGTGATCAACATGGATACGGATAAATAAAGAGCCAGACGCAGCATGAAAACTGTTAAGATGGCCGCTCGACGTGCAAATAGCTTCAACGGTGTGGAGAAGAAGATTTTGTGTCACCTGGTGTAGAAGCATAAAGATATAATGATAAGTAAGAAAATGGACGCAGTTTCCTGCCAGAAGAAGAAGAAACTGTGGGAAAAAAATATGCTGCGAGTGTAAATGAACGTTCTTGGAATGAGTCTGGCGTCACATCAGATATTTATCGATTAAGAGCAAATCTTATCGTTGTTTTATTAACACCAAATCTTCGAAATTATTAATTTAAGGCTATGCACGTTCATTAGAGTCAGTTTAGTTATATCTGTCGTGTTATTATTTCGATAAGGGGGCCCCGGGTGGAGCATGCATCTCCTGCCAGAATTAGGAGAGGCTAAGGGGGCTGCTGGGGGTGGAAATTTGACTATAAATACAGTTTTTGACGAAGGGGCCTGCTAGGGGCTGTGGTACTGCTGGGTAACGACTAGAAATTCGGCCCTTAATATGTCACAGTGTAATTTAAACTTAAGAGTATACAGCGTCTATCTGCATAAATGAGTATCTCTTGTGGCCGTTGCGTTCCACGTTCAGAGAGAAAGAAAGAGTGACGCCTCTCCAATTGTCTCCATCCGTCGTAATTATTGTCCTATCCCGTGGAAAACAAATTTACGTGAATATCTGGCTCTTCGAGTTTCCACTCCACAATTGTTATCAATTCATCACCCTGGTTTGCTTGGCCTATGGTGCGCTCCCATTGGTTAGCGATAATGAACATGCCTAGTGATCTGGTTTCCCCCACCTCATGTCGAGTGTACATGTACTGAAGTAAGAGGAAGAATTGCGTCCAATTTTTATGTTACAACCTATTCCCTTAGCAGTGATAAAAACCCTTTCCTCTACAAAATGGCCGCTGTTGGAATCATAGCTTAAGCACGGCTAAAGGTTTTGCTTGAAACTTATTTTGTGGATGTTTTAAGCTCGAGAACATCTCATTAGAAACAAATTAAAACTGCAAAGATTTCCCGTTTCAAGATTCAAACAAAACCTCCTTGAAATTCACAGTGAGAGAGGACGCCTGGGTAGCTAAACTGGTTAGAACACTCGGAGCGAAATCAAGGGGTTTGGGTTCGATTCCCAGTTTAGGCGAATGACTTTTTACTGTGAAACTCACACCATAGTGTGACCATTGGAGGGTGACTCCGTTACAATTACTGCGCGGCCAGTTCCACAGTTCTCTGAAAGTTACTTGTAAAATATTTTTCTGATTGCAACAGGTACCCTTTATCCCTCGAAAGAGACCTCCCACACCACTGGGTGACACTATTGAGAGTGGCCACAATCTACCTTACCCGTTTAAACCTCCTCTTCTTCTTCTTTCCCCGCCACCACTCTCCGTAGAATGAATGGCGTACGGGTGGGCGTGCTTGGGAGGAAGAAAGAAAAAGAAACGAAGAGGCGATGGAATAAGGTCGGGTGCAGTCGGGGTTGAATAAGATTGAATGCATTTGCAGACAGGTGTGCCGCCGAGAAATCCTGGTCCTCCCAACGTCACTCCGTCCACAACTCCTCCCATTTCACCCCCCTAAGCCTTAACCCTTCTCTCCCCTCCCGAACTCCTCACCATCTGTAACACACGCCACCATCACATTTAGAATAAACTTGGCAGAGAAGAAGAAGATAGGAAGAAGGCGGCAACGGACGCGTGCAGCAGGAACATATTCCACTCCTCCGTATTGGAAAGTTCGGTTGGGAAAAAATGGAGAGGGTCGGAGACAGAACTAACATGTGCCGCGTTTCCCAATGCATAAGGCATGAATTCGATCCCCGAGAGCAGAAACCTGTTCCTCATATGAGAGAAACACGGTATCGGCGCATGTCATTTTATCAAGGAGGGGGAGGACGGAACACGAGCCACGTCCCGCATCATGAATGGAGATTTTTACCAGGAAGACGAGGATGTCCCGTCGCGTGTGGAGTGCAACGTGAGATAACAACGCCCTCGAGAGAGAAGAGCAGAAGGCATCGAAAAAGAAAACTCTTGCTTCCATCGGGACAAGCACTCCGTGGTGATTCCGAACGTGCCGTTCAAAGTTAAGACGATGATATATGTATGCACGTATTTTCCACCAGTTCCGACTCTGACGGCGATTCGAAGTTAAGTATGCGCATCGCGTTCAGATTGAGTCGTGCGGAACGGAAGCGGAGACACGTCCCAAACAAGAGATATACACACGTAGAACCGCCCCCTGCGATGAGTCTTGAGTACCCAAGGCACTGGCATTGGAATATTCAGAGCGAAAGTTTTCGTGTGAGCGTTTTTGTTACAATATCCCACCCGATTTAAGGTTCCCGTCGTCATTGTAACCCTGACAAGATTACGTGTAACTGAGAGGAAATTATAGCTATTTGCTCTCTCTTCTTGGTCTATGTCTTTCGTGAAGGCAAAGATGGAACTGTTAACCCAAGAAGTATTAACTATGATTACCCGACGGAAAATCATTTCATTGGATTCAATGGCGACGCTACCAGCGTACAACGCAGGTCTATCATTGCAATCGAGAATGATCTAATCTTCAATAAAGATTACCTTCATCATGTCATTCAATCCTTTTTAAGTTCATCTCATTAGAAGAATATTGAGAACGGAATTATGCGCCATACATTGCTAGCGATGGATTACTTATGTATTTTATTTATTTTTTTAATTTCCACATCCCCGAAAACAGCACGAACGGCCTTTTACATCGGATGTATAAACATGTAACAATGGAAGAACACAAACACCCATGTCCTGAGTGGTGAAAAATCCACTCTGTCGGAACTCGAACTCGCGACCCTCAGCTTAGCACGCGAGGAATTTACCCTGTCATCGGGGCCGACAATCCAATGTATCCAATGTTTATAACAAAATTCAGTTGCAGCTTCGAAAACTGAACGGGAAAAAGAGACATTGGTTTTGATCAACATTTTCTACGAAGAATTTATTTCTAAAAACCCAATAGCATCATAGTTATCACAAAGGGCCAAAGGTACATTGGCCAACCAAACAGCCATGTGAATTCGGGTTAAGGGTAAGAACATCCAGAAGAGAGAGAAGGTATTGAGAAGAGATGGACGAAGAAAGAGAATGGAGGAGACACTTAATGACTTTTTGTAAGACACGGATGAGAGATATTAACGTAGGTAGGTAATACCTCAGGTGTCACAATATCGGTGCCATGGCCACAGGTAACCCGTGAATTCGTCAGCGATAGCGAATTATAATTGGTGGATGTAGAGGAAATTTCCGAGCTACCGCGTCAACTTTCCGATGCTCCCAAAGCGGTCTCACTCGTTCCTCCACGGGCATATTGGTGCTAATCGATGGCTAACTATGCCTCCTTTCTGATGAGGTTTGTATTTATCTATTTTTAGTTTCATCTTAGATTGTCTGTTCACGTGGGTCGATAAAAGAAACTTTTCTTTACATTTCATTATATACTGACTTTTAATTTACCAGCGATTAAAATGGCACAAAAAAGTTTTTCTGGAAAAATTGACAATGACTCTTTCACTTGGCACCAAAATTAGCGCGCCAGTTCGGTAATTCCTCTTCTAATTCTGGTAGGAGATGCATGCTCCACCAGGGGCCCCCTTATCGAAAAAATAACACAATAGATGTAACTTAACTGACTCTAATGAAAGTGCATAGCCTTAAATTTATAATTTCGAAGATTTGGTGTTAATAAAACAACGGTGAGATTTGCTCTCAATCGATAAATATCTGATGTGACGCCAGACTCATTCCAAGGATGTTCATATACACTCCCAGCATCTTTTTTCCCACTATTTCTTCTTCTTGTGGCAGGAAACTGCGTCCGTTTTCTTACTTTCCACTATATCTTTATGCTTCTACACCAGGTCACACAAAATCTTCTCCACACCGTTGAAGCTATTTGCACGTCGAGCAGCCATCTGAACAGCTTCATGCTGCGTCTGGCTCTTTATTTATCCATCTCCATGTTGATCACGAGCGTCACCACTGAAACATTTGAGCTGCGAATTCCATTTCCCGCCGTTCGTAGTCCTTGGTTACCAGATCTAACCCTCAACCATCCCTTACCTAGCAGCTCCCTTAATTTTGACTATAGGACGCACAATTCAAGGGGCCTTCTGGGTAGGGGATGGATAAGGGGACTGCTAGGTAACGACTATAAATACGGCCCTTAGCCCCCAAATCACTCCTCGCGCTTGCAGCGTAAGATCAATGCCGTATTTTAGTCGTATACCCGATGGACCAAGACCACATTTATGTCGATTTCGTAATTCGCCACAGAGTAACAGGGCTGAGATCAATCAACCCGAAAACGTTACATCACCCTTTTTCCATCAAAGTACCTCATTACCTAAGACGTATCGATGTCGAAAGAGTTCGATTGAGCGATAATGACGGCAACGGTGCAAAAGGAATGGAACGGTAGCAGAAGAATAGGTGCAGAGGAGGGAGAATGATAAGGATTGTTGGAATGTGGGCGTTATCTTTTGCGTTTGTTTCTGTGATGGTGGTGGGGGGGGAGTGAAATGTGGGGCATTGCGAGAAATATAGCAGTCAGTTTGCGGCTCAAGTTCTAAAGGAAGAGAGATAGAATGATGAGATGCCTTTTGTGGTAGGATGTGTCAAGGTGATTACGCATTCGCAGACACCCATTGGGCAAATAAAACGGGCCGCTGTTAGCTGGCTCATTCAGCGACACGGGGTCAAGGGAGGATAAGAAGAGATGCCGAGGGAAGGGAAAAATATGAGAATGAGGATAGGGGGAGAATGACATCGCGTCATTCCCAAAGAACCAGCTTTGATGCGGAAGCAAACGACGTCGTTAAGAGGAAAAATGGATGAAGATGTCCCGCGACTGAGGGCAATTGGTGGCTGCGATAAGGAAGTCTCGTTGGGTGGAACAAAAATAAAAATGCGGTAAAACGGAAACCTGGACGGTGTGGTGTGGGAAGTGAAGGAGGGGTTGGCAGAAGCCGTTTGGGTGACGAGAGGCGTGAGGGGTGAAAGACAAAACAATAAAAAAGAAGTATGAAAAAGGAAGAGGAGGGTAGAAAGTGGAGACATCAACACGTGGAATGAGACGTTAGTGGGAGCAGCGGGTGATAATGACGGAGGTAACGACGACGACGGAAGCCATGGAAACAAACGCAGGTGGTGGTGGGGGGTAGAAAGGTGAAATGGTAAGGTCGAGAAGATATCTCGCTCATTATGGACTGGAAATCCGGGGAATGTCTTCACCCATCGGTGGATAACAGCCACTTAGGAAGGAGCTGATTGTCGCACTATAATGGTGCGTATGTATAATGTGTATGTGTGATGGAGAAGGCGGGGGTTGTCATATTGGAATACCTGCTTGGGGGAATGGGAAGCTGGCCCCTATAAAGGAAAGGCTGAGAACCAACACTCATAGTGTCATGCTATCATTGTTGGTCCATGGTTCATAAACCCCTAATGGTCGCATATTCGGAATTGTATTTTTCTAGGGAACATTTCTGGGATCGTTTACAGCAAATAGACTTTTAAAGCGTTCTCAAGCTTCATCACATTGGCAAAAAAAGCCTTCACCCCCGAAAAAAATTAAAATTTTTTAACTAAACAATAATTAAACTTTGATTTAAAATATTGTTATATATTTACAATCCCTATAAAATCAAGTCACATGAAAGCCCTGTAAAAGCACTCTATAAAGCACTTTTTATTTTATTGTAATACAACAAATACTTTTCTTGTAATAATTTGTTTTTTTAAACACTACGTTTTAGTGGCAGAAAGTTTAAAAAACCTCGGTAGTCAAGATATACAGCCGACAAAAAAACCTCGTAAGATAAAGGTTAAAATAAAACTATTCATAAAAAAATGGAAACTTCCATACCAAAAATCACATTAACCCCTTTCGAGTGTATGATAATAAGTATCAAAGCATGAAATATCACTGTGAGAAAGAAAGTTACACGTATCAATGCTCACGAGAAAAAAACTCACATTTGAAGAACATAATTCGGGGATGAGTTACAAGACATTGACTAGATAGGTTACTCTGCCATTGATCCTTTATTTTTTCTAGATAATGGGTATTACGAACGTCAATAGCTGGCCATAACATCCAATAGCGCGTAGGTACTGAACTTACAGGCACATGATGCATGGTATCTCTAAAAGAAACGGAAAAATAGATCACCGAACTTACTATGCATGAATAGACAGAGTTTCTACGGTCAGAACGCATTGATACAACCCAAGAGCTTAAGTTGTTCTCACATGATGATCATTAATCTGCTAACCAGGAAAAAACATCAAGTACTAAAGAGCTTCCAATTCCTACATATGACTCCATATATTCTTCCTTTCAGATAGAACCTGTGTTTTGAAGTGCCATTGCCATAGGACAAAATAGGCAGGAATAGATAACGTGTCTCAAAATGATGACGACATTAATATATAGATGATTATTCTTCTTGATCTATTTTTTACTCAGTATATTATTTTTTTCTTTAGGAGATATAGGTCAATAAATTTGAAAGGTATTTTTTCTCATTGCCGACGTTTCGCATGTGATTTGCATGCTTCTTTAGGGCTTTAATGAAAAATTTTGGGGGTATTGTGCATTAATTGAATTGGTTTAAAAATTTTGGTTCATAGTTGTTTAAAAAATATGTGTACCTATAAATTAAAACGTCGGGAATGAGAAAAATATATTTCAAATATATTGACCTATATCTCCCGAAGAAAAAAATATATGATGATACTAATATCAACTAACTATTCATCACTCCACATACGTACGTATATGTCATAAGACTTATCTTCAAAATGAAGTCATAGGGTATGAAGACGGGATTTACTATCGACGCCATGTCTCTAAGGAACTTCGAAAATAGTTTATTCAGCATAATATTAAAATGACATAATTGCGTATTCCACAATAAATTAATAAGACAAACACAAAAAAGCTTTTACTCGTTTCACAGCAACGCTATTGAAATCATTTCAATAAAAATCATCATACTTATATATAAAAACTAGAAGATGCTTCCGTAAAATATCAATAGGAAGAATAAAAATAAATATGATTCACATGTCACGGAAAATCCTCCCAATTAGACATTCAAAAATGCATGCTTACACCTAGATGCGTCATTAGACACACATGATGAGATGGTGGTGAAAAATACTGCAAATAATGTCTCGGTATGGTAATCATATATAGATCATTTTACTTGTGCCATAAGTGACTCGGGCATAAGTCGACTTCAAACTAAATAAAAACTTCTTACATTGAAATATTGTAAACATTTTCGAACGATTTTTAATCCAATAACTCGAAATAATTTAAAAAAAAGTGAATGCAAAAATAATGTAAATAATGAACGTCGAAGGTATTATGTTGTCAAAAGTCATTAAATTACGCGACTAGAAATTTAAATTCCTTTTGTTGTAGCCTTCATAGCATGCATAGCGTATTGCTAGGATCGGTAACAATGAAAAATTCCCTGGCAATGGAGGTAAAAAAGCTATAAATTGTAATTTTGTACGTTTAAAGTTAAAATCATTCTGTTTACCGATGGATAGAGGAAACACGTTTTAAAAAAATAAATACATTGACGCTTTGGCCTCATATTGGTTCAATAACCAAACTTCTACCTCAATATTTTCATTTTTTTATGAGTGACAGAAAAATGTTCTACACGGAAAATTTTCGTTTCTCCCATTTAATCCCATTAAAAGTTGAGACGAATAAAGTAAGAAAGATCAAAGAAGAGCGGATTATGGATAATAAATAGTACCTGCATTGAGCAAATCACATTGATTTTTATAATTATAAAGTTGAATGACTTCTCCCGCTAATATTCAACGGGCGCCATCATCTTGCCCTAATTGATATTATTATTTAGCATTATTTCTGGAATCAGATTGTAATAATCTTAACAAATAGGTGTTTTTTGTACCATTTGTTATTTATTTGCTTCTGAAATATCATTTGAACATGCTACTTAAAATATTACCGAGATAAAACATCAAACTTAATGTCATGCATAAACTTTTTTTTTGCCGATAAAACGGAATATGCTAACTAAGAATTCCTTTATGCATAATCGGTGCAACTATCTCGCAGCTTCCCTTGCGAAGCCGGTCCCTCTGCTGGTTGTTAATAAACATATTGAAAATGCCGTACACAAAGAATTTAATCCACTTTAGGCAATGACTTACGAATCAGTTTAAGCCTTCTGTTCTCGTGACTTGAGATATGGATTACGGATACTCTAAACTAATTAGTTTAGATAATATCCCTAAATTAGAGCCAATGTTGTTTTCAAAAGGCGCATATGAAACAGAGACATGATATATTCACTGATTTAGTCTTAATATTTGTCTTTTATTATCGATAAGTCACCTTTGAAAAAATTAAATTCTTTGGTTTAGTTTCGGTTTGGTTTGGTAAAGGTTTATTACAGAATATTTTTGAAAGAAATAAAGTGTTACTATCTTCACTAAAAGAGTAAGAACTCCCTCTTATTTTTTCACGGATTCATAACGGAGTATATATTCTACATGTGTAAAAATCGAGCAAACTAACAAGCCTGCTAATAATAGAGATTTTTCATTAAAAGTACGGGAGAAATGACATGATTTTATTGAGTGAGGATATGGACGAACTTCTCAACACTACCCTTATCTACACGGTTTTCCAACTCGGTAACGAAAGGTCCTTTTGCGCGGGTGACGTAGTCCACGGAAGCGACGACGTATCTGCTGAGACGCAAAGTGCACATCCTTGATGCTGCCCAACTAATCCGATTTATAAGGGATATTTTATGACACCAGTGAGGGATATACAACTTATTACTTCCAGGAAGGTGACATTCTTCCTTTATAGTTTGAAAGAGCTTTGAAGCCATTGGGTGGCAGGAAGAATCTGATACCATGGATGTCGCTATCGTTTCTTTGATCTCTCTTCGGATGCAATTGGGTTGTATCAAGATTTTTGCTTTTTTACTTTATCGTGAAGAGGACCATGACAAATTATCATTTGCAAATCATCTCTTAAATATTACAAAAATTGCCACAGATATACGAGTCTAAAGTTGAATGGAAGGGCAATCTTCCCATAACGGCCGTGATGTCATTTTATCGATCGCTTCTTCTTCCCTCTTCTTTCCGATCCATTTTAACAGATGCCTCAAAAAGGCTTTTGTGAAGATGTCCACTTCCGCTGGAAATAAAACCATATACAAATTTATAAAATCCTTTGAAAAAATATTCGTCTTCTCCGGGAATCGAACCACGGGCCAATGATCGAAGGATAAAATGACGTCAGCGGGCGGCTTGGGGAAACAGAAAAAAATTCAACTTTCTATGATTAATTATTTGCTTATTAGATCTTAATGTTTCGAAGCAACTCCGTAAATCTATATGAAAACCTTTGCGAATTTTACTTCAACAGTAATATCGAAAAAGCATTGGAATGATAACAATCCATTCCCTTCGCCTCACCCACTCCTATAGGTTCTATATCTGCCAAATCCTCATCCCTTTCCCCACCACGTCAAACCCTCTTCTCCTGCTCCTCTTAGTCTGAGTGAGATCGCCTCCGTCCACTAGGCACTCCCACCTAATTTTTAAATACAAAGTTTATTAGTTGCCTTTATGTCATATATATATATATATATTTATATATATATATATATATATATGACATATATATATATATATATATGTCATATATATATATATATTTAAAAAAAAAAAATATATATATATATATATATATATATATATATATTTTAAAAGTATATTTATATATATTTTAAAAGTATATTTATATTTGTGTATATATATATATATATATATATATACTAGGTCCTTCTAAGCTACATGGCTTGTCATAAGGTTCTTTATTTGCGTATAAAGCGGCAACTTTATTACAAAGAATCATACATGCTGTAGTAGAATACTAGTATTTTATCATAATATTTTATAAGTTCATTTACTGAAATCCTTTTACATTTAAATATAGACTATTATACATAATATTATCAGATAATTTAAGATACTTTTAAAACATCAGTTGACAGATTTCTCCAATAGGTGTATTTTTAATTTAGTCTTTAATTCTCCAATCGATTCTACATGTTTTGAGTTATTAGGTAAACTATTAAGAATCAAAGCATTACCTTAACGCTCATTCAGTTGTTTCCTAAGTTAATCAAATATCTAGGTACGAAGTAATTTGTCAAATTTCTTTTTCTCCATAGTGTGTTTATAATTCTTATGGATCTTAAGTTCCTTGTTAACATAATTATTTAACGCCAGCACATATTTATAAAGGTCAGTTACATTTAATATTCCTAATTTAGCATTAGATAGATATGCATTGCATGCAATTAAATCGGGAGACGCTGCGATTGAAAGGACGGTTTACTCATCCTCTTTTTTGTTTTTTAAATCTTCCGCTACGACGAGTAGGAATGCCACGGAGAGGGTTGCATAGGGCGGGGGATGAGGGTCAGAAGGTGACGGAAGGGGCGGCTGTCGGATGCCGGAGGAGATGTCTTAACCCCGTGGGCGTCACTGCGGATTGGTAAATAGACACGACCGCCAGAAAAAGGCCAGACGCGTATTGTAAAGGTCAGTGGCGGCGAACAGGGAAGTATAAAACGGAAATGGGGAGTGAGGTGGGTGGCTGGCTGGTGAAAGAGAGCGGTGGTGAACGGGCAAAAGGGAAAATACTCCGGCTTCACGCAAGGGGAAAGCGGAAGTCCATGGTTCGATCTCAGAGTCGGATCGAATACTTATCTGTTCTCCAAAGAGGGTGAAATTCGTCATTAACCCTTAAGCTGCTGCAGCAAGAGCGCAAGTCGTCCACCCTGTGCGGGAAATATCTATTCGGACGGAGCCGTTCCCTCCTTTCCACGGGCCGAGGCCGGGCACTTATAGGACCCATGTAATAATCCCCTCCCGACCCTTTTCTCTGGATCCCAGGGGTTGGGCACCGGAACTTGTTGAGGGATTAGTGGAACTTTGAACAAATTTTGAACATTTGTTTATAGGCGTAATTGTTAAAAACAAATATGACAATATTTTTTTCTAGCAATTTTCTGATTAGTTTGATACCCAAAACCAAAGAAATCCGTTGATAATTGAGCCGGGCGTGAACATAAGACAACTAACTTTTTAAATAACCCATTAAGCGAGCAATCGGAAGAAAGGGTCGTACCTCATTGCGGTGGTTTGCGATCCCTATAGAGCGTGGGAAGGGAGTGGTTTGGGTACAAAGGGTGGATTCCCAAATGTCCACCGATGGAAAGGAAGAGTTCGGGGCATAAAAAGATGAAAGGGCTGAGGGAGCAGGTAGACAGAGAGGGTCAAACGTACAAGAACGTATTTCCCAGCAACTGAGAAGTAATAAACTATTCCCGCGTTTCAGGCGCCAAATTTTGAATGGTGGTCCCTGGGAGGAACCAGTGCCCTATAAAGGGTTAAAGGCTCTCAAGACTCAAACATTAATGTTTAATTTTGGAATGTAGCCAGTTTTACGAGATTCGCATCTATTTGACTGCTGTACAAATGCTAATCAATGTAGCACCATGAAAAGCGTATGTGTATCCTTTTGGAAATGGAGAAATACTCGCAATGCATGTCGTCATTTCCCCGCAAGAGCAGGATTCGCGTCTCAATTTCTCTGCTCCGGGGCCAAACTCCTCACCAGCCAACCTCTCTGAAAATCCTTCCTCAGTCACGTCTTTATTTACCGCCAAACGCACACCCGCACTCCATCGTTGTTGGTCTTTGTTCCCAGGCAACCACCGCCAGGCGCATTTGCATCCAAATGGGATTTCTCCACCCCTCCAGAGTTCGACGTGCAGGGGGCAATGGGAGAGCAAGGGTAAGATTCGCGGTGGTGGGGGGTTACTCCTACTCTGTCTGTCCCTTTTTATAACCCTTTTGCACCCCTACTCCTTCCTCTCATCCACTGATCCCTCTAACTCCTTCCTTGGAGATGCGCTTCCCTTCGGTGCATGCACTCTGCTGCACCACACGGAGTCAAAGAGATTCCGCCACGCGCTCTATCTCTCGGAAGGAATGAGATCACGGTGACAAAAGAGGAGCAAGATGCAAGATGCGGGATCACGGCCCAAAGACAAGAGGGGTTATTCTCCAGTCAAATACGGACGAGGACACCAGAAGAGAGTCCCTTTCCCTCCATGGATGTGCAGTACAACGAAGTTAGATAAAATTCGGAATGAGCATATACGTGAAGGTTTTTAAGTTGCACCGATACGAGAAAAAATTAAACAGAGTAGACTTACATTGTTTGGACATGTCGAACGGCGTTCAAAGCAATACATTGTAAAAAAAAAGATGGAATGATTGAAGCAACCAGGAAAAAAACGTAGAGGGAAATCCAAGAAAAGGTGAAGTGATTGTGTGAATTAAAAACGTAGAAGAGTGTGGTTCGACCCCAACGGATGCCACAGATAGAAGCAAATGGGGGAGGCTGACTACCAAAGCCGACCCTTAGCACTAGCGATTAAGGCTAGATAGAAGAAGGCTCCCTCAGTAGCGATGTTAGTTGGATCATTTTGCTAAAAAAAAGGCTCCACTTTCGTGCGTTATGACACCATCATATATATTATTACAGAAAGGTCTTTTTCTGTCATTCCGTATATGCTCTGTTAATACTGCACCTACAGTGAATAAGCGGGTCTTCCGCGCAGGGGTCCACCCTTCGCCCCCGGTCTGCGAGCCTTCGCTCATCACCGAGGGCTAGGAAGGGCTGCGGGAATAGGAAGGTAAAAGGATAGGTGAAAGGGTTTTGGGAGAGGGCAGCTTCCGGCCCCAGAGTCATAATTAGACTAAGGGGTAGAAAACGGAACGCGAAACAACATATAATCTCCAGCGTTGGCCGAGGTGAATTCTATAAATAAGAAAACACCGGATCAGCAACCGTCCTAGCCCGATCCGCTAGATTAGTGCACCTACAGTGATGAATGAGGTATTATTTTAAACGATGAATCACCGGCTTCTGACGAAAAATACAATCTCAATCTCAAATTTCACTATTTACCCATTAATTTCACTTAAAAGTTTCGATTTTTCCATATCGATTCCGTCGTGACCAGATTTTCGATAAGACAGTTTAGATAAGTATGTAGCATTTTCTAGAGTTCGCACTTTCCGTGATATTTATGTTTGTGTTAAAGAAACTCCTAACCGAAAAGTTACAGACAACAACATTGTTACTTCTAATATTGTCTTTAAAGAAGTTTTGTAAATTGCGTGCCATTATTCAGTAACAGACGTCATGATTGTTCCTACTGGTACCAAACTCTCTTGCCTGTTTTGTATACATATGTTTTGTATATTTTTGCAAGAAAACAAGAAAAAAAAAGTACTTTATGATACACCTTCTCTATTTAAAACCAAATTACACCGTTTCCTTAACATACTTATTCTCTGATAGCGTGAAAGTGCAAAATTTTCGCACGGGTTACCTAGTCTACTCTCTTCTTCTTATGGAATACCAGATGCATTTAATAACACTAAGTATTCGAAAACCCGAGTCTTACGAACCCAATAATAACTTATAATAAATATGCCAAGAAGGTCATCTATTTTGATGATTCAATATGAATATTGTGTTAAACAGAAATCCACCTTATTAACTGGCACTGATCGTGAAAGCCTAACTAACATTTCAAAAATGTAAAAATAAGGAATTAGCCAGTGTTAAGAGAGTATTGATAAAAGGGACTTTTGAATGATATTTCAGGAGACGAACATTGATGTTCCTAATATTGAGCTGCATCATTATTAGACCATTTGCCTAGATCAGGGGTCTCCAAAGTACGGCCCGCGGGCCACATCTACACCCACAGGAAGATTTTTATCTCGGCCGCCCGCAGAAGAATTGTGCGGAAATGCGCCGCATTATTTTTGCTTGCATGGTCACTACTTGTAAGTAATTAGAGTTTCAAAATTGAAATCTCAGTTTTATAAGATTATAAAACCACAAACACAGTAACATCATTCACATTAATGGCTTTGTAATGAAAATATGAAAATATGCTGGTAGTGTTCGTCGCCATCAATATACGATAATTTCATTCATTTTAGTTCAAGTTTTTGGGATCATACAGAGCCGAAATATACAATTAAGAAGTATAATGCTTTGTAATAGGATTAATAATAGATTAATAATAGAATTAATTAAGAAGTATATGCTTTGAGGCCATCGCTTAAACAAATTACACAGCCGATCTATAAGTCACTGTAAACTACTTATTAGTACATTGGATAACTTTCCCGAAGACGGACTCGTATTTTACATCTTCAATTAATACTTCGTCTTTGTAGAAAGAAAAAAATTACTAACCTTCAGAAGGAGAAAAAATAATTAAAATAGGCCCTTGCCCACCATATGTGCCGGCCCATTATCAGACCATTTGCCTAGATCACGCGGGATATCTTGTAGCGTCTAATACCGCATTTAAAAATATTAAAGTACAACGCATTAAATTTCGGTCCAGGAGTATAGTTGGTTACTCAAAGAATTAGTTCAATTTTCTGAAACCATACAGAGCCGAAATAAACTGCAAATAGATGTGCTTTGATGCCATCACTTAGAGTACACTACAAATTACACAGCCGAGCTATAATTAATTGTATACTACTTATTTGTATGTATATTGGATAACTTACCCAAAGTAGGAATCATATTTTACATCTTGAATTAATGATTCTTCTTGGTGGAAAGAAAAATTTACTAACCTTAGGGAGAAGAAAAGATAACCTCCTTTGGAGTTCATCATTGGCATTATTTTTCCCATTAGTTTATTTTCGAGTCAGTTGCGGATATATAGATAAAAAATTTCATTTACTGCATTGAGGTTTTTAAATTTCGGTGATAGAATGAGAGCCGGCCAAATTAAAAATGTTTATGAAGCGTTTGACGCATTAAAATGCCCAGAACACGACCCTTAAACATTTCCCTACTTGTGTGTTAATTTAACTCAGCGATGTTGGACTGTAGAATTCCGGTTGCCGCTTGATTCCGTGAGGATATCGTAGTGCAAGTTCTCCAAACACGAGAATTTAATTTTTACCCGCGCGTAAACACACTCAGCTTGAATAAGATGAAGAATGCAAGACTCAGAACACTCAGAATATTCAAACCCATAGCGTTAATCTCTTCCATTAGGTTGAGGCAATATTTCAACAGAATTTTCAGAAAAGTAAAAAAAAATAAGGTTCCTCTGGCAAGGTGAATGTATAAAATCGGTGCAGAGAATTGATGGAACTGTTCTTCAATGTAATTTCACATAGGTAACTGTCCAAATTCATCATAAAAATTATTATGAAACGATCGATAAATTGTCAAATGTAATTTTTTTTAAACTTCCTGTTGGAAGTGAAATTTCAATTTCAAAATAATTTCTATTGAAAACTACAACAAAAATTGCCATATATTTTGACAATGCGGCAATCTCTTATTCAAGAAGTGGGAGATAATATTAAGTTTGACTTCAATCTCGACTCGACCAGCCGAGTTGTACGAGAATACAGGGAGCGGGATGAGGGCCATTAGATGGACCAACTCTCTAAACTGGCTTGGTTCACGGAAGAACTCCCAGGATAAGACTCCGCCCCCCATCCCACGGCCTCCTCGGGACCAAAACTCCTCTGAACAGCTTTTCCCGCCTCCAGCACCGACAATGACCTTTAAACGCCTTCCGCTGTCGCCACAGATACGAAATCAACACTCTTTCCCCCGTGAACAATCACCATTTTCCCCTCAAACCAACCTCTCTCCATCTCTCTCACCTCCCCCCTCCTCCTTAGCCCGCATCAATTAAAACTTTTTCGCTTTCCTAACCTCATTTGTTTCAAAGTTCTCCACCCGTCACCGCTGTTCTCTTCCACGCACACTTCCTCCCCTCCTCTCTCCTCTTTCCCTTTCGTTCCACGCGAGCGATTCGTGCGTAGGCGCGGAGTTGGCGCAGCGCTTTCGTAGCTTTTAAATAGCGAGCAAAAGTGTTGAGGAGGAGCAGACTGAAAAGGAGGAAAGGGTGTGAGTGAAGGTTCGGAAAGAGAAACCCAGGACGGAGGGTAGAGGCGAAAGACAGGGCCTCCCCTCCCTCCCTCTCTTCAAAGAGCTCGCATCATTATCCCCGCAGGGGGGGCCATCTCTCCGAGCAACCCAAAACCACTCCCCTTTGAGCCGCCCGTCTTATTTGGCGAGATGCTCCCGTGGGTTGAATTTCTTCCGAAACCTTCCTCCCAGTTTTCAAGTCTCCATCCCACTTTTAATTGTTCTCGCTGCCGCCGAATTTTTGCGCCGATGTTCTCACCTTTTTAACTTTTAACTCGGGAGTTCTCCAAGGATCACTCCTTGGGCGCTCACATTGTTTCTGGCGTGCGCTCTTGCATGCTAGCTGAAGAAAAGAAGAGGATGGCTGAGGGGAAGGATGCTGGAAGGAAATAGAGAGGACGTGGGAGCAGAAGAAGAAGGTGGCAGCAGAGAGAAGATGCTCGCGAGGCAATCGCGGCGCAGAGACCACGCAAAGGTTGTCATTCTAATTTTGTAAACCAAGATGCGTAACGTTGTGCCGTACACAAATAAAAAAAAAAGACCTCGTAGATTTAGTTTAAAATCGAGGCTTCGTTATTCTTAGTTGTTCTTCATTATGTTGATGGTTGTTTCGTTCATTTTCGCTATTAATTATAATATTGTTGATGTTTTAAAAGAAATGCTGTTTTGGTAATTGCTAAATGTTCTTTTATTTGAAAAGGGTTGTTAAGATGTTGCTTTAAGAAAGAAAGAAGGGATTGTTGTGAGCAACACTGCAGAGAGAGGATCGATGATATACCGTGGTCTCAAATAGAGAAGGAACTGGAACTTTGGAATATGAATTAATAATTCAAAAAAGGTTCACGAAATTACAGATGAAGCTTAATGCAAGATCAATTATTGTATTCACTTTTTTTTCATTAATTAACTAAATTAATTAAATTTCTTGGAATGTGTAAAAGCAGAAGTAAGGGACATTACAGAGGCATAAATTATTTTTTGAACCCAAAAGTAACACCAATAAAGATTGGCTGCTCCATCCCTTCATTGGCGGCTGGAGCATGCAGTGACAGAGAATTTGAACGAGCCCAAAATGCAGACTTGACATCTGCCAACGTTGCCATTCTATCTTGTCTATGCATACTAGCACCACTGAACGCACGGCTCTCAGCTAGCTCCAAGACTACTTTCTCTCGTCAAAATCTTGAACACTTCGTGGTCCATCGCCAAATCACGTGGACCCTTTCTTAAAATAAGCTCATTGAAATTTGAAGCTATTAGGGACGACCTCCATTGTATGAAATTTTCTAATTAAATATGCTTAGAATACTCTAAAGAGAAACCTTGGTGAAAAATCTGAATCATAGAGTGGAGCTTATCCATGAAATTCAAATTTTCATGTTTGTTTTCGTTTTATTTCAATGAAATTTGTAATGTAAAAATTTATATGAAACGATTGTATGAATATATTGTCTTGTTGTAATCATTCCTATTTATAGAAACTGTATTTGTATTAATTTGTTGTAAGTTGTAATTAATTTGAATGTTTTTACCTTAAATGTGATTGATTGACAGATTGATAACTTTGTGTGTGATTGTTATCCTGTTTTGACCAGATCTTTCTGAGTTGTTATTGTATAATCATGCGCCAAAGGATATTATTTCTAGAGAAATTAAAGCATTATCTGATGTTATCTAATTGTATGTATTTTATCGAGGGTTGGTCAATAAAATACATACAATTTATTAAAAGTGTTCAAGAGCAAACTCAACTATGTAATTCTTATAACCACAGGACCAAGCAACGTTAAATTATTGCTCACCCCTGGCCAAGTTGATAACAGAATGAAAAACTAGGAAAAATTTTAAAAGGCACGTTTATTGGGGGAAGATTTTATAACTTTACGTTCGAGCGTTAAAATTTCATTTCCTCCGGTTTGTGGGTTAAAGTTTCGATAACAATTTCCGATCGCTATTATGTAACTTCACGTTCGAATGTTTTTTGCCTTACGCTCCAATCTTCGGCTTCGGCATCAAAGCACTTGCCGAAGCGGCCATTGTTGATTGAAGAACGGTTTGCTTTGGATTTTAACTTGAATGATAGTTTTATTTAGATAGAAGAATTTTTGCAGTGTGGCCGTTTTTATGAAATACATATTTTAATTATTTAAAAATGTTAATTTAAAAAAAACAATTATAAATTACGCACTTAACATGGTAAAATATATGATCTTATCCCTTTTTTATAATTAACGACACGCAAAAGTAATCAAAATTACATCATCATATACAAAATAGTATTAGTTCCAATATATATTTTATAATAATGGAATATGAAATTTTAAACAAGGAACATCAATGTGTAAAAATAGAATTGGATAGCAGTTTTAGTCTAGGATAATAATCTTTCATCAATAATGAAGAAATGTTGAAGAAAATAATAACAGTGCAGTTGAGATCCTGCTACGCCAAAGCGGCTTGTCAGCAGGTGCCTTTCGTTAAAAATATATTTTTTGTTGTGTAGCGTTTTGGACAATAAAGAACATAAAAATTTTAACCTATCAGCCACCCTTTTATTGATTTTTTAAGAACATATATGCTATTAATATCATGCATTGACATAGGTAATACGTTTAACAACCCAAGGGCTACATGTGCCAAAGACCTCTTGCCGTGGAGGTTGAAATACTTAGGTACAGACAAACTATTTATTCGACGCAGTTGCATGTCAGTATTAATCACACGTTGCTTTATTCATTTTCTGTCAAAGAAGTTGTCACAATTTAACACATATTAATACAATTCTTTTAGTGGTAACAAACTTCGATAAAATTTAAAACATATTATTCTTGGACTTTAATTATAAATGGTGGCCTAGAATTCTGTGCAGCATTAGATAATTTCAATCACGTCGTATTTTGGTTTATAGCTGAGAGTGATTTTTTAGGAAATTAACTTGTGACACTAACATGGCTGTACGATCGGTCTTTTAAAATCGATCGTTGGTCGTCACTCGGAGAGAGTGAGATCGATCGAAGGTGAACGGATCATATAACACGTTCGAACGTCAGCCAAATTATAGAATCCACCCCATTAATGGATACCTACGAGAAATGAAGAAGAAATGGAACATTAAGGGCCGAATTTATTGTCATTACCCAGCAGTCCCACAGCCCCTAGCAGGCCCCTTCGTCAAAAACGGTATTTATAGTCTGATTTCCACCCCCAGCAGCCCCCTTAGCCTCTCCTAATTCAGGCAGGAGATGCATGCTCCACCAGGGACCCCCTTATCGAAAACATAACACGACAGATATAACTTAACTGACTCTAAAGAACGTGCATAGCCTTAAATTAATAATTTAGAAGATTTGGTGTTAATAAAACAACGGTGAGATTTGCTCTTAATCGATAAATATCTAATGTGACGTCAGACTCATCTCAGGATGTTTATATACACTCGCAGCATATTTTTCCCACAATGTCTTCTTCTTGTGGTAGGAAACTTCGTCCGTTTTCTTACTGTCCACTATTTCTTTATGCTTCTACACCAGGACACACAAAATCTTCTTCTCCACACCGTTGAAGCTATTTGCACGTCGAGCGGCCATCTTAACAGTTTTCATGCTGCGTCTGGCTCTTTATTTATCCGTATCCATGTTGATCACGAGCGTAGCCACTGAAACAATTGAGCTGCGAATTCCATTTCCCGCCGTTTGTAGTCCTTAGTTACCAGATCTAACCCCCAACCATCCCCTACCTAGCAGCTCCCTTAATTTTGACTATAGGACGCACAATTCAAGGGGCCTGCTGGGTAGGGAATGGATAAGGGAACTGCTAGGTAACGACTATAAATGCGGCTCTAAGGCTAATAAAGGTTTGGGATATTATAATTCATAGCAAATAATAAATGTATCAATATATTTGTAACCATTGGAGCATTAACTACAAGTTATTATTGACCTCTTATGTCTTCATAGTCAAAATATAATACAGATATTACAGGACCCGGAAGAGTTGAGGAATACATCTGATTACTAATGGTTCATACATATAAAGGGTTTTAAAATATGATCGTTTATTATAGCATTGAATAATCTTTTGATACATGGTCACTTTACTACCAACTGCAAACAAAAATTGCAACTAATATTGTTTTTAAAATGAATTATATTTTCTTGGAAGTGTGATAGACAAGTAAGGAATACAGAATACATTTTAGAAAACTCTACATAGAGAGGCGATCTAATTTCGATGCTATTGTATATTTCATTTCGCAAATCAATGTAACTCAGGCTCCTGAGACTCGTACAATGACAGAAAAAAACATTGAATACCTTCTATCATGTGAAAGTGGATGCCATAAAAATGAATACCAATCGGGGATGGATTGTGGAGCCAACTCATTATGACAATCGATCGTTTGGACTGACATTAACGACGCCATTTCATTCAAGAACGCGTGCACAATAAATAAATCTTTCGCCCACTACCTCATGCCGAGGCCATAAAATATCTGATTCAACATCGTTGAATAAAAATAATAATTTGTAATTAACGAATTCCACAATGCGCATCAGTAGCAGACCTATTGGGGGTAATGAATGTAATTACTCGCATGTAGGACTGGGCTCGTTTAATCTCCCGGCCTTCATCTCAACGATGCCACCACACTCACGCCACCGTTTTGAAATTTTTATCACGCATTCCTTTCTGCGAAAACTCATTTAATCTTTTTTTTCACATTAAAAGGGCACGATTGGAAAAAACACACCACAGTTGCGCAGGATATAAATCACATCCCACTCTCTCATCTGCCTCCGTCTGGCCTTTTCCGCAACACCCATCAGCGTGGCCTCAACTCATTATCTGGGCGGCAGCGTGCGGCATGCGGTTGCTTTTTCAAGTTTTTCAGATTCCGGTGTTCAGCAGCAGGAAATGATATTTTCATCTCGAAATAATTTTTTATCTAGTTCATTCGATCCACCAGCAGAGAGACACGCTCGTTTGCTTTGCCATCCACACGCATTTTTCTTCCTCTTCATCCGTTTCGCAAAGTGACGGTTATGACAATAATTTTCCAACACTTTGGTTTTTCCTTTTTTGTATTCCTCGGCGAAGAGTGCGGAAAACGTGGGAGGGGAAAAAAGCAGGATTTAAACAAATGCGGCAATCATGAGTTGAAACGCTTTCCATTAATTTATAAAAGCCATGGCTCTAAACTCATCCAATAGTATATAATTTCATCCCATATCATAATGTAAAATAAAATATAATATCACGTCATAATGATATAAAGCCAAATTTAATAGTCGTAGTTGCACTAACTTTAGGATACAGTGTAATGCATATTGGGGACTACTCACCCCCTGCCACACACCCTTGAGGTGGCTTGCAGAGTGTTTTGTAGATGTAGAAGACTAAATAAAGTCCAAACTACCAGATGGCGCCTGATACAACCAGATAAGTGTTCACACAAGTTTACAAAAACCTCTGTTGAACCGATCTGAACGTCATTCTGTAAGTATCGGCAACTCACAGTGTTCACCATTTGTCGGTGCGGGATAATTAACGGCCAGAGTAGAATCCTCTTATTCATCCTCACTCTAATAACAGACTGCAGCAAGAGAGTTGATCGCGTCATGCTAAAAAAGATCCTTAGTCCAAAATGTAGATCGATAGTCATTAGTGGAATGTGCGATATGTGACAACACTCAACGCTTTTTTCGCAATAAAAAAATAAAAATTGCACAAATTTAAAGTGAAAGAATTTCCTAAATATATAATGGATACATCTAGGGATCGAAGAGCTCAATGACTCCATTGTCCGCATATATAGTTACGTTAGACTACGTCGAGAGCAGGTTTGAGGAAGTTCAACCGGTGGTTTTATTTATGATTTATGAATTTATATACACCTCCTTTTATTAAGGCAATGTTTAAACTCAAGTGGTACCAAACGGTATCAAACGGTGCAAGTGGTATCTTGCAAAGGTAATGTTTTTGGCCAGTGATAACTTCTCTAGATATGGATCGTGGTATACCTACCTCTCTTACCATTAGGTGTCATTTAAGGCCTTCCGGACGTACACTATTCTTTTTAGGAAAAATCTGTTGTTTCCAATGGATGTAACCAGGCCAGCGTTCAACATGGTAGGACTTGGTTATTATATGTAACATTTGGAGTCAGATTCGCTACCTATTTCGTAAAAACGACGAAATATAATAAAGAAAATATATAAGATGCACCAACAGTATCGAGATGCATTTTGGACCACTCTCATTAGATGGAGAGAGAGAGACAGAGAAAAATAGGGATGGAGAAGGAATTATCCCGTTGGGAAACTCCTGACCATGTTGGAGGCATTCAATGGCAATGCCTTGCAGATACCAAAGGCGTTTGATGATATTTCCTGATACTAATCCATTTTGGAGCTCAGCATGCTTCCTCTGCCGAAGATGACGCCGTATTCAAAATAAATTACTTGAAACCTATTTAGCCTAGTAATAAAGCACTGCAAAGATATTTATAAGCATGTGCGTTAAACCGGATGTCATCAATATAGGGAAGAGAGATTATGTTATTTTCTCCGAGATTATCCCAGGACTTACGATTAATAGGACGCCTACTATGATTGCAATTCAAAAACAGAATTTATACCACTTCGAAGAATTATTCACTATTTTTAAATACAGATTTCGTACATTGCTGAGTTGAAACTAATATTTGTCATGTTTCCTCAACTCGCATGTTTTATTACCTATCTTACTTGACTTTTCCTCTTTATACTGCACCTAATACTTAATTTATTTGCCTTGCATTGGCTAGTTCAGTGGTAGAAGTATCACCCAAATCAAATCAAATTTCTCCAGTGGAATAGTGCAAAGTAATTTATCCTTTTCCTACGTAGAAGTATCATTTGGACAAACATATCTTTCATATATGATTTTAGGCTTTCCCGGCAAATGATGCTGATGAGCTGTTCTCGGGTTCCATGGAAAGCCTTATCCGGTGACTGGTGTAATAATGACTTAATTAACCAGATTTAGGAAATTCCTTCTGTTGGGCACAAAAAATCAGCACCACAGCAGATCAGTGTCTCGAGATTTTATGCGCAAAACCTTCACTAAAGTCTTACATAGGTGCCTCCGGTCTCCCACGGCGACGCGAGATCTGTTTTAATTCAATCCAGTTTTTATTCACGATGCTATTCTGGAATATATCTTCCATGAAACGTCGCATCGTCATTTTCGTCATTTTATCCGATTGCCGGTCTGACTTCAAAGATGTATTCCCCGTCACAATTTAAATATTCGGCAAACACGGTTGCCTCCCTTTAGGATTGCCTTTCAAAAAGAGTTCCGTTCGAGGAGAGAGGAGATTTGATTTCAATATCCGGAAGCAAAGGAAGAGTATCAAAGGAAGTTTTGAGACCGCCCCTGAACAGTGGCGTATCTAGAATTTGTCTCTGGGGGGGATCCAAAATATCTTTGATAGGTCTATTGCCGGTAAGGGGGGGTCTGGGTTCAGCTTAATACCCTACCCCGGAAAATTATTGAAAATTATATCAACAAAACTGCATTTTATAGCCCTTTTTGAAGTACTTAGAGATATTTAGTTTTCAACTTTTTTACAGATTAAAGCTGATATCCTTAACAAAGTTGCTTCCGGGATGGTAGGGTCCGATTCCGTTCGTCCCCTACCCCTGAATCCCTCTTTGAATTCCCTTTTTCTCGCCACGTCCCACCCACATCCTTATTCGGACTAACAGTCAGTCCCGGCTTAAGACAAAATTTTAACCCGGGCGAGAGAGTATTCCGTCCCCCCCCCCTTTCCCCCACCTTCCCCCGCTTATCAAACCCATTCACCAGTTAAACGTAGAAAACAAATATTTTTTCACAACTACGGCGCTCCTTCCAATGCGGCGCACCGGGCAGTCGCCCGGGCCTTAAGCCGAGCCTATAAAAATATAACCACTAAAATACTACTTAACGAGAGCAATTGATTACAAAGACGCGAGAATAAACTACAAAGAAAATAAAGTTAATACTGCCCCTAACTTATTCCTAACTTGAACTATTGACAAAATATGAAAAGCTAACCTACGAAAAATTTATGAGAAAATTGAAATTACTAATTGGAGAAACTACTGGAACAATGTAAGCACAAGTTAAAAAATAGGAAAAACTACTGCGTAAAATATGAAGCGTTAACCTAAAATGAATTAATTTAAAACAACAAACACAACTCTATACTATTCAAGAACTAATGCTATCCTAATCGTAAAAATATAAAACTAAAACGAAAAATTGAAATGGCTAAGAAGAAGGAAACGGCAGTGAGGTTGGCAGCGAACGCAAGCGATCTGAGTGGTGTCCCGAGGGCGAATGGTCACTTTCTCCCAAAACCCCCGGCGAGCGCCGTTCACGAAAATAGACTCGTCCAGGTCAAAAAAGGGTTTCTGCGCACGGGCCACGAGCTTTTAAACGAGCTGTACCAACAGTCACCTCTAATGGATGAAACTGCCAATGTGGAAAGACCCGGTGAGGGGAGGGTGGCACTCACGATGTGTGCACCCGTTTCAGTCCGTTCCCTCTGCATTCCCACTGTGTGGCACTCGGGTGATTTCCCATCGGGTGACGAGGCGTGCAGAGAAGGACACTAGCGGCCGGCACGCCCGCCGTCCGCATCCGAATCACCGTGTATTATTCGGTGCGTTCCTGTGGGTGCGAATCACGACGGGCGAGCCGAGATGCAACCATCTCCCAAAGCGGGCATACATGCCTATATAGGATGAAGCGTAGGCCAGAGGGGGCGTGGTTCTGAAGGGAGTCCAACTCATGTGCTCACCTCATTGAGACGACAGCCCTAGAGGTCGGAGCCGAGGACATTTTCGTCGTCGGCGAACCCCATTTTTCACCCCGGCAGAGTCAACTAATTCGACGGAGTCGACGTGGAATTACTGTGAGGTTACTCATGCACACTAGATTTCATTTAGTATTACATGTTTTCTGTTTCCCGGACGATTCTGGTGCCACACCTGGGATCCAGATAAGCCACTCTTAACTGGTCGTCAGGTTTCCTTAAGGGCCGAACCAACAGAACTTGAAAGAGACACCCACTAGCTCCAAGAGAAGAAAATCCCGACCCAGGAGAGACATGAACCCGCGACCCCAGGATTACAAGGCGAAGACATTACAACTATGATCGTGATAATTGTAATTATTTCACTAACGTGGATAATTACTTTAAAGAGCATTAGGGATTAAGTTGTATGGTGTGGTCGTAATCGTATCGTAGGTGATGGTTGGTAACATTTTAATTAGAGAGTCGATCCGCGTGCCTAAAATACCAGAGTTAGAGAGGAAGGAACGTCTGTTCCGGGTACAGGGATCCGGGAAAGCCGAAGAGCGTCAGCTGTAGTGGCGATACGCGGAGTATCACCTCAACTACATCATAGTGTGAAGTCATAGTTCGATTATTATTTATTTGCCACCAATAGGAATAAAATATTTTAAAGGCATTGATTAATATTTTTGCAGAAAAGAAAAACCATCAACTTTTACATGAACGCTCGACGACTTTACCCGGTAAAAATACGATTTGAACAGGAGATAAAAGTTTTACAATCTTAAAAATCGTAAAACAACGCAAATCAGGAAAAGAATTAAATCACAGTGGTAGTGAATGATTACAAATTGGATGACTACATTTTAAATTGACTACAGGATTGACTGACTACACTGAAATTACTTGAGAAAGCGACTCCATCAAGGGTTCAAATCTTTAGAAACTATGATTTACACTGCATTTTTGCATTACGTTTTGATTGCTATACTTTTCGTTGCAATGAATACGGGTCAAATGTTTTAAAGTTGTGATGAATAGATTTACTTCGATTGAGGAGAGCTACTCAAGTTTAATCAAAAGAATTAGCAACCGTTACGAAAGGCGAGGTGGAAAAAGCCCTTTTTCATGCGGAGGAAACATCATTTTAGGCATGCCCGAAAACCTGTTCTAATTTAAACATAACTTATAGTCTATGATTTATTCTATCGATTGATGTAAAAATACTCCTATGCTATTGGCGATTTAATGAAGATATATGGATTTGAAAATGATGGAATTTCACGTTGAAAAGCATTGTATCATTGGCAGAACGACGACCTCCGTTCACATAACATTTTTATCACAAGTTTGGTCCGAGCAATATCGTTAACAAACTAGTATAACTTGCATGAGATATCAAGGCACACAATAAATTTTTTAGCTTAGGTTATGGGCAATTCTGGCGTCTGAATCTTGCAAATATGATTTTATGAGACATATCCTCCCATGCTTTCTTTCATTTATTTGAGAGATGTGAGAATCCACAAAGTTATTCATATTCATAATAATAGTGTGAATAAACATTTTAATTACACCTGATTCCAATTTCCATTCCAACACAATTATCTTTATCAGTCTATTATATTCCTCTATTCGGACGTCTGTGGATGGCAACCCATGGGATCCTTTGAACAACTAAATCATAGAAATTCAACTAAGATGGAATAAGCCCGCATTGAGAATAAATTAAAAGAATAAAACCTTTTGCGGCTTACGCAACCAATGACACCACCCTGGGAGTGACTTACTTACGTGATCTCTTTCAATTAAGGTGAGCCAAGTGGCGGTGTCGAGCAAGTGGAATGCGACACGAGAGATAGACGGCGAATGGGACAATCAGCCGATCAATTTGGGAAGATTGCCTACTCGGAAATTGGTTTCGTAATGGGAGGTCACCACGCCACAAAGGGTGCATCAGGGCCACGAGCTACGACGTACTATGAACCCTCGGAGAAGAGAAGAAAATTGAATCAGTCAACCGTTCGACACTCATGAGCGGAGCGGGAAATCAATTGAAATCGCCGCGGTGACTAATTCACATGAATAAAATCAACTATTCAAATATAGAAGACGGTCATGGTATTCAGGATTTTGGTTCTGCGATTAAATTAATTAATATTATGCAACAGTTTCGCCGTGCTATGCTGCCGGCTTCATAAGGGATGCGATTGAAATAGAAAAAAGACCAAATAATATCAATAGAGAGGATAGTTATAAACTCCCTTATACATAGGAAGAGACAAATTGGAAATTAAGTTTTTTTTTACTTCTCAAAATCATCAACTAACGGAATTGTTTATTTATTTTTTTGAAAAAAGACCATCGTTGTTCTTAAAAACCCGACGAAGCCGGCAGCATAGCACGGCGAAACTGTTGCATAATATTAAATAATTTAATCGCAGAACCAAAAGCCTGAATACTATAAAGAATGAGCTGCGAAAATTTACAAAACAAAGTTTATAGAAGACGGTTTATCACATGAATAGCTCATGCTTCATAAAAAACCTACATTTCTCTTCACACATCTATGTACCATAGTCTTCAATGTTAATTAATATCACAAGAATCTTTAATATCTCACAAATAGGTAGACTATCAACGGGGATATTATAATAATAATAACCGATTATTGTCGCAGACAAACCTTTTAGACATTCTCTATACATACATTCTTGGCATAATGCTTTAGAATGAACAATACTATAATAAAATGAGAATAAATTTCATGTTTTACATACACGAGAAGTTAAACAAAAAAGGGAAAAAGCATAGTACGAGAATCGTTACTTGGTACGCTTACATAAAGTCACCATACTAGGCAAACATATAAAAATAATGAACACAAATGATTAGTAAAAAAACATTGTGCATAACGTAGATGATTACTCAAGTTGACATGCCTGAATATTTTACGGCAGGAAATTCCATCCTATATTAGGCGTATTATCTGATGGCAAGGGTCGCGATTTAATAGCTAGGAAGGAGTATTGAAGTTATGACGTTAATAAAATATAGTTGCGATCAAGATAAAGTGAAAACTTAGGGTAGTGTAGAGCATAAAATCCTTAGAAATGGTATATGATAATGTATGAACTTAATCGGAAAAGATAGAGATGACACACATAGAAAACTTATTTCTTTAAATAAATGAGGATGAAATACAGATGATCTCATTGTAAATTAAGCAGCACAAAAACATAATTAACGTATCAGAATCATCAACACGTCACTAAAAATTCAAACACAATACGTCGAAGAAAACGAGGTTTAACCTCTACGTAATAAATAATACATCTGTCACAAATAAGGCACTCTACAGCTTGCGTGGAAGAAATGTGACCGATGGGTTTTTAAGCCAATATTTCATTACGTAATACCGATATTTTACATTTCCTCCGCATAAAATACGTTATTCCTTGATAAAAGAGCATGCATATGGAGTAGAGTCTAAGAAGATGAGCAAGAATTGTTGGTTTATGGTATTACCAACATCGTTTACCGTCCCTATACTCACTTCCTTGTCACACATCTCAGGTGAAACTAATGAAAACAGTAAATGGGATAGGAACCACGGAGAGAACACGCATTGAAAGGGGAAAAAGAGTGAGCACGACCAGGTCAGCATGAAATCCCTTTTATACAGCCTCTACTCCGACGGAGGGCTGGGAAAACAATGTCCCACGGCGACCGTGAAGAAGGAAAGGGGTCAACGGTCGGGCGATCCCACGAACAAAACCCTATCGCACCTACCTGCCTATACATCCGCCGTGCCCCGGGCGAAGAGGCAAAGGAAGGACCAAAAGGAGGGGTTGGATAAGAGTGGATATAAGGGAAGAGGGTGGGAGGAGGAGGAGAAGTAAAGGATATCTCTCAGGAGGAAATCGAACCCTTGCCGGAGCCCATCAAAGGGTCAAATATATCTCTTTCTCCCCCCTTTCGAAAGGAGTTTGCCTCCAATCCCCTCAACAATCTTCCAAGGGTCTTATCCTGAGACCTCTCTCCTTTATCCTTAGGCCTTCTGCTCCCTCATCCCACCATGCTCTTCTCTCCCGCTTCCTCGCTTTCAATTGTCTCCCACTCCATTCATCCAATCAACTGCTACGGTGTGACTGAATACCCCAAGCCCATCCCATTTCTCATGATAGGCCTCCACTTCTCTCCAACGCCCTTACTCACCCTTTAGGACTCCAGTACGGAGTGGAAGAGAAAACCATCAAATTTAGATCTCATGAAACATGCTTCTCCGACCACTCAAACTAAGTATGGAGTCATTGAGAGCCGCTAAAAATAATTATCAAGTTGATATACAGACTGCGATTAGAGATTTAGTTTTCATCGCCTCTTTTTGCAACTATGTGCGTAGGACTTAGCAGGGGTCCTCAAATATGCCGACGAAAAATAATGATAAAGAGAAAATTATCAGTTTAATACTATTTAACACTCTCAAATTTGTTGTATCATTAATTTTTCGTAGTGAGCATGAACTCATAATCAACTACTGAAGACTTTTTGAATTCAGACTGTTTTCTTGTCATAAAAAATGGGTAATAAAATCATATGCTTATTTCAGAACTTAGCCAATATGCGCGTTTTAATATGATAATGATTTAACCGACCAGGGTTAAACGAGTGATATATGAAAACGATATATTGAGTGGATCTATTGCGAAGATACATACTCGAATGCGGTCAGATTAGGAAGATCTCGTATCATGCTCACTTGCTGAACCAAATATCGCGGAATGTAATCCGGACGCTGTCATGGGCACTGTATTGTGGAAATGTGCGTCCTCATTTGGTAAAACCGGCAAAAGTTTTTCAAAAGGTTTTTCATCTTTTTTCATCATTTTTTCATCTGAAAAATTTCAAATCATCCCAAATATAGGTAGTACTCCTTGACATTAATACACTAAGTGCAGATTATTTAAGAAACGCATTGCGTAATCTCTTGAAATTTCTGGAACCCTGCGAACAGTTGTGCATAATATTGTACAGTTTTATTGCCACTGATTCACACCAACATTTTGTTTGCTTTCTTGAATAATCTTGAACCGTGAAAATACATAGCAAAATGCTATACCTCGTTGCTGAATGTCATTATGTATTAATACTGAGCCTAAAAAAAGAGGTTTCTGGTAGTTTTGAGAATGCCACCCTCAAGAAAGAGAAAAGTGACCTCCGCACTGAACTACAAAGTCGTCTTAGAGGCCCTCAACCCCACACTGCTTTCACTCGCATGCAATTGTAAACACATCGGCACATTGTAATAAGGCTCCAAAGTGAATATAATAAAATTCAAGGTCATTGTTGTAATATAATCAATGTAATAAGTTACTTTGCTTCAGTGTTTTTCATTGATGTAAAAACAAACTTTTCCCAAAGTCATCGTAAAGTGAGGAAAAAATTTGCATGTAAAGTTTAATAGCGGAAAAATAAATGTAGGCAATATCACCACTTTTTTTGAGAAAAAAATGACTACAACATACTCTTAAAAAGAACTATTAATCCAAAAATTAAAATCCGTTTTAAACCATCTTGAATTACTATAAAAACCATCATCGCTTGGACGGGTCCAATAGGCCCAGCGCGAGTACTCACGTTATAAAAATGGCGCACGTACTGCAGGGTTAAATGTTGGACTGTCAGGAGTATTTCCGCTTAAAATTCTCTTATTTTCACAGTCAAGGCACCTTTCCGACCAGAAAAACAAGCCGATTCTGTCATAAAGAAGATGTCGTTAATTTTCAATGTCTTAAGCAAACCGTCCTATTCATTTTGGCCTTATTTTATTAACAACCCATTCGTCATAATTCAGTAGTAAATAGTGTAACATTTGGGGAATTCATTGTATAATACCAGAAAATTGCACTTCGCTATGGAAACATCTTATCTGAACAAGGAAAAGTATTGAGATAAATTAATTGAGGTTATGGTCTTACTAGCAACTAAATTGTAGATGAGCGTTGAAGAATGTTTTCCTTAGATCTGTCTTATTTGAAGAACGACATAGGTGAGATAATCTATCTGTTAACTGTGACAGATTTTAAGTGAATAACTCGCATGCCCAATCATGTGTGAAACTTAGGATTTAAGATGCCTCTTACTGGTGAAATCAAGAAAGTTTGTTAAAAATCGTTATTATTTTGAATGTTCGGCTTCAGACACTGTGTGTGATTGGGAAGAGGGTAAAGTTTACGGAAATTCTCATACAATTCTAAAACCCATTGAGCTAAGACCTTAAGTTTTAAGTGTGTTGCATTGTGAATATTTATATTCAAGTTATCGGTAACCACTTATAGTATGTATTTAAAACAAAAGCTTTAGCCGAACCTTCTGTTGGATTGGTCTGGCTATAATGATTTTTAAAATACTATCTATGTTTATCTAATACAAGACTGTATGTGTACAAAACCAATTGCGATATGTGCATAGGTAAAGGATTTTGAAAGGATGGAGAGATGATGATGTTCATAGGTATTTTGTTTGGGATTCGAAACATCCTCCTATGCCTTCTGTCGGGGAGTGGGAGAGAAACCTAGCGCGCATGTGCCTTCTTTTTTTCCTGGAATGCGCTCTTTCCCTCTAGCCGTCTCTACAACAGTCCGATAATAAAGGCAGTGATTCTATAACCGGCCGTCATCTTATTATTCCAACAAAGAATCGGTCCTTCGGGCTGGATTATTAGCCGTATTCCTACGATATTCTTCTGCATTTGCTATCTTATTTATTGTGCATTCTCTTTATTTTTATGATCTGATCGAATTTTATTCAAGTTTAGAACTTACTGGAAGCTACGTGGTTATTAGAAGACATGATCTTTAATGGTGATAGTTTTTTTTTGTCTTCATCTTCCCCGTCGTCGGGTATTTCCCTATAACTGTGACGAATGTTCATCCATCTACTGACTTTTTCCAGTCTTCTTACGACCTGCTTAACCTTTGGCTGGTTGTGGACTTGTTTTCTTGGTGAGATTGCAAGCAAGCTCTTGCAATGAAAGAAGTACTAGAAGATAAGTTGACGTTATTTTTGCAATGGATTCTTTACATCGCTTTGGGAAGAAGATAATACTATTCTCGCTGCACTCATTGTCTGTAGTTCAGTCTTTTTGGACAGTGACAGTCATTCGTAGGAGCAAATTGGCCTGACGTTGCTCGAGTGTATTCTAGAATGGTATTAGAGGAAGTATTCTTCCCGATACATACTTGACCGCGTCTTATTTGCTTCTGCCGTTTCCCTTGTAATGTGTCTCTGCTTTCAAAGAAACCGGCTTTTTCTACTCTATACATTCCTTAGTCGTCAACTAGAGCAACTTTGATAGATGGTAAGGAGAAGGGTAACGGATGGATGCAGATGACACTGATATTCCTGAGCTCGCAAAGCAGTTTTCTGGTGACCATTTCTTTTTGTTTTAATTTCCGTGTTCAAATCAGTGTGCTGTCTTTTCTCTTGCCTCGTGATACTGCAAGGAAAGAATACACCAATCATCGTTGAGAGGTATTCCCGATTGCTAGCAAGGAGTATGAGGAAATTACAATAATTACAATGAACAGTCGTTCCATTGTTCCAGCACTTCGAAGGCCAAGCAGTCGACTAAAATGTGCGCGTAGTGTGCATTGGGGGAAGTTGAGGAAGGAGTGCTTTGAATGAGATGGAACGGTCGGCTGAAAGGGATTTGGGAAAGAGAGAAAGAAGAGAGGGCGATAATATCGAAAAGAATGAAACAAAAGAACCGGGTGGCAAAGAGTTTCTTTTTTGCCACCCATTACGCTTTTATTTCCTCGCATTTCCCTCGTCCTCTTGAATATCGAAATAAAATGTAAAAGAGAAATATATATGAGGATCGCTGAGAAGCAGCGTTGCCAATTTAATAACTTTTGCGCGAGATTTTTCGAGAAGTTACCTCTCCCGAAGCATTTTAAGACGTAGATCCTTATATTTTCTCAACAAAAATCGAAGTGTATACAAGTGTTTCGGAAGGTTATTCAATGTTTAAGTGGGTAAAACAGCATGTGATTTAGTGAGTGTAACCTACAAGCAAGTAAATATCAATTATAAAAGACACCGAAAATACTTTATGACAATGTGTGACACCATTGGAGACAACCTGGTAAGAAATTTTGCAGAATACACTTGAATATATGACTCCATAGTGAAGGAGGAATCAATAACATATAATCTCTTTCTGTGAAAATGTTGTAGAGAAAACAGGACAACCGCATTTGTTTTTGCTTGCTAGCTTTTACGTGGAACTATAGTGTATTTTTAATTTATTTTGTGGAGAAGTGAGCATTAAATATTCGTTCCTATACTCATGTTGGTGGTATAAACCTAAAATGTACCAAGAAGTTATTTACTCCAGTACGTAGAATTTTCTCGAAGTAGGTGTTGGATGATAAGGAGTTGGCATAGATCGGCCTGCCTTCCGTTTAAGCATTCTCCTTTATTCATGCGTTCAAGTCGCTGTGTTTGAACTGAAAGAATTAGAGTATTTTAAGGGGACACGGTAATGTTTTTGGTAATCCAGTCGGTTGTTTTAATCCTGGTATATTAAAGCGTATTTGCTAAATGGAATAACGGATCTGCTGGAGAAATAATGGATCAAACTTGGGCTGAGGTAATAGTTATACAATAAAATAATTGTTATAAACAAATTAATTTATTTTTACAAAATATAATGAAAGTTTCTATGCATGCATGTATTTAATAGCAATAATGACTGCAAAAATGAGAATAAATGGAAAAAAGAAGTCCCAAAATGTGTAACATCACGAGTACTCGCGATGGTTCTACAAGACCCAGACGGGTGAATTGGTCTACAATTTACCAAAAAGTTATAGCCGAAAAGCTCGGAATATTGCTCAGTGTAGAAATAAAAATTCTAAAGTCTGCTACACAAAAGTAATAGCTTCAACGATTAAAGTTGACAAATTGATTAGTGTTTGAAATGCGCTCGGGTCTAATCGACCAATACGCGAGTACTCGAGGGTTAAAATGGAGCGAGTTCCTCAAACACCACGAGTCTCGAAAATATCTAATATCACAACTTAACAATTTACAAAGGCCTCAAATAATGCGGGAATGCGAAGTGGCAAAACTTGCAACGTTACGACTTTCTGAAAGGGGAAAAGCGTTTCGGTAGTAGACGAGAGGAAAGAGGACCTTTGACTTCGATGACTTCGGGCTGGCCGTCTCCTGAATTTGTGTCATCAGTGACAATTTCCGAATACCTTAGAGGGGGCATGGAAAAAGAAGCAACCAATCTTCGAGAGCTGTCAGTCAGATGCAGACGCGATGCTACTCCAACGGGAGGAAAAGGACACAGCGTGGAAGAGGAGCCAGAGTAGAAAAGAGACTTGTAGGAGGAATGGAGGGGGGTGAGGTGGGGTGGCGGGGGAGTTCAGTGGGGTGGAAAATGTCTTTGGATCCTGAGGGAGAGGAAAGAGGGGAGGTGATAGAGTTTATATTGGAGAAGGAGAAGACCATAGGGGTTCTAAGCGCTGGGGGATGAGGGAAAGGAATCTCGCAATACTGAACATGCCGCTCAACGATATCCAGAAAAAAAATACCACGAGAATTATGTTTCTCTCATTTTCTTTGAAAAAAATAATTATTTTACCCTGGGGGGAATCTTGAAAGGGAATATCGAGAGATGAGATCAAAAGCGGAAAGAAAATTGAATATCAATTGGAAAAGATAAGGAATCTAAGAAATCAAAATTGAAGCGGAAATGAAAGAAAAGTTTGAAAGGAAGGAAGACACGGAAGAATTTCTGATTGGAAAATGGATGGGTAGTGGTGGATTGTTAACTAAGAGGCATTCGAAGAGATTTATTGAATAGCATGGTGACTACTTTATTCTGTCGACCACAGACAGGTATTAGATTCAACGATAGGATGACACATTTTCAATCCAAGACGCTCAATGACAAAGAAAAATGTGCCCAGAATTATGTAAAAATGTGCTCCCGGATTCATGTATCAAAATTTGAGACTTTCAACTCTAATTGCAGTGCTGATAACGAATCTCCTTGAACAAATCACATTGACCATCCAAATTTTAGACTCGCACAATATTCACATCCCAATCGATTCGCTTCGACGTGTTTGGATTTTATTGCACAACATCACATGAAAATGCCATGATTGTGTTCTAAATTGTTTGTACTAGAAATGCCATGCTCAAATGTATCATGAGATGACTCATGAAGCATCTTTGAAAATTAAGATAGTCCGACTCGGTGAGGAAGATGTTGGTTGTATCGCCGGTTGCATACTGAGGAACAACTCAACAATTCCGGCAAGGTGTTTTCAGGAACAAGTGTGCAAGTGTTTCAGTGATTAAATAATGCAATAACAACCTTCTAACAACTAATGAAACTTTTTCCATAGAGTCCGACGATTGAGAGCTTTGTTGACTAAAACTCCCATTAGCCCCTGTTATTTTCTTAATAAGTCTTAAAACCTCAACTTCACTTTCATACTGCCACCCCTATGTATTAAATAATAGAATAAAACTATACCATTAGTGTCTCCTCAACTACGGGCTACTTTGCAAATTGTTATTTATTACAATTCCAGAAAAACAGATGTTTTGAACTAAATGCATTTTCTCAAGATGAAAAGAAAAAAATTCTTAAAAACAATTAAAAACATCCTCACGATTTTGCCTCTAGAGTAATTTTATAATAACTTTTTGTCAAAAAAAGTTGTGCTTTTTATATTATTAACAGTTAATATGAACAACAAAAAGGTAAAAAAATTCAGTTTAAAGCACGTTTTTCAATCTTGAGTAATACAAATGGCATATTGTTATAAAGTTCAAAATTGAAAGTATTACCTTCAATTTTACATCAAATTCAACAAACCTGTTTATAAATAAGAAATATAAGATACATTTTAGCAATCACTGTCAAAGTTAGAAGTACGCATTTTGCAAACGATGCTGATTTTTTTTAATATTCAAAAGGGCATTTTTCGTCAACAACATCTGAATAAATTAATTAAAGCATTGCTCATGCATTCCTACGTAAAAAAATTAATGAAAATCCGTGTCGTGATAGAAATGTCAAAGAAAATATATCACTTACGAATGACAAAAATATGCAAAAATATGCGAATACAAATAGCAAAATAACTAAGAGGCCTACAGAAAAACTAATCACACATCATATTTATATGAATATTAGAAAAGTTAAAAGTATATTCATTCCAGTGCTGTCCTGTTCGTTTTAAATTCTAAATTCCCTGCTTTGAAGTTTCATATCTCCATAACCGTTAGAAGCCTACTTATTTTTCTTTTATTTTTACATTTAACTAGATCGTTCAATGGGAAAAGGATACGTGGTACGCCGTAAATTGCACCAGAAACAAATCGAAACTTTGCCACACAATTAAGTAGGAGAATATATCTAATACTAATTCCTTTTCATGAAGTGTGTGGAATCAAATTTTATCGTCATGTCAGTAAAATGGAAATAATGGATTTTATTTGGTACTTTTATGAAATATCAGTAGGCATCTTAAAATCACTAGCTTGTTTGTATTTTAAAATGTAAATTAATTATTGGTCCCGGGATGTCACACTGGCAGAATTCTTTCTTCTGTTCATGTATAAATTTTCTTATTTCACTTGTTTTGTTTACATTAAAATGCACTTATTTGGTGCCTTCTTGCTTTACATAAAAATTCTTCTTTCTTTCTCCAGGTCTTCTTATTTTCCTCTGGGCCTTCTTTTTTTCCTCCGGGTCTTCATTTCATCCTTTACATTAAATTCATTCCTTTCTTCCTCCGGGTCTTTTTTTCTTCGTTAACATTGAATGTCTTCTTTCTTCCAGCAGGTCTTCTTTGCTTGCTTTTCAATGCAATATAGAGAATTGTTTACAGTACAATATATTTATTATTATAGTATAGTTGTTAATTATTTATTCTTTCTTTCCCTCATTCATCATATTTTATTTCCCACATTTATTATATTTATTCTTTCTTTTCTTTAATTTATAACGAGCGGAAGATACCCGTTGAAATTCAACGGGTGTGAAAAACATTAAACTTATTTTTTATCATAAAACCACAAAGCCTGAAGAAAAACTGTCAGCTTGGTCATTTTAGGAGTTCGTTACCTATCTTGTATGTTGTGTTCGTTGTAGTAGACACGCTGACCGTTTTCCAGGTGCACGGAGAGATGAGTGACTATTGGTTCACTTTCATGCTCGGGAAACCCAAAAATCGGCCTTGCAGACTCATTACTACTTAAAAGGCACCCTGGTTGATAGATGGACACCTCGCCCCTACGGTCCTCTTGAGCCGTCTTCTGAGTGATTAACAGCTTGATCGCTTCCCTTGTGTACATACATATATTTGCATTCCATGACTTAATTCAACTATTCAACGTTGATATGTGCGTTGATTATCTTAATCAGGATTGGACAGTAGAGTACAATCCAGCGGTTGACACGTCAAGAGGAGTAATGGCAGCAGAAGCCATGTTTATTTTACCTATGAATCCTCCATCAATGGGACTGCGCCTCCGGCATAGCCATAATCATTGGTTTCGGTTGCTAAATAAAACATTTATGGTGATTCTTAGTGCACTTGTCGATTTTCATGCACAGACGTCGTTAATTGCGCAGAATTTCCGTTCTTTTTTCGGATAAGAAGCATGTAGTGACGTCATTATAATTTCCGCCATCTTAAAGCAGATTGAAGGTTTGAAACAGATGGGTCTGTATTTGAACCATATTTAGAGCTGGTTACCCGTCTGTATGTTGAGTAAGGATGAAATTTGTGCAGATCTTAGCGTAACCCGAGAAACACCACGGGGAGAATCTCATGAGATCGCTGGTGGGCATGTTTTTGACCATCCAAATCAAACCTTTGTCGTTTTTCTTTCAAGGGTTCATTTTCTCGCAAATAAGACATTCATTTTGTCTTAAAAGATTTTTTCGAAAGATTACGCTATTTTCTATTAGGCATGTTGATGGATATATTTTTAAGTCCAACGAACGGAAACATAGCGGCAAGTGAGAGTCTAGAATAGGCAACTCGATGATTGAGTGAATGTACCTAAGTTAACTGCACATTAACACTTTTAAACGCATAAATAATTAGTGACGTTACTGATGTGGGAATTGGTCTAAAAACAGTTCGCGAATGTACTGAGAGGCAGACGGTTTCACTATGTGTAATACACCTGAGTACTAAACGATAATAAACAACGCCGTGTTTGTTGTAGCAACAGAGGCATTATTACCATTGATATTCGCTGCACGTAAATATTCTTTTAAGTGTGTAGTCTATTAATTCCTTTATGTGTAACGTTTACTACGTAAGTGTTCTCCCATATATATGCCCCTTTGAGAGCTACTTTGAGAGTAGACGTTGGAGAGTATACTTGTTAAATATGCATTGAATTTAACGATTACCCCCCGAAGCAATCTATCATGGGGGCCTTGGGACTCCAGGATCTTCTTATACGGATTTTGTTTCTACGTACTATCATGGGCCTGCAGGAAAGCGTGATATTAAAATGCTAGAGGCGTGAATATTCTATGAAAATGAAATCTCTGGTTGTCAAGGAAATATGTTATTGTTGATTTCAGGGAAAATGTGAGATTTTTCAACTGAAAACATGAATTTCAGACAAATACGGAGCGTAGAAGAAAATCGATTGATAAAATTAGAAATTATATTGATTCAGCCATCCGATAAAAAAATTCCAGCCCTATATCTTGAGTGAATGTACTTTTAAAAAGCAAAAAATGAAACCACTGCACCGAACACAATGCTTAGCATGGACCACCAGGGGGGACCTTCGGGGGCCTTTGGGGGCCCTTAGATCTTTTTAATATAGCATATGATACAACCAGATATTTATTCTATCTACACGCCAAATGTCAGCTCAATAGGTCCAGTAGTTTTTGCGTGATGGAGCAACAGACAGACAGGGACCATTACATTTTTATACATATTAGTAAGGATCACACCCTTAACCCTGAAAAAAATAGGGATTCGGTTAATTGAACCCTACAGTGTTTGTTGTCTATCAGTGACAAACTCGTGTTCCAAATTTCATCAAAATCGGTCCTGTGGTTTAGGAGGAGATGTGGAACATACATACATACATACATGCATACATACATACATTGACTTTTATATATATACGAGCGGAAGATACCCGTTGAAATTCAACGGGTGTGACAAACATTAAACTTATTTTTTTATAATAAAACCACAAAGCCCGAAGAAAAACAGTATGCGTGGTCATTCGAGGAGTTCGTAACCTATCTTGTATGTTGTGTTCGTTGTAGTAGACACACTGACAGTTTCCCAGGTTCACGGAGAGATGAGTGACTATTGGTTCACTTTCATGCACGGGAAACCCAAAAATCGGCCTCGCAGACTCATTACTACTTAAATAGCAACGGTTGATAGATGGTCACCTCGTCCCTCCGGTCCTCTTGAGCCGTCTTCTGAGTGATTAACAGCTTGATCGCTTCCCTTGTGTACATACATATATTTGCATTCCATGACTTAATTCAACTATTCAACGTTGATATGTGCGTTGATTATCTTAATCAGGATTGGACAGTAGAGTACAATCCAGCGATTGACACGTCAAAAGGAGTAATGGCAGCAGAAGCCATGTTTATTTGACCTATGAATCCTCCATCAATGGGACTGCGCCTTCGGCATAGCCATAATCATTGGTTTCGGTTGCTAAATAAAACATTTATGGTGATTCTTAGTGCACTTGTCGATTTTCATGCACAGACGTCGTTATTTGCGCAGAATTTCCGTTCTTATTTCGGATAAGAAGCATGTAGTTACGTCATTATAATTTCCGCCATCTTAAAGCAGATTGAAGGTTTGAAACAGATGGGTCTGTATTTGAACCATATTTAGAGCTGGTTACCCGTCTGTATGTTGGGTAAGGATGAAATTTGTGCAGATCTTAGCGTAATCCGAGAAACACCGCGGGGAGAATCTCATGAGATCGCTGGTGGGCATGTTTTTGACCATCCAAATCTAACCTTTGTCGTTTTTCTTTCAAGGGTTCATTTTCTCGCAAATAAGACATTCATTTTGTCTTAAAAGATTTTTTCGAAAGGTTACTCTTTTTTCTATTAGGCATGTTGATGGATATATTTTTAAGTCCATGGAACGGAAACATAGCGGCAAGTGAGAGTCTACAATAGGCAACTCGATGATTGAGTGAATGTACCTAAGTTAACTGCACATTAACACTTTTAAACGTATAAATAATTCGTGACGTTACTGATGTGGGAATTGGTCTAAAAACAGTTCGCGAATGTACTGAGAGGCAGACGGTTTCACTATGTGTAATACACCTGAGTACTAAACGATAATAAACAACGCCGTGTTTGTTGTAGCAACAGAGGCATTATTACCATTGATATTCGCTGCACGTATAATTCTTTTAAGTGTGTAGTCTATTAATTCATTTATGTGTAACGTTTACTACGTAAGTGTTCTCCCATATATATGCCCCTTTGAGAGCTACTTTGAGAGTAGACGTTGAAGAGTATACTTGTTAAATATGCATTGAATTTTACGATTACCCCCCGAAGCAATCTATCATGGGGGGCCTTGGGACTCCAGGATCTTCTTATACGGATTTTGTTTCTACGTACTATCATGGGCCAGCAGGAAAGCGTGATATTTAAATGCTAGAGGCGTGAATATTCTATGAAAATCAAATCTCTGGTTGTCAAGGAAATATGTTATTGTTGATTTCAGGGAAAATGTGAGATTTTTCAACTGAAAACATGAATTTCAGACAAATACGGAGCGTAGAAGAAAATCGATTGATAAAATTAGAAATTATATTGATTCAGCCATCCGATAAAAAAAATTCCAGCCCTATATCTTGAGTAAATGTACTTTTAAAAAGTAAAAAATTAAACCACTGCACCGAACCCAATGCTTGCCATTGACCACCAGGGGGGACCTTCAGGGGGCCTTTGGGGGCCCTGAGGGCTTTTTGATATAGCATATGTTGCAACCAGATATGTCTTTAATCTGCATGCCGAATTTCAGCTCAATCGGTCCAGTAGTTTTTGCGTGATGGAGCAACAGACAGACAGGGACCATTACATTTTTATACATATTAGTAAGGATCACACCCTTAACCCTGAAAAAATAGGGATTCGGTTAATTGAACCCTACAGTGTTTGTTGTCTATCAGTGACAAACTCGTGTTCCAAATTTCATCAAAATCGGTCCTGTGGTTTAGGAGGAGATGTGGAACATACATACATACATACATACATTGACTTTTATATATATAAAGAAAGATTATTTATTCCTCTACATTCAATTTCTTCTTTATTTTACTGGGTCTTTCTTCTCTTAATTTACAAAAAATTTCCTTCTTTTCTTTTAGTTCTTCTGTTCTTTTCCTAGGCTAGTTTCCTTTTCCTTACCTATTTGTCAACTCCTTAGTCTCCTTGAGGATTCTCTTTGATGAAACATACGATTATTTCGACAATGTCCGGGATGAGGCTGGTTATTTCCTCCAAGTTAGGAGGCTAATTGTCAATGTTTACCCTCTTTCTCCATCGTATTTACTACATTCCAGTATTCGATGGTGGACTGTTTCTAGGTGATTGCCACGGGAACATTAGTTTGTTTTTGATCTACCAATGTTTATTAGGTATTCTTGAAAAATGCCGTGGCCACTTAAAATTTCGGTTGGTTTTCCATTCATTAGGAATTTCATTCGCAATAATCTTTTGATGTTTGGGATGAATTCGTACGTGAGCTTTCCTTTTTTCCTTGGTCCCAATCTTTCTTGCCATTCTTCCACTGTGATTTCCTCTAATTCTATCTTAATTGCGCTCCATCGTCGGTCGAGCTCCCTTTTCTCTTCCTAAAGAAGATGTTCTCCGGGTCTTTTCGCAGAAGTATTTAAAGCACGAAGAGGTAAATGAAAAGGAAATCCGTACGCTTCGTTAAGAACTGCTATGAGCAAACAAAAATTGCAGCAGAGCTATTGCAAGAACTAGGTTGGTAGCCGTAAGAGACTAGGATGCTACAATATATCCTCGCCGAACCTTCGAGAGGACGGGAGAAGTTTCTGGAACCCTCGCCAAGGACCTTCGACGAAGCATATATATATATATATATATATATATATATATATATATATATATATATATATATATATATATTCTTCTTTCGGCGCCTTCTCCCACAGGTTACTTGAAACATTTAGATCAGGCAAGTTTCAGTACGACACTAAGATTATTATTTTGACCCAATAATACATCTTTAAAATTGATAGAAGCGACAAGTAAGATAATTAAACTGCCGAGCTGATGGTTTAAAATTCGTTTTATCCCACCAATAGTGATAATAACAAAAACAGCGTGACACTAACAAATGAGAAATGACAAATCATCGTTTACATACTTTTCACCTCTGTCTCCTCCTCTCTCCTTTACCCTATTTTCCCTCGCATTCCATGGATAGTGTGCTAACACTCCCCGCCACATGCCTCTACGGTGGCTACTGTCGGCGCAAAAATTATGTGCATTCCAGTTTGAGTACAAATAGCAAAATAACAAAGAGGCCTACAGAAAAAATAATCACACAATCAGTTTTCTTATTTAATAATACATTATATTTGATGGTAAATTGAAATTTTAGAAACGCATTTCAATATTTTTTTCAACGGTTGTAACGTAAAAAGTAGGTACCGGTTTTGGACGGTGTTCGAACAAAGCTACGAATTTGATAATTTATAACTCAAGAACAAGTCCAAGAACAAGTCCTGTTTCAACCAAAGTTGAATACGTGTTAGATAAACATGTTTGCTAAACATGTTATAAATTTCAGATCAAATGCGAACTAAATATGCGTAGCTGTTGGTAGAAGAGGACATTTGAGGAAGAGAGAAAGAGGGTTGATTGGAAGAGGCTGGGAGATATCCTTCAAGGGAGAGGAGAGATGTTTTCCCTAGATACTCGATAACTGAGTTCCGCTCGGTTACATCTCTGAGGTCCCCCGCGCTGCGGAGAGGAAGGAGCTGGGTAGAAAGAGGGAGTGGGAAAGAGCGACCTCAAGCAGAAAGCAGGGGAGGGTGCTTTGGGGTCGCAATTTCATTCCGCTGAATGTCCCTCCTCCCAACAGCAAAGAAGGATATTTCCTCCCCTTCCCTCCGAGGTGCTCCCTTCTCCTTGGTCCATCGCCTCCTACCCCATCCACTCCACGCTAGAGGTGGGTGGGCAGCCCATTTCTCACGTAAAACGTGAAAGTATTCCCTCATAGTTGGCATTGCAAGAGAATTTGAAATCACAATATCAATCACTGCCATTAAGCAATGAAAAGAGCACTTTACCATAGATAGCTTGGCGAAACAATGACCGCCCACTCCTCTATATCAGCAAACTTGTCGCCTGTCAGTGAGATGGCGCTCCGGAAGCCAGGCGACAAAGTAACAGATATCGTCGAGCTATTAGCAAAACGGCAACTAAAGGCAGATGATTTTTACAAAATAACATAACAGAGTTACTTTTATTCATACTCTGGCATAGCTCAATACGGTGGAAGAGAATGTTTTTTCCTTGTACATCCAAATTTGCGCACACTTTCAGATTTTCCGCCCGTGTCTCTTTGAAACGCTGTCACAAGGGCTTTAAAGACCTTGTAGGCTAACTAAAAGGGAAATCTCGGTGAGGATGAAATATATGTGCTATTGAAACACATTAAATGAGGCGTTAACTCTTTTTACAGAAGGAAAAAAAGTCTCGAAAAGTCTCGAAATTACGTCACGACAAATTTAGGTCTGCATTTTGGAAAATAACTGTTTCATTTAGAAAAATATTTTATGTGTTATGGAATGATCTTTCATCTTTTTTTGTGTAATAAGTTTTGATTCATTTGAACAAGTTCGTAAAATCGACTTTTGACCGGAAAGACGGGCTCCCTAGACCACTGTGCGGCGGCAGCCAAACATTTTTAACCCCGTCGCGCCGGTGACTGCGAATTATTAGACGTCCCTTCACTGATAAGTTCAATAGTGAGAATGGCTATAAAAATAGAATAGGAATAAATTTGTTCATTTTGTTCTTAAACAATTTTAACTAATTTTGTGTTTTATGGAGAGTTGGTCAATGTTTAAAAAAATATATGTCAATTTCCTTTCGCCAACGTCTCGCTATTTAATATTAGCATCACCTGGGCTTAAAAAAAATTCACAGCTTCACGCTCTTCTTTGAAGAAACTTTTAATATTCATTATGATAAAGTTTTGTACTTTTCTACACTTTTTATTTTTTTAAACGCACTACGCGTTTCACCAACTTTATGGCATCGTCAGGTGTAGAACTTTGTTTACATATATTATATTGTCGTCGTTGTTGGTTACAGAATATTTAATTTGATTTTATAGAAATGTTTACATTAAAAAATTACAAAAAGGAAATGAAACAAAATTGAAAAGGAGGGTAACAAAAAATATGAACATGAAATTAATAACAATAAAAATTTACAAACAATGCTTGGCAATAACAATGAAATCAAGGGGTGGTGGTATGAGAAAGGTCAACGTTTTTTAACGAAAATTTTCCAGAAAGTAGTGGGGAGGTATGTGTAAAAAGCTGCTTATTGCATAGATTTGGAGAATGCCTGATAATTTCAATTTGTTCTAATGCATCCATTTTTAAACCTTTGGGAAGGAAATGTAAAATTTCAGGGGTAAAGTCACTGACAAGATTGCACTCTATAAGGTGTTTAGCAAAAAGGGAGAAAAAATCTCTATTACTTAAACTACGGACATGTTCTTCTATGCGTGTTTTAAAATTTCGACCGGTTTGACCAATGTAAGCTAGTGTGTTAAAAAAAATAAAAGGTGTAGAAAAGTACCAAACTTTATTGTAATGAATATCTGGGCTTAAGGTGAAAATGAGGTCATTTAAAATCTATTTCTTGTTATGGATAATGGCCATGGTAACCATCATTTAAGTTTCCATCGCCATTATCCATAACAAGAAATAGATTTTTCAATGCTCTCATTTTCACCTCAAGCCCTGATGACGCTAATGTTAAATAGCGAAACTTCGGCGAAATGAAATTGAAATATTTTTTAAACATTGACCAAACCTATAATGCATACAATAGTAATAAATACTACAGTTTTAGAGTACAAAATTGATAAAGGACGATTTGGGATGAATTTACTTGGCAAATTAGCTTGATCTAATGATACTTCGTGGCTTGGTAATATAAGTGTCCCCGAAAGCAACATTAGGTGTATGAAATTACGAGAATACGTTCAAAAGTAGGTACTCTACTTACGATACTACTTGCAATGACACGAACTCATCTGCGAAGAACGATAAACGCAACCAAGGGGGTTATGTTGTAATCTCACCTTTTTAATGACTCTTTGCGGGAAGGCCCGTTTCGCTCTCTTAATGATCGACTCACGATCGACCAAGGTGGCTCCATTTCACGTTCCTTACGACAGATGAGACGGAAGTATTGAAAGGCGGAGACAAATGAAACGGATCAAGAGTCGAAAGATACGGATCAATAGTCGAAAGAGCGGGTGAGTCAATTAAAAGAACTGTAGATCACCACTTGAGAGCCGAAGATGGTCACGCCGCCTGGGTGGCGGAGTAAAACTACGAAAAATGACGTAATTTTCCGTATTTTATGATGTATTCTCACTTAAGGTGGTTTGGTCGAGATAGTTCCCTAGTCATAATGGAGACCATATTCAAATTTTACTTTTTGATTAAAGCGTATGTAAGAAGTATGAAATAAATATTGTAATATTAATGGCGCAAAGATATAGTTATATATGATCAAAATTCGCAGTAATGAAATAAGTAAAGCTACATAAGTCTCTAACTTGACTCATTTTTTCCCGCCGTACGGCTGAAAACCTTTCAAAACAACAGGTTTATTTGCGGTTCTGTCAAAATTACTGTGGTGAGTAATATATTATTTTTTATAGATAGTTAAGAAAACATGCAATCTACACACCGTTAGTTTTTTGACGAAATCTAGGTGCTAGAAGTTCCTAATTTGTTTAATATTCTCCCTCTGGAGCGCACAGTCATAATCTATCCCATATAAAACAGCTTGTATTTTTAGGCAAATTGCTCGAAAAGTAGTTCGGCAACGGGTTGATATTTTTTATATCATTGGAAATATGAGTTTTTTTTTAAATGAGGCCAAATTCATTAAACTCTAGGTGAAGTGGTTTTTCGCTCAAACCACTTTAAGTGCGATTAAAAAAATTAACCCCCCCGGGCTTCAAAAATTGACTCCACCCGCCGGTCTCGCGCACTCGATGATATCGGCGGCGAAATATCGCCATTTGCGTCACACACCTCTTCTCGACGCACACGACAGCATGACACTTCCCGTTCTCATTACCTCTTTTCTCCTCACACCACGTCTATCCAGGATCCAACCATTCGTAGAAAGAAGGACCGAATCAAATCAAGCCTCTAGGTCGTCCCTCCTGATCCCATTCACCTATCCCCTTCCAATCCCATACCGCCCTGAACGTGGAGACCTCTGGACCCCTTCCCCCCTGCCCCCAGACTCTCCCTTTAGAGACCCTAGAGAACCCCCATTTCCCGTCGGAGGCTTACCCTATTCATCCTCCCCTGAACCACCCTCCATCCTATCTTCCTCTAAGGAGAAGAAATGAGTCCCTAGCCACTCACTACTCGAAATGTAGGGAACTGCTAACAACTTTTGTTTCTTATTCCCTCGCGCTCTTATTCCGTCTCCCCTGTATCTTTGTATCCAACATAGTATTTTCCTTAGCACGGAAAAATCTATCACAGGTAAGTAGTTTGAAATATCAGTGGTATATTAATTGAAATTCCAGTTAACATTCTTTGGTCACAGTTTATTAATCAAGTTCTCTTCCACGAACATTTCTCATCATCTTAGTCCGTTGACACTTACGATTCAACTCGTTCTCTTCAGCCATGGGTCGCCTGAATCATGCCCCCAATATTAATGCATGCAATCATTGTAATTAATACTGAAGACTATACAGCTATCAGGTAAAGACATACGAGCAAATACGGACGTATAAGAGTGGAAAATAATACTCGCAGGTTCTTCACATATTGCTCGGAAATTAGGAGCTGGTGGCGATAAACCAATTTATTGGGTAGTTTTTCTTAGTTCTTAGCAATTCTATTCAATGCCACAATGTTATCGAAACTGTCACCTATGACAATGGTATTACACGGAAGAAAGCCCGAAAATCCTTCACTGACGAACACCAAGACATTACTCCTTGAAAATATTTTCTCCACTAAGGTAATTAATTTATTTTATGAACAATGAAATAAAACCGTATTTATTCTAAGAAATTTGTAACATTCACATTTATATTTAAAATAAAAAATAAAAAACACAAAACTGATGAAGTGACATGCACGAAAATAAGTTATTTCCCACTTCCACATAAAACTTTCGCGGACTATTAATATCCCACGTATCATAGCTATGTAAGCGTAAGTGACAGTTCATCAGAGATAATACCTAACAATACCATCATACCTTTGCTTTTAGAAAGAGGCAAAGACCTGAACTAAACTGAGTTTCTAGTTTCTATTTGGTTTCATGAATTAAGGAGATAGAAGGCGACATTTTGGAAGCGGGACATAGCTAGATCAGTTAACGAGGACCACTGGACGAAGGGAGAACTGCATCCGATAGAACAACGATAGTCAGTGGTGTGGTTTCCATGGCAAAAGTGATCAATGAGGGAGGACTAAACATGTGGTGACGGAGAAAATATGTCCTCGTGGAGTTGCGGGAAGAACGCCACAAGCGAAGTGTTGCGTCAGGTAGGCAAGGAATGTTAGCTGGGGAAGCTCTTTCTGTTGGAGCCGGGATAAAAGAACGCCAGCTATCGTTATCAAAAGATGACTCTCGTCCTGTTCCTCCTACAAACTTCTTTGCGTACTCCTGTGCATTTTCATCGAGTTACGTATGCCATTAAATCATATATTAGTAGCACATAGTACATGTATTAATGCATTTGTGTAAGAATCCCCGTTTTTCTCCTCTCAAGTAAAATCTCGTATTTACATGGAAGACACCCAGAAATTTGCAAAGTTTTTGTCACGAAGTTTTTCAAAGAGATGTGGCTACCTATTTATGATTTACTGCTTATTGTGCAGGTATAAATGATTCCTTATTAGTTAATGGACATTAATTAAACCAGGAAGAAAATATTAAATTTTAACGCGAGCATCAAAACTTAAACCATGTAATATGAAGCTTCTGAAGCAATTCTTACCAAGCCAAGGTCATCCTTAATGGGGTAATTGCATCCAAGGTAGTAGATATGCGTCTGGCTCTTACCTGCAAAGGAAGACAAAATAAATTACTTCCTGAAACTCCACACAGTTTGACAAAGTTTGGCAATGGCCCTCCAGCAAAATCAAAATATCTTTTAAGAGGAATATTTTATTAAAGTCATAGATAAAGCATTGCATAAGTACATAGTTAAAGATGTTTTAACCAATTTTCCAATGGCTATTATATGTTCAAAATTCAAACAAATTACTAGCTTTATTAAGACTCAGTAAAAACAAGAACCATTGCTTAAAAAATAAAAAAAAAACGGACAAGCAGAGACAAACTGCTTTGTAATATTGTAAAAAAGTGTATATTGTCTCATGCACAAGATAATATGTGTATAAATAAGATGAGGCTGAGTGAAATAATTAAGCAAGGTTGGGGCGATATGCGAGAAATGACCAGCGTGGTTTGCGTGTTCCAAGAAATAGCAGGGCGTAAACGACTAAATATAAATTGCAAAAAGACAAATTGGGAAGAAAACTTCCTAATGAGCGGAATACAACGCCAATGGGGTGGGTCTGGGGTCAGCATTTATTTTACGTAAATAAGCTCAGTGAATTGAGTATGAGGAGAACATTTTGTAACCTAAATAATAATTCACGAGTGTTAAGGAGAAAATTATTGTTGGAGATTTGAAAGTTTAGTAAATATGGGTCAAATTAAACATGGCTCTGGGAGGAGAGAAGGGGGAATTGAATAAAGGAGAGAATGTTAGAGTCTTCCGAGATCTAGACATGAACAATAATTAAAATAAGCACAGAAGAAGGAAAAATAAAGCAGGTCTTGATATGGAAGTGTAGGACAGGAAAGCAACAGTAAAAATTCAAAGGAACTTAACTTTGGAGGGCGTATAAAAATAGAATGGGATGAAGAAGGCTGCCTCAAAAATGTCATCGAAAGATAAGCGGGAAGACGAGGGGTAAAATCTTAAGGTTTTGGGCGTAATTAAGATGAAAAATTACTTGACTTAATGAATTCATGACGAAAACATATTTTTAACCACGAGTTGTTACCAAATCTTCCCATGTTGACATGTCAAAGACTGACGGTAAACATAGTACTCATACTGTCAAATGGATGTTTACACGCGTTCAATGAATGATGTTTGCATCATGAAAAGAAATTCACCATATTTAACTGGTAAGGTTTTAGAAAAGTAATCGGTAACCAATCAAAGCATAAATCTTACCACCAATTCATAACGGACCTTTTACTACAGTTGTAAATTATATGTATTTTGAGTTTGGAACGCAGAAAGGGCGTTGGACTGCAGCCAGCCGACATAGTGACATGTTCAATGGTCTTCTTCCTGAGCACATACGTGGAGATCTGAAGAATTCATAAAGGACCCCTCCTTTATGAATTCCACATGAAGACTCTTCAATAATGGAACCTAGCAAGGGATAAAAGAACCGCATTCGCCTTCTTAGACATCTCTCAAATGTCTCATTCTTATAAGTGACGAGGAGATTGGTGCTAACGCAGTAAGGCGTGAGAACAGTAATCGCTGTCATGCTTGTCTTATTATTATCTCCAGCTGAGGGCATCCACGTTTCCCCTTTGACAGATTTGTCGTCGGAGCTCTTGTTGGCTAATGCCTTGCTTCCAACCACCTAATGCCCGAATTAGGAAGTAGATTGGAAAGCGGGAGATTAGTGGAGAGGCGGCTCATGAGGGGCTTTGTAGAGGGTGAATGAGGGTAGGAGGGGGTTAAGCCTCCCTCACTCCACAAGCATTCCACTCAACCACCGCGATCATGCACCCCGTACCACCACTTTATGAGATAAGGGGAGTGGAGGGTGTATTGGCCCAGCAAATCGAGATACTTCCATCGCCCAAAGGATTAACTGGATGTAGGTCGGGGCCGTTGGAACCTCTCTATACCCAAGGGGATTAGGACGACGGTGAAAAACAAGCTATTTCATTGCCACTGGAGCAAGTGGAAAACAACTACAGAGAACTATTTCTCTTAAATCACCTTCCGTCACGACGTATTATGATAATATTCTTACTCTTTTGAGTTATCCATAACCCAGATCAAACCTATCCTGCCTTGACCTAGCCATGCATTGATTACCGTGCTGACCTTGAACAAGTGCCAATACACATGTTAACAGGAAGATTAGCTAAAATGTAGACTTGAAAAAAATCTCTTTTATCATTGCTACTACTATGCAAAGAACGGCAAAGTGGAGAAAATATTTAGTTTTACATATTCCTAGGAGTCCAACAACTGAACAGCTGAGTTTCCCACAGTTGAGTTTGGAAATATTTGAAATACCTAGGTAACTCCTCTCTCGCAAACACGTAGATAATGAAATCGAGTTTACATAATTTGGTTGATTGATTATTTCCCGATTGCCAAAGCATAATTGCGACCAAAAATTTCTTTTTGATTATACTTTGAAAATTTGCCAAACATTTCTCACTTTAATAAAAAAGAATGGAATTTACTTAGTGCCAAATTACTCATGTCACTCAGTTCCACAAAATGACGCCTGAAATTTTAACTTACATAAAAATAATTCACTTAAAATTTATGATTGTGAGGTGAACATGATGCATGACTACTCAAGATTTTAAAGAATGTCATTTTCCTCGAAAGAAATGATCGAGGCAATTCTTTTCAATATAGAATCACGTCCTGACAGTCAACATTTTTTTCAAGTCAAGAGTTCCTATTTATCATAATGCGAAAGCCACCAGATGGCTAAAGCTGAAAGTTCACACTCTGTAAAGTAATAACACTACCATTTGATGCATTATCTAAGCTTTTTATAACAAATGGGAGTGATTAATAACTAGCCTATCCTTGAGGTTACAAACTGCAACAGATATCATTTCGACCGAAAGGAGAACAACATGAAACTATGGAGAGAAAAACCATGGCGCAGTTACACCAGAATGGGTGTCTCCTTCAGTAATTTCTGTTTTATGTGTTATTTTTATCCCCAAAATAAAAGGCAGGCATAAAAAAAGCTGCATTAAAACATTTTCTGCTAGAAGTTAAAATTTCGAAGTAGATTTTTGAACAGGTTTATCTGCCATGGCAATAAAGGTGCATGGAAAATAAAGCTGCCAATTCACAACATCATGGTTAAATGATAAATGATTCAAGCGTGATGACGCACTTATTTACAAATATCATCTTAGAGAAAAAATATTGCACCAATTTGTAATTTTGACGGCATGTTTATGAGAATCACCCAGATTCAACGCAGAAGCGTCTTCAGACACTCTTTTTAAGTGCCAGACTTTCATAAGTTGAAAGCGGTTTCGCATAATAATAATATTATGAAGGTTTAGCATTGGTGTGATAGTAATTCCAGATTAATTTTCATAAAATTGAAGCCAGTTCAATCACTGTTCGGATATTTCACTGTAGTTCATGCAGGTGTCACCATATCCCTATTTGCACAGCGCTATAAGACACTCAACAGTAAAATTATTAGGTGAAGGTAATCACCCATCACCCTTCTCAACAAATACCCTTTCGCTCTCCACCGTTTGTACCCCTATACCCTTTACTGCTCCTTGAATAATCGCTCCCCCTCGCCCATCGTCCCATCCCCTTCCGAGCCCATTCTCGACAAAAAACACTTCCCAACTCCGCCGCCGCTATCCCCCCTGCGTGCCCCCGACACGTCGCGTCGTGCCGATGGCGTCGACACGCACGTAGGGTATTCACGCGAGCACGCCATTCCCCCTTCCCCACCCAAAACCTCGCCCTATCCCTCCTCCTTCTCTCCCCCTCACAAGAGACATCCCCCGCACGAAACAAACCACCCCTGACAGCACAAACACTTCACGAGAAACAAATGAGCGCCAGAGGGCGGAATGCGTCGCGGAAAACCAACTCCGACAGCGGCGGCTCAACGGCTGGGCGGAAAATCATCAACGCTCCCCCCCCTCCCTCCCCCCCGAAGCCTTTTCCACCCCTTTCTTCCGCCCTCAATGTCTCTTCCCTCCCCCCCCCCCCGCCACACCTTCCCCTCCTCCCTCTCAACTTGCTCCCCCCACCCCACTCCACTTCCTTTTTAAAAAGGCCGTGATTGCGCGAGCTACATGACGATGTTGCACGAGGGGGGGACTCTGAATGAATGCCTCCTCGCCTTATTAATATTTCAAGGCCGTAATAGCTTCTCCAGATTGCGTCCCTCGTTCCCCTTCCTAAACATAAAAGATGAGTAAAAAAATACCTCCACATCATAATTTTCGAGAAAAAAACAAAAGCCAGATTCATACGCTGCCCGCTTTAAATTTTTGTAGCCGAGTACGAGTTAAGAATATTTATATTTTAAGCTATAGTCGATAAACTATAGCTATTCTAAGCTATAGTTTTAACGGTTATGCACTTCAATGCCAGTGACTACTTCAAATTAATACGCAGGAACATAATTATGCCTATGATTCTTCTGAAATAAGGCTTTAAAGTGTGAAAGTATTTACGTATAAAAGCCAAATAGGCAGAAGATTTAAGGACAGAGTGAAGGAGCATCTAGGTCTAGTTTTATTAATTGTGACGATAAATCCTGTCTCGCTGAACACTTGTGTGATTTTAACCATTTTAGTAATTTTGACACGGAATTTTTACACCATTTTGTCAAAGGGGCTAAGCTGGATTTTGTTTGAGCAATATGAAATCACTCATAGCCCGGCTAAGTTATGTAATGATATTGTTTTTATTGATCGATCGCCTCTGTTAAACCTTGTTCTCCCTCCCGTCCGACAATATGATGACCATGCCTCCTGACCTTCACCACCAACGGCTTTTCTGTGCTCTACCCCCCCTCTCTTTTTCCTCTTGTGCTCTACCCCCCCACTCTGTGACTTAATACCTCCCCCTACCCCGGCCTCCATCCCGGGGTACATACGGCGGAGTTTATGAGAAAGTTGTACCTTGATAATGGCATTACGTGCCGAAACCTTGGTCGGTGGTGTATTTTAACTGTGTTTTTATAATATACTGTGTGGAAATTTACCAATATTGTTTTATTTGAAATGGTGAAAGTATTTAAGTTATGCTAAGATTTAGATGCGACAAATCTTTCGTATCGCTGAACATGATGAACAAATTAGATCAAATATAAGAACACTGGCCTTGAAAAATATTTTTTTAAAGTCCAGTGAAATGATAATACAATTTCTCATATATAGCTGGAGCTTGGTTTCACGTAAGTTTTCACTAAAGAACATAAAAATAATCATACTTCTAGCGTCGAAGCAAAAAAATTGGAAATAAAAAAAGTATTATACGAGAAATGTTGAAATTAGTGGAGAAAAATAAAATTACTTGGAACTCAACTAGCACATATTTGAAAGAAAGTTTTGAAATGGCATATTTTTATATAAATGTGAAAAAAGAAAAACGGATGAAAAAGAACTGTACAAAAAAAAGAGCAGTGACAAAGAAAGTGAATTCACTGAAGTAAATTACGATAACAAAACGAAATATTTTTCAGAGGAGCTGCAATATCATTCGGTGATAGGAGAGCTTTGCGAGGTTGATCGCCAACGGATAAAATATTTTCGGTTCACGCCCAGTTGGCAGTTTTAATATCCCACTTTCAGATAAAATAATTTATACTGCGTGCCTTAGCCTCCACATTAGAAAAAAACAATTCTGATAAGTGAAAGTTTCTCGGGTTTCACACCGGGTAAGATTATTTAAATGCATCAACGTTTCGACGATTGACTCAGCCATCGTCATCAGGATGGCTGAGTCAACCATCGAAACGTTGATACATTTAAACAATCTTACCCGAGAAACATTCACTTATATGATTCGCCGGGAAAGCCTTAAATCCTTCAACAATTCTGATATTCGCAACCTAAAATTGAACGGGGGTTTTAGCACATTATCATTTCAACTCTAGCAGTCAGACGAAGAAAACAAATATGAGGTAGGCAACGCTAAAATTATTGATAATTGCAATCATTTATCTTTCCCTTCACCAGACTCACTCATGTGTATCAACCAGAATATTGATTTTGATGGGTGAGAGTAGATCTCACACCGTACTAAGCCATTGGCGTGTGAAATTCACACATTGAGGGTAGGTGGGCCAGTTCCCTGGGCAACCTGTGATTTTCCACGAAGTCCTGACGATCAAAGAGTCGCACCGCGAGGATTTGCGGAGGGGGTGTCCAGACTGGTGGTGTCCAGACAGGTGGCTTCACCCGGATTTGAACCCGGGACCCTCCGTTCGGAATCCCAGCGCTCTACCCTCTAGGCCACCACGATCCCCTATACCCTCCTCATGAATCTTCTTTTTTTTAAGTCTTGGTATGAGAAACATTTTCCCGTCCATCTGCTCTCACCCCTTCAACTCCACTTTGCTTCTCTAGTGCGCCTGTCTGCTGGTGAGTGAGTCTGATCTCACAAACCCTTAGCCGGAGAAGACGCTTCAACCCTGAGTCGGCCCCTCACCCTTGAAGACACTCAAGGAGGCTTCCCCATTCACCTCCTCCCCATCAGAATACCACCCTCATTAACCCCTCTCACCCCACCACGCTACGTACCCCCGTCACGGCTCACGCTCGAATGGACACCCGCTCTTATACCTTTATGCACCCCCTGCCCCACACCCTATGCATTCATCTCCCTTCCCGCACACCATACTTACATGGTCTCTGGTCGGCTCCCTGGTGTCACAATTGAGCGTGAATCGGCGTTCTTGTACCCGCAACTCAAACAGCTATTTCATCCAGATAGAACGTTTTCAAACGGTAGGAGGGTAGCTAAGAGGGGATATGCGAAAATTACACAAATTATATGCTACATATTCCTTCAAACGGGTGGAAGATAAGGCACCAAAGTGTGGAAATCCCCAGCGTAAAGTTACGAAAATTGACCGGGATTCATTTGTGGAGCTTCCAATGCCGATTAAGATATGTTATATCTGGTATCACAAAAAACATCAACTTTGACGAAGTAAAATTAATAACCAGAGAAAATGGTTACTTCCCTCGTCTGATAAGAGAAGCCATTGAAATTACCAAAAAGCTTAATAATTTCAATGGACGGTAAGATGTTACAAGCTGTCAAACATTTGAAAACGTATTTTCAAGATCAATGGGAAATCAACCAATCACCGCGCACCTAACACTAACGGTTGATATACATAAGACGGCTCCACATTTTTATTTATTCTCAATTGATCTGACTGCAACGCCGGCGAAAGTGTTGTCACAAAAAAATGGACGTACGCGGTAGAAAACATGAAAGACAAGATTTTTCCAAATAAATACTCCGCGGAAGCCTTCACAAATATTTGTTATATATATATATATATATATAAATAAACTATGCCACAGAGGCGGTAGATGATGTTGCTGGTGGTACAATTGGCCGTAGAGGAAGATCTTTTGAGGGAAGGGGTGGCGGAGGGGCGGAGGAGAGAGCAGCATTTGCACCTCGGGCGTCCGCATGTTGAGGAAAGTGGCGGAGGGGGGGCGGTGGGTTGCAGGGAGGGTCTAGTGGATTTTAAAATGTCCCGCAGATTTGAGGGACGCTTATAGGAAACTTTGGGACATGAAGGTAGGAGGAGGGAAGTAGAGGTATTGTTTTTTAAGATTGGATACAGGTCTTTCAATATGTTTTTGATCCTGTGTGCACCAGGGAAGAATGTGGTGACAAGGTTAAGTTGGTCAGGTTGGTGGGTCTTGGTCCGAGGGGTATATTTTGCAGTAGGAGACAGGATTTTATTTAAAAGCAACTTCTCTGGGTACTCTCGTTCTCTGAGGGAGTGATGGAGAGTTTCGATATATTCTTTTAGAGAGGGGGCATTGCTGCAGATCCGGTGGCCGCGGATAGAAAGGGAATAAGGGATTGAGCGTTTGGTGTGAGAAGGATGACAGCTGTTAAAATGGAGGTATTGGTCGTGGTTAGTGGGTTTTTTGTGGACGGAGGTGATGAATTTACTGTCCTTAATTTGGATATTAATATCCAGGAACGTAATTAAGGAGTCAGAAATGGAAGATGTGAAGGAAACTGAGAATGAAGAGTTCAGTGTGGAAATGAAAGAAGATAAAGAATCACGGCCGTGAGGCCAGAGGACGAATATGTCGTCAATGTAGCGGGCCCAGAAGAGAGGTTTATGTGTTTGATTTTTTAAGAAAGTGGTTTCGAGATGGCCCATGAACAGGTTGGCATAAGATGGTGCCATGCGAGTACCCATGGCGGCGCCTTTAGTTTGAAGAAAAATTTGATTATTAAAGGAGAAAGCATTTTTTGTTAAAACCATTTCGGCTAGGCGGATGATGAAATTTGTGGAGGGAAAGTGTGGTTTTGGGCGTTGGGATAAATAAAACTTTAATGAATTTATGCCTTCATGGTGAGGGATGGACGTTTCTTCTACCGCTGACGATGGCGTCCTGACGTCGAAACGTACAAGTTTTCTTTTGTGAGTGTCCTTTTTGCGTGTTTCTGTGTTTTTTTAGTGTATCACTGTTTTATTTATGCATGTGCATCGTCGCCGAGAGCGATTTTCTACCAAGACATTATATATATAAGGAATACCAGCCAAGGAATCTTAATGTAACGAAAATTTATGAGGGTGTTCACATAAAACAGATGTTCACGTTGGTTCAATTACTTAATATTTTAACGCAGGAATTTCGGTACTAAGGTGTTCTAATGAAGATAATGATGTCTCTAAAGGAAGCCGAGGGTATAAGAGATGTCGGATGAAATAGTCGCGGGAGTATTGCAATGCAGGAGAAGATAAACTCAGATATTCACACACAAGCAAGCAGGAGGGGTAGTTAGATAGGGTAGTTAGTAGGAAGGGTAGTTAGTAGGAGGGGTAGTAGGGGACATAGTGCAGAGATATCGACCTTATCCCTGCGATATCTCCCCGCAGACGCCACGCACCCAACCGCCTCACTCCACACCACGACACATCATACACCCTTCCATTCATTCACCCGCCCAGACAAGCACACCGTTTACCGCCTCCTCCTGAATTGCCCTTCGCTCCCCTCTCTGTGAGAAATCACCCCCCTCCTCCTTCTTCTTCTTCCTTACCCTTCTTTCTTTTCCCGTGGCGTCCCGAGTCAAAGAAGCACGAAAACTAACAAACAAAAATGCTGGCATGAAAACTCAAATTCACGTAAATAAACATGCCACAAAGCACCGTCATAGCACCGAAACTATTATCTCCTTCATTGAAAATATTGATGCATCTATTGTAACGGAACCCATCCTCTCACTGGAGGCGTTTAAACTGCCGAGAATGCGGTGATTCGTGTGTCAGCTGTCTCCAGAATCGCCACCCAGGAGAAGCTCGTTTCAATTTATAAAAGGGGGGGTTTTCGGCGAGCAGGGTCTCTTTTGCTCTCCATCGCCGGTCAAGGCTGCAGGAATGACAGTTCGTCCGCTCTAGCTCAGTCAAATTGGACTATTAAATGTTTCTTATTTGCGCTTTGCATACCTACTTGCATCGGAGGAAAAGGAGTGAAGATAAGTACTACAAAAGTTGTCCCATATTCATTTGCGAACAATAAACCGTTGTGAAAAAGTGATTTCCCTCGGGTTTATGTATTTCTTTTTGCTCACGTGCTATCTTCGGCGGAGTCATGCTGGAACCCTACAACAGTCCCGATTCCAACGTATTCCCGTCCTTCTTTCCCCCCACCCCCTCTCATCCCTTTCTTTTCTCGTCTTCGGAAAAGTTCAGACGGGAGAAGATTACGAGAAGTAGGGGGTGGTCACATAATAGATACCAGCCAAAGCCAATTAATACCAATTTGACATGTCAACCAACACACACAACAATGACCTGGGGCCTAATTCTCGTTCTTGTCGCGGGACAAGATATCACGCGTTCCCCGTAACGCAAATTGCGTTCGTCTCCCATTCTCGTTTTTTGCGTTCGCGTTCGTGATAAGGCTCGGGCAACTTCGGCTCTGTAACCATGGAAGTGACGTCAGCACCGCTAACGTCATCGATTTCAGCCAATACGAGAGGAGTGGACTTTCGAGTGGCAGCTGTTTGCAGACGAAAAGGCGAGAATGAACCTTGAATAGGCAAATAAACATTTTCAAGCGCTTAAATGTTATAAGTTCGCTGGTAATAATTCTATTATTAATACAATTGTAACTTAATCGTATTCGATTATTTACTTTCGGCGATTCGGTTCACTTATTCGTTTAGACAATACGGTAGCATAAAATATAGTGCTCACGGGGTACCCTTAGGAAAAAATACTATAGAACTAATCATACTTAATAACTATAGCATATAGTTATTTGGAACAACAGTGTTTATACATAATCACTGAAGTCTTATAGATATGAAATATAATGACTATTGGCTGCATGTAATCCTATTGATAATCTAAAAAAATTGACCAAAAAAATTTTTCATTGAAGCACCGATGATAAGAACACCATTAATAAAATAGAAACGAATAACTTAGAAAGAAAAAAAAATACCCCAAGAGAGATTAGAACCTATAACCTTCGCATTGTAAGCCACCCACCTAAACCACTATGATAATACGTTACATTGGATGAAGGGAATTTCACAGGGTATACAAGCCGCGTTATTAATAGCTGGAGACTGCAGAGGTTTGAGGTTTAATACTTCTATGTTTTTATATCGTTGCCTCTTCTATGGTATTGCCGACGTTTTCCTACAGTTTACCTTATCATGGGCTTCATATTCTCATAATCTTGATTACTAGGCATGCTAGAAGAAAATAAAATCAGTTCAAAAAGATCCTAACCTAAATTTGAAAGGAGAGTATCTAGACGATGGGCACTGTCCAACACAAATAGATCCAATTACTTAGGTACCAAACAACAAGTACGTCTAATGCAAATTTTGGAGAGGAAAACACAGCAATATGAATAGCGAATTGACGACAATGGCATAATATGATATTGTCATATCAAAGAATTTCATTTCAGTTCCACTTCACTTTCAAATTCTTACGAGATGAAATAAGGAAGATATTTGGAGAGCATATTTATTTCAGAATTGACCTTTATTTAAAATATAAAAGCGCCAACAAAACAGCAGCCACTAAATTTCACTCTTGAATTTCTTTATTAGTGATTGAAAAATGATTTGTACTGGACAATTTCCAATACATCCATTTACGGATCCTGTAAATTTCATTGGAAATAACTTAAAAGCACCATGTAAGGTTTCACTTAACAGGTGTTAAAAGAGAACGATCGCTTGGTATTTCAATATAACATTACCATCAAATGTACAAACATTCACCAAGAAATATCCACTATACATGGATTTTGTATTTCATCGAAACTTAAAAGGTCCATGTAAGGTTTCACTTAACAGCTGTTTCCAAAGAACTATCACTCGGTATTTCACAAAACAGTCGAATAATAGCAAATAAATATACACTTCACAGCATATTTAAAGCCGGTATATGCACTTCGTTTACCAACAAATTTATCCACACAGCCTCAGATGTAAAACAACATAACAATAGGTCCACTTCATCAAAGCAGTTGCAATATACTATTTCATGAAATGTCATGCATATCCAATTGGTGGCGTATTATGACACTTCACGAATACGAGTACTTAATCTTGTCGTTGAAATTACTTCGATGCACACTGAAAAAATAATTCCACGTTGACAATTATAATAAACAACGACCAAAAACCTTGCTCACACAGGTGGAATCTCATGAATAAACGAACTTAAGTTAATGAAAGCCTATAGCTCCATGCAACTAGGTTTCACCAAATGCGCTCAACAGCTGTTTACAAAGAACGATCACTCGGTATTTCACATTACAGCCGAATAATAGCAAAGACACACTAGGTACAACATATTGAAGAGTATATGTAGGTACTTCGTGTACCTTCATATTTATCCACAAATAGCCTCGGATGTAAAACAACACAGGTTCACTTCATCAAAGCAGTTGCAGTACTATTTCATGAAATGGCATGCATATCCAATTGGTGGCGTATGTGACACTTCACGAATATGAGTAATCTTGTCGTTTAAATTACTTCGATGCACACTGAAAACATAATTCCACGTTGATAATTAAAATAAACAACGACCAAAAACACCTTGCTCACAGAGACGTAATCTCATGAATAACCGAAATTAAGTTAATGAAAGCCTAGCATGATGATTACTTACGTCAATATAATTGCATTATTCCTCCCTTATAGTGTTCATTGGTATCTCAAGATTAAATATATCCCCAGAAAGCTACAAAAGTTTCACTGATAATACCACTTGCATCACAAACAAACACGCATTTCTCGCTGGAACTTGAGGAAGCTAAGTGATACACTGTTGCCATATTTATGTATAATAACAAATAGTAACTAAATAAGTTATTCTAAGCTTCTTATTTTCTCCATAATAAAATTCCATCGACTTATCACGGCCTCGAAAGCCGTGATAACTTCTTCATCGCAACGTGCGTTAACTCTCGTGATAAGTAGTAAGAGAATACCGAGCACCACTGTGATTGGACAAGCCCTAACGCTAACGCTATCACGAACGCTGTCACGAACGCTGTCACTGTCCCTGTCACTAGAGAATACCGCGTAACGCAAATTGCGTTAGAACTGGCGTTCGCGCTCGGTAACGCACTATACGAGAGAACCAGAATTAGGCCCCTGGGACGCGAAAATCCTACCCAGGTGGGTTTCAAACCCAAGACCTTTGGCTCAACAGGCAAGGACTTTACCCCGCCGCCATCAGGGGGGTTATTTTGTAATCTCACCTTTTTAGTGACTCTTAGTGGAAAGGCGGGAGATCCGTTTCCCTCTCTTAATGATCGGCTCACGAACGGTTCGTTAATTGTCGAAGCTTCAATTACCTTATATCAAATAAAAGATGCCGAGACTAGCGAATACCCAGATTGATCAACATCTTACGGAAGATATCTTACACTGTACATACCACGAAAATCTAAATACAGTCAAAACTACAAGCGACATGTAAGCGATCAATCAATATTATAATAAAATTAAGTGCATCTAATTGGTGTTCGATTCACAAGCACGGAAATATCTTCCAAGAACGTAGGTTTTAAGGCAATATTTGTTAAAATTATGAAATTATGGTATAAATAACTGAATTCCATTCTCCATACACTGGCGGATAGGCACACGAAAATAAAGGTATCAGCAACATTGTTTGGGAAACATTGATACGAAATATATACACAGATAACTCAAGCTAATAATAACATAAGCATTTCAAACAAAGCATATCTTCAAGTGCCAAATATATTGGAGTTGAAAATGCTGAAGTTCTTCACGTTTAGCAAATTACAACAATACGATTTAAAATCGTTTGTATCTTTCGCGCCCTTGTTTATTTTCCAACTCAAGCTTCAAGTGGAAACGATGTTGGCTCCATGTCACGTTCTTTATGACAGGTAAGATGGAACTAATGGCAGGCGGAGATAATGAAACGGATCAAGAGTCGAAAGATACGGATCAGAGCGGATGAATCGTCTAAAAGACCAGCACATGACCGGCAGTTCACCGATTGAGATCCGAAGATAGTCACGCCGCCTGGGTTAGGGAGTTGAACTACGAAAAAGTGACATTTTATGACGTATTCTCACTTTAGTGAGAATACGTCTTAAAATCTCACTGTAAGATATCTTCCATAAGATGTTGAGCAATCTGGGTATTCGCTAGTCTCGGCATCTTTTATTCGATATAAGGTAATTGAAGCTTCGACAATTCACGAACCGTTCGTGAGCCGATCATTAAGAGAGGGAAACGGATCTCCCGCCTTTCCACTAAGAGTCACTAAAAAGGTGAGATTACAAAATAACCCCCCAGGGCCGGAAAATAATGCAAGGATGCGAGCCCACAAAATTTCCACTCTCCATCTCTGCTTCTCTACAGGAAAAAGGGAGAAAAAATGAGACGAGTAATTGGGTAGGATCGAAGATCGAAAAATATTTCTACATAGCTTGCGCCGGACAGGAGTTCGAAGATGGTGACGATTCGCGTGTGTAAAACTGAATCCTCGGGCGCAAGTGGGCGACAAGCCAAATTAAATTCCAAATCTCTCCGTCCCTTCGACACCCTTCTATCATGTCTCGCCTACCGCTAAAAAATAATTTCCTCCCTTCCTTCCGAGGACATTTTTATTTTCTCGAAAGAATCTCAGTCGTCTTCACAACACACGGCGGAGATTACGGAACGCTTTGCATCCATCACTTCCCTCACCTCGTTTGCCTTTTTTCCCTTTAGGAATAATTTTTATTTGCCATCCACTCCATGAAGGCGTTTGCAGATGATATCTCGCACTCTCGACACCCTTTCTCCCTCATCACTTAAGCACGCATACGTGTGTGCTTTCGAGATTCTTATCCGTCTCCCTCTCGCCACCAGCGAGATCCACGCGACTCGCTTCCTGACTCCACTCACTCCATTTATGACGCGACCCAAGATCAAACGAAAAAGAGCGACGGGGAGGAAAAGTTATCACCCAACAAGTGTCCTCAACACACATGCAATAATGGCAGTTTATCACCATGAAAAATTATGGATGAATCATATCATCTCTGGATTTGGTTTTACAAGCAAGAGCATTAAGATAAAAACGCGATAATAAGCCAACCACACTACAGCAAATACCTCTCTTTCGATTCATCCCAAGCTGTACTTAAGATTTACCTTTCGTTGCAAAGTTCCATTTTCGTGGTAGCTTTCGTCTGGCGACGATATTTGAATGACCTGTCCTATTATACCTCCACCATTGAATGCTTGATTAATGTTTAGATTATGTTTATCCCCTCTAAGACATGAAATACGGTGTAAAGCAGCATTGGAGCACAAATAATCACATCAAACGATCGCGTGGCCTAAAAAAATAATAAAATTGTGTCACAATTATCAAAGTCATTTTTAAATGAGCTTTAGATTGTTCAAACAGAATTTAACCTTTTGATTATTTATTAACTTTAAAGAAATAAAATCGAAAGCTGCTATACACACTGTAGTTCACCATAAACCGTAATTACATGATCTGTTGCTCATGAAACTGATGTCATATCCGTACATTCAAATTTTATAAAAACGAATGTTGATATTTTGAGTTATCAAATTCAGCGTGTCAAAAAATACAAGCATCTACATTAGTAAGAAATGTAGGCTAACATCTAAATGAAATGCAGGAAAATCGAATTAACATAGACACGGACATAAAAATGAGTATTTAAATTCAGCAGGATAACATATTTTAGAAACTATTTTATCATTCTAAAGTAATTAGGGCTTTTGAAACTCACGACACATGGGAATTTGTATTATAGACTGATTGTAGACAGAGAAAATGAATAATACCGGGATAAGATAGGTCACTACGGATTTTAAAAGACTATTAGCTCAAAATTCCATCCATTTAGATGATAGTTTAAGAACTGATTTGACTAGGAGCCGTTCTCTAAATATCACCCTCATTACATTATGTTTAAATAAATAATTTTAAGCCCCACTATCCCGCAAAATGGATAGGCTCCACTTTCCATGTGCTTTTGCCGTCATTGGTACATAAATTTCCATCCTTGTTCTTTGCTGCGCCACTTACAATATGTTTTTCTCACATTAGAACAATCAGCTTATTTTTTTACATTGTTTATCATATCACAAAGTGAGATATTTCTATAAGTTTTCCTTCCTAATGAAAGTAATCCTAGTAAGAATAAAATTCTTTTTTTTCTATCCGTCATCCGTTTTGTCGAATGATTCCAAATATTTGCAAAATTTTCATAGCCGACTACGCCATAGGGCATCACGCAGCCTTTCCCAACTACCCAAATTTAAGGAGAAATAATATATCTCAACAAAACTAGTAACACTCAGAAATTAAATCCGTAATCTTAGAATCAGCGATAAAGCTGTTAAACTACAAGACTGCATAATAAACAAGAAACTGTCTCATCGGCATGTAGATCCTTACGAATTTTGTATTGAGAAAATCTTTTGCAATATTTTAGCAAATATACGTCGAGTAAAGTATATAGCAAAGTAGACTAAAGTATATAGCAAAGGTTTCCACACTTGGATGAAGTGACTGATCCTTCGGTCGTGCATTGAAGTCTTACAAGGAGAGGAAGTACAGTGTCACGCGCAAGGAGCGACGCGATGAAAAACAAAAGAGTCCAGCGAGATAGTACGAGGGGTGACGAATGAGGAAGCCTACGTTGCCGTGGGCGATGAAACCGTTCGCTGGAGCAAAAGGGAGTGGGATACAAGGGCTCTTCACAGGCGATGAAAAACTAGAAATGGAAAAAACGACTCCCTTAGGAAGGAAAGTGTTTCGGAAGAGGTGAAAGCAGAACTATCTTGCGAGTGGGGGGGAAGAAACTAATGGCAGAGAGAGGAGAGACGGTCAACGTATTTTTTGCAAATCGAAATTTCTCAACGTCTTGATATACATTCATAGGATCAATTTTGTAAAGAGACAAGTTCAAGAAGAACACTCATATGGGGGGTATATCAGTATTACTAGGGGAATTTCCGTGCCGTAAGAGAAGACTCCCCCATCTTAAGGCTGAACTGTTTCAAATGTTGAGATGGAAATGAGAAGAAAACTAAGGGAAACACGTTAGATTTGAAGGATTTATTAAAAGAACTAGGCACAGGCCTAGGAGATGTAAAGTCATTTTTTTTTTATTCAAATGTACCTTTAGCGAGAGTAGGAATGTAACTATATAAATAATAACAAGACTTTATTTGGGCGAGATTGAGACTGGGAGAGTCCCATCTTCCATCGAATCCTTCGTCAAATACATCTACGAGTCTTAAACAATTACAATTTGACTGTAAAAAGTATAGAAAAAGAAGGAAAAAATTATTATCAATATTTTATAATGAAGAGACTATAATAAAAACAATGTAGAAAGATATACACGATTGTGGGGAGAAAACGTATGGAATAAGAGCTGATATCCTCAACGAAAAAACCCATTGCAGGAAAACATCCACACACGAAGGGGAGTGTGGAACACTTGCGAAAATCTACTAATAGATAAAGCTAATGTAAACTCCGTTGTCTCAGGCGTGACTTGATAGAACTTGCTTAGCATTATGAATGAGAAGCAGTAACTTTGTAATTTTTCATTTATTTATTAGAAAATACCTAGGTTTCGACGTTCCACGTCATCATCAGGTAAAAATAGCACAGAACACTCAGAATATATAGTCACAAACATTAAGGGTAAGAGTGAGTGTCGTATTCAAAGTTTCCATTCCCACCCGAACTCCATCCCCTCAGGAAGGACATCACCTCTCCCACAAACTAACACTCCACAACTCTAGTTCGAAAATATCCTCAATACATCACCCTCCCTCTCACCCTCCCCCTTAATGTTTGTGGTTATATATATTGAGTGTTCTGTGATATTTGTACCTGATGATGACGTGGAACGTCGAAACCTAGGTGGTTTCTAATAAATATACGTGGAATTACAAAGTCACTGCTACTCAGTCATAAAGCGAATATACTTTTTAATTCGTTGTCCCTGGCGTGACTTTATGGAATCGACTTAACATAATGAAAAGTAAAGAAAACTTTGCAATTCCAAATAAATATTTAATGTACGACCTAGGTTTCGACGTGGCACGTCATCATCTGGTACAATTGCATAGAAGGTAGAGAATAAATAGTCACACACAAAATGATTTCAAAAACAAAATTCCCAAAAGCACAACGGTCTGAGGTGTGGGTTAAGGGGTGGAATTTCTGTTTTTGGGAATTTTGTTTTTGAAATCATTTTGTGTGTGACTATTTATTCTCTACCTTCTATGCAATTGTACCAGATGATGACGTGCCACGTCGAAACCTAGGTCGTGCATTAAATATTTATGTGGAATTGCAATGTTTTCTTTACTTTTCATTTAGTACTTTTAATAGCAATGTAAGAAGTATGTAGAAACCAAGAAATGGGGAGAGTAAGAGAGAAAAGAGGTAGAGAAAAAGGAAGAACCTAAGAGGAGAGTTGGGAAGATGAAGAAAGAAATGAGAGAGAGAAATAAGCCGACAGTGAATGAGGAGGGATGAAAAGAGGAGGGGACGAATGTGTAGAGGGGGCGAGTGGAGAAGGGAGAGGAGGAGAAGGGTAAAGGGTCGGTGGGACGAGTAAAGTGCATTGGGGAGAAAAAACCGCGAGCGAGGTGCCGCTGAAAAGCCGCATGGAAGAGCATAAGGTGGACGACGGGTGTGCCCACAAGCCCTCTCCCAAACAAAAGAAGGAAGAAAGGCACTCCTCCTTCGCTCAACCACTCGCTACCTCCTCCTCTCCTTCCCCATCTGCGCAGTCTCCATTTCCTCCCACACCACTTGAAGGAAAAGGCGACGTCGTCGACCCCCGTGAATTTTTCATTCGAAAAAAAAAAGACTCAAAAGACTGTGCAGGAAGGGGACGATGGCTTACGCACTCCGCCACGAAAAGGGACTCTCCCTCCATCCCTACACCTCACCCCAACACTGTATTCCACGCGCGCTGCCCCCTGCCACAGCCCGCCTTCTCCTCCCATCTCCACAAAACTCCTCAACCACCTCCTCCTCCTCTCACTATCCCGCAGAAGGAAAAAACTACAGCCTCCTCCTCTCCCATCTCCTCTATCCCTCCCGCCCAAACTGACCACCTTCCCCGACTTCATATACACCCGACCGCTGTAACACCATCCTCTCTCTGCTCCCCCTCCACCTCCCACACCCAAACGATGCCCCCACTCCCTCCTCCCACAGCCTCCCCCACTCCCACGCCGGCCACAATTTCGTCGCCAAGGAGAAGGAGAGAGGACGGACGAACAAAGAACGCCCTCTCTTATTTCTCCTGAAAGAGTGCCCTCTGGTCTTTCTTCAGGCTCCCCACCTCACTATGTCCTACGTCCTAACCACTCCATCCTAGAGGATGGCCCCAATGTTATTTTCGTTGGCAACAGCTCATTCGGTGTAGTCCACGTTGACCGGCAGACTGATGTCTTTTGAGGGTACATGGATTAGTAATTAGAATGGTCTCCATAATATTTGATAGAAATAAAAAAGCAGTCGAAGCAGTTTCAAAATTCACAAGACCGCGAGAAGGAGAAGGGACGTACAAGAAATCAAGACAAGAAAAGAAAAGGAGGAGAGAAGAGAAGAAAAGAAAAAAGAAGTGGAAGGAATGGTGAGAATGCTGAGAAGGTGGAAGAAGAAAGAAGACAACTTTGTGATGAAAATACTAAGAAGAAAATAACAATTGTAAAGCACGCAAAGAAAATCGCAAGACACCCGATGAAGAAGTCAAAGGAGAAAACCAAATAAATTTGGTAAATAATAATACACTTTGTAAAATTAAATGTAATGAAAAAACATTGAAACTTGAACTACACTGGTAAAATATGAACCAATTAAACTGATGATCTCAGGCCTGACATCGTGGAAATTATGGATATCCATGATGAGAAAACCACCTTTGTTACCTTAAAACGCGCGTCGTGCCAGCGTGAGGAAGTTTGTGGAAAGAACAAAGGTGGTTTTCTCATCATGGAGATGAACCAATTGTTAAAAAAAGTAAAATGTAGAAAATGGGGGGTTTAATAATAGGTACCCCAAATATTATTGCAATTGAAACAATAAAGAGGAACTCCGCCCTACCCTTGCATGGGGCGACGGAGAGGGAGGGAATTGGTGTTCCAATTCTCTTCCTTTTAATAAAAAAAAATATATATTTGACAGAGCGAAAATGATGATGAAAGACGATTAAGCATGAAGATGAGTGAAGGAGTATAGCATAGGTAGCTTCTTAACAAATTAGTTATTGTCATAAGTTATTGGTGCGAGCTATGGTATGTGCAATAAAGCAAACCCTTCTGCGGTAAAGGTCAACGCATGAATGCTAAAAAGTAGGCTAATCGTGCACGAACGCATCGATGGTGGCGGCGTGCCAAAATTGTGACCCGGGCGGCGAATCGCAACCCTCCGCTTAATTTCCATAGGAGGCATTTCCTCCTCCACCTCTGTGACCATGACAGTGCTCTTCCAGGAATCATGGTTGGATTTGCGAAAACGGAAGTGAATCCATTGTATTCTTCTCCTGCCCAAAAACCTTTGGTATTAAAAGTTTTGCAAATAAAATCTGACTTTTCTGTGTCACGAATGCTTTAACATTGAAATCCCATAAGACAAAAGTTGTACTTTGGATTGGAGCCCCATTTTTGGGTCTAAAGGTCAAATTTCTAAATGTGTGCCTACAGTGAACATGACATACAACCTTTTTCTACCGTGGTGCAAAATTTCATCAATGTGGTACAAACGGAAGTGTCTATAATTTGAGGTCAAAAATGGCACACGATGAATGGGACACATTGTATACTGGGAGCTGGAGTTCGAAGGTCATCTCTGTAGTGGATTCGACAGGGTCAAGAGTGAAGTAAGAGTGAGGGAATACAAACCTGGAGAATCATTATACAGCCTCCATGCGCCCCGAAATTGAACTCAACCCTATGCAACGCACACATTAGAGTACACGGAGAAATAGACGGAGCAAGGAGAAAAGGGAGACCGATTACTCATTCCCTGCGTTTCTCTCTACTGACCCACACAACTGGAATGCGAACATCAGGGGGAGAGGAAGAGATAGAGTATCTTATCTTTTCTTAAAAAAAGAAACATGGTTCTCCTCTTCAATGGGGTGAATTACTGGAGAAAAGATACTGGAGTTCCCCGTACAATTCACATGACTCCAAAGGATTTTTACCCCTCAAACAATCCTATATAGAAAATTACAATCTTCTAAGATGGATCATTATCGGACCAGAAACACTCCACTGGTTTTACTAGCCGACTGATTATTCTTAATGTTGATCTTAATATAACTTAGAAACCATAATTACACTCTTTCCGTTAAATACACTTATCTTGCGCCATTCTTTCCGTAAAAAAACCCACATATTCCTGACCAATTGCTGACCGGTCGAAGCCACAAATCTAATCTTAGAAAGGAGGGAGAAAACACAACTATTGCGTTAAATCTGAATGTTTCCATGTACAGAAAGATGTCATATGAAAATCAGTTCAAATAGTATTTATTATTTACTTAATGGTATAAATATTATTTGACCTAAACTCATGACATTTGCACCATATGTAAATCATTCGCAAGAATATAATCATTTGGAATTTCAACCATTATTCAGTCCAATTTTCACCACTACCAGAGTATTTCATTGATTTATGAACTTATAAAATAATATTTTTTGCTTTGAATTCATCATTGATTCCCATGCTATTTCTATGTTTTAACAAACAATACTTTCAGACTCTTTGCCCAACTGGAAATGCCCAAATGTTTATATACGTCAGAGAGTGATCAAGATTTGTATGCATAAAGAGTCAATAGTATCAATCACACTGTTACATTTTGCGCTAAATCAGAATTATATTTTTGTTCCGAAGTGCAGTTCTTTGTGTATGGTAAGTATGGTTCACTGCCCCATGCAAAGGAACACATAAATAATATATAAAATTATGACATATACGTAAAATTCATTTTTCACGACCATTCAATTATTGTTTAGATGATAAAAGTTGTGTTGATTCTTAAAAATTATGTTATTTGAAATAGTTTTGTTACTAATACTGCACTAACAAAACTATGCAATAAAATTAAATGCACCATTGCGAATGAAATGTATAATAACTACTGTACTTTTCGAATTTCTCCGTACAGACTTTAAAACAACTGCTACCATCATTATGCTGCATTTGTAGGCGTCGGACAAAGACCTTTCAGAAAAAAATCATGACTAAAGTAAAGGAACTCCTGCAGGAGGATATAAAATCGCCACACCTCACACCGTTGCAACCATGGATATCCTTAAATAAATAACCCTCTCCACTGAAATTAGGTATAACTCATGCGGACCATAATGGCAATGGATACCTGCGATAAACAGACCTTTTGATTCAGTATTTCAAACTGTTATTAAAAATCTAAAAGACTAGATACGCAAACTCTGCCGTTTTTGTAACTCATGGAGTATCTACCTCACAAGTTGAATATAGCAAAAGTAGTACATGCGGCAAATAATATTCGTCTTTTCTCAGATAAACCAAGTCATATTACTAGATTGACATTTAATTAAATAAAGATAAAAATATCCAATACCTAAGTACAAATATTCTCCCTCTTCCTTTCTCACCATACAGCCCCTCTCCTCCGGCTCAATTCTACATCACACTGCTGGGGGTGTTTAAGAGGGGATATCTCAGACGTCAAAAAATACCATTTTCTCCACTGAACACGAATTAATGTGAACACGAAGTATGTCAAGTTGCGTCTACGTCACGTATGATGATATGAATTGCCGTAAGAACTAACGTCTCATCGTGAAGTACTTTAAGTTGATTTGAGCGAAAAATCACTTCACCTAGAATTTGATGAATTTGGCCTCATTTTAAAGAAAAAAACTCATCTTTCCAATGATATCAAAATATCAACCCGTTGCCGAACTACTTTTCGAGCTATTTGCCTGAAAATATAAACAGTTTTACGTGGGATAGATTATGGCTGAGCGCTCCAGAGGGAGAAAATTAAACAAATGAGGAAATTATAGCACCTAGATTTCGTAAAAAACTAAAGGTGTTTAGAATGCTTGTTTTCTCATCTAATTATAAAAAATAATATATTACTCACCACAGTAATTTTGACAGAATCGCAAATAATCCGATCCGTTTTGAACGATATTCAGCCGTTCGGCGGGAAAAAATGAGTCAAGTTAGAGACTTATGTAGCTTTATTTATTTAATTACTGCGAATGTTGATCATGTATAACTATATCTTTGCGCCATTAATATTACAATATTTATTTCATACTATTACACAGACGCTGAAATCACAAAATAAAATTAGAATATGGTCTCCACTATGACTAGGGAACTATCTCGCCCAAACCACCTTAAGGGGGTGGAAACCACCACCTCCTACCGGGGGTGGGGAAGGAAAATGGAGAGTGGCTGCTGAGGGGCGGGAGGGAAGGAGGAGGATGGTTGGGGCGAAAGAAGGGGAGAGATGATGGCGGGGGGTGAGAGGAAAGAGAAGGGTGGGAGAGGGTGAGACATCATATAAGAACAGGTCGAAGATATGCAACGTGGCAAAGGGGAGAAGCGGCACCCCTCTGAAATCGCCAGCCGAACGCACAGCCACCTTTTTTGAACTCCTAAAAAACCTCCTCGCACCACCTCCTACTACACGTAGAACAGAGACACACAGACCAAAGACGTCGCCAGGAAACCACTGAACATACGCAAACACAGAAAGCATTGAATGCGGAAGAAAAGAGAAGAGAAAGTATTCCATAGACAGACGGCACACGGGAGAAGATGTCAAGGATTCTGTATCACTTACGAGAACTGAAAATTCCCCGCGTCAACTCGAGACGGATAACATTTCATGAAAACAAACCAGCATATATACCGCCGAAGTGCACGTATTCATTCAGGAATGATCAATAGAAGGTTCTGTCATGTTTGTAAACCAACGAGGGTAAATGAATCACAGGTATTCTTTTTTTAAATAATAAATAATCAATTCCAAATTTCAAAGGTCCAATAGTAAAATCAAGCGAATATTTTAACGCAAAATGAATGAGGACAAGAATACGTAAAATATTAATTTCTCCTCTCTTTACCAAAGGGTTTGATACTTATACTCTTCATCTTCGTGCTATTTTTATTCGCTCTCACGCATAACTAATTCTCATCTTCTCATCTTGGTGAGAAGATTTGTATCAGCAAAATGATTTAGGACCCACAAGAGCTAATTTCATAGTCTATATTCTAAAAGCTACAAATCTAATTCTTTCAACACTTTGTGTGCTATGCTGGTCATGGATTAACCCTCAAACTCTCCACGTCTCATCACATTGCCTTAATGCGTATAAGGACTCATCCCCATCCCTTAACAGGAGGAATTTTCCAGAAGTGGAGGCGGGGCGCCCTTGAATGTCTGAGTGAGTTGATGGCACGATGGAGGGGGAACGAGGAGATGGAGATGCATGAGGGATGAGCGTTGCTATGTGACCGAGGTGACTGCCGGTGTCGTCATTACGGAGCCATTATAAAAAAAACATGTCTCACAGGAGGATGGCCGTTTGGCGGCGGCGATAAAGGCTTTGTAAACGAGGAGTGGTTTATAAAACTTTTATCGCCGCAGTGGCGATAGGATTCGTGAGAAGAGGCGAGGGTCGGGGATAAGAGGCGGTGATGAGGGGTATTCAAGCTTATCGAAGGCCCTGAGGGTAAGGGCCGGTCCACCCTGCATCTCCACTCGCCTCACAACCCTTCTGGCAATAGAATCACCACCAAAAAAAAACACCCCTGCTTAAACCATCCATGGAATCCAGCAAAAGGATACTTCTCCGGTACCCATTTAGAGCACAAACTTCTGCTCATCACTCCCACTTGATCCTCAGAGCGCATGCGCGGGAAGTGACCCTCCTGGTTCCTAATCCATCATTCAATAACCTTCGTCCAAGAGGACGCTTCTGATCAATTTGCAAAGGGGGGGAGGGAGGTGAGAGTAGGTGGCGGATGGGTCCTTGCGGTTAACTCCCCTAATGGCCTTCCCATCAGGGTGTCACCATGTCTCCCGTTTACCCTTGTTTAGGGGTCGTACATAAACTACGTTACCAACTTAGGGGGGGTGGCCTAAAATCCTACGGCGGGTAACGAGGGGAAGGAGGGGGGTTCACTCAAAGTAGTGTAGGTGTTAAAAGGCGCCTGTGCACGTTTCTTACTCGTCAACATCGCGTCGACAATACTACAGATTTTAACACGAGGAAGGACACTCGAGGTTTTTATTACACCCCAAACTAATACTTTAACTCAATGTAACTAAGCCATTTCCACTATCATGTTGTCTTCATACCATCGAAATGCTTACATTTTAACCTTCTCTTGGGTTAAATAGTGACCTCGTGACAACACTTTTGAAGGCGGCAATCAATAGTGTGGAGAGGGGAGATAACAAAGTAGATGAGTACAGCACCTTGCGCTGTGATCCATGGTTGATTGCTCGAATTTAAAAATTAATATTACTTGTTCCAATTGAGATTAGAAAGTTCCATTGTATCTAGTTTGGCTCCTTTATTCGTCTGATTTCAACCTATACCTAAAAATAAACTCACTCTCTCAATTATTGAGAAAATATTTTTGAATTGAAAGTTTCATTTGTAGAGACAACGTTACATTTCTGGGGAGGGGGGTTTGGGAAAAATACTACGGTTGTCAACGAAATAGGCGGGGTAAAAAAAATCACCGAAAACTGTAACGTAGTTTATGCGAGATCCCATAGAGAGAGAGGCTCAATGAACGCCTACCAAGCCAAAGCAAAGCATAAGCAATCCAGTCTCGATGATGAAGAATCCACTTATGATTTACATACACAAGAGGTTGCATTCTCGATAATTTCCTTATGCTCTCACAACACGAAATAATTGCCCTTTAAGCGGTGAAATGTAAAATCATCCATTTTAAAAATTATTTCAGAAGTGAATCTCTAATGACCGTGCATTTTTATGCCAATAAATAAAAGCAGAGAACAACTTTCATACTACATTTGTAAAAAGACACAGAGCAAGCCGGTAATAAAAATGATGTAATATAAAAACCCCTTTCTACATAACTCCATTTCCTTCGAACATGATAAAAAGAAAATAAAATATCAAAAGTTAATTCACGTCCAAAATAATTCAATTCAACTGCTCAAGAATGGTGGAGGTAAAACACTGATGTTTCAGTCTTCCAAAAGTAATTAGTTAATATCATGATTAGTTTCGACAAACTACGTCATTGTCAAGTTAAAGGTATTGACCATTTTCTGCAACTTACTACCTCGTTTCTACCGCAAAATTAACTACTACAGTGCTAGGCGCATGTTACACTATTCCTTTAATTGATTCTCAAGCTACATAGTAATGATTATTGCACAATACAAATAAAACAATCTCCTTTGCCCAAGACAAATCGAACAAACTTTATGGTAACATTAATATGAATAGTGTTAATTTTATGAGATATTACATGCGCACAACTAAAAAATAATTTTAAATAGGAGAATTAACATTCCATTTATAAAGCATGAAATATATATATTCATTGCGACCCTTTTAAGTTGTAGGTTTTGAGCAGCGGTGAGAGGTTATAATTATTATAAATTCAGCCAGAAGGCGTTAAGTAACGTAAATAATTAAAGTAAATAATTTTATAAATTCAAGAAGGACAAAATTCTACCAGAATATAATGCCAAGATTGGTGAAATTAGTACAATTTTAATGATTTTTGAGGACGTTTGACTGTTTCATCACTGAGTCGAGCTACGTCGAGCAATTCAATCATATAATAAAAATTAGAAACGCAGGTGCACCATCTTCCAAAGACTTAAAATTAGCTCTGCTTTTTGACCCATGCTTATAACGGTAAACACAAATCGTTGGACATTTTGCGAGTTCGTCTATTCTTTAGAAACGCATAATTCAATAAAGAAACATTGGATAAAGCCTTCCACAGTCGCGTAGCATTCACGGAGAATCCATTAAGCTGCGTCATGAAAGCGCACTCAGCAGAGAAACTAATTAGAGGGAGATGGAAAGTTCTTTCCGATCGCGTAGACACCCGCAGGCAACTGGGACCTTATTCAGTAAGAACTCGACATGAACGGACCTCGGAAAATCCGTGAATGTGACGTCCCTTCCCCCGACAAAGCTTAACTATTGAATGTCCCTAATTGAAATGTTAGAGGCTGTGCCGTCAAAATTTCGTCACTTTAGAGGCTCGGAGGTTCCGAGAACATACAGAATAGCACCCCTGGGGGGTTGTGTTTGAACCGCTCGAGATAATTCCGATCACGTACACGTAATTAAGGAGTCACGTGGCACAACAAACAACCAACGGTTCGAGATTTTGGTGTGTTTGAAACATTTAGATGGATAACTTCAGCGTCTCGTATGTTGACTCTTGCGACTCTAATCGATATATTCGACTCCATAAACGATATCCCGGGGAAAATACCCGATCGGAAAGGCTGCGTGAGATTTTTACGAATGTTTAAAAGACACCAAATCCTCGAACCCTTCGTGGTTGTACCACGTGACTCCTTAGTTACGCGATCGGAATTATCTCGAACGTTTTCAACAGAACCCCCCTGGTCGGAATTCCGCTTGGCCTTGAGTAAAAATTCCCACGGCAGGTAATGAGGTGTCAGTCACCCATAATGGTACCACGGGACTCACACGTACAAGGCGATGGGACAATTTCTGATGCACAAAAGGAGAAGCTTGGATGGAGGAATCTGAACAAAGACAAAACCAAAAGGCGAGAAGTATATCGAGGGAAGGACGGAGGAAGGAGGTGCGTCGCGACGGGGCGACTGCAATGCAGTTGGCGTCGCGGCGCAGGTTTTGGCGTGGGGTGACTTTTGGAGCCGGCCGGCGCACGGTGGTAACATTAGGTTCCACTCATATTTATGCTCCCTCTTCCCTGGATTTACGGCTGTTAATATCGTCCCGATGTACGCTAACTCCTCCCTGAACCCACCATTCAACTTAACCATCAGAAACATCCCTAAAAACAAATATTAACAAGATTTTTCTAAATAAAAATAACAAAACTAAATTCATGCCAAAACTTTGTAACTATAATTTCATACTTTTGATGGTAATTATTTTTCTGATTCAATTAAAGTATGGTACTCTTTTTAAAAGATTTTTGGTGCAGTGAAGGAAGACGGACAGTGGAGAATACGGAGGAATAGAGAACTGGAGGAACTGGTAAAAAAAAGCGCTACGGAGATGGAGATGGTTCCGCGGGACGGAAGGTTCTTTGCCGTGTTGCCGTGCGTCGGTTCCCATTGAGATTGAGAGAATGCATCCTTGCCCGCGACGATGCTCGAGGCACATGCAATCATAAAAGACGTGCTCCGATGAGGGACAGAGAGAGCGAGTATCGGAGAGGAGACCGACTCCGCTCTCCTCGGAGGCAAACGAGAGTGAGGCGGCGTATTATTCCGCCCCCCCTTCCATCCCATCCCACCTCTTACCTTCCGGCGAAAAATTATTAATTTAAAAGCAACTTCTGGTGCCGCAACTCATTCAGATAGCGGCCTCTGTGTCTATGATGGAGCGAGGCTAGTGAGTGATAAACTTGCGCAAGATAATACAACTACCCCTTTATTAGTACTCATGATGAATTAAAATACTTGTTTATAGTGTTTTTAGTATTTTTCTACAAATTTATTTATTGTAAGACGCGTTTCACCGATTTACGGCATCGTCAGGTACAGAAAGTTTGTTTTATGCGTTAAGGAGGTTCCGCCGCGACTGTGTGAGTCAAAACAAATATTAAATTCCACATTTTTTTATATTTTGTCCAAAAAATCCTGCTTTCGCTGATGCAATGCGATACCTATAGAAACCCAAAAGTATAAAGGTGCAAAATATATGCAGATTATTCCACGAATATAATTTAAATGAGCACACGTTTCCAGCTATAGAAGCCAGCTGCAGTGTCATTTCCTACGAATTACCGCATTTTGACTTCAATTACGGCATTGATTCTTCATTAACTAGAAAAATAAGGTGGTAAGATGCCTATATTACATTGTTATTCAATTTATCTGGATTATTTCCATCTTATAAACAGTTTTCCGCAAAAATGTCATTTATAGTTTATGGAAAAATACTATTTTTCCCCGTGTTTCTCTCATTCCCCCATTGAACACCATGTTATTTCAAGTTCAATTATAGAATAAAATAGCGTGGAAAGGTATTATTTTGTTGTTCATATCAGATAGAAGACAACTTTTTCTACAAGTAGATAGAATATGAATACAATGACATTCAAGTCACTGTACGGTGGAACCACCTTAATTGCTGTTGTAGTTACGTGAGGGTAAAAATATAAATATTCGGGCAGGGTTGATTAAAAAAAAAACACACTGATTAAGGGTTGGTGAGGCGGGAAAATTTAATTTTTTTCGGAAAGGTGTTATGGGGAGGGATGCGGAAATGATAATTCATTACAAAGGTTATTGGAGTGTCTGTATAATTTCTATTTTTTCAAGTGCGTCCATTTTCGGACCTTTCGGAAGAACGTTTGAAATTTCGGGTATAAAATCGCTCGCATGATTTTTTTCAAGTAGCTGCTTAGCAAAAGGTGAGGTGGAATCCATATTTCAGTAACTTCTGGCGTGTTCTTTGATACGTGTGATAAAACATCTTACCAGTCTGGTCGGTATTATGCCTTATTCATCCCTTCTTATACATTGAATGAGTTTAGTCTTCCACCTGTTTGACTCTAGAATATTGACTCACATCAAATGACTAACTGTTTTGAGAAATTCCAGAAAAGCTGCAAGGGATAGACCTAAAACTAAATTTGTTTTTATTCGCGGGAAGCATGTAATGTAGTGAAAAATGCATGCTCAATGCGAAGATAGTATATTTGCCTGGCCTAAAATCACAAGGCGTGGTGGCAGATATTCATCCATTAACTGGTTAGAATAAATAAATTCTTCACTTCATTCACCTAACAAAATTAAATATCTGAGACTTTTATCTTCAAAGTTGAGTTTGGTGAAAAGGCAGAAAATTAAACGAAGGAGAAATGGAAGTTGCAACAGAAGACCTTAAGTTATTTCCACACATAAAAAAACAATGGCCACATAAGGAGCATGTGCTGATAAAGGATAAAAGATGGTCTCCCAGTTTATGAGATTAAGGATTTTCAAGCTTTTTTCTCATAAAGCGTAAGACTAATACATGCTTCAACGTAAATAGAATGGCTAGGAGCATCGAATTTAAAAACAGAAATATTTTTGCTATGCCTGGCGGATCGACTGCTATTTATGGAAATGATAAATGAGTATCAAGGCAATAGTTGGCGAGTATTGACTGTCCTCTCAATTATGAAGCGAGAATTGCGTCCAAACCGGTTGAGATATTCAAAGTGTAGAATATACGAAGTAAAATTATTTTGATTTAATCAAGTATTGACGTGCTCTTAATGCTGCAATTAACCAATTAAAATGTGAAATTATAGGGCATAGTAAGCAATTCATACTTTCTGAATTAATGGTAGCGGAAACGTACTGACTGACTGAACTAAGCAAGAAAATTGTATCCCTGTTTAAGGAGCTCGAATTACTAAACCGCAGGACACAGCCCGTGTCCGAGGTAAGATACGAGTATCAGACTTTTTCCACTGAACGGCTTGAAAGCACTAACCACCGGCATGGATCAACCCCTTACGGGATTTACGGCTTAAGAGGACCGTTCAATGAGGACAAAGTCACCGGCCTGCGAGCATCTCGGGTCGTTAAGCAACGAGGAAGGCCGTAACATGAAGAAGGAGATAAGCCTCGCCAAAGGACCGGATGCAGGAGGGAGTGGGAAAGGGAAGGTCAGCTGCTCTGTGGGCGTGGTTTATTACGCAGAGAGGAGATCTCATTTGCCACCGAAGATCACGAAAAAAGGTGAGATTATGATAACTCATGAGAACAGTAAACTACCATTAGGAAAAAACCATCGTTCCTATACTTACAAAAATATAATAAAAATTGATCTTGGCTCGGGAATTTATTTCATTACAGCAAACTAAAAATGCCTGGGCCTTGTCCGTGTATGGTTGTTGAATAGTAGTCATAAAAAGAGCTAAACAGTGTAATCCTCCGGTCTTTCAGCGTAACTTTAAAATATTGTCCGAATGCACCGATAATGATGCCTTCCAAAATATGCAAAAATGCAAGATGCTTCAGATTCAACGATTATTGATATATATGAATATAGTATCATAAATGTTACCTAATACTTTTACCAAGTTCACGGTTAAGAAAATCCAATTGCGCAAAAGAAAAGACAATTCCGTCATTTGTTTTTCCCGTCAAGGTCAATTTACTAAATCTCAAAGCTACATGAACTTAAAAGAAAGAAGCAAAGAAGCTTGTATCAATCATCACAAGACTGGTGTGACGCAAACATTCAATTCCATTGAGATAAGTATCTGATTTCCACTCGAAGCCCGTTTTCAATATTAATATTTTATGGAAAACCTGGCCCTAATATAAATTTTCATTACGTAATTAAGAGCATAAATCTAGATTCCTGGCATTACGTTCCAGTACTCAGAGATTTGTCGCCAGAAGAAACATGATCATCAAGACATTCAACTGTTTTTCTATGAAAAAATCGGGAAAAAAGTAAATGGCGGCCACAAACGAACAAGATATTCTCTGGTGGGGAAATCACTCTTCCACGAAGAATCCCGGCGGATCAATCAGAGAAAATTATAATCAGCTTAATCCGAAAAACCACCTCATATAAGGCGGCTTTTCATAGTCACTCATCTTCAACCTTAACTAGGAGAAGCCTATAGGATACCCACGGAACCTCGTAAGTCTTCAGGATAGTATGGAACGAACAGTAGAATATAAACGATTAATCCCAACCCAACCTCCTTAAATAAACGATTAATCTGAATTATATTTATAGGTATATGGATAACCAAGTGACTAAGTTTTTCATTACGAAGCAACTGCACCAGGTTACTGACGATACCTTCAATTCAATTGGCTCTTTACATAATTACCTGGGTATTACTTGCGACCACAAACTCTCTTTCGTCCCGCACCTCAGTAAAATTAAATCTAAGGCCATGTCTGTCGTGGGATTGCTCAATAGATTATCTAATGTTACAAAACTCATAGTCCTGAAAACCATATCCACTGGCTGCGTTCTCCCAATTCTCGAATACTGCTCTGTTATCTACTCCACTGCCTGTCCCTCCAACTTGAAAATTCTCGAAGTTAATTTCTTCATTTTCGATTTCCGTCACCGCGTAACGCACCTCCGTAATTCTTTTCGTACTGAAATCATGTCTGGATCCCCTGTCCACCCATAGGAATATCATTGACCTTTCATTTATTTACACTGCGTTAAATGGTCAGTACAGATCCAATGAAATACTCCCATACTTTTCACTTCACATCCGTGCCTTGCGCAACAATCACCTTATACTCCAACCGTAATTCTGTCTTTCTCTCTCCCAACGATCCCTTTCTTACAGGCCTTCCCCCCTTGTACAACACCATTTCATCTGCTTTATAGCCTCCCCTCGATCTCTCTGCTCCCTTCGGATCATTCAAGCGCCAGCCTGGAAAAGCGATTTCCTCCTGATTCCCAAAGTCTCCATGTTGTTGTAGTTTACTGATTTATTTTATTTTCTCTTTGTTTTTATTTCGATACTATTTCCCAACCGATGTTTTTTTTTTCATTTTTTTATTTTGTTAATGCTGCATATTCTAAGTTGAAAACGTTCAATATAAAGACCAAAATCGGCTGTTTAAAAAAATATATAATATAAATCTAATCAAATATATTCAGCCTTCATTCAATGCACGCGGATGCAAATATCTCAGCAGAGCTTTATCGACCACTTAATGCATTGGAGAATGTATACCTTCTGCTACACATATGGAGGGGAAAGAGCATCCCTCTTCTCCTTCCGGACCACCAGTCCTCCTTCTTATATTCCCTCAGCCCTCCCCTCCACCCCTCACGCTAGTGAGGGACCGTTTATTTCTTTCCTTCCCTCCATTGTGCTCCCAAAATTTCCATTCCCCCAAGAATCTTCAGAGTGCCAACCCTACCCGGCCCCCGACCCTGCGGTTGTTGGCCGACGGCCATGCACCCTTATACCCACCCGCATATCAATTTGTTACCCCTTATCCACTCACCCCAACCATTTTCACTCCTTTCTTCCTCTTCTAATTTCACTCCCGACTAACAATCTTACTTCGACCCGCTTCGTCAGAATCCAGACCACAACTGAAAATGATGACAGGAGACGCCTCCGCGGAGTTGAAAAGTAAAACATCTCCTACTTTCAATGAAGAGAAGCGATAGAGCTTAGATTCTATTGGGAATAATGGCTTAGAATAAAATAATCAAAGCTATGTGTAATGTATATATCCGAAGGTTATCAGATGATATATCAACATGGAAACCCGGGTCGGAAGTCAATTTTATTTATGTGGAAATTTCACGTGTTATTTCTTCTATAAGTGTAATGATTACACAATTAACCGTAGACGAGATGCCTCAGCTACGTACACATCATAATTATTGGACTATATCAAGGTAGCATGCTTAGAATAATATTGTTAAAAGTGACAGTGTTTGTAGTACACGGTTGTATAGATTACTTTGCATCCATAGGGTGGTTGACAAAATGCTTTAGGAAACATGGTTCCCAAATTAAAAAATGAAAGAATACTAGGATGAAGACCCGATCGACTCCAGGATAAGAAGGGGAACGAGGAAAGATATTGCAGCTTAGAGGCTTCTAATAGAGAGGAGAATGCAATAAAACCAGCCGATATGCATTTGGTTCATCGGCCTGGAGAAATACGTGATAACTTGGATTGGGAAAATAGGTTTCCTGAAGTAAAGTGTTTCTGAAGCGTCATTTTACGACAGTAAGTTAGCATTCAGCTGTGATTAGATGACGCTGCAACACCGACTATTCAAATGTAAGGAGAAGGATACGACAAAAATGTAAGTACTCTATAATCAAAGATTCCAAACAATTACGTTGAAAAGGCCACAAATGAGATAAAGGAAAAGTAAAAATCAGGAATCCATGTAAATACAGAAAAAACAGCATTCCACGCTTTACTGATGGCATTAAAATTTTGGTAGAGAAGTGGGATCTGGGGACACTGCTGAACTGCAAGTAAAACAAAGTAGGAAGAAATAGTACAACTTGAATATAAATGTAAACAAAACCAAGGTTATGAATAGTGAAAGCAATCGCGAAGACCGAGTCACTGTCAGACTATGACAACAAAAGCTACAGCAAGAGGAAGAAAGTATCTGGGAAGTAGGATCACCACGGAAGGAAGACGCAAACTAGATCAAGTGAACAGATTTGAACTAGCAAAACGGGAATTCTATCCGAGGAAGAGTGTAATGACAACCATGCTTGAATGTAAGGAAGTTAATTTCAATGTACACGTAAAGCATGCAAATTTTATGGAATTGAAGCTCGGGAAATGGCAGCGGAAGGAAAAAAAAGATTGTAAAAACTGGAATGGTAGAGTTAAAGAAGACTGATGAAGATCAAATGGACCTAGAGAGTCATCTATAAAGATATTTTATCAAGAATTGGAGAAAATGATGCTTAATGAAAAAAAAGGACTCCTCCACGTGGACGAGATAACCATTCCCAACATTCTGAGACACGCCAGCCTCCTGATGATTGCAACGAAAAAAAGCGACGACAGAAAATATTAATGAAGGCTTCCGCGGAGCGGTGGTCTTCGGCGACAGCAGGCGACAACGCCGGCCGGCGAAACTTGCGTCTAGGATGTATCTACGCGGAGAAAATCCCGGAAAATTAGCTACGCCGACGACAGGGAATATTTTACATGAGAGAGCAAGAATGGGATGGAATGGAAATGGTCGAATAATGAAGGAATCTAAAGAGAGGAATTATAAAGAAAACTGTTAGAAAAGTGGTTAGCTGAAATGAGAACGGAGTGATGAATCTCAGCAAAACAATATCAGATTGAAGTTCTTTAATGATAATGCACATATTTGACCATTTTTGAAGGTTTGGTGGAATTTGGCTGGCTACAAAAACCTATTTACGGTCATTGGTAACTTTATTACACCTCATCATCAAGAAATACAGTTGTAGCCCGGCTCAATGCGATATGAGTCACAAAGTTGTAGGAAAAGCATCAACGTCACCCATTCAAAAGTTGAGTAAATTTCATGGAAGATGCAATTGCTTACGGAATTTGGTGCTATAAAAGAGAAAATGAAATTATAGTTCAAATAAGCTTTCATGAACAGTGCGAGCATCGCTCGAAGGATAAACCTGCAGACGTATGTTCTTAAAAAAATATTTGGCTATAACCCTTCAGGCAAAAGGAAGGTTAATAAGTATTTCCATCCTTTTCAATGAAAATTCTTCCAAATGACAAGTCTACTCTAGCAGCATTTTTCTAGTTAGATAAGAGTTGAGACGAAATAAATGTGAAAATAAATGCGGACACCAAAAATTTCAAGCTGTTTATATTGGAAGAGATTGGAGTGGGAGAATCTACCGCTCCTTGGTATGTCGAGCTGTTCACAATTGTTTGCTCTTGTGCAAAGTACGAGGGGTTGAAAAAGGCTTGCGGACTAAAAAAAGAAAAGGATGTCTGACGAATAAAGGACGTCTGGAAGTTTCTGACAGGGCAGATTAACATTGAGAAAAATATATAGGAAGAAGCGGGAAAGGAAGAGACAGACCTCGGCAAAATAGCCACTATGCGGAAGTACCCTGCCCCAGGGTAATGAAATGGGAGAGATCCTGGAACTCCAGGGCCGGCCATCTCGCCGGCCGACTGTTTCATAATATGAAAGACAATGCCTAACATAGAAGAAGGCCTCTCTGTACCTGCTCTAGTTTCTTCCTCGAATCTCTCGTCGCGTGCATTCCAACTCAGTCCCCGGTGGTGCACTCCGCCACACCGTGCCCCGTTCGTCCCTGTCCCTCTCTGAATAGCTCCGCGAGGGACAAGGAGAAGCGACATTCCAACATCCGGTCCTCTTCACCTCGTTATTACCCTTCCTTGCTCGCTTGGTCTCGTGGAAAACGATTAAAGGTTCGACAGAGTTCGGGAGTGGGGATATTATTGCGAATCTCCACCACGCTCTCCCACCCAACTTCCCGAGTTCTTTGCGCCACCGCCGAAAAAGGAAAGAATTGAAATCGCCCTTCTCTCCAACACTCAATTGAATAGAGTCCCAAACTTGGCTCCCATTTTACCGCAACTCCCTCCCCAATAACCTTCAAGTAGTATTCAGATGGAATACGCCATAGTTCCTCTCCGGTGAGAGGAGTGTTTTGAAATATTTAATAAAGGAAGATTTTGAGATTAGCTGATGCTACCCTAAAAAAACCTCCCAGAATTGAAAGTTTTGAGTGTGAATTCGTACGGTTGATTGATTTGCTACATCAAATTCACTTGAGGGAGGCAACGAATTAGACGCTAGTAACAAAAAGTTTAAAGACGAAGTGTAGTCAGCTTTCCAAGTTATAAAAAAATGTGAATCTAAACGGACAAAATGTGGATTGAATTCACGACATAACCGTGTTTCTAGTAAATTATTCCTTCTTAAATGATATAAAAATGTAGGCATCCTAAGCTTAAGGAATTTCAAGTAGGCTAATTTAAAGTGACCAATATCAACTATGTATTTTGAAATCAAAGCCATAGATATTTCTACTGAACTAATATGTTAAGTCAATAGCAGTTTTGATTGGTTGAGCGCTATTTGTAGACAAAACAACGAGAAATTTTCCAGATAGTTTTGCCATGAAATTAACGCTTAACACAAGAATAATAAAATAACAACTAGGTTATCATTTGTGCTATTTTAAAAATACTTATATTTCATCACTTAATATACCAAGTAAATAATTTTGCGAACCAAAACAGAACCTTTGTACCTTTTGCCCCTCGGACACAAATCCGACTCGTCCCCAAATTGTCCCTCAGGATTCGAACCCTTTTCCATAGAGGCAAAAAGCAACTAAAGAAGGAGGAATAGTACAAAATTGTTCACAATATAAGAGCATGAGATGTGCATGCCTTATCCCTTCTAACCAATTTTGAGTATATTTAAAATTAATAAATACTCAATGAATCATTCAATGGTCTACTATTTCTTTTAACTGTCACATTATATGTCTGTGTTTGCCATGCAAACCATAAGAAATCCTCAAGCTGTTAAAAAGTTATACTTTGTCTAAAACTCTCAAAGTAACACTCATTTGGAAAGCCTGAAGGTACATACATCAACATCTACATACTACCCCGCAAGCCGCCTCAATGGGCGCGTGGCGGGGGGTGTTAGGACACCAGCCGTTTACATATAAAATGGACACGCTCTAATGAAATTACGCCTAGCATTTATTAAATTCCCTTATTGTTCGGGGGAAAAACGAATTCCCATACCTATCCGTTCGGCAAAATATCTCTCTTAGTTTATCGTTTTTGTCGGACCTGGACATATAGTGGGGTTCTAATATGATGTTCTCCGTGTCGCTCTTAAAGATATCTATTCTCAATTGCTCAAGCAATCTAAGCCTAGCGCGCAGCCTCCGAGTCTCTAGCGGCTCCCAGCCTAATTCGTTTAACATCTGTGTAACGCTGTCTGTACGCCCTTAGCAGTTTTTGACGAATCGCGCAGCTTTCCTTTGTATTTTATTAAGTTCCCGAATTAAGTCTTTCTGCGCCGGATCCCATATGCTCGCTGCATATTCAAGGTGTGGCCGGATGAGTGCGAAATAGCACCTCTCTTTTACCTTTTCATCCGAAAATCTTCCCACAATACGCTTGACGAATCCTAGCTTCTTCAGAGCTCTGCCACAAATATTTCTTATATGTGTTCCCCACGATAGGTCCGAAGTTATCGTAAATCTTAGATACTTAACTTCATTTGTCGCCTTTATGTTAACAGAATAGCCAACATACATGAATAGCCATCACGTCATTCCCTTTCGGGGAAGCAAGAGTAAAAGAAATTAGTTATTGCCGTTGGCCCTAGAAAACTGGCTCTCTTTTAAAGACTTCTTCCACAACACCCTATCCTTGCAAACCTCTTTCGTTACTCTTACACTCATGCATTACTTTATACACCTATTCTTAAGACTCCAAATATTCCTCCTTTCAAGAGCGTCTTACACCACATTCACCAATGACTTTCACAATCTGTCCCTTCCCCTCGCACCATTCACTCTGCTATCGTATATCTGTATCGTTATTCTACTCTCATCTATTCTCTAGGCATGGCCTAGCCAAGGACGCACATTCCCTTCATACATGCCCATTACTGCCCAACCCCCATTCTTTCGTGATTTTTTCATTCCAAACCCTATCCATCCTACTTTTGCCGAAAAAACTTCTCAGGTACACCATTCCCACTGACTTGAGACAACTCTTATGCTTACCCTGACATCCCGAGGTTTTGCGGTCTTATAATTAAGTCGGGAAGAGAATACTTATGTAAACTGCACTTTCCGCTTCCCTAGACGAACGCTTATTCCTTGATCGCCTGAAAACCTAAAAGTGACATCCAATTGGAAAACCAGGAGATAATGTATAATAATTTAATGAATGAATAAGTCAATATTAGATGTCATCAATCTTAAGATCTGTAGCTCTCCACTCAATTCCCTTACGTTAATATGCCTTATTCCTTCATATTTCCTTATTTTGAAATCCTTTACAAATCACTTCAAGTGTTATATTTTAGGAATTTCTCGTATATTTTTCCCATTTTTTCTTCTTCCATTGAAGGTTCCAGGAGATTGGCATGCCTAAGAATGCGTTCAATTATGCGGTTTCTTCTACGCCCTCAGGTTTTTATCAGGCCTCCTATACTTATTCAGATTTTTCATCGATGCTCGTCTCTGTCCATCTTCATCATTCTAATATAAGTCCACACGTTGTTTGCTTTCAATTTTCTTTGTTCAGCAGCTATCGACCACGTTTCACCGCCATGAAATATTTTGCTTCATACGTGTGTTTTTTAATACTGTAATACTTACATTAAGGACGTTCGGTGGTTTCACTCAACTTTAGGCGAAACTTGCTGGAAGCATTAATTATGTTTTCCTAAAGCTACCTGAATTTTTTCAAAATAATTTACCGCAGATTTCTTAGGATATTTGATGTGGAAGTGGGCATAAAATTACATGGGTTCATATGGGAACGCGAGGTGCGACTAGCTTTATTCATCGAAAATAACGTTTTCTAGTTAAGAATAAGAAAAACAAATATAATTTAAATCATTAATAGAATAATGTATGAAAATCATTTGATATACTTCATTTTAGTTTTTCGTATTCTTAACTAGAAACAGGTACTTGTTGATGAATTAAGCTACTCGTACCTTGTATTCCCATAAGAACCCATGTAATTTTTTGTCCACTTCTCAATCAAATATCTTAAGTAATCTTCGTGTAAATAATTCTAAATTAATCATGTAGATTTAAGACAACATAAGTAATGCTTCCAGCAAGTTTCGTCAAATTCTCTTAAGTTGAGTGAAACCACCGAACCTCCTTATCTAAAAATTGGAATACGTACTTGAACAGGCAAAATATAGTACGCGGCTAATTATTAAGACACTCATGATCGTAGGAGTACGATATTATCTCTACCTATTCATGCATTCCAAGTGTGAGTTTCGTTTCTGTCGACTGGCGCCGCTGAATAACGGAAAGCGGATGAGGGAGACTGGGAATGCGAACGGAATATGAATGGAATTCGTTCCGCTTCCACAAATCCCATAAGAAGATTGGCGGAAAAGTTATCCGCGGGAATGGAATATGAAGGGGACGAGGGAGGAGTTGCGCAGTGACGAGAGGATTACGACCGCATGACGAAATAATTTCGACTGGCTTTTGTTCCTCCATAAAACCTTCATCTCCGGGAAACATAAAAAGTAATGAAACACATTAATTAATCCTCAGTCAAAGGGAATCCAAAATACACTAGGGGCTTAAATCAATAACGAAATTTAATACTCCCACACTCAACTAGCTCACGTAATTCAGGTTGAATAATAATATATACTAGGGTATTGATTGACTGAAAGTTAATTACATATTTTGAAACCTTTTCAAGAATGTTTCAAAAGAATTTGAAATAATTAATTTTTAAACTGCACTTATACTATGCAACCGAATTTGTTTAAAAATGTAACTATGACCGAAAAATGTACATAAGGACCAGTAAGACAATTATTACTTCACGTTGATGGGCACAAGAGTTAAGGTGGTGCTTCAAATTATATATGCCATCACAAAATTTGACGCACAGAAATCAGAGGATCACGTTATAAACAGATGATGACAAAAAACGCTCAATGCATTTGAGAGAGGCCAAATTTTCTTTAAATTTTGATTTATTCTTCATTATTTTTTATTTATAAAATCAACAGGCACAGATTGCGCTTTAAGTCTATGAAAAGAAGCAAGGCATATATTTATTTGTTATAAGCTTTTACCATGTCGTTAACATCCTAATTTCAACTCTAGGTTTGTGAGATCACAATGGCAGTTTTACACTAGAAGACAAGGATATTTGAGTTAAATGTTTGATTTTCATGACTCATTTGCCTTCATTTTCTTCAATACGTTAACTCTGGAAGATTATAGAAGATGGAATGGCAAGGTAACGATATAGTTAGCTGCGAAATTAGAAAGATATCCTGCATTTCAGCGTTAGACTGCTAATCCAAACTGGAATGATGAGTAAAACCGGGACAAATAAAAGAACTGAATAATGCATAAAGAAATACTTAGTTAATTAGAAAAAAACCCCATTTTCAGGCATCAAATTTTACAAACACATCTGAATTAATTTAATTGAGTCAAAAATACGAATGACGTCAGGAATAAGTATACTCAAGTGTCTGGTGGTAAGGCGATACTCGGGTATAAGTTGACTACTCGAGAAACAGTAATCAAGAAATTCCGCTGGATCCGTGAACAATGTACACTGGTTCATCTTGGGCCTTATTCAGTAAGGACTCGACATGATCGAACCTCGGAAAATCCGTGAATGTGACGTCAATTCCCCCGACTAATCTCAACTTTTGAATGGCTCTATTTGAAATTTTAGATGCTGTGACGTAAAAATGTCGTCACTTCCGAGGCTCGGAAATTCCGAGAACGTACAGAATAAACCCCTGACCCCCAACATGGCATTCGTGCATTCAACTGGGCGTGATTGCCACTGCAATACCATACAGGTGCGCAATACATTGCATGGAAGGCCGAGATAAGGTAAGAGATGCATTAGTTCTCGGGTGAAAGATTTGTTTTTTGAAAATTTGATGCATCTGAGATTTATGCATCATAATACTAATAATATTATAAAAAATATCCAAATTAATCGTTCATTTATTGGTGAAGATAGTTTCGATACGACGGTTCCGTACTTGGAAATGCACGAGAGAATGCATTTCAATAATCTCCTCACAATATAAACGCTTATTTCCAGGGGTGAGACCTAAATATTTTGAAATAAATCCCTCAAGAACACTTCCAACACCGAACAGGTCGAATACCTGAATCTTGAAACGTACCATCCAATTAGTTAGTCACGTGGCCGGAAATCTCGAGTCTCGCAGTTCAATTGGGTTCAAAGTGACAACATTTATGAATCGAGGAGTCGAAAGTAAAAAGGGGGAGGGGAGTAAGAGCTCAGGTACAACGGAAATAGGAAGGGATAAGTGAAATGAAAGGAGATGGAATCGTGGGGTGTGAGAAGAAGGTTGGGTAGCGGTCAATGAAATGCCGACGTGGGGGAAGGGGAGAGATATGGGGGAGAATGGGGACCAAGAGGTCAGGTCGCTTTGGCCAAGGGATCGGGGAAAGGATGAGAATGGTCGTGGCACGCCTTCCCGCTTATGCGTGTCAAAGGGCAAAGTATGAAAAGGCACCCTTTCGTTGTTTCCCGTCCCCTCCCATTATACCCTCACCATCTCCCAATTATCCAATACGACTCCCCAGAGTAGAGATTTAATAATTGGGAATCTGGATTCGGAATTTCGGCCGTTAATCGTCGTAAATGGGAGCAGAGGTCACCTCGGTCATCCCCTTCGGGATCGAAAACAAAAGAGGGCGGTGTTCCGCGTGAGAAAGGTCAGGGGAGGAAAGTGGAGAAGTCCCCTGTGGCCCCCTGCAACGCTTTTGTACCAACCACCGCCGAACATCGTGGGATGAATATAATTCACGCATTCGATTGTCGTACGCGAACTCACATTAATGGCCAGTGGTAGACACGGGGAGATGAATGGAGGAGACAATGTGAGGGAGAGTCTAAGATGCAGGGAGTCAGACGGGTTAGGGACGAAGGTATGCGATTCCAAGTATAGGGTTTAGTAATATGATAATCGTATGGATGCCGCAAATACGAAATATTCAAGGTGGCAACAAAAATTTTAAACGGGACACGTTTCTTTAGTCCCTACAAATTTCCCTCCCTTGTATTTGTACCAGTATTTTGATGTATTTTTTAACGATTTCTATGTTACTTGCTAACCAACAGAAATAAAATCATTATTATTATATCACGCGGAACCTCAAGAACTCTACTTGAGGACGCAACTACTATCGCCGCAAAAAAGGTAGAACGCTGAACTTTAAGCATTCGTGCGAAATTCCGCCGGGGCTCCAAAGAGCCGTGTAATATATCGTTTTACTCCTTGTTTATTTGACTACAAAATTAATTCATTGAAAAGTGATTAAATCTAAACGTTTAGGTCCTACGTTTGAAAGAGTGAAGAAAAACACGCGAAAAACTAGGAGAACGGCGAAACGGTCGTCTTCTTCATCTCGTCACGGCCAAAATATTTAATTGGTTCACTTCATTATTACGACGAGGACGACATCTCCGTATTACAAATATTCTTTTAAAATTTTATTTTACCCATTCTTTGATTTTTTTTAAAGGCCGAAAGCTAGATTTCAATTTCCGAGGTGTCGAAAAGTATATGAATATCGAAATTACGTATGCTTTATGGAAAAAATATTGCAAAACTTCTCATGTAAGGAAATTTTTATATTCTTCCCCTTACTTAAAATAAACGACAAAGAAGTAAATCGATCCGGGGCAATGCAAATTAACATTTTGCTCAGTTGGCAATTGTTTAAGCTCCTGGCCGCGCGTGACTCAAATCTCATTGCCAAGACCCCTCTAGTGAGACCTCTGTCCAGCGCTGATTGGACAAGGAATGGGAAAGGCTCTAGGTGTTTCATATTCTTTTAACTTTATGTGGATGGATTTATATTGAATATTTCGCAATTAGATATTTAATTCAGTCTCAGAAATTACACACTTTATTCGGTTCGTGGCAACAATACAATCCATAGAATCAATAAACTTCTAACACATAAACAAACAGTATTTTGCCGAATTACGCTAAACGTTTACATTTAATCACTTTTCAATGAATTCATTTTGTAGTCAAATGAACAAGGAGTAAAACGATATATTACACGGCTCATTGGAGCCCCGGAGGAATTTCGCACGAATGCTTAAATTTCAGCGTTCTACCTGTTTTGCAGCGATAGTAATCATTCTTTTTGGTGGAAAAGGACACAAACCCAAAGATCGCGATTACACTGAAAAACCAGAACAACAAATAACACGACGAAATGACCCAGTAAACATTTGAGCAACTATGAGTTAACTCTTCTCGGGTTCTCCAACCATTCAAACAATTCATAATTTCCGACGTAATTAATTCTTGCATTGAGAATGAGTGACGAGTCGTCTGTCGAAACGTCGACAATAATTATGAATAGTTTAAACCGGTGGAGAGCCCGAGAAGAGTTTACTCATTTAAGGTTATATACACAGGATAATAGTTACTCATGTTATTCGACGGGAAAGTATTAATCCTTTTTATAAACAACTTTATTTTCAATCGTAACACAGGCACCACAGTTTTACCCATATATGCGCCATCTGTTGAAGAAAACCAGATCGAAATTGAATGATTGTATGGATGCAATTAGAATAGGTTCTATTTTCCGTTCAGTTATTCATACATTCGCACAAGCGTTCGCACAATTTGCCGCTTTACACTTTACAATTTCCTGATACATGCTTTCGCACGATACAAAAAAATGAACCGTGTAAAACGGCCTTGCGAACGTTACTCAGTCTTTCGGGAAGCTGTTCGATTTTCTTTCCCGACTTAACTTCGTTCAAACCCCTTGCCCGTAATCACCTATATCGCAATAAATGCGCAATGAATGAGCCTAGTCTTAATACATACATACATTAGATTCAGGCAACTTAGTTAGATATATTCATCACGTAGCGGATTTCAGACACACCCATCAAGAGGATAGGCTTCTCTGCAATAGTGCGTGTTCTGCGTGATGCATGCTACAAGGATATACTTGGCTCATCATTTGAAAATTATATTGAAAAATAATTTTCAAAACATTCCATTGTTTTTACTCTAAAAATGATTCCTTGATATTCCTTCAAAATACACACGAAAAAATTACTCAACCATTATTTAAAGAGTGTGGTTTCAACCTGACCCTCTCATGAAAAAACGCACAAATGTTTCACTTAACAATAATACACACGAAAACCCTACATACCCTTTTAAGCATTGAATCTCCAAGAATAATATGTTTTCTTATTTAAATAAAACTAAAACGTCTCGACTGCATTTCAACATAATTCAGTCTTCAATCAAAATAAAGTCGAAATATTAAATAAAACAGCCATTTTAACCACCCAAATAGTCGAACTGCAATAATAAAATAATTAAAAAATAACTAATCCGGAAAAGGTTTTATTAATTGCAAAAATTATATAATTATATGAATAAATTATATTATTATTATAAACATAAAGACCAGAATTGTTGAAAGAGAATTTAACAATACATATTTTCATTGAAGATGACTTGGCGTTATGAATTCAACATAAAGTTCATGTTTCATATACCACGGCAAAATAAAGGGGAATCAAATTATCGAAACAAAGGAGGTATTTTGAAAGGTAAATACAACTGAAAACCTCGGGATTTTTCACGACGATAAAGGCGGTGATAAAAAGGGTGAAGCATATCAACAATATCGACGCAGAGAAGGAAGTTGAAGAGTTAGTCCAAAAAATATATGAAAATATCAGGAAATTTTCATAATTGAATTACTATTGCTTATTACCTAGATTATTAAATTTCAGGCGCTCTGAAGTCATTCGCTACGAACAGTGAGAGCTTTTGACAACAGACAATAACAAACCGTTTTCCGCACCAATACTTCTGCGCCTTCCAATTCTCCAAGTGATGGAACGATAAGCGGAAGGAAGGCACGACAGGAAAGGAAGAAGAAGGCAACAAGCAACTCTTGGAGAGGCAGGAAGGGAAGGAAGGTCTTTGCCCCTTCGACGAAGGATGTGAGTTCGTGTTTGTGCCTTGTCTCTCATTCCTCCGGTGGAAGATGAAGCACCAGATTGCTCTCCTCGTGATTGGCGTGAGGTTTCTGAAGGGTTGGATTCGGTGGGGTTTGAGTGGGAAGGGAGATGAGAGTCGCGGTTTCCCCCTTGGAGGAGAAGGAAGGGGATTCAGGGCAAAGGGGAATACCAGGAAGTGGGGTGGAGGTATCCGTCACAGGAAGGTAGTTGTCGTGTATTGAATACCAGGGCAGCTACTTACATCCCACTATCACTCACTCACCCGTCCAAACACGCAGTTATTGAAAGCTTACTAACCGCAAAAGCACCGATCGGCCCATGTCACCTACCCGAACTCTCTCTCCTCAAGTAGTAATCATTGCTCTGAAATTGCCCCCAGAATCGCCTCCTTCCCATGTCACTCACCCATCCATTGTTCTACGTCTCATAGAAATAACACTTAGGGGCTATTTAGTAAGTCTCACTGAAATTTGGAAGAAAGGTGGGTATCAACCGCAGGGGGAAGGTAATTCAAATTTTTCTTTTATCTGGAAAGTATGATAAAATAGAAAACTTAAGTAAATGACGGTTTAAACGATTGAACCAACTTCTGTTTGACAATGAAATGTTACTAATTCAAATGGTATTAATTCTCGACCTCTTCCAATACACCAAATAAGTAACCAAATTAAATTTGTAAATAAATAAAAACAGCACCAAACTTTAAAGGTAACAATCTTGAATATGTCTATGTATTTGTATATTTCATGACTGTAAATTAACCATTATGTAATCAAAAAAGAATTGTAAAACATTTTCAACATAATGAAGCATCTAAACTCGTGATGTTTGCGCCGTGAAATGTTACTGATAGGTTAACAACGTCACTGGCTTTTGAGAAATAACAACCCCACGTAACTTTCTCACAGTTATTTTGATCAAAATTAGTTTTAATCCACAGGGGAGAAATCATATTTACTCTCTCGTAGCGTTCTAGCTAACGTACTTCAAATAATACCGCCAACTAGGACAAGATGATAAGCGTGTAACTCTTGGAATGAATTGTGCCCAGTCAATGTAGAGAGAGTTCTATATTTTAGTCCTACATGTGGGAGAGTTGGTATTGGTAGGATTAATTGCGGCATAGAGGAAGGGAGGTCAGAAAACCGGTCTGGGCTGCGCTTAACTATTGGGACCACGGTTTAGCGTCCGTATCCGACGGTCGCAGAACTGCAATTGAAGTACCCTATGCGTGGCAACTTCGTAGGCATTGAGATCCCAATGAAAAAGTCAGGGAATGCCGGAATCCGAACCTGAATCCTTTGGAAATGGAAGCCAATTGGAAATGGAAGCCAATGGAAGCAAAACCCAGCATACCAATCAAATCCACGCGTCTCACGCGAGAGAAAAAGAGGGAGAAATAAGTTGGGAGTATAATAGAAATAATAGGAACGGGAATGAATATGGTATGGCTACCAAATTTTGAGCGTCGGCATACATTATCCCTACCCTATGCCACCCCTCTCTCTTTCCCTGACTCTTTTAAGCGCAAAACGTAATCTCAAGGTGACAAACTTTCACCCTCACCTCCCGGGATATTCCTTTTATCACAAACGGAAATCAACAAACTCACACGTTCATAAGCAAATATATTTGTGGGTATATGATTCAGGACCCTTCACAAAAATTTCACCAAAATCTATTGATTGCCAAAAAAGTTGAAAGGAATAGAAATTTTAGTGAGCTATTTTTAGCCCCCAACTCACCAGAAAATTCTCCCACTTCACGGAAGCATCCATAATTCGAATCCAATTCAAGATATGTTAAATCTTTCCTTCCAATAATTGATTGGAATACGTGTTCTTTGTGTATAGAAACAGAATTTATCTTAAAGCGTGATGTTAGGTAGGAGAAATACTAGGTTTTTCTTTTAGCTTAAGGTAGATTCTCTACTACAAGGACCTTCGAAAACATGCCCTGATATTTTCATATATTGCAGAGAAATTATGCCTTAGTCGATCTGTGAAAAAGTAATTGGAGGTAATCGGCCATTTTAGCGCTGATAACAGGATTTGAAAATCGTCATTTTCAGCCTCAAATTACATTGCTCTTATGGCGGAATGGTGTCGTCCCTCAATTCAACATTTTATTTCTCGAGATTATCCTCGACAAGGCTATTTCAAAAACGACCATATGGTGATTAAATAATCAATAGATACAATGAATATTTTTCAGATTACCTTATCGGCCATTTAATGCAGATATTTATGATTGAAAAGCGATGAAGAGTCTTACTTTCGTTCCGTAGCCGCCATATTGAAACAGACTTGGCAACTATGTTCGAGGAGTAAACAAAAACATTGGAGTGAAACTATGCAAACAAACAAAGGTGCCGGACCGGAGTGGAACTCCGATATGTTGAAAGCTATACAGTGTTGTCGAGTTCATCGTCGGCAATTATTTATAATACATTTGTTTTAATTACGTTTACATTAAAAGAAAAAAGCACTCACTAGTTCTGTTGTTTTAATTCATCCCTAATTTTTTAATTATGCAGCTTTACTGCAGTTCCAGAGAAAGTTTTTAAATTCCTCTGAGACATGGCGTCAATATAAAAGCCATTCTTCATATGAGAGGATTACTTCATTTTGAAAACTCTAGTACTGCACAGCCATGTTGATTGATTGAAAATTATTTTCAATTATTATCAATAACATTTTGAGCCATTTTATCTTGTTGCTATCGACTTTATCTATGTAATGAAAGCAGTACTTCGAAGCGCAGGTTCTACCTTAAGTGACGTTTTAAGTGATATAATTCTCCTTTTGATAGAGCCTTCAATTACAAATGTACAAAAAGAAATTGATGTTTTCCCTGCAATTTCCTACGATGTCATGGATACAGTTACAATAACAGAGAGATCACTTTGCTTGTATGTATTTCAAACACTCATGCATGATCAAAGGAAAGTAGCTGTTGGGCATTTACATAGGTGATTTGGGTATTCCACCACGTAAATACTTCCATCGCATCCCCATCGTTACAATGAATGTGTCGTCCCCCATCCTCAGAGCTGAGTGTCGAGATGGTCAAATTGACCAGTATGTATAGTCGAAATGGCCAGTATTGTTGGGAGTCAGATGCCTTCTGATTGCTACGTGGAATCTTGCCTTTTTCTTGCCTTTCGAATTATTCTGAGAACGGGTTTTCAAGAGTAACTGAAAGAGTATGCAGAGTCTCAGTTGATGCTATACTCAGTGAGTCGTATCTCTTTATCTTCCCCGATTAACCTTCCCCAAATTTTATCCTATCGGCAAAGAATCTTCATCTTGTCTTAATGGATGGCGTAGTCTACGCCAGTGCTGTGTGTGGTGGACAGCGTGAAGTAACAGTATAGGAACATATTCAAGCACATAACTGGGAGTAAGAAGTGGGTGTATAAACATAAATTATCAAGAGTGCCTTTGATAAATTAGCTCAAAAACTATGCAGACATATCCACTCAATAGTTCAGTTCATGAACTTACGGATGTGCTAGCTCTAAAAGGAAACGACTGGTATAAAATTAGGTACACCCATTAGGTTTTGGTTCGATTCTCTTTACGAAAAAGGGACAGCTAGGCAAAAAAGGGGCGAAGGCTCTCTTCGAAGGTATGACTCTTGTTACGGCCTCCTTAACATAGTATTCATAACTGCTACTATCCCCTCCCCCCTCCTTCTCATGCACTATGAGCTATCTTCTCATGCACTAGTCTATCATGATCTATACACCCTTCTGTCTTCCTTGTTCCTATACCTTGTTCCTACCTGCCTGCAACTGATGGAAATCCCGTAGAATGACAATGATAGGCAGGAAAACCTGAATTTGCACACACAATATTTATATCACACTTTTATTTGTACCTATACTAAGATACAATCGCGATAAAATTATGAGAAAATTAAATTTTAATAGAATAATAAAATAAAATCTTCGCTCACTTACTAGATATCACTGATGAGACAAGGTAGCAATAAAGATATTTAAAAGAAAATTGGTGAACTTTGCAATATTCCTAGGATAAAACTGAAATAAATATAATTCCTCGATTACAGTACATATTTGATAAACTTTATTTGCCACCAATGAGGTTAAGAGATAAATTCTACGTTTTTTTCCAAAAGATACGAGGTGTAAAGGACGCCAAAATAGTTAACCATTTACATTTACGCCCACCAATTAAAAGGGAACAATATATGGTGTAACATAGCAGCTTGGTCCATTGTTGTAAAAAATCGGGGGATACGAAAAGGTACGTCATATTGGGCGTGTGTAGCACGACCTCGTGACGAATACACAATGATGGGAAGTGGCGAAACACAACAGCCAATAGGGCAAGCAGAGCAATAACAGCGAAGCACCAACACCTAGTAACGGGGGAGAGTTTTAAACGAGAGAGTTAAGAAAGAGTGTTTGGGAATAACGCACGCGGTCAAGATGGATTCCGGGGGGAAGTCAAAACCAAAGTATGGGGAGTGAGATATAGTAATGGAGACCTATGCTGATTAAGTTGGAAGCAGAGTGAAATACGGAGGAGGATCGCGCATCAGTGCAACCATCATTCTGCGTTGTTTTTTATTTTGTGTGAAAGGAGGAAGGAGTGACCACGGAGGAGCGTGGCAAGGAATCGCCTTTCGTACCTGTACGTCATAGGAGTGGCCTTATGTATGTATACATATTTTATGTTTCTCTGTATAACAAGTGAACAGTGAAAATCAGTGAGTGCATTATGAATGTGTGAAAGGTGATAGCTCAAGTGTACACAAGGGTGCTATGGCCTTTTTTAAATGAGCCAAGAATACAGAAGATAAGATTCGTGAAGGGCAAGGTATTGATTATATGTACTATCTTATAAATGTGTGGAATCGTATTAGTATGTAAATTTACGTCTCCTACTCTACCGACTGGAAAATAAATATTTCGCAAAGAATGAAATTTTACAAAGGAATAACTTGACAGATCAGGTGTCTTCAACCATCAATATATGAATGCCGTTTCTTTATTTTCTACGAAAAATGCAAGTAATTGCTATAGAGTATTGTCTGATATTATCTGCTTCACAAGGTTAATTATCGTAGCATATGGTATAGTAACTATCATAGCACTAGGTAACCCGTGCGAAAATTTCGCACTTTCACGCTATCAGGGAATAAGTATGTTAAGGAAACGGTGTAATTGGGTTTTAAATAGAAAAGAAGGTGTATCAAAAAGTACTTCTTTATACTTGTGTTCTTGCAAAAATATACAAAACATATGAATACAACACAAGCAAGAGAGTTTATAGAAACTTTTAAGTCAAATTAATGGGTAAATAGTGAAATTTGAGATTGAGATCGTATTTTTCTTCAGAAGCCGGTGATTCAAGGTTTAAAATGATATCTCATTTATCACTGTAGGTGAAGTATTAACGGAGAATATACGGAACGACAGAAAAAGACATTTCTGTAATAATATATATGATATTTTGTTTAATGATATTTTTATTAATCGATTATATAATTTTTCTTGTATGTAATTCAAAATGAGTGTATGTCAATAACAACAAAAGCAAATGTCTTATACATTTTTTGTTGTACCTTTTTATAATGACTATGTAAATAACAGTTTAATTGTTGTTAGTGTTGTAAAGTACTTATTTTTGAAGAATGTTTAATAATTAAATTCAAAAAGCTATAATGATTAATACATGTTTTCACTGTTCCTTTTATATTAAATTGTATTCTTTTCGCAGTGTTAACTAACATAGAAGTGTAAAAAAATAACTACTGCAGACTACGGCCAAAGGTGTTTATGTTATAAAAAGCTCAAAATTCTCTGTTAGCTCAAACACAAACCTTTAATCGATTGTATCTTAATGCTTTGTTTTTACTTCACATGTCAAACCATGGGTTATTTACTAAATTATCCAGCACCAATGATAGCATCTATGTGATTGTAGTTGCAACACACTTATTCTATGTTTTTGTCTTTGTATTTCATCTGTGATGGTCGAGTCGGTGACCCCAAAACGGAGATACTGTCCAATGGGGCACCTATATTCCAGACAAATCATTGTATAAATAATAATTGTATTTATCTAATCTGGAATAAAAACCATTATTATTATTATATGGCATAGGTATTATCTGCTTCATATGGACAATGGTTCAATTTTTCCGGGTGAATAAATTGCATTATTATTAGTTTCTACTTGAAAAAACCAATTAAATGAGTTATCTGTTTCATATATTCCATTAGCTCGTCAGCAATGATCCTCAAGCAAACGAGCGTCAACGACATCTGAAAACGATTATCCCGCAGTAATTGTTGAAATTTTCTTACATTTTACAGGTACCGAAAGGGAGAACATGACAAAAGAACTTCTCTCGACCTCCGCCAATGATAAAGAAAGTCGGCGTAAAATATAAATTAGCGCCTTGGAGACAAATACAAGACAATAAGGATTGCCACCCAATTGAAAATTGCGGCCGAAGTATTTGACGCTACATCCCGTGATACTCACGGAATAAAGGTACGATGGAAAACAAGAGCAACAACGCAATGAATGTAGCTCTTGAAAGATTGCAGGGACGGACGAGGGACGATGTTCCCATGAGTCACTCCCCATCCCGAATTCAAAGGAAAAGCAATATCATTCGGGGGAGCACAGGATGGATGGGGAAAATGGATCTCCCAGATTGGAAAATTAAAAAAAATTGGAAATAAGGGGAGGAATAGGGTTGGGTGCTCGGCAGCTGGTTGGTGAGCAAAAGGATGAGCTGGAGGGAAAACGAGATGCTGCTTCCCTCCCTCTCTCCGTCTCCCTGGAGATGGAGCTCTCCGAACGCAATATAAGCCACGGTTTGACAAGACAGGGTGAGCGACTGCAACGCCGATCCGAATAGATGGGCTGTCTTATCTCGAGGATAAGGACTGGCTGATGTTAAGGTTTATAGGCGAGGAGTTAAGAGCATGCGTGGTGGTATATTTGAGCGGGAAAGAACAGGACAGGTCTGTGAGGGAGAAATGTGAAAAGAGGTTAGGGGGGATTGCATGGGCAAACATTATATGCAATGCTTCCCGAGACAGATAGTGTAGAAGCCTATTATATGTTGTAAATCTTGAACGAACTATTATCAAGCATTGGTTTATTGAAGACTGATTGCCTTCTTATTTTGCATATATACTTCTGAAAATTCAGGCTGACACAGGAAATTTTCATTGACCAAGGCGTTAATGCAGGACTGTAATGTGTCACCTACTTTGTTAAATCTATGCATAGGTGACCTTCTAAGGAGATGGAAGGAAGATAATGTAGGACCAGGCATAGAATTGGAACCTTCTGAGTACTTAAATACGATGTCATTTGCCGATGACCAAATTATCATACAAGACTGAGAAGATAAATTGCAAATTGTAGTTCACAAATTACAACAACTGAGTAACATGCATAACCTTAAAATTGCAAAAGCTAAAACTAAAACAATGGCCTTTATAGGTAGCAACCCAATAAGAACAAAACATTGTCATAGAAAACCAGTTACTGGAACAGGTATCCCATTTTCAATATTTAGGATGTGAAATAACGTACGACGAGGACAAAGATATAACAAATAAAATTAATGTAATCCAGTGGATATGTAGGACAATAAGAAGAAATTTAAAAGGTAAAACAAGAAAAGATGCCCAGATACAATTTTATAAAGTGATGGCTGTTCCTACTGTGTTGTATGGGTCAGAATGTTCGACAATAAAACAAATAGAACTAAAACAAATGCAATCATCAGAAATTAAATTTCTTAGAGCAGTTAAAGGGTGTACAAGGATAGATAAAGTAAGGAACACAGCTATAAGAGAGGAACTAGGTGTTCAGCCGATATCGGAAAAATTAGTAGAATACAAAAGTCGGTGGAAATAGCATGTACCAAGGAAAGATAGCCTAAAAAGGCTTTGTAATATAAGCCACTAGGTAAAAGAGGCGTCGGAAGACCAAGGATGAGATGGTTAAGTGAAGCCGAAACAGACTTCAAGCCTAAACCTGGAAGGAAGATGAAGAACCTTCTGAAAAATACTAGAGTTACCAGAAGAAATCATCGTTTTTCTCATTTCTTTAAGAGGCATCTCTTATTTAAGACACTTTGAGGCACCAATGGCTGCCTAAATTGAAGGAGAAACATATCGTTACAAAATATTCAGTTTGAGTTACGCAATATATTTTACTATTAACGTCCTTTACATGATAACTGACTTGCTGGAATGAACCTATACTTATTTATGAACCCATCTATGCCAAAAAGGCTGCGTAGACACCGTAATTATCCACGAATTATCATCGGTTCAATACCAAACGGGTTTTATTCTGAGATTTCCTATGTCGGATTAATACCATCTACAATTTGAAATATCAACGATGAGAAATAATCATGATAAAGAACTCAAAAAGAATATTCTTCAAAAATAAATAATTTAGGATTCCTATCAAACATGAAAACATCCGGGGAACACACACTAATTCATCGATGAATACTAAAAATTTTATGTGATAGCAGTATACCCGATGCGAAACGATAAATCACATGAAATTTAGTCAGAAAATACTGCGGAAAAATACAGTTACATACCCACCCATACAATTTGATTGGCCGTATATTTTTAGGCCAACCGATTAATGAGGACTGTTTTGCCATGCGGGATAAGTAGGTAAATTGCTGACGAAGGATTGCAATGGGGTATTGAGAATAGAAACCCAGCAATGGCACTCGCCTACTTGTAACGACAGGCAGCGAGGGGCATTCTTCCATTCGTCGGACGGAATACAGTTTTCCACAAGAAAGAAACGTAGGAATCGGGATTTAAATGTAATATGTATACCTACCCGGGGCTATATGTATAACTGCGGGAGCGAATTATAAAGAGAAAAGTTATCAATTAATAATAGAATGATTTCACATTTCACTGAAATATTTTTACTTTTCCTGCATTATAACAGCAAGCTTAATTTTCATTATTCCTTTTCGTCTCATATTAATTAAATATCCAAAAATGCAAAGAGCATACTTGCTACTGCGGATGGACTTCGTTGCCTCCTGACACAATGGAAAAGGTTTGAGAACCCCTTCTCATACATGCTCCTACTTCAACGGTGTATATGCATTAACCTATACAGACAGACAGCATCAATGTCACGTCATTACGTGAGGCACACATCACTACAAATCTCTCCTCCTTCTAAATATATGCCTTGGATGGACAGCTTCTGAATTGACAGACGTTCATGTTAGTTTCCCATCCCGACTTTTCTCTTCCGCGGTAACATAATGCGTGTTTAAATATGTAAGGGGTAACATAATGTGGACCTTCGTAGCCAGAATCGTGAAATAATAAAAAAAACAATATTTCCCAAACTAAGTTTAGTGAAGCCAATATTTCCCCAACATATAAAGACCTATGGATATGGTTGTCTGATTTAAAAACCTTACCTTCTTCACGCATTCAATTAGACTTTCTTCGCTAGTCAGGTGAATGCAATAAATTCCAGCACCCACATTTGCATGCAAGCAACTCTTGTGAAAAAATATGCACCGATAAAACTTAAAATACGCAACAAAAACGCTGATGTAGACAACCTTTTTCTCACCCCTTCCGTCTTTAATCGACACGACCCTTTGCTTGTGTCCCGCACGCCAAGTGCTCGTGACAACGAAGGCAGAACGAGAATAAAAAAAACACGAACGTCACGAAAAAAAATGAAGACAGGAGGGGTTCCGACATTCGAGTGCTTGGCAAACATTCGACGATTCCCGCCGTCTCTAAGACGCTGGATTAAAACTGCTTCCGAGGTGTTTTTCCGCCTCATCGATCGAAAAGGACATCTACTCTGCGACTGCACTTCGACACAGACGCTCGGCGAACGGCTTTAGGTGTGCACGTGATGACGACATACGGTGAAGAACGTCTTTAAAACCAGATCAGTACATTTGCTATAATGCGACGATGAATATTATTGATTAAGATATTAACGGACAGTTAAAACAATTACTTGGTTAATAATATATCTTCTTCTAATTTATTAAGGTTTGGCCAGTTAAAATTCCTTTATTTCTTTATTTATTTATTATATAATCCTCTTAATTCAAAAATTACTACAAATTTAAAAAGCAATATTGTTTATTCCATTCCCTGTGAAGATTGTGACAAGATTTATATTGGACAGACGACACAATATTTAAAAGATAGGCTGGACCAACACAAATCCTCAATAAAATTATCAAAACAAACGTGTGCCCTAGCTGATCATGCCATAACGAATAGCCATGGTTTCGATTGAAATAAAACCAAAATTATAGATTATGAATCAAATTTTTAAAGACTTTTTAAAGAAATGTTCCATATCATGAAACACCCAAATACATGCAGTTTTGCATTGGATTCTCGTCTCGGCTGTGATTACGTATTTAGGTCCACAATTTCACTGCGGCCTCTCATTTTTCATGGTTCAATTCTTACAGATGAATACTATCGAATAAAGTGACGATTTCAATTTGGAATAACCTTGGGAAGAATCCAAGATTTAGAGAGAGAGAGAGATAAAGCAAAGATAGGCCAGTAATGGAATGATGCTCTTGATTTCAACTAAATGAATGAATTATGCAGTATATCAGATTCAATTCTAATGACTCCGACATACTTCACGTTTCATTAATTCCCGGGCGAGGGTGAATAAATATCCTAAACATCACATTACTAACGCAGTATTCCATCGAATTGGGAATATACCAAAACCATGAATACACATGACCAAAACATTACATATATACCACAAAATTACATTTTGAATGGATCGTAAATATTGACAAGCACATGTTTCCTCCTTCATAACTATCATGCAATTGATATAGTTAACATTCAGCATGAGTATTTATGAGTATATTATTCCACCAAACTCTTACGTAAACAAATACAATGTTTTAATAACATTTGATCAAGCAATAAATAATTTTATGATTGAAATTCACAGCACCACTGTATTCTTTGGGGACCATTCCAAAGAAAGCTTTATCTCTAAAGTGAAAAATGTGTTAAGTACTATAACTGAAATTCTTATTAAAAAACTGCAATCAAGTACAATGCATACACAATGCTAACACAAGTGAGGCACTAGCAACGTCACTCTGAATTTTTCTTTCTCTGTACTACGTAGATTACTTTAAAATGGAAACATTTATTTAAATGCAGGGTTTTTACTTTAATCGCTAGCATTACTCTGAAAAATAATTGATAATAGAACAGATTTAAATTTAATTTTCAATGCTTGGAAGACATTTTTTGTGCAGTGAATTTTGCAATGCCACAAAGCGCTTTGATCTTAATGATTAAAATCAATCGAATGGGACGTTAACTACCAACGTGCCCGAACGGTATAGGGATGCCTTAAGTGCGAAATCAGATACTCAAATGTTTTGAGTGCTATCTTGATTCGTGGTGAGGTAGGTGCTATAGAGTACTACGTACTGACCTCCGGGCATATCTCAGCGACTACCTTTATAGCAAAGGCATCTCCTTTGATTGGTGACAGACATTTATTTCCCCAAATGGTTGGCTCTAACGCGTATACTAAGCTGGGCGTGAAGATATAAGGGAGCCAGGAAAACGTACTCGAAGATCGTTCACTGACCGCAGCAACACTCAATCATCGATATCACCCCCATGACCACCCCTCTGGACTCCAGAATTGTAACACACTTGTTCACGTCCCTTGATACATCCAGGATAAAGATTCTTGCACCATTCATCAAGGGATGAGAGTCTTAGTGATTCACACACGACACTACTTTATATATCAATCTAAACTGGCAGTTAGACCTTAATTGTACGGTAGGATATGGGTCTTTCCCGGCGAATGCAAAATATGAAAAGCTATCGGGTTTCCAACCGGGTTATTGTGTTGAAATGAACCGAGATTTCGATGGCGTAGTCTGCCACTTTCTTCAGGGTGAATGATTTTCATCAAGTTTCAAGTTCAAGTTCAGAAAGTGTTTTAATCCAACATCTGCACGATACAGGAAACAAAAGAAGGACAACGTAGCGTAACAAATATAAGAAAATCAGAAATAACAACGCAAATGTGGACTCTGGTGTAGGCTTTCGCCTCCTCAGGGCAGAAATAACCTTTCATTGGAATATTGTCACTGGAAAATGAGCGGGGAAAACATTGACCTGGTATTTGCCAAAAAGACGACGGGAAACTCGCAAAAACCATCATCAGGTCTTAACAGGTAACAAGTAACAATTAAAATACCTAATAATAACGAAATACACAAATAAATTAATAATAACGGAGAAAGACTCAGAAAGTTCAAAAGGGGTATGAATATATGCTCTGTGAAATAGTTCTGATATTGCATTTGTTTGTTCACGGGGTAAGTACTGAGAATATTTCAGCTATACTGAGAATATGTGCAATTTTTGGTTAAGTTGGCCGTTATTGGTCAGGTTTTCCCCGCCCTTTTTTCAGTATTATCAGACCTGGTTTCCAGCCATTTCGCAGAACTGGTATTTTGGTTAATTGTATTCCGTGACTTGTTAAGCGCGCTTCATCGAGCCAGCGCATCAAGGCAAGAACATAAACTCGTTCCATAAAAAAATGAACTCCCTCTCTCTACAGAGTGGTGAAAATAACGCTACCAAAAAAGCGCCGAAACCTTTTTTTCCGGGGCGGTCAGATAAGCGATTCGGGACGTCGCGTCGTACGAGAGCGGATGGGAAGTGGCGGGAAGGGAGAAACGCGGGGTTATTTATAATCTCCCTCGCCGTGTCCCTCGCCAACCCATATATGCTTTTTTTACAGAAAATAACGTAAAGAGAGAAAGAGGAGGAAAAAGGTGGAAGGCTCGGTTGCCGTTGGGTAGGCAAGGCACCCGGAAGCATTTTCACCTTTTTTTCTCGTTTCCAGAATCGGAGCTGTAGGATGAGAGGTGGAGTAGGTGGTGGCAAGTTTAGAGTAAAAAAGTGAAATCACGCTATTCTCTAGGCCCAACACAAAAGAAAACATTCAAACTCCTAATACGAGCAGCCCTCCAAACCTTCCTGTTCATCCTATAGCCCACCCCTCACATCCAATACTGCTCATCCCCTCTGACTTCTTTCCTTTCGCCTCTGCCACCGTTCAGAGCAAAAGGGCCGTTCAAGTATTAAATAAAAAAGAAAGAGGCACTCCGGGAGTGCCGACAGAAGTGAAAACTTGAAATAACGTGAGCATTTTTGAATGTAGGGAATAATTTCTAATGAAGTGTTTTATTAATCAGTAGAAAGTAGTTTCATGTATATAATAAATTAAATATTCATTTATTGCGCTATTGTACACAATTATTTTACATAAAAATTGAACACTTCAGAATAATCAACTTTCATCCATTATTTCAACAACTCTTTCATCATCACCGCCATCATCATCGGCAATATCTAAAACTGATACAATAGGCTTATGGTAACTAAAGTAAGAAACGAATAATTTTGATTCGAATTTGCTTAAATGTCTTGTAAATACTGCATCAATAGTAGTTTTATATTTCGTTGTGCCAAGATTTCGATCATTAGACATCGTTAAACCAAACTCACTATTTAAAAATTCAATCAATGGTAGATTTTTATCGTCTGCAAAGTTTATGTTTATGTATATATGAATAAGCTACTCAAATTGAACGTATTAAAAGAAATTGAGTTATATTGTACTAACCTTCACTATTCTTGTATCGAGTACACTCTCCTGCACGAGTATGGACTATTATATTATCCGGCACAATATTTGTAGCAACCCAAATTGAATGAACTAAACCGTATATTAGATATATATAATGTAATATGAATAAAATTATAATATAGTTTATTTGACGGTGACGCGAGTCCAATGGTTTTTACCCATCCACAAGTACTGTGTATATAGCGAGTATACTGTGTATATACAGAATATACAATTATACATATATTTAGCAGCAGTGACGGTGACGCGAGTCCAATGGCTTTTACCCATCCACAAAAGTGTATATACAGAATATACAATTACACATATATTTAGTAGCGGTGATGGTGACGGTGACGGTGATGCGAGTCCAATGGTTTGTACCCATCCACAAGTACTGTGTATATAGCGAGTATACTGTGTATATACAGAATATACATAATTATACATATATGTCGTAGCGGTGACGGTGACGCGAGTCCAATGTCTTTTACCCATATACAAAAGTGCTCAACGCGACATAAGAAGTTTTAACTTCAATAATAAATAATAAAACGTTTATTGCCGTAGACCCTTATCGGTCTATCAGACATTTTGGTAAATTAATTATTATTTACACAAGATATAATTAAAAAAATATAATTGTACTTAAAAGATAGTATTTACACAAAAATATATTTAATAATAAGAAATTTACACACAAAATACAAGAATGTGTTATCACAAAAAAAATAAAATTGATAACAGTGTTACAATAATTATTTCTATTTTCACTTTCTCCTTTAACATTTTATCGTGATTATGTAATGAAATAATTTTCTTTTTAAAGCAGGGTACAGAATTACATTTTTTTAATATATCTGTTGGGAGAGTATTCCAATTTCTTGCTACAGTGGCGATGTAAGATTTATGGTAAATTTCAGTTTTGTGCTGTGGGATCTGTAGGTCTAAATGATGGGATCTTGTTAACCGGTTTTGGATGTTTTTTTGAAAATAAAAGAGTTGAACAGGTATGGAGGACAGGTTGACTTGAAAATTTTGAAGGCGAAGAGAAAAGATAAATAAAGCCGTCTTTCTCTAACTTCAAGCCATTTTAGTCTCTTGTATGAATCAGTAACATGATCCCACCGTTTTATATCACATACAAATCTCACAGTAGTAGTATTATGTAAAACGATTTATGCCACATTTGACCACCTCCCTCTATGTAAGACAATGTATGATTTTTCTTACACCCCCCCTCACTCTCAGTCTTACGAAAGACGTTAATTATTTGTATCTACTCTTCGTTTAATGATCGCTTTCTGCAGGTTCATCTTTCCATAGAAGCCATCGAACAACTTTGAGAACTGGACATGGTATAATTATGTAATGCTGGAGTAACACATTCATAGAGTAATTTTGAGGAAACCGGGACTAGCCACGGTAGTAACCTTTACGGAGTCACCCGCAAGTGCACAGAAGTGCGATAGTCCACAGAGGAAACTATGTCTAGCCGTCCTGACCACCATGCTCCTATAAAGCCACCAAATAATCCACAGGGAAGGACAGGACTCCTTGGTAGCTTAACTGGATAATGCACTCGGCGCGAAATCGTGGGATCCGGGTTCGAATCCCGGTCAAGGCGAATGATTTTTCTCCTGTGGACTATCGCACATTCATTGAGCAATGAGCATTGAGGTATTGTACCTAGCCAGTCAGGCGACAGAATAGGAGCGTTGTTGTAGCGGTGAGATTACGGAAAATACAACATTAACGAGCGGATGCTCCAGGTCACTGCTAAACTTCATTGGGAAACGATACAACGTTTCAAGACGGACAAAATTCTGTAGTAAATTGGTTCCAGACCCCCTACCCCCCTTTAGATAAAGCAGTGTAACATGATCCCAAACCCCCCAAAAACGTCTTACGTAATACTTGAATGGCCCCAAAGCAAAAATACCTGATTTATGTACGAGCTCAATCCAAAGAGATGGGACGATATGGTGAAAGGTGGGCGTCGCCCGCGAAGAGGGATGGAGTGTGGCGAGAGGGAAAATAAAAATAAAAATAACATCTTACTAAATGATTCCACTTCATGACCTCTTAATATGTAATAATGTGTTTTCTTCTTTCCGGAGATATAGGTCTATTAATTTGTATTTTTTTATGATTTTACAATAAATATTACTATCCTATGAAATATTACTTTTGCATAGAAGAAATAGTATAGACAGTTGATCACTTTTAAATTTCCTGAATAATAATTTTAACAACACTTTAAAAGGACCCGATAATGAAAATTACTTAGTCACAAATACTAAATAAAGTAGGCAATGTATTACTGCAGTCCATTCAATCATAAAATTAGATAAAATTATCTTGCCATTTAAGCATAAAATTATGTCGCATAATTATTCAGTGCATTACGCATGAGAACAAAATGATCTTTATCTAAATTTTTTTTTCGGAATTCCTATTTTTGGCCTGCCAGCAATACCCAAACCAAAATTAGAGGATGAAAGACACATATATAGTTGTTCATGCACCTTTTTCGAAAGGATTGATAAATTGCATTATTTGTAAACTACGATGATTTCACAAGTTACCTCAGTATGTGGGAAGGTGAGATTCTCGCCAAATTTCGCAAGCTTCCTTTTTTTTCTTTTGTTAATTTATTCCTAATAAGAGTCTCATACGAAAAATGTTCACGTATTTGTTTTGAAAAACATTGTAATTGAATATTTTAAATATAAATATTATAAGTATTTGCAATAATGCTTAAGTTTATCAAACCCCTCATTCCAACTTGCTTTATTTAATTATTTTTACTGTATTTGGTCGAGTTTTTTGTTTTAAAAGTGGGACTTTTTTTAGCACGAAAGGTATGATTATAGCCATATTTATTATGTAACATCTGATCGTATTCAGTTTGGCAAGTTTAGGCAAATTTAGTTTTTCTTTAGTTAATTTACTTCACATAAGAGTCTCAATGAATGACATTGTATGTGTTCCATAGGGCAAGGTCCTATAACAGCAATAAATTTATTTATTTATTATGTGTATATGCTTTTTCTGGGCTCTCCAAAAACTAATGTAGAGCAGGACTCGACCAAAATAAACCAAATTAAGACTCTTCAAGAGTATAATATTACCTGTGGTCCTAAATGTGTCCGAAATTTGGGAATTAAGCAAAAAGTCAGAAAATAAATTATTTTTGTTTGAAAACCAAGTCCTACGTACTATTTTTGGCCCAAATTGTGACCAAGGCACCTGGAGGATACGGACCAATACGGTATTATGAGAGCTACACCAAGAGACTGACATCAATGCCCAGATTAAGAGTAGAAGGCTAAGATGGACTGGACATGTGAGCAGGAGGAAGCCGGCCTCTATACTCAAGAAGGTGGCAGAGAATGTTCCACGAGGTAGAAGACCATTGGGGCGACCAAGACTGCGTTGGGGAGAGCAACTGCGGAAGGACATAGCGAGATTGAATGTGGCACCTGAGCTGATTCAAGACCGAGTTGGATGGCGGCGAGCTGTTGGTGAGGCCAAAAACCTTCTTAGGTTTGAGTGGCCACGTTGGTAAGATAAGGCATATACTTTTTAAGATAGCTATGTACGAAAACTGTAAACCTTATTCAATTAATGTACAATACGCCCAATAACATTCATTGTAGCCCTGGAGAGGCATTCATAAAAATGTGAAACGTCGGTAAAGATAAATAAAATAATTTACAAATTAATGGACATATATCTCCTGAAAGAAGAAAAAAATAATAAAAACTTACTCATAGAGACTATTTCGAAGCTGAAAGTTGCCACTTCCAAGTGAACGGAAACTCCGGTTCTGAAACTCTTAATCACCGATGCACGGCCTCCATCACTAACACGTACTCACTGTCTATGACCGTGAGGTGACTGCGATAGTATATAGATCTCTCTCTCTCTCTCTCGCATGAGAAGAGCCCCAGAATCCCTCCGACCGTCCGTGGGAAGCGACTCACACAAACAATCCCTTCCGCACTCCCATCTTCCAAGAAGTCAGGACGAAGGAACCTCATCTCTTCTCTCACTCTTTCTTCCTACTCCTTCTCCCCCATCTCTCTTTCTCTCCAGCCACTTCCCTTCGCCAACACTCTGTGCAACTTATATGTAGCGGAAGACGTGCCGAAGGCAAGGGCGAGGCGGGGGAAAGATGGGAAGAAGAGCCAATAACTCCCACCACCTTCTCACTTCCTCTCTCCATTTCCGATGGACTGGCCTTTCCCTTCACTCTTGTCCCTTCCTCCCTTCCAACTCCAGCAGTTCCCTCCACCACCACCACCCGCATACAACTCCTGCCACTCACCACCCGTCAACTTCCGCCAAGAGGGGCTAGGTGGAGAGGAGTAGGGGCTAGGGAGAGGCACGCGGGTGGCTAGACCGACCAAACAGAAGATAGGGTTGGGATCAAGGCCGGCCCCAGACTCATTCGCGCCCATATGCTAACGTTCATTCTGCGTACCCCTCTCGCAACCATGCACATGTAACTCTTGTTAGAAAGTAACACCTTGCTCAACAACAAGACGCATGCATATCAAAAGTCATGGCAGGGGCTAAATAATAAAATACTCATACTTGAACTCGTATATAGTGAACTTAATCTCAGTTTGAACGCAAAAAGGTCGTGCGTAGCTACGTCGTGAACACGGCGGCATGTTTTATGCGAGAAACGTAAAAAATTGATTGATTATTCAGCCTACCAATTCAATACTTAGTACGCTTAGGCCATGATTTTATAATATACGAGTAATTTTAACTGTAAGACGACGTAGCCTTTTCGTTAACTTCGTGATATAACTGAGAGTTCACGAGTAAATCATTAGACGTACTTCTGACACGTTGTGGTATTCCGTCATTCATTTTAGGATAAAGTGGAAACTTTTGCACACCACAGAGGTACGCAACATTCACGACACAGGTTTCACTACTTAAGCATCATTATCATTAAGACGGAAGCCATTGAAGGATGATGCTAATTAATTGAAACCTGGGTCGTGTACGTGTACTGGAAGATTCTACCTATGTGCTTTGTAATTATTTCCAATATGTAATAAACTCATTTCAGGTCGTGCATGTTACAATCAGACTGTCGCGACATGTAGGTTAGTTGCCGTGTTCGTAGATGACAGTTTCGGACCTTAATTGGTGGGATTCCTTGATATCAGGGATATAAGAATTAACACTGCAATTCCACATGGTAATAGATTTATTGACACGACCGGGTTCGCCGCAGAGCAGCATCTTCAGCATGTGGAATTGCAGTGTAAATTCTTCTAACCCTGATGCCGTGATCGTTATCGATGGAAGGACGTATTTATTCCGGTTTTCATTACGATAAAATATTTAACTAGTCATTATAAAACCGGATTAAGTGTGAAAAGTCATTCGAGAATGACATAAGTGGATGCATTTGTGTCAAGCATTAAAAGGGGTTAAAAAAGTTCTTAGTAGTATAGGTGTTAAGTCCGTTTTCCTCACACAGTTTATAGACCTTATTAAGGTATGTGTAGAGCAAAAATACTTTCTTTTAAACGGAAAGTACTTCATGCAGACGCAAGGATTAGCTATGGGCTCCCCGTTGTCTCCTCTTTTTGAGGAACTAGTGATGGATGATTTAGAAAACAGATTGTTTCAGTCGAGACGCAGTATGTCAATTGTTGGTATCGTTATGTTGACGACATCTTCGCAGATTGGACAGGCACAGAGCGACAGCTGGATGTTTTCATTAAATATTTGAATTCTCTTTGTCAAGGCATCAAATTCACGGTGGAAAAAGAAATTAATGGTAAACTGAATTTCCTAGATGCCACCATCTCAACCGTTAATAACAGGTATGACACTGCGATATTCAGAAAAACCACATCTACGGACTATGTCATTCACTTTAACTCTCGCCACCACTTTTCTCAGAAACTGTCGTCGTTCCACTCAATGGTTACCAGGACATTCCACTTTCCTTCAACAACTTTATGCAGGAACTAGACACTATTAAACATATGGCTAATGTTAATGGGTATTGCATAGAAACCATCGATAAGATTCTAAAGAAAAACGTCTTTTACGCGCGAGGAAACTAATTTATAACGCGGATTGTACCACCAAGAAGAATGTGAGAAAGTGGCGTAAGCCAACTTATCTTGGGGGGATATTGGAGAGGGTTGCAAACATTTTTTCCAAAGATAAATTTAAAATTGAATTTTACAATCGAAAAATTCTTAAAAACATACTTAGTTTCACGAAAGATAAAATAGATACATTGGAAAAGTGTGGAGTGTATAAGTTAGAATGCAAAGACTGTGATGCTATGTATGTTGGTCAAACGGGAAGGTCATTCAAAGTGAGAGCGAAGGAGCATCGAAGATGCCATGTGACGGGTAATATTGCACAGTCCCACTTTGCGAAGCATTTGTGTGAGGTGGGTCATAGCAGCGATTTCGTCTCTGAAGTTCTTCGCCAGGAAATCAAGGGCAGGAGACTCGACATCATGAAACATTTGAAAATCAAGAAGAACGAGAAAAATGGACATTTGATGAATGACCTAGTGTTTATCGGACTTTCCCCATTCTTGGCGTCGCCTTATGGGACTAAAATAAGGCTTGATTTCCCTGACAACCCGCCCCCCCTTTCATTTTCAATCCCTCCACTACCGTAGCCTATATTTCTTTACTTTCGCCACTTGACTTGCTAACCATATGCCATTCCGGAGCCAACCTTATCAGCACCTTCCCCAATCCTTATCCTCCCCTCCACTAACCTTGACTTTCCATGTATATGGAACAAGAGATCTGTATTTTGTACCTGATGATGTCCACTTTTGGATGAAACCGGTCGTCATAAAACATCCTGTGAAATTTTACAAAGTTTTTTATTTTTCTAATCGAAGTGTTAACATTCTGGCTTACAGGACCAGCTGACCATCATATGAAAAAATCCAATTGCAAGAATTTCATGACATGTCCATGTGTAAAAGAGATTCTTAAGTGTGCTGCAGCAAAGAAAATAGCGCGTTGCAGAAATATAACTTTATATTATTATTAATAAAAAAATATGATCCTTATTGGTAAATTCACAAACAATGCAATATTAAATAAATTCGGAAATAATGCATTAAAATATAAAATAGCATCATCGCTTTTTACAACGCCAACTCTTAGCTGGACATGCATGCGTTTCAACGATACACATATTTTCAATCATTTATGGAGGCAAGCAAAGACTAAATACGTTCACCGAGTTATAAATAGCAAATGGAATTTTTAATATCAGCCGGTAGAAAATGCTATAATTGGAATTTCAGTACAAACGTATGGTTTTTTTTGCTAAGCGAGTGCCAAAAATTCATGTATCTCTGCAGAAGGAGTCTCCAGCTATCGTTACTGCCATTGACAATCCTGCGGAACTTAGGATTTCGTTTTTTTATTAAATGGAGAGGATTGGAACACCAATTCTCTTCCACTCCGTCTTCCCTTGCAAAGGTAGGGCGGAGTTCCTCATTATCGTTTCAATTACAATAATACTTGGGGTACCTTTTATTAAACCCCCAATTTTCTACATTTTATTTTTTTTAACAATTGGTTGATATTTTACTAGTGTACTTCAAGTTTTAATGTTTTTTCATTACATTTAATTTTACAAAGTGTATTATTATTTACCAAATTTATTTGGTTTTCTCCTTTGACTTCTTCATCGGGTGTCTTGCGATTTTCTTTGCTTGCTTTACAATTGTTATTTTCTTCTTAGTATTCCCATCACAAAGTTGTCTTCTTTCTTCTTCCTCCTTCTCACCATTCCTTCCACTTCTTTTTTTCTTTTCTTCTCCTCTCTCCTCCTTTTCTTTTCTTGTCTTGATTTCTTCTACGTCCCTTCTCCTTCTCGCATTCTTGTGAAGTTTGAAACTGCTTCGGCTGCTTTTTTATTCCCCAGTCCTTTTCCAACCTCTTCCAGTGTGACTGGCCAGTTTCCGAAGATCTGCAGGAATTCATGTCTTCAGATTTATGCTTGACTCTAACGTATTATAACGTTTTGCGAATAACTTACGTAGTTACAAGTATTGAAGCCATCTGAGAAAGAACTCCATCGGTGCCTTCAAATCCTATAAAAAAATAACATTTCCAAGATGCTTCCATTCGGATTCCTACAGATCTGACGGTATCACTACGTGTATGGTGGCTAGCAATTAAGAGCGTCTACCTCCTGAAAGGGTTTGACGTCATCCCTCGAAAATGATGTCTACTGGAGTAGTGCCTAAATACTGACTTGATGCGGTCTTCTGCTGTGAAGCCAGAAAAATAGACACGGGAGGCATGACAAGTTTGCGGGGAACAGGAGTGTGGATTCGGGGTATTCCGACTGACACCCACTCCCTTTCAAGTGACCCTATTGCTCTCCCTGCTTTGATGTACGATCTTCACCGCAATCGGAGAAGTGGGAGGGGGAACATAGCCGACCCTTCTTCATCTTAACCCTTTTGCCTCTATTTGATCCTTTCGCTCAAACACAACTTCCACCCCGGTCTGCTTCTATCCCTAGGGCAGAAAGGCGAAGGACGGAGCGACAAAGAGAGATAAATAGAGGTGGAGGTAGAGGTGGTGGTTGGTGGTGGTTTGAAGTGTTAATGGAGACCGCCTCTCCATCACCCACACAGGGAATGATTCCTCTGCCTCCCAACTAACCGCAAAAGGCGACGAGTTGAGTGGAAGCGGGAGGAAGAAACTTTGCGGGGAGTCCGACAGAGGTCGTTTTGATCTCCTTCTCTCGGATTCCTCCATCGCATACCATCAACCATCGGCTCGTCCCCCAGAGACACAATCCAGATTCCCATACTGTTTTGAGTCTTTCCGGGTATCTTCTCATCATTCGCTCTACTAATTCCATGTGACCAATCATTTCCATCTCGCTGCTCAGACTAGAATTTCACACCCCTGATATCTCGTTGCGATACTCGAGCCACTTGACAACAAATAATGCTATGACAACCAAAAGACGTTAATGTGCGTAAGGGTGAAAGTTGATATCAAGAGAGTGTGATGATAAAAGGCCTTGAGGGGGATTTAGAGTCATCGGTAGAGAAAGCAGTAGAATTTATTTGATTTACCGGCTAGGCCATATTATCATCATAAACTCATCTTACACTGCACTGAAAGACAGTTGTTGCAAGTCAGGTAGCGAAAAGTTAAAGTAAACTTTAAAAACATTATGCCAAACATTTTTTTTATTTAATCTTAGTCAGACTACTGTAATTTTTTTATTCCACAGATTTGGTTTAGGCCTTCTTGGCCGTCGTCACCGATGCAACATGCTTGCATCCGAAATAAAGTTACAAACGAGTGAACAGCAAGACTATAAAGCTTGAAATCCTGACGGCCACAAGAATTACGGCGTCATTAATTCAGGCGCCGGTGGTGTAGCATCAATAACCAAGAGCCATTAATTCGGCGAAGCTTTCGCGGAAGCGGTCTTACTCTGTGAACGTCGTCCGCACCGCATCCTCTGCTATATTTTGCGCGCTCATTCCATCAGCATCGGCCGGTGAAAGATACGAGAAGAGGAATCCCCTTTTGTGTACAAAGAGAAATGCGAGGACATTCGTGGAAGCAGCGGTCGAAAAGGGATTCCTAAGGAAAACATTGACGAGAAACGGGAGGAGAAACAAGAATTTGAATCACCCCAGATCCGGACCCATCGCACTTTACCCCTCCCCCCCAACAATAACAACACGCCAATATTCCTAGGAAACTCCTTCCCTCCTCCGAATTCTCTTCCACGGAGCACGCGCTGCTTTGGCGTTCGTTTGAGAGCGTCATCACGACAACATTAACGATTCCCTTTCCACCGTCGGAAGCGAGCGACGGAAAAGGAACAGTTGAAACACGAACCCCTTGTCTTTCTCCGTTCAAACATAACGTCTAGAATCACGCGATTCTCGCTCTTAATTACTAGCAAAGGAGAATAATGTATCGCGATCGTTGCACTCGGCATTAACGTGCTAGAATCAATAAAAATAATAGATTTAAATTATGTTGGTGTTTTAGTTTACATAAAGATTACATGCCATGATTTGCCAAAACACAACCTTGCTTTGTAACAAGTGAGAAATCTATTGACACCTTAAAATTTTACCTTCACGTAGAAACTAATTGTGCGACTCATATTTCAATATAACCATTCTCAATTAATCGAAATGAATTTTACGAGTTACTTTACTCCAATTGGTCGAAAAGCCTTGGGATAACGTTTGATTCAGTTTAATCGTTTGCTGAGCTTCCCTCGCTTCATAGCATTGTCCTAATCTCAACTTTCCTTACTCTTCTCTCCGAAAAACGTAAACCACAGACAAATAAGTAATACTCCAACAAAAGTTTATGTACCTAAAAATTTTATTATTTATAGTCCCTCCCCACATGATGTATGAAAACTTAAATTCCATCAGACTTCACTGCCCCTAATGTTTCTTTCAAATATATCTAGCCATTCCTCTGATCATTTCACCACTAACCACTCCATCCATAACAGTTTCCAGTACGCTAATCCGAGTATCCGATGCTTCTGAAACGCCAATCTTAGCCATTACTTGCCACTGTCTGTCATATAATCATGTTACTGTTAACAGGAATAAGTTGATCTGACGGTTAGACTATTAGTTTACCATTCGCAGAGCCAAAGTTTGTAATCGGAGATGCGGTAATTGCCGGTGGAGGCCTGATTCGTAACTTTGTGCAGTGTCGAGAGGACTTCCACTGAAGTACACCGTATAGGTCTGTCGACTGGGACGTTGTTGCGCGAACTAATCTAATGTAAGTTAAAAACCGGTCTATTCTCTGACGACGTTGATAACATTTTACGAAATCCGACATACTACGGTAGATCAGATCATAAGAATAAAATTAGGGAACTAGACTGCAGAACGGACAGATTTAAAATGTCATTTTTCCCACGAACTATAAGGGACCATAACAGCTTCCAATGAGACTTTTATCTAGGTTTGTCCTTAGGTAGTGTATCTCTTAGTAGTACTCCCTAATACTTGAATCCTTATCTGTTACCTAGTACTAACAGCACACCGTGCATGTTTTCTACATAAGTCTTGAGTCTCTGTCCATTTGTGTAGTTGCAAAATACATATATACCTATTAATGGTCTCTCTCCATTGTGATAATATCTGTAGTGTAGTAGTGCATGCTTGTGAGGATTCGCATCGTGACAAGCATTAGTGAAGAATGCTAATGCATTATTAGACATAGTTACACTAACTTTAGAGTATAGTGTAATGCATGTTGGTGAATACTCACCCCATGCCACACACCCCAGAGGTGGCTTGCAGGGTATTTTGTAGATGTAGAATCTTGGTGAGAATAGGAGTACAATTACTTAAGCCCTCACTCTTTACTACCGGGTTCTCTTCCTTCCATTTGATTAGAAAACTCAAACCCTGCTATCAACAACCACTCATGACGCAGACAACGATCGATCGAAAACAACTATAACATCAACAGCAACGAGTGATATCACTTAAACTACTATTAATTACGGTATAATTACTGGCTCATTTGAACATTGGGACGCATGGAATTTTATCAAGTAGTATTGAAATTAAAACTAAATCGCAAAATATAAAACTAGCATAAACAATGCACTTATATCTTCATTGAAAATGTCCCGGGACTAAAACCCTACCTTCGTTTTGGTGAATATATGTAAAACAATATCAAAAAGTTTGGCAGCTGGTAACTAAGTTCAAAATAACACTGAATGTGTCCATAATTATAACTCGTGCTTAACATTGTGAGGAACAGTGATTTCTAAAAGTGGATTCCAAATTCAAAAGTGTATTTTTTCAGTTCGCTATATCTCACAAAATATTCATTATAATCACGTCTTCCCGGCACGCATTATGAAATTTAACGCGTTGGTATAGATAATATGCCAAAATTATGTAAAAATAAGAATGTATGCAGTGGGGAACACATTTGTCTCATGGTCTCATTATTTTCTACCTTAAGGATTGATTATAACAGAAGATATGATAATCATTCTATGCTAAATGTGACCTTTCTCCTACCCTTTACACGGAAAGAGAATGATCTCCTGAATGAACAAGTGTAGACGTACCTCTTCGTACTTAAATATTATACTTTGATATCAGGCAAACGATCACGGCTCCTAATCACGGCTTTAAATGGCAGCAGACTGGTTAAAAAAATAGATGTTCTAATGTTCTAGAGTTTATTCTGAGGAGAGTACACACACCTGAATACAGCTAAATTTAAGTTATATAGCATTTGAAGCAAATTAGTTTCCAAGAGGTATATTGTCGCAGCTCTATCATAAATTTAATTTTTTAAATCGCAGCCTTCAGAGATATTTTAGGAAAGATATACTGAAACTGAAATTTAGCTTTTTTATCACTGGAGTGATTTAGCAGAACTCAGTAAAACACAAAGTTCAATCTGCATCTGCACTCCATTAACACATGGCGACATCTCTGTTTGTATGGGTAAAATATTTTCCACCAATTAAATTACCTTGAAACTTTTCCCACATGCGTACTTTGGATGACAATACAATATTTTTCGATTAAAACAATTTAACACAAAAAACTTCATTCCTTTCTTTTTCATCCAAAATTTCACTGTTTATTTGTCAATGATTTTTCAACTGAATTGCGTCAATAGTTGAATAAAATTAAATGAAAAATTATTAAAAGCTAAAAAATATGAAATTAAATAAAAAATAAACCTATTTTTAATATTATTTTATTAAAAATGCATTAAAAACTAGAAAACAATTCTTTTAGCTGTCACAATTGGCCTACAACAGGCAGGACGTGACTATTTGTGACTTTAAAAATAAAACGATTGGGGCGAAACCAACATTTGTGATGCGAAAAGTTTTAACGGAAGCACCCAATTCCTAAGCACAATTTGTGACACCAAAGACTTTTCAACAAATTACAGCAAAGGTTGAAGTAAGCTTCGTTTGACGGAAATCCTGGTCCGCCAGAACTTGGAAAACAAAAGACGTTTTATCACGTTGTCTATATAGAAGTGGAAAAAGTCCTTTCTAACACAAATTATTTTATTTTTAGTCAAAATAATCACGTTCTGCCTGGTGTAGGCAAGTGGTGACAACTCAAAAATTATTTTCTACTTTAGAGTATATGTTTTAATAGAACCATGATTTATAAAAACCTTTTTTTTATTAATTTAATTTTATCGATTTCACGCGGTTCCATGAGGGGCATTCACCACATGATCTTTTAACTGCGGAGCAAAGCGAATATTTAAACTATGGACTCAGTAGGTAGGTGTGAGAAAGAGAATTGGGGGAAAGTTGGAAGGTCCCTCTGAACTGAAAATCATTAATTGGCCAACTTGACCGAGGGATAGCGGGATCTGACTCGGTGTTAGACTAAACAAAGCAAAAAAAAACCTACTTCCGATAGGGTAAAAAAAAGATTGAGCGATGCGTTTTAATGAGTCACACTTGTAGTGAAAAAGAAAAAAATAAGTGGCAGCCCAACCGCCGGAAATTAGGATGAGTAGAGACCGCTTGAGACCAATCGTCCGGAATAGGAAATAAAAAATGCAACCGAGGATCTTTCTCACTTCACCTCGTAGTTAAACTTTCCCCCTTCCAATGCCAGCGATCGCCTTAAAGAGCAGATTGCTCGGCCATAGGTGAAGTACTACTTTGCCCTACCGTCCACTGCGACAACCGCCCGCATCTCGTAATTATGACTCTCTTTCCTCCTCTCTGACTTAAACGAACATCACACAGTCACCTTTATCCATGACGGGGAACCTCTAAGCATCCATTCACATCTTTATTCACTCAAGAGTCGCTCAACAAATCTCCCAAGTCGCAGTGATCGTGGCTGAAGGTAGAAAGGCAAGTTGGATTGGCCAAGATGCAGCGGAAACAGAAAGTGCAGTACTGAAGAAGAGACCAAAGTAAAAGAGGTTGGGAAGAAATTTATGGCAGTAGCCCCTTAGGAGTAAACAGGGAACTTTAAATCTATCCCCGCTACGGGTCACTTAAATTCCTCAAAATTAAAAATCAGAACCCCTAATCTCCCTGTTTATAACTCCAATTTTTTTAATCACAAGATTTTTCGCATGCTTGATAGAAATATTGAAATCAGACTTTTTGGAATAATTGGATATAGAAGTTTCTGTTAACTGTTTTCCAGTTCCAACAGCTGTTTTTAATCCGAATTCCAACAACAGTAAACAGCTGTTTACTGATTCTAACTGAAATTTTTAAACAAAAATATACACGACACACGAAATTTACGCTTCTTTCGTGCCGATGAAATGGCAACACAACCCAGTTAACGCCCATATGAAGCAGTTTAATGGCGGGTTTTAGAGACTGGAGGGACGGGTAACCTCTCGGAGCTATCTCATGTAGGCGCCTCATACTGAAAGATAAGGAACTATCAACACCACCTCGTCGTAATTTTACGCAAACCAATCATCATTGAGGTGGGTTGGGTAATCATTAACCGGCCCAGATGGCTCAAAAGGATATTCGTGAAAGAAAGCGTAGCTAACCGCCAGATAACCTCCTCACCAGGTAGCCTTGAAGGTTATCCGTTCCTCCAGACTCAGGGAGTTAGTACGTTTTCCCGCTTGGTGGCGCTCAAGTGGTGTGTGCGCATTGACCCGTCAAGACAAAGGTCCTTGGTTCGCTACCCGGTCCAGGTGGATTTTTTCCGAAGGTAATCTCTACGCATAGGCGAAAATATGTTTTGATGATCAATATATCAAGCGGTTTAAAATAGGCGACAGATAAGAGACATTGCGTACAATGTTAGAATTCTCATATGGTCCAACTAGCAATTTCAGCGGCAACTAAAAACCCAAACTGGGAGCATTGAGAAGATCACTCCAAGTGCAATACTCCGTCCGTCAGATAGTACGCTAAGCCGTGGTCCTCCCCGGCATCCTACGTTAAGGCTAATGCAAGCAAGGCAAGCCACACTCTTCCCACCTTTCTTGCATCGTAATACCATTCCTCTTGTTCAAAGGCGCCGATTGGTACGGAAAGGACTTGAATCGTACTACTCTTTCAATGGATCACTCTTCCATGACGTGATTTAAGACCTTGGAATTCATGTTCTCTGTTTAGGGTAGACTTGACAGCATTTCATATCAGTTGCCAAATTCAGGAAGGCGTCGTAATTTTTGAACTTCAACTATGACGGAATTTGGATGTTACGGCCCCGAAAGATTCAAATGATTTAAAAACTATCATTGTTCTAGGCACTTACAGCGGGCCCACGACATTGACGAGGTCGAAAGTCCTTTTTTAAATAAGGCCCTATAAGAAGGAACTATTCGACTTACTGACACTGCCACCGTGCTTCATCTTTCGTAGTCATGATGACCCAGGAAAACGGCTTACCTGTAAGAAAAGAGAAAAGTGCATTTTATGAAATAACTCATGGGAGGAACATAGTCGTTTATAGTACGCAAACGGGTCATCATACTACAGTAGAGTCTTGGTTATCCGACCTTCGGTTATCCGACCTTTCGTGTTATCCGACCGTCCCCGTGCACGATAACTACTGTGATTTATGCAGTAGGCTATCGGCCCCCTTTCGTCGCACAAAGCAAGTGCAGTCTTTCATATTATTACTTGTACGTCAAATAAAGTTAAGTAAGACACATGTATTTGAATAGTTTTCAATGTGAAAATTAAATTTAACATTTTTTTACATTGTTTTTATTATTTTCCCTTTTATCCGACCTTCTCACTTATCCGACCTTGTCGCGGCCGGTTTAGGTCGGATAATCGACTCTGCTGTATCTTGCAAATTTATCCAACATAAACTCAGCACTAGGATATTGAAACTTTTAACTTTTATACATCAGTTCGCACATTCTTGAGGATACATTTAGCGTAATGGAGAAAGTAATACAGTTCAAGCTACTAAGAAAACAGTCCACACAAATTATCTAACCTAAAACTATCATTAGCACAGCATGAGAAGCCAAAATGCTCTCCTTATATTTCAACGAGACCGGTTACATATTACTTTTAATATCTTCTAGCCGACAATTCATTTTCACCCATTTAAATGTGTGCTTTCCTACTTTGGATGAAGGATTGTCTGAGACACAAGAATAAGTAATATGTAAAAACACATGGAAGATTTAAGTAATTCAAATATTAAATTTCGACTTCCCAAGAAAAAATAACGATTTAAATCATCATGTCGCAGTAACTCATTCCCAGATATTTGAAGAAAAAAATAACCCGTCCATAATGTGAAGTAAAGTCTGATGTTTTCCCGGCGTATAACGCCATGGAAGGCTATTCAGGTTTGCCACCGTGTCACTCCTCTCATTGCTGCCAACGTTTCGGAACTCGAGTCGAGATCCATTATCAGCCCTGAGGATGGATCTCGAAACGTCCGTTCCGAAACGAAAGTTCCGAAACGTCGGCAGTAATGAGAGGAGTGACACGGTGGCAAACCTGAATAGCCTTCCATTACATCCATAATGGTTTTCATTAGACAAGAAATATAATAATCTCAAACAAGCAATGAACAATAAGGTTTGGTGCAATGGTCTCTTTGTTTGCTTTTTATAATTGCTTGGTGGTGAGGACCCCATTGACCCTCAGAAGAAAAGTGATGTTTACTTAATGGAATGCAGTGATTTCGATGGACATTGTTGGAAAGACGTGCAGAAACTTTAAAATCAGACAAACGGAGCATACATGTGATTTTAAAAATGTTAATATTAACGGAAGCGACTTCGCCAAACATCTTTTAACATACGGACATAAAAGTTATTTTACTATGATACCTCTCCATTTTACCGATGACTAGCGAAAGCTTAATTCTTTAGAACAGCTGGAGATTAAAAAAAAACAACTTGACTGTGATAAATTCCTTGTAAATGAATGTTCCACATTCTCAAAGCTTTAACCCCCTCCCCTTTGTCCTCTTAGTCCGTCACCCGCATTCACCCCTACCCTCCTCCCGTGTTTCTTTAACCCTCCCCCTTCACCCCCCTCCCTCACTTGGCTATGTCATGTATATAAGGCTTGCGGTTATTTTATATTATTGCCTGATTACGATGTGAACCCACGTCGAAACCCGGGTCGAGTTTCAATAAATATTCAGTGGTATTTGTAGGAGTTGACTTTTACTCCCTCTTATGATTGAATACCACCATGTAAACCTTGAAAAAGTAATTGCTCATTGAACTAGGTCTCAAATTCGTTTAAGGGCCGATTTTAAACCCAGAAAAGATTTGTCGGCCGAACAATGACAAGTATGTAAATCAATGGGAAATTTAGGATAGAGTATTTTATTTTGCGAATTTAGAATATGATAAAATGCACTGTAAATAATGAAGCTAGGAAGTAAAATATGAGCTAATGACAATATAATACTCAACTATTGTACAACCCAAAACACTTAAAAAATATTTTCAAACTTAATTTAATAGACAACAAATCATTGTATCTCATTTATTATGTTCCTCTAAATGTATCACCTTTGTACGTGTGAGCCTACTTAGAAATAAAAAGAGGAATTGCGACACATGCCAGGCACAGCTAGTAATATATACAGAGCACTACTTAGGATTCGGGCGCAAAGATAGGACAAAATTGCGATCCTTTACCCTTTCAGATTAGCATTGAGGGCCGTATTTATAGTCGTTACCCAGCAGTCCCCTCGTCCATCCCCTATCCAGCAGGCCCCTTGAATTGTGTGTCCTATAGTCAAAATTAAGGGAGCTGCTAGGTAGGGGATGGTTGGAGGTTAGATCTGGTAACTAAGGACTACAAACGGCGGGAAATGGAATTCGAAGGTCAAATGTTTCAGTGGTGACGCTCGTTATCAACATGGATACGGATAAATAAAGAGCCAGACGCAGCATGAAAATTGTTAAGATGGCCGCTCGACGTGCAAATAGCTTCAACGGTGTGGAGAAGAAGATTTTGTGTGACCTGGTGTGGAAGCATAAATATATAGTGTAAAGTAAGAAAACGGACGCAGTTTCCTGCCACAAGAAGAAGAAATAGTGGGAAAAAATATGCTGCGAGTGTATATGAACATTCTTGGTCCATGATTCCGGCGTCACATCAGATATTTATCGATTAAGATAAATCTCACCGTTGTTTTATTAACACCAAATCATCTAAATTATTTATTTAAGGCTATGCACGTTAATTAGAGCCAGTTTAATTATATCTGTTGTGTTAATTTTTCGATAAGGTGGAGCATGCATCTCCTTCCAGAATTAGGAGAGGCTAAGGGGGCTGCTGGGGGTGGAAATTTGACTATAAATACCGTTTTTGACGAAGGGGCCTGCTGGGGGCTGTGGGACTGCTGGGTAACGACTATAAATTAGGGCCTTAGAAGCTGCAATACAACGAAGAGTGTAAATATCCTCTGAACACAAAAATGCTTAATATTAACTCTGGTTTTAAGGAATAAATTAATTCACTTAGATTTCCCATCATTTTTTCTTTTCGCTGACTTCTAAAATCTTTTCGACGTTGTTCTATCGTTGACTGGTGATATCCTATCGAGATATTCCCAACCCTCCCCTTTGCTCTCACTGAAAAACGAGAAAATCCAAAAAAAATATTGTATTCGCTTGACGGCGTTGTCACGCAAGGTTGTGTTATAAATTACCTGAATCTGCATTTGAACATGAAATCAATTATCCAACACCAACGATTTACAGCAGCATTTTCGAAAGAAATTGATTTAATTTAAAGTAAATTAAGTTATGAACCAAGTAATTAATAATCATTTTTGACGGAAAACGGAAATTGCTTTGAATAAAGATTTCAATTAAATTAATCTTTTATTTAATGACATAGTCATATAATCACTCCAAAGTCATTCAATTAATACACGAAAAAGAAGTCATTTTATTCGTGTTTAAACAAGAGCGGCAGAAAAAAGGCGAAAGACGTGGAAAATGAAACACAAAAAAAGGGTGGAAAGGCTGCTGGGGGTGGAAATTTGACTATAAACACCGTTTTGGACGAAGGGGCCTGCTAGGGGCTGTGGGACTGCTGGGTAACGACTATAAATTCGGCCCTGAGTCTTACACTGCACTCACACATTCCCCCTCTGCTGATTCCTCTGACAGCTAGACCTCTCTCCTAGACTTCCCATTATTTTGCATAACATCCACTCACTACCTCTCCCTCTACCTCTCATCAGCAGAGAGAGAGGAGCACAAATAGAATTAAAGCAATTACGAATACAATATGGGCAGAGGGTGATAAATGAGAAGAGAGGAGGGTATTGGAGACATGATATGCGAGGGAGAGAAAAGGGAACCGTGGAGGAAGGTGTCACACATCTGACGACATTGGTCCTCGGACACAAGACACGGTTGGGATTGGCTGGAAGGGAACACGTGCGACAGCGTGCTAGATGCACGTATTTTGGGTAGTTTGACCGAGATAATTCCCTAAGGAAAAAAGAGGCCATATTTGAATTGTATTTATTTATTTTCAGCGTCTGTGGTAAGTATGAAGTAAATAATTTAATACTGATGGTGCAAAAATATAGTTATGCATGGCAAAAATTCTCAGTAATTAAATAAATATAACCACGTAAGTATAAAACTCACAGCTTCAGCCTCTACTCTGTAGAAACTTTTAATATTCATTGTAATAAAGTTTTGGTACTTTTCAACACTTTTTATTTTTTTTAAACACACTACACGTTTCACCAATTTTATGGCATCGTCAGGTGTAGTAGTTTTTTTACATATATTATATTCTTGTCGTTGTTAGATACAGAACATTAAATTTGATTCTAAAGAAAAGTTTACATTAAAAAATTACAAAATGGAAATGAAAAAAAATGAAAAGGAGGGTAAAAAATATTAACATGAAAATAATAACAACAAAAATTTACGTACAATGTTTGGCACAAACAATGAAATAAAGAGGAGGTGGTATGAGAAAGGTCAACGTTTTTAACGAATATTTTCCAGAAAGTAGTGGGGATATATGTGTAAAAACTGCTCATTGCATAGATTTGGAGAATGCCTGATAATTTCAATTTTTTCTAATGCATCTATTTTTAACCCTTTGGGAAGGAAATTTAAAATTTTAGGTGTAAAGTCACTGATATGATTGCACTCTATAAGGTGTGTATCAAAAAGGGAGGCAAAATCTCTATTATTTAAACTACGACCATGTTCTTTTATGCGTGTTTTAAAATTTCGACCGGTTTGACCGATATAAGCTATTAAAATTGGTGAAACGCGTAGTGTGTCTTAATAAATAAAAAGCGAAGAAAAGTACCAAACTTTACTATAATGAACCACGTAAGTCTTTAATTTGACTCATTTTATCACGCCGTACGGTGAAATCACCTTCACAATAGGTTTTTTTGCTATTCTGTGAAAAGTACTTTGATTAATTTTGATTTGAGTAATTGATTAATTTTTATAAATAGTTGAGAAAACATGCAATCTACACACCGTTAGTTTTTGACGAAATCTAAGTGTTAGAAGTTCCTAATTTGTTTAATATTCTCCCTCTGGAGCGCACCAGCGTAATCTATCCCATGTAAAACAGCTTGTATTTTTAGGCAATTTGCTCAAAAAGTAGTTTGGCAAGGGTTTAATATTTTGATATCATTGGAAAGATGAGAGCTTTCTTTAAAATAAAGTCAAATTCATCAAATTGTAGGTGAATTGAGTTTAGGAGTTGCGGAAAAATATTCGTAAAAGACACACAGCTGTAGTTTAAGGGGAAATTCTGTGCAGTCAAGAGACTAGTGTCTCCATAAAGGCCATTTTACACAAGGCACGTTTGAACAATTTGCATTGCACAATTTGAAGAAGCATCTGTATACGCAATGCGAGAATGCGGGCTTGGAATTAGAACAGGGAACATATTTTCCCATATCTCGTTAGTGCATCTGCGCATGCATTCTAGCATATCACCGCTTTACACGACGAAATCTTCAATTGCACATCATTGCGTACATCAGATTGTACAATAAATTGCCTCGTGTAAAACGGTCTTAAAAATGGACTGAATAGAATCACGTCCTACTCCGCACGAGCAGACAGAAGATAACATGCAGTCATCGTCAACAACTTAGTGTCACTTTCTACTGCCGCTTAGACATGCATTCCACGACGCATGTCTCTTTGCGAGAGCATGGTCCTTCACTGGAAAATGCGCACACATGCCACATATATCTTCACCGCCTGAATCCCTTCCCACTTCTTCCTTCTCCCTTCTTAAACTCTCTCTCTCTGCCCAATGCCTTCCCTATCTTTCTTTCCCGGGGAAGCACACTGCACCTCAGAGCAAAACATCAAAACTCCTCACCACTGCGAACCACTCGGAAATCAGAGGATAGAGACAGGAGACGAGATGTTTTGCTTACAAAATGAATTTTTTCAGCTGAAGAAAAAGTAACTGACGTCAAAATATTCATTTTAAATAATGACAGTAAAAACTATGTTTTGATCCACAGAGTTTTTACTGGTACTAATAGCTTCAACGCAATGGCGTCATCACCAGGTTAGTTATTCATCATTAATATTAAAACTAATTTCAGGTCAGAAGGTGCCTGCTTCTTCAAACATGACTAAGAATTAGATTTTTGCAGAGCACTTGCCTACCATTGAAGGTGGAGAGGTTCTTTAGAGACAAATCTACCGCAATCTCCTTAAATATAGTCATCATGGGCCGTTTAATCCTAAGATTGGTTCACTGCAGCCCTCCATCCTTCCCTGCCTAATGGTGGTTCCCCCACTCCCTGGAAGTTCTTACGTAGGTACTTTCCTCTTTATTTGGTCTATGTCCCTAGGTCTATCACTATCCCTAGGTCATTCTCTTGACACTTTTCCCTCTTAGATATAGTATAATGCGTAAAAGATACTGGTTTTTCATGAAATAAAGTACACAGATAAACAAATACTTGCACAAGAATATCATTTTATCAATATACCTGCAATACCTGCATACAAACGTATCGAACATCTGTTTTATCTCCAAATTTAACCCACCTCCGAGGCAACAGATTTCAAGTCCAATAATGACTAAGAAATTAAATCTGCTGACAACCAAAAAATACTTTTGCTCAATAATAATGCAATCATTCACATCTTTTTACAAAAGCACTGATTTTTTTTCTCTTTTTTTTTTCATCTTCCGCCCAAAAGTTTATCCTCAACCATCCTCCTTTTTAGATCCATATCCACAGATATCTGGTTGTTAGGAGGGGTAATGAAATTTGCGTTCTCCTCAATATTCTTTTAATTCCATTTCACATTTATCCTTCTTTCTTCTAAACCAGTATCAGTGTGCAAAGCGTGACCAACTGTACGTTCGAGTAATAGCAACAACAAAAAAATATTACTAAAATATTCTCGGGTTTGCCACCGGGTAGGGCTTTTAAAGGCCAACGTTTCGACGCGTGACTCCCTCATCGTCATCAGGGCTGAGACTGATTGCCGAGTTGGTCCATGCTGGGTTTTTATAGCTGGCCAAGGGCGGTTGAAAACCCATTGTTGACCGACGCGTTCAAAGCGGTTTGAATTTTAACCAAAATCTTCTGCCGTTCAAATGAATACTGGGATCGTTTAATGAAAGAAGCTGTCGAGATAAGTTTGGAGGAGAAGAAGTTAGATCGAGACTCTGGGCAGTGCATCAGCCAAATATGGAGACCCCTACACAGTAAAATTAAACAGTCGCGGTTACAATTCAAATTCAAACCGCCTTGAACGAGCCGGTCAATAAAGGGTTTTCAACCGCCTTTGGTCAGCTATAAAAACCCGGCATGGACCAACTCGGAAATCAGTCTCATCCCTGATGACGATGAGGGAGTCACTCGTCGAAACGTTGGCCTTTAGAAGCCTTACCCAGTGGCAAACCCAAGAAGATTTTACTAATATTATTCGCCGGGAAAGCCTAAGATCTTTCAACAAAATATAGATACATCAAAAATTCGTTGGAAGATTGTGTATGCCGCATACAATATTTGAAAAGTAATCAAGAAGCAGAGAGATGAACATTTATTCTAACGCGAGCACGAGCGCTCAGCCTTCCGTCTCGTCTCGGTGATTAAAGGAATCTTCCTGTCACCTCTCCTCTCGACTCAGAGCGTCATTCCATTGCGCCCTAATGCCAGCACAGAGTGCTTGGAGGCAGTGCAGGGGTGGGAGAGTGAAAAACGGGACTACTGGCACCAGAGAAGACGGGTGCCAGATGGAGGTGGAAGATCAAAACTCGTACAGATAGACTTCGGAGAGGGATGACGGAGGAGGCAGTTCGAGAATAGGACGACTCCCTTATATGAGGATTTCGTGCGACCGAGGTTTGGAAGTCCTCCAAGAGCAGCACAGGGTACGTGAGGGCTGCAAGGAGAGACGTGGAGACTCCTTAATTAAAACAAAAGTGCTTGTTGGAATGGGAAGATGGATTTATGCGAAGAGTCCTCCCCAGCGATTCCTCCTCCCCCCCCCCCCGGCCCCGCTCCCGATCCGAAAGCAGTTTGGCACCATCTCCGAATGGAGGTCAAATGTGAGCAAACAATACGAGACTTGAATAACTCCCCACGTCTAAGAATCATTCAAGATTGGATGAAAAGTAGAGTAGAAGTTCCTCGAGATTACACTGCGTATATTATCTCAGGTACATTTTTTTATAAGTCTTTCCTAGAAGTAGTGCCACCGATTGATTTCTTAGGGGAAGTAGTGGAGTCGCGCTCCTCTGAGCCACATGATCCTCCAATATGTCATCACGACTCTCAGAATTCAGGAGTAGGAAGTAAAATATCTCCTAATGTTGCGTTCCATTTTCATTTTGTCTTCTTTCAGTCATGATATTTGTCATCATAGAATCTACAGGTAATCCCACGATATTCCGTAGTTGTTAAAGGCAATAAAATAAGTAGATATTCCACAGGAGAAAAATCAATCGCCTTGACCGGAATTCGAATCCGGACCCCTCGATTTCGCGCCGAGTGCTTTAACCAGTTAAGCTTCCGAGGCGTCCTTCTCCCCTGTGGATTATTTTGTGGCTTTATAGGAACATGGTGGTCAGAACTGCTAGGATGTCATTAGCAGTCCAAGTCGTGGGCTAAGCGCCACAGTCCGCGAGGATAAAGCCAAACGTAGAACACATGGAGGTGTTCGCTCTTTTGACCATTTTTGAGGAAACCGGGACTAGCCACGGTAGTAACCTTTACGGAGTCACCCGCAAGTGCACATAAGTGCGATATTCCACAGGAGAAAAAAAATCATTCGCCTTGACCGGAATTAGAACCCGGACCTCGGTACCTTAAACGGTTAAAGCACTCGGCGCGAAATAGAGGGATCCGGGTTCGAATCTTGGTCAAGGCGAATGGTTTTTCTCCTGTGGAATATCATGCACTTATGTGCACTTGCGGGTGACTCCGTAAAGGTTACTACCGCACGGCAAGTTCCGGTTTATTCAAAGTTGTAATAAAATAAGTTGGCAAATTACATTTTACGAGGAAAATAAGAACTAAAAAGAAAAATGACGACAGGAATCTTCAAATTCAAAACAATTAGGTATTATCCGCTACAATTAATAAATCTGGCATCACTAAATTCAGCCAGAACTGCAATTCTGATTATTGCACGCAAAAGAGAGATGCTTTAATTAGTTTTATCACATATTTACCCCAATTTTCACTCACTATATTCGTCATTTACATTTGTATTCACTCAAAAGCGGATTTCCATTACACGGACCACTCCCCCTTCCGCACCCGCATAGTCCCCTCTACACCACTCTGACCCCACCTTGCTCCTTCTCTATCACGGTCCCAACTTCTCTTCCCCTCTGTTCTACTGTTCTCCCATTCACGCGTGGAAACCCTATGCTTCTTTATACACCCTTTTCTCTGCTCTTCCTATTCTAAATGGCCTTCTGTCTCACTAGACAGACCCTCCCAAATACAAAAAAAAACAAATCCCTTCTTTAGATCAAACTTTATCGACCAGTGTAATCGGTATTGACCTTGCAATCAGCACAGATAATTGCGACTAAATTTTGACGAGCTTGAGGGACCCGAAATACATGGCCATGTAAGCCAATTGGCATGTATAATAGCTAAATCATTTTAACAATAATTTGAAAAGTAAAAGATGGAAATTCCCTAAAACCATGCAACCTATCAAGCTATTTCTTTTTCACCCCCAGGAGAATATTTTAGGATGGTAGAAAAATAAAATAAAAATATATACTACTGATAGATAATAAACGTAATAGACAGCCAATACTCTTTTTATACGTGTGCCCACACAACAGTGTGAAGATATAAGTAATTTTGCTATGCTTAGCCTAACCCTAATAGCACCTTCGGATTTATTTACTTAGGAAGAATACCTTGTATCTCTTGATATTCATACGGCGACCGAGACTAGAGTAATCGGATTTTTACTCTTCATTGTGACTACAATTAGGGAAACAGGTGATACCTCGTAGTACGTGCATTAAAATATATCGTAAAGAACTAATTACACCTTTTTTGTAGATTTTCGCAGATCATTGTTTATGGTATTCAGGCTTTTGGTTCTGCAATTTAATTATAGCTATTTAAATTATAATTATAGGGGCAAACTATCAGACCAATTGGATGCCGATTAAAGGAACATGAACGTGCAATCCGGAAGAAAGACTATGGTATCACTCTGCCGTGGCTGAGCACACTACGTTAGAGGAAGGTCACGCCATTGACATCGAGACGGCAAGAGTAATAATACACAAAGAAAGCAGTTACTTTCCGTGGCTCATAAGGGAGGCGATTGAAATAAAAAAAAAGACCAAATAACGTCAATTGAGAGGATATTTATCAACTCTTTTATACCTGGAAGAGACTTATTCGAAATTAAGTTTTTTACTTCTCAAAATCATCAACTGCTGGAATTGTTTATTTATATTTTGAAAAAAGACCATTGTTATTCTTAAAAGCCAGACGAAGCCGGCAGCATAGCACGGCGAAACTGTTGCATGATATTAAATAATTTAATCGCTGAACCAAAAGCCTGAATACCATAACTAATTGCACCATTTATTAATTGGCAAGTCATAATTGAAAACGAACATTTTAATGCATAATTTCCAGAGAAGTTATTCCACTCAGGAAAATCAGTTTCCCCGTTTTGAACACCTGAGAATGGTAGTATGGGGACTGATTAGTTGTTGCGGAACAGAGCGACGAAGTGGAGGCGGAGCCATCGGGAGGAAAACATGAACTTGAAAAGCGCCGTTCTCTCCTTCGTCTTGCCCCAGAAAGGAATCCATGCGAAAGCCTCCTTCGGCTTCGTTCGCGTGTGTGTTCCAGGCGCTTGCTTCATCGCGGGGCAACTGATTGGTTTCCCCGGTGACGCAATCGAGCGGCAACAAACAAATAGCCCCCCGGTCTACCCCCACTGGTCCCACCAGCACATCAGGGTGGAACAAGGACAACGAGACTTCGACCGCTAAAACTTTCAAGGTGGACACCAGTTTAGTTCCGCTCCGCGAATGTAAACACGAGAAAACAAACCGCATCAAGGTATTCCTACTCACGTGGCCACAGGGAGTGAAACGAAGACCAACATCTGATCGCATTTTCCCACAGTACAATGTGCACGCAAAGAAATTTTCTTCTCCCATGAACATTCTAATCACATTTGGTATAAGACTGCATTCACTCGTTATCTTTAATCTCACCGCTGGAGAAACAAGATGACAAGACACGTATACTGGGGTCATTATCTAAATTGTAATGCAGCGGATTTGGAACCAAATGAAACGTCTTAATCAAATTAAATGAGTATAAAATATGTTCTCTCCATATTTGTCGGGTTTGGCTGCGTCAAGTTTTGTTCAGATGACGTTTCGAATGCCTATGCTGGACACATCTTCAGATCAGGTCTGAGTTTGGAGTGGAGTCAGGTTCACTCAGACCTGATCTGAAGATGTGTCCAGCATAGGCATTCGAAACGTCTACTGAACAAAACTTGACGCAGCCAAACCCGAAAAATATGGAGAAAACTGCAACCCAGCGCTGCGAAAGCCTCAAACAGAAAGAGTATAAAATATAATTATCCTCTGAAAAGGATCTCCTTGTAAATCGTATGAAAATAAGACGCCTAGTGCATAACAAATAGGAGTCCCACGTAGCAATTACTATGTGTTTCAAGACAGCATCGTATTCATGGGACACGATAGATAACCACCACTAATGCATATTTTATAATAGAAGGAAAGTTAGATGAATTTTCAACACGGCTTAACTCCTCCCTCATCTCCTTTTCATATATATATGAGCACATGATTTTTGTCTAGTCACCTGAAGATGTTACTCTGTAGCGAAGCCATGGTCATGAAAAATAAAACTATGAGCGGAAAAAGCTGTGCTGTAAATTTATCCTAATTTCCTACTAAGAATGACTTCCACAACGTTACGTCCGAAACAGTCTCTCATATTTTATAATATTTAATCTGATATAAATTAGCCAATAAATAATAATGCTTAAACATTTGTTAAGAAAACAGTTACCCATCAGGTACGGAACGATTATGATTAACTCCACCACAAATACAATGCATTTTCCCACCATTCCCTTTGCTAGGGGAGCATAAGCATCTAAAATTACTACATAGTTCGACGAAAACACGTCAAGAAACACTAACAGCATTAGAAAAATATGAAATCACTTGATAGCATAATGGCAAGTAATTTTTCAGTAAATTAGCCATACATCTGCAGTACATCGATGAGAATACTGACATCCCAGCTAACGGGATGCAACCATTTTAAATTAACATTAAACTAAAGTATCTTCAAGCAGCATGTCTGTGGAAGGAATTTGAATAATCCGTATTGAGTTTCATTCTTTTTTTTGAGAATATTATGGAAAAGAGAGTTAACAACTGCTATCGATAAAGAAGAGGTATCTCCGTGCCCTACAAGAATCCGGATACTAGCCGTAAGACCAAAGGGTTAGGATTAAGGAGCAACGAATTTATGGCCGCATGTCGCCTCTTCCTCGTCCAGCTTCATTTCCGGTTTACGATTTCATAGAAATTTTCTTGGATACCAAGGGCGGCAAAAAGATAAGGATACTAGCCCATTAACCTGAATGCCACAATCCCGCATGCAACTCTATTCTTCCCAATATTTAGACAAGAGAGTAGACAAAGGAGAGAGAGAGAGGGGGGCAGACGCATATCAGAGTCGTCGAGGACAAAAATATTCCAACTTCATACTATCCAAATTAATTATCATGAGCTACTTTTTTACCAGAATTGGGAATCATAGAGCCTATGGACTGTGTAATTTATTTACCCAATACGTTGTATTTTTCATGCTTTCCATTCTGTTCTGTGATACCATGAGAATAAAATGCTGCTGGAAATTAAACTCCATATTTACTGGTGCCGGTGAGTAGTCAGCTGCCGACCTCCGCCCTTGGCAATGCGGCCCAGCCCTTGCCCACATAAACGTCACTTCAATGCTGCATTTGGAGCTGAATAACGGGTTTCGAAAAATAAATCGGTGAGGACCCATAAAAGGTCCCTGCGACGTATTCTCCACTCTCGATTTCTCATTTGAGTGTCCGAGACATAAAAACGTTCCCTCCCGGAAGCGGGCCTTCGTCTCCACCCGACCCCACCTGCTGTTTTCACAGCTCCCCCCCCCCTCTCCGCCGAATTCATAAATCCTGGACTAAATCCCTGGGACTGGAACGGAGGAGGGTTCATTAACCCAAGGACCGTCGACCCCAAGAGAGACCCTAGGCAAAACCCTATTCCGTCCATTTCAGCCTCCATCCTCCACATTGTATCACCCCTAAGGCGTCAAAATGTCCGAGGAAAACAACTGCCAATTCATCTGCGAAAATACGAAGGTCCAAAAGGTCAGGAAAATGGAAAAGAAGTTAAGGGTGTTACGATAACTCCTTTCGGTCAACCCCACCCTTTACGACCCTTAAGGTACCTTACAAAGAAACTTATGTTCATTCGCCATACAATTTTTTACAGTTTCCAAAATGCAAGATTATACAATAACTAGGAAGGATTTAAGGTTTTCCCGACGAATTATATTCGTATTATTACATGCGAATCGGAGTATACCACATATCTTGCGAGTGTGGTATGGCGTACATTGACGAGACAGGAACGACCCTTAACAAAAGAATCAAAGAGCATGAAAGAATAATAAGGCTTGGTACGGAGGCTTCTGCGGTGATTGGATGAATTGTTTTTTTCCTCGGGTTTCCCCCGAGTTGATTTATTTTATGGAGAACCAATTCACTTGCATTCCAGCTAGAGTCCTGACGACCTGATTCAGGACCTGACGACGCTAGCTGAAATGCAAGTGAAACGGTTGCCCATAAAATGAATCAACGCGGGAGAAACCCGAAAAAAAACAATTCGAGAATAAGGTCTTTCCAACCGGAAAAGTCTGCATTAGCAGAATATAGCCTTGCCTTTGGTCATCGTGTCGATTGCCCTAATTCCACGCTACTCTCCAGGGCATCCAAATATTGAGAAAGAATAACAAAAGAAGCCATATTGATACAGGTAGAACAAAATAACATCACTAGAGATAACGGATCTATCAACTTAATCAAGACTTTCGAGGGCGGTAATTGAATTGGAATTCAAAAGAATCGTCACGGCTACCACAATAATGGGGCATCTGCGGCTATATATATAACTTCCAGAATACTCGCTCGGCTGATTACCCTGATGACGATGGCTGAGTTAACCATCGAAACGTTGATGTATTTCTAAAAAGTTACCCGGTGTCACACCCGAGACACACAACCTTTACGAATATAGGGTTTCCTAGTTTATTCCCATCGATACACGGCACAATTAATTTTTTTTTTCAAGTCTCTGACTTAATTTCTAAAAATTTTCTTAAGATTCATAGTACCCAAAGCGAAGACCATTAAAGTTTAGTGACCACTGCTAAGGAAAAGCTCAGCCTAAATGCACTCATTTGTTTTACCTCTCTACAAAAAAACGTTGATGTGCTTGGATATGAAATTAAAATTGAAATCTACTTGTTTTGAACCCATACAGTTACTATTAGTTGTTTTCACTTCAAAATATATTCACGATAAGTGTATGTGTTCAGTTATAATACTGGTGTCACTGGCGGAAAAAAGCTTTTCGCCTTCATAAAACACGTTATCACAAGCATCTAGAACTAATGAAACACAAACTCCTTGTCAAAGAGAATTAGTTACGTAAGCGGCATTGTGAATTCGTATTTGGACATAAAATTATTTTTCAATAAGTTGTAAGATTTTAATTAGGTTCTCTAATGTCAGGAGGCGCGAAAACCCCAAAGAAAACATTTTTGAGACGCCAAGCCACTTTTATAATTTTACCACACGCAATTAATATACCTTGCCGTCGAAGGGGCGATGAATCCTCCTGAACCAAATGTGTAAATGTCGTCCAATATTAATTTTTAATCCCTGAGGGCTGTATATCTGGTACTTGCCCATGCCTGGCGCTTCAATATTCGATAATTCTCTTCCTCATCCACCGCCCCAGATTTAAGCTTGACATTTCCGAAATAAGGAAGCACAGATGGACAGGCAAATTGAATTTTTAAGGTGAATTTCAATTCTACATGAAAAGAGGCACTCACCATAATTTGAATCAGATAGCTGAAAATGAAGTTATGACGGAATGGACGGAAAACCGTTCTGAGGAGAAGAACGGACCATGATGATCTGAATGAAAAGCCTCAGATATTGACTTAAATTAGTAGTCAAGCGAAGTTCAGATGGAAAATGGATTAGACTTAAGAGAAGGATGAGTGAATACGTCATCGTGGTCTGAGACCTATGACATGATCGTTTTCCTCCCATCTCCTTTCACACATTCCTTCGGGAGATTCGGATAAAGATGGGTTTTTCCTTTGAAGGGGGGTGGAGAAGATGTAGACAGGGACGGACCGATAGTCTCCCGGGAGACAAGGGTTAGCAGTCGAAGTGGGGGAGAAAAGAATTGACAAGGGTGGAGGGAGGTGGTGGAGGAAGAGAGCAGTGGCGTTTGAGGTGAGAGCTGACTCGATTTCATTTTCACGGGAAAAAGGGTGCAGGAGGCAATTAGCGAAGCAGAATTTGGAGAAGAGAGTTGTGCGACGAAGAGGTTTTTGATATTTTCGTCTTTTTGCCAGGGTGACAACGGCCGAAGGAAGTTGGGCGAAAAAAAAGTTGGTGTCACCGCATACAATGATGCCAAAAAGACAAGGCTGGATATGTGAATCGTTTCCATCTACTTGACTTGACGTTTAAGATAGCACTAATGTTTATCCTCACGTCAGTTGTGTCACAAAGAAATACCGTATTGAGCTTTTCGAAACATGGCAGAAAAAATTTCGAAAATACACCAGGACTTGAACTAATGTAGGGGTAAAGCTTCAAGAAATTTCTCTAATAAAAAGTACTCCGCACTTTGGTTCGGAAATTATGCTATGACCTACGCATTCAATATAACGAACGAAGTGGATGAGTATTGCAGTTCTAGAATTCACGAATTAGAATAATTTATCTTGTGAACGATCAATGACAACAGTTTGTATTCCAGGAACAGTAACGGCATTACTAAGTGCAGTTGGAAGTTAGTTGGTAAATGCAAAATGATGGATTAGAGCAATTTCCCAACGGCATCGTCCATAGAATAAACGATAAGTGTCAAACAACAAAATTCAAGATCACCAGTAACATGGGAAAGATTTAAACACTCATAAATTAGCATTTTTACGGGAAAAAGAAAGAATAGATCTTGAACTCGGATTTAAATTGTTTCCCGGACGCCTAGCTTCTTTTTCCACATCTCCGAATAATTTTAAATTAATCCCTGATATTACAAGTTGGGAAAAATGAAATCCGTGGGAAGTTTTTCTGTAAGCGACTCACTAAAGGAAAATGTTTAATGTCATAAAGTGGACTTATGAGTTACTGAGGTTGGTGAATGAATTCTTCTCTGGTTTCCAACCGGGTTGAAATCTCCATCATGGTCATAATGGAGATATTAACCCGGTTGGAAACCCGAGAAGAATTCATTCATCAACTACGCCGGGAAAACACCAGATCAACCATCTTACAGAGGTTGGGTTCACGATGTACATTATTATGTTAATTAAACTTACAAAGTGAGAAGGGCTTAAGGGTGAGGACGTATATGCTAATCACCCAAAAAAGGTCATCTGGAGGAGTTTGTTCTTATAATGAATGATTTAAAATTGATTATATATGAATTAACTTGATGCAATGTATTTATAATCACAAACATTTTTACGCGGACTAACATGAATCTGAAATCCATAATTTTTCAATTCCATTGCTTTTCGACCTCCAACTATCCTATGCGTTTAAAATTTTTGAAATTTTATAGAGAGTGAACCACTTCTACGAAAATCTTACCAAGAATTTTGTAAATGAAGAAACATAAATACGGTACTGCCTACATGAAGAAGATAAGATGCCATACACTAAAAAAGACAAACAGTGATTTAAAAATATTACCTAAATATGGAGAATATAAAATCGCCATAAGTATGACTATCTGGCTTAATATCATCATGAAGTAATTTTGGAGTTAATGACAACGTACCGACTGTAGTTTTCTTCCCTTTAATCACATTTTCTCTCCAACAGCAATGATCAATAGGCAATGGTTGCTATAAAGTATATAGAATCAAGAACAAAAAAAATGTTTTCGACTTTAACAATTACTGAAAAGAAAAATGGCATTTTCTGTAATCAACAAATATACTCTTCAAATAAGGTGGCAGTAACACATGCAAAGAAGACGTCTATGAAGGAACAACTGGTATGTAGCTGATACCAATGCAGAAAAGTTTTCTGATACAAATTCAGGTAAGTTTTCCAGGGTATATTACAGGCACAGCCTAAAAGGTATTCCTAATTTATCCTTATTTTTTTGAAATGTAAAATGTGCTTGTAATGTTGATTCAACGGGTAAATAAATAAATAAATATATAAATATGTATAATAAGAGAAAACTGCAGGTGTTAGAAGACATCATGGTAAGTGACCAATAATTAGTACAAGACATTCCCAATTTTCGTCATACACACTTGGAAACCCCGAGAATAGGAGACCATAAAATATATTACAAAACGTCCACGAATACTATTATTTTCAGTCATCATTTCTCACGATTTAATTTCCTTATCCAAAAAAGGTTTAACTGAGAGTAATTACGTTGGAGGCACTACAAAACATTTGGCCATACTTAAAAATCGACAATCTGGATGCACGCGATTTTTTTACTGATTAAAACAGGCTTTAAAACTCAAAGTCAGATGAAGAGATAACGGATGATTGATTGTTCGGAAGGAGATATTTCGTGCTTACTCCTGTATTAGAGAATGAGCATTTACGCCAAGACTACGGATTCAAGAGCGTGGGTTTCTCAAAACTAATTGATATATTTACGCAGAATGAATCTCAAATAGATGTTATCCACGACATAACGCTCACAGATTATTAAAATAGATACAGCTCCTGTCCTCATTGTTGAATAAACTTTAGTCGCAGTGAAAATTATGTAGTAACCTAAGTATATGATCTCATGGTCATAAAACATGTAATTGCACTCGTCCATAATTCGTGTCCGTGACGAGGAAATGTGATCTGTCCGTAAAAACATTTTTCTAACTTCCGCAATCCTGTGCTGTAATCTGCTTTGAGTGATTGCTATTTTTTTCATTCGTGCAATCGCAATGATTGTAATTGTTTTCCATTTACACATTAAATTTACCTTATTTCTCTTAGAAAATCTATCGACATTGATCAATAACGTAATATAAACCATTACTAGATTAAATAAAGCATGAGATGGAATCGCAGGTTCGCAGAACCACGCTTTTATTTCATTTAGTTACGCCAAAATGTCATCCCTTTTACTGAGATATTCCTCAAAGGTATCTCCATTTTTAAAATAAATGAAGAATAAAATAGTCAATTGCAGTCAATTAATGGTAATATTTCTCGAAATATGAATTAAAAAGTGTAATGCATAACAGGAGCCTAATTTGCTCCCTCTCTAGTATACCTTTGTACAAGGGCAATGGTCAGAACGAGAAGATAAAATATTTTACTTCAAGGAACAAATAAATAATAAATTACAACCACCGGAAATTATTAACTATAAGGGGAATTGTCAGTTTCATGATATGTAATGTGGGTCACGCCAATTTCTATTTATAATTACGTGCAGTGCATTGAAAGTGGGAATATTGCTATTTATAATCACATATCATGAATATTAAATTACTCAGGAGTGGAATGTAACACATACTTCCCAAGCTGTGCGAAGAAGAAATGAAATATTTTTAAGTAGCTTCATGTATGCATGTCTTTTTGTGCCATACTGAGTACCATACTGAAATTAATTTGTATACTTTTTTTGTGTTTAACAACTGATATTTTGCTAACATGTTTACAACACATTTGATGTGTTGTTCACAAATATACTTAAACATTAGGGGTTATATGTAGCTACAATTGAAAATATTAAAAAAAGTACAATAACTGGTAAATATGTAATGTGGGTCACAGAGGAATAACCCATATGGTTAAATTCGCTAACACGTCTATCGACTCAAGCCATTTTTCTAGTAACCTTCATGGAAAACTGACTACAATTCAGTAAATGGCAGCGGAATCCAATTCGTACAGTTCCCATTGCATATTTTTCCCCTTTCTCTTCCAAACAAAAACCTCACATCGTCCAGCCTCCAACAAGCTTGATCATTATTTGCATCATCTACTTCCCCTGAGACCCTATCTATACAGATTTACCGCATTAACATCCACAAAAGTAAATCCGATTTATAAAAAGCAAACATTAAAACAATGTTTTCCCGAAGTAAATGCTCTGTAATAGCATGAAGTAAGACTACTCATGATTAAAGACAACTTAGTATCATTTCTGCATAATGTTTAATGTACGACGCGTTTCACCACTTTACCGAATCGTCAAGTAAAGCGGTGAAACGCGTCCAACATTCAAAGTATTGTAGAAAAGTACTAAGTGTGTTGAAGTGAAGCCACCCACGGACAAATTTAGCCCGAAATAACTTTTTCGGAGCGGTTATGCATTCTTAGGCCACTTTTTCATAACTTTTCACATTACCTGTGGTACATCAATCAACCAAATAGATATCATAGGGCCGTATTTATAGTCTTTATCCAAGCAGTCCCCTTATCCATCCCCTACCCAGTGGGCCCCTTGAATTGTGCGTCATTTAGTCAAAATTAAGGGAGCTGCTAGGTAGGGGATGGTTGGGGGTTAGATCTGATAACTAAGGACTAAAAATGGCTGGAAATGGAATTCGAAGCTCAAATGTTTTAGTAGCGACGCTCGTGGTCAACATGGATACGAATGATAACTATTGAGATGGCCGCTCGACGTGCAAATAGCTTCAGCGGTGTGGAGAAGATGATTTTGTGTTACCCACTGAAGAAACAAAGATATAGTGGAAAGAAAGAAAACGGACGCAGTTTCCTGCCACAAGAAGAATTATGGGAAAAAATATGCTGCGAGTGTATATGAACATTCTTGGAATGAGTCTGGCGTCACATCAGATATTTATCGAATAAGAGCAAATCATACCGTTGTTTTATTAACACCAAATTCTTTCAAAATTATTACTTTAAGGCTATAAACGTTCATTAGAGTCAGTTTAGTTATATCTGTCGTGTTATTTTTTCGATAAGGGGGCCCCTGGTGGAGCATGCATCTGCTGCCAGAATTAGGAGAAGCTATGGGGGCTGCTGGGGGTGAATATTTGACTATAAATACCGTTTTTGACGAAGGGGCCTGCTAGGGGCTGTGGGACTGCTGGGTAACGACTATAAATTTGGCCCTTAGTCCTAAGAATATAGCAATACTTATAGGTACAAAGAAAATATATTACAATACAATAGTACAGTAGTATAAGTACAAAGAAAAGGTACCCGAATCTAGTTCAACGAACGAACTACCCCAATCTAGTTCAACAAAACAGTAAAAGTTTTTCGTCAAAGAATTTTTACAGCGTCCGACGGCATAACATTCGGGAATAGGTGGGAAGGGGGAAGACCCTCTCAATATTCCATCAGCAAAGAGACATCCGATGGTAACGAAGGATCGAAATTTAACGAGATTGAGTGTGTGCGCGGAATCGTGTGAGATTTGAAATTGGATCGAGTGGAAATGATAAGGTCCGCGCGACAGGTATTAGTCCCCCTTTTCTCCTCGGGAGAGTGGCGGGGATGGGAAAATAAAAGGCTGTCGCGGCGCGAGGGAGATCGCCCTCCCGTGGCGAGAGCCGGAAACAATTCCCGTTTCTCGTCCGATCCGATGTGCAGTCGACGATTCGATCGAGGTTTCCGCGTCCAAAGGTCAGCAGTGGGTGTTGCGCTCCACCAAGATATCATTCTATTCAATAGTACAAACAGACGAGGAGCCGTGGATTGATCCAACACGAGGATGTTGGGAGTGTTTATAATACGCGAAGATGTTAGATTTTTTCTAACAAAATATTGATATTTTTTCAATGATGTAAGTATCAGGAGTTTCAGAGCTATTATGAATGATTTTACATGGTGAACTATATTTTGTCTAGAATCCTTTTTTGAAAACATTATGATTTAAAATATATAATAAACAATCTTGAAAAAGAAAAATAATAATTTGAAATAAATTTTGTTCTCAATCTAGATTCACAAAAAAAATATCAACAAGGTTATTATCAAAGACATTTTCACTATTTCCAAAAATAATGTTGTGATCAAAGGACAGACATCTCCAATCTAAGTAAAATTTACTATAATTTAATAACTGAAACAAAGTTGTTCAACAAAGAAATAAACCAAACAATGAAATGACAAATGTAAATAAAATATCGACAAACTTAAAAGGTAATGTAATCTGGAAGACTTCTACACAGACTATTGCACTAACGGATGTTTAAATTATTTAAAACTTGCATTACATATACACACATTCCAATTACAAATTATATTTTAAAAGAGGCTCTGTAATTTTATGAACACATATTTGTGAAAATATATCATTATAATTAGCGAAGGACAAGCGTATTCAGTTAGGATAACAAATCAGGAGTTGCGGAGAGAATATTTTCTTTAGAAACCACGTTTTTCATTCCAGTTTTCGGAATAAATTTCCTTTAAAAAGAAAAACAGACACTCATGTGATAAAAAATGAATATTGGATGATCTCATCTTATTTACTACAAAAAGATTTATTTAAGAACTTTTACAAACCACAGAAAAAATATACTCATACACACAATCACACACGACCAGGGTTTCGTTTACCTGATGATGGAGCTCTGCGCCGGAACTCGGGTCGTAAGTATGTGAGGGAGTGTGTTTTTTCTGTGGTTTGTAAAAGTTCACAAATAAATCTATTTACAGAATGGAATTCCACAAAGTTTATACTGAACTCATTTATTTTCATTTAATTACTACATTTTACAGGAGACTGAAGTTTACCAAATAAATGTTTGAAAAAAAATACCATTATATAATATTGCAGCTAGTAAAGGCGTTTGCAGTTTGTAGCATGTCATCAGTCGCGAAGGGAATACTTTATTTTATAACCACGTTTCTCACTCAATAACAATCCGTTTAATTTCAAAAGATTAAACAGACATACCAATGATTAACAATTTATATTGAATAAACGCATCCCAATTACATTTATCGACTATATTTATGTATTTTTTTGTTCAAGTACTAATAAATTCAACAGATTCAGGCGAGATATCTTCTTGTACCTGATGATGGCTCTGTGAGCCAAAACGCGTTGTACGCAATAAACCATTTAGTGGAAAAGAGCAATTGTTTCTCTTACATCAAGTACTAATGGTACACTTCCGTCGTAGGAGACAAAAACCATTATGCTACGTAATTACAGATATGAGTCGCATTAGCTGAATACCAGATGGAAAAAGAGTGACTAGGAATAGTCATCAGCGAACGTAAAAATGGCACCTAAACTAGAATTTCTAAAAGCAATGCCCACCTAGTTCTTATTCTCGTGGATCTGATATCCTCAATGCTCGAGTTAGGACAGAAGAGGTGGTACGGAAGGGGTAAGGGTCTGCAGATAGGGGTAAAGGAAATGGAATCGGTGGGAATTTCAGTGTGATATTGAATCGATCAAGCATCAATCAATCGATCACACGTTACGGTGAATATTCGAAATTAGAAATACTTGTTGGATGAAATGGCCTCGAACCAAAAAGCTGAACTATTATCATTGATCTCAAGTAGGCTGCAAGATTAAGAAACACCCGCGACAAATTTAAAGCGGATGATATTCGTCAATCATGAGAGATACTTATTTCATTCTGAATTCAATCAATAATCTGACTCACTACGAGTACTAAGATTGATTGCCCGATTGAATAATTTTTTATTACAAAATAACACCGGTATGATGAACATACGACAAAAGTAAATAGCATATCAGCAATGGAAGGTAAACTTTATTCCCATATCATTTACACAAATATGTTTAAAATCACTTAATCACTTCACTTAGAATTTGATGAATTTGGCCACATTTTAAAGAAAAAAACTCATCTTTCCAATTATATCAAAATATCAACCCCTTACTGGGCTACTTTTCGAGCTATTTGCCTGAAAATATAAACTGTTTTACATGGGATAGATTATGGCTGTGCGCTCCAGAGGGAGAATATTAAACAAATTAGGAAATTTTAGCACCTAGATTTCATAAAAAAACTAACGGTGTGTAAATTGCATATTTTCTCAACTATTTATAAAAAATAATATATTACTCACCACAGTAATTTTTAGAGAATCGCAAAAAAAACCTGCTGTTTTGAAGGGTTTTCAGCCGTACGGCGGGAAAAAATGAGTCAAGTTAGAGACTTATGTAGCTTTATTTATTTAATTACTGCGAATATTGATCATATATAACTACATATTTGCGCCATTAATATTACGATATTTATTTCATACTTCTTACAGACGCTGAAATAAAAAAATAAAATTTGAATATGGTCTCCACTATGACTAGGGAACTATCTCGTTCCAACCACCTTCAATAGCTCAATATTCGGGGAAAATAGCTGCAAAAACTGTGTGAATAATTTACCGTGTAGCGCCTATTTTATGTAATCAAAGACAAACCACGACGTCAAGAGGGATTTAGGAGAGCAAATCACTCACTATAGTTGGATTGCAAGGATCCATTTAAGAATGTCATTCATACAACAATGGTTTTCACTCCTCATGAGACACCATATCCCTGATAATAAGACACCTATTTTTGGCTAAAGTGCAATGCATCTAGAAAACAACCATTGACGCAATATTTGTAACAGAACCATTTCGAGCAGTAGTCATACTCTTGGTGTCCTTGGTGCCAAGGCAGTGCAATATTAAGGGTAGCTAATACTTCTGACATGGTATTTTTATCTTATATTGTACGATAGCACTCGAACATAACCCAACAACAAAAAAGTCTTTCTGAAAGCCTCCAATAAACAAATCAGATACCTTTGGCAAAAACAACATCTAACGTGCTATTCAAATAAACTGTAACCAATGACGCAATATGTTTAACACTAAAATTTCAAGCACATCTTCAATACCGCGACGGTACTTGATGTTACTCAAGTATGAAATTTAATTAACTACATTCATCGAAGGACCTCAGGTTACAACATTATCTTAATCCCTTTTATGCTCTAATAATAACTTTAAAAATTGCATATAAGCTATATTGCATACTTTGACCTAATCTCACCAAACCCTACCAAAAGGTACCCTTAACCTGCCAGTCTTTGCACGGGGAGTAAGACCCTCAAAATTGTTGGCCAAAGATAAATAATCCCATCCAAATTGACCCCAATAATTTGGTTTTCCTGTTGCATTAATACTGGTTCCATCCGAAAAAATCCAATATTTTACCTCCATAAAGAATATATCAATTACATCAAAAAAATAAACGCTAAATTAGAGAGTCGGAACTAGAAATATTTACATCGAGCCAGGAAGCGATGCGGAATTTGCAGCGCGAGTAAACTCGAAAGGCCGTTTTTTTCTAAGCGATCGCTTCTCCGAAAAATGAAAAAAAAGGAACAACCTCAACGTTCCTCGACCTGGAAAGAGCAAAGTGAAAAAACATTGGCCCGGATATATGAACCTCTCTCTCACTCCCTGCCCTCCTCTCCCCCAACAACCCCCCCTCCACCCAGACCGCTTCCCGTTCACATTCGTCTCAACTCGACTCGGCACTAGATTTGTGGAAATGGAATATGTGCCCGGGCCAGCCAACAGAGCGAGACACGTCGCATCTCCGCGGAAATCGTGTCCGCGCAAACATTTGACGATTCGGTATGTCCATGAATATTTGACTAGTCCGCGAGGCTCTGGGTGAGCCGAGTTATTGATTCGGGGAAAAGTTAAGGTTGAAAACACTTCATGGAAGAGCACTCAGAAGCGGAAACTAGAGAAAAAGTGACGCCCCAGTGCGCTGCAAAAACAGAATGGATGTGGACTTAGAGGAAGGACGGGGAGTGGACTAAATCCACGATTCCCGAAAAACTTCGAAGGGGGAAAAAGTAATTCTGTACATACGTGTAGGATCTAAGTCTTTCCGACCGTATGCTTAGGATGAAGAGTTCTCGGGTTGCCAACCGGGATATGGTGTTGAACTGCACCGACGTCTCGATGGCTTTGTCTGCCATAGTCTTTAGGGTGAATGATTTGAAATCGCATTGTGTCCAGCAAGACCGGTCAATCTAATCGTAAATTAGGATTTGTTAAAAGAGTACTTGGCAAGTGCGAAGATAAAGTTAGGGAAATCAGCTACATCTCCCTCGTTAGACCCCACTTGGAATATGCTGCCAGTAATTGGGATCCTTATGAGTTAGGCTTGAAAACTGAGTTAAAACGCGTGCAGCGAAGATCGGCAAGATACGTTAAAGGCCGTTATGATAATCTCGTTAGTGTAACTGACCTTTTGCAGCAACTGGGATGGGAAAAGCTTTCAGACCGTCGATTAAAATTTAGACTAAATCTATTATGTAAGTTCCAAACCGGTCTATTCTCTGACGACGTTGACAATATTTTACGAAATCCGACATACTACGGTAGATCAGATCATGAGAATAATTTTAGGGAACTAGACTGCAGAAGGGACAGATTTAAAATTTCATTTTTCCCATGTACTATATGGGACCATAACAGCGGCCAATGAGACTTTTATCTAGGTTTGTCGTTAGGTAGTGTAGCTCCTAGTAGTAGTAGTAGTCCCTTATACTTGAATCCTTATCTGTTACCCAGTACTAACAGCACTCCGTGCATGTTTTCTACATAAGTCTTGAGTTTCTGTCCATTTGTGTAGTTGCAAAATACATATATATTAACGGTCCCTCTCCAATGTGATAATATCTGTAGTGTAGTAGTTCATTCTTGTGAGGCTTCGCCTCGTGACAAGCATTAACGATTTATGTTAATGCATAATTAGTCGTAGTTACACTAACTTTAGGGTATAGTGTAATGCATGTTGGTGAATACTCACCCCCTCCACACACCCCTGTGGTGGATTTCAGGGTATTTTGTAGATGTAGATGTGAAGGAAGCTGTGGAGATCAGGCTGGGAAGCAATAACATGAACCGAGGCAAAGGTTTCCAACTCAGCAGTGCTTGCAAAATGTAACCCAATAAATTTGTGACTATTCTGGTGAAAATAATTCACCCTGAAGACAATGACACACAAAACCTTCGAAACGAAGGTGCAGTACCCGGCTGGTAACCCGAGAACTCTTCTTATTGTAAATCTGGTTTGAGCTAAAAACTTTAATGCAAATACGTACTTGATGATCGACAGTTAGCGAAAAAGTAAAAGGATCGTATATGTAACGCAGCAAAAGATGATTTACCTACCTGCCTGGCCTCTCCAAACAAAGATTCCTCGGTCGGGAGGCCATTAGATACCCTGATACCATTCACACACTGCACTGCTCTTTTACGGATGCACTGATATATCTGATATACATATTAAGTGATTGATTTCAATCAGCATTCCCCATATTACCTATTAAAGGAATAATATTGGAAGACGATAGATAAGCACGAGCTATACTCTCGTTACTAGGGGAATACTTTTTGATTCTGAGCGCACATAGCACGCGTCAAATACAAAATCGCACTCTACACTTCAGTAACACTAATATAAAAAGTAATAATACTCAATTTAAAGTTATATATACCCCTCTTAAATCAAAAATTCCTACCAATTTTAAAAGCAATATTGTTTATTCCATTCCCTGTGAATATTGTGACAAGATATTGGACAGATGTCACAATATTTAAAAGATAGGCTGAACCAACACAAACCCTCCATAAAATTACCTAAACAGACGAGTGCCCTAGCTGGTCATGCCATAACGAATAGCCATAGTTTCTATTTTAATAAAACAAAAATTATAGATAATGAATCAAATTTACACAAAAGACTTTTTAAAGAAATGGTCCATATCATGAACCACCCAAATACATGCACTTTGAGAACGGATATAGATAAATTAAACAGAATTTACATAAGTCTAATACAATAAATCTAAAGTTATTATTTATAATTTAATATATACTTTTTCATGGTGTTTTACATATATAAAAAATGTGATAAATGTTAATATTTTAAATTGATGTTATTTTTATATTTGTATTTATATAAAGCAATTTTCAATTTTTTTTCTAAATTAATGTTTTGGTGTAATCTGGTGTGTTCTCTTGTTGCCAAGAAACTGTTTATATTTACCCTGTCAGTAATTGGAATGATTGATATCATTTTAGTGCAATTAAAATTTCACAGGTTTGTTGATATTTGTCAAATTAGTGTACCCGATTTAAAAAAATTGTACAGTGCAGTTATCACCAAATTTGTCAAGAATTGTTATTCTTCTGTTTTTTACCTGTTTATGTTGTTAATTTTGTTTTATGGTTTTAATTAGCCCTGAGGATATGACAATAAATTTTCCGAAACGTTGGCAGCGAAAAAAATAAAAGAATTTTAATTTGACCAAAACTCAATAAGTTAAAAAGAAGAGGTTATAAAAAGTATCGTCCACACAAGCGGCACTCCTGAGCCGAAAAAAGACGTTTCACTGATTCACTTGGCACTTAGGTTACCCAATCATAACTAATTGGATTCAGTTTCACATATATGAAGAAAATAAATGCAATTTCTCAAGTCTGCGTATTTTGAAAGTTTTATGAATCTGGTAAAAATACGCTATTCATTCATTTGAATAATAGACCACATAGCGCATAATGTAATTTTATAGTGATACAGTTGGCGCAGAAAACGGACATTCGCAAATACATAAACAAAAAGAGGGTTGGCAAATAATAACCCAAAATGGCGAGACAGAAAAGATTATTTTATTTGGGAATGATACGGCCTGGTTAGCGAAGACGTTGGAAGATAAGGAGAAAGAGTGAATGTTGTCGGGAAGGGATTTTAGGAGAGAAGAAAGTCGAACAATAAGGGAGCGCTTGGTGAGTGATAATCTGGGAGAAGTGGGATATGGAGCAATGAGTGAGTCCTTGTTGGTCGGGTAGGTATTCTGAATTTTATAAAAGAAATTAGGTCAGGCCAGTCCATGGTCGAATTCAGAGTACTTCGCATGAGTTCAAAATCAGTTCTAAGGAAGTTATTATTAAGATTATAAACGGAAAGTTAACGCAAGATAGCATCAGACGATCAGTTTCGGAGATGAGGGACTCTGTTTTTAACAGTATTTGTAAAGAAGTGAGAAATGTGTTCCAGAGATTTAATATTTGTTGGGGCAGACATCGACCATATAGGGGAGCAATAGGAGATAATGGGAAGGACAATAGATGTGAAGTAAGATTGTAATGCTCTTGGATCTTTAATTTCAGAGAACCGGTAAAGCAGGCCTAACAGGGACATAGATTTACTTTTAATGGCCTGGATGTGCTCGTAATAAAACAGCTTCTGGTCTGCTATTATACCAAGATCCAACCATCCATGCATCCATATCATATTATCCAACCTTATGGTACATATATAAAAGGAGTACCCAACGATGAAAAACACACATATATGCCCATTCACCTGGAATAAGCTCTCAGAGTGAGTCCCAGTTTGAACGGTGTAGATGGCTTGGATCTGCAGTAGGCATCAATGGTGAGAATTGTCTTCAACATTGATGTGATCATGATTTGGGCCACACTTGGCACTGGAATCCACGATAGGGGTTTTGAAAGGGTTCATTTTTTCGCACGTGAGTGGATGGATGGAGTGGGGGTAATAAGGGTTCGAGGAAATCTTGTGATGGCTGAGGGGTTGGAAAGGGGTGGGAAGGAGCGATGAGGCAAAAAAATGAATCCCAGCAGAAGTGGCTATCTACCAACCCCTCTTCCTAATGCACGGTTGGAATAAGGGGAGCGATTCTTTACAGCGCTAGAACCAAATCTAAGTCATCACTTACCAACCTCAACTTGTTTTCTCTCCTCCCGCCTTTGAATTAACACCTAGGGCGAGAGAATTCCACGACCTTTCTTCAATTATTGCTTTGCATAAATGCCGTACATTTCCGTACTCATATACTGCGCAATTATTCCGCGGAAATTCATCAATGATATCAGGTGAGTATTTAACACGATCACAAAATTAGTTGAAACTATGATATGTATGTACTATGTCTATAATGTATATAATATTTTTCCATATAAAATGTAAAACCATTTGATTTTATTAGATTTACTTGTTAATAATTGAATTTAAGGACGTTCGTTGGTTTCACTCAACTTAAAGGGAATTCGATAAAACTTGCTGAAAGCATTAATTATGTTTTCATAAAGCTACCTGCATTTTTTCAAAATTATTTACCGCAGATTTCTTAGGATCCTTTTGATGTAAAAGTGGGCATGAAATTACATATGGGTTATTATGGGAACGCGAGGTGCGACTAGCTTTATTCATCGAAAATAATGTTTTCTGGTTAAGAATAAGAAAAACAAAAATAATTCAAATCATCAATAGAATAATGTATGAAAATCATTTGTTATAATTTATTTTTATTATTTCTGTTTTTCTTATTCTTAACTATAAAAAGGTTCTTTTTGATGAATTAAGCTACTCGTACCTTGTGTTCCCCTAAGAACCCATGTAATCTTTTGTCCACTTCTCGATCAAATATCTCAAGTAATCTCCGGTAAATAATTCTGAAATAAATCAGGTAGATTTAAGACAACAAATGTAATGCTTCCAGCAAGTTTCGTCGAATTCTCTCAAGTTGAACGTGAAACCACAGAACCTCCTTAATGACTGATTCATGTATTATTTTCATCGAGAGTAAGTAAGTGTTCCAAATTTAAGCTCGATTGAACATTGGGGAAGTGGGAATTAGATTTCGATTACGAGATTCCATCCAAACAAGCAAAGAAAAAACAAAAGAGGCGAAGTTAAAATAAACGTGGTAAGGAAATATGAGAGCACTATACGAAGGAACGAATCTTTGTCGTCCATTTCTTTTCCATGAAAGGAAGGAGGAGAGAGGAGTGGCCGGGAACGAAAATTAACCTCGCCTACGTAATCCCGCGTGACTGTCACCGCGCGTCTGTCTCTCTTACACATGGACACACACACACAACAGGAATGTAAATAGAAATAGCGAGCGTGGCAACGCGGAGAGGAATGAAATCGGACGAAAGAGGAAACAAATGACTTTCCCTTTCCCCTTCCTTTCCCTTAAGGCCACTCCCGCTGGAGGGGGTTCGGGGGTGGGGGGAGGAGGGGGTCCCCCTCGAATTGCGTCACGTGGGCTCCTGAGGGACGACGCTCCGACACAACGTCAGTGCCGTGGATGGGGAGAGGAACAAAAATAACAACTGAATGTTTATTTTACCACTGGGAGGGAAAATCGACCTGTAAAACAACAGGAGCGTGCGCTATATTGTCATCATTTTCTTCAATTGCAGACATCAACAGTGTCAACGAAAAATAATTGAATAATAACGATTTATGATGATGTTCTCCATTGTTGAAAGATGTGATGAAGAGGAGAATAAAAGGACAGTGAGTAAGAACAAGGAGCGGGATATGGGGAGGGGGGGTGAGAGAGGGTTTATCAGGCATGTAGAAGTAAAGGAGGCCATTTATTTACGGCATGGATACCTAGTGTTTCTAAGCATGATTGGCCCAATACAGACCAATTGATTTGAGATAGGGAGCTAAGTAATAACCGACCTACGATCTATCTAGCTCAGTACCACTCTTTGAATGACATCCTTCTTGAAGAACGGCCATTGTTATCTAAAAGAGAAACTAGATACAAAGAAAAAGTAACACTTTCCCGGCGAATAATATGAGAAAACTCTTCTCGGGCTCTCCACCGGTGCACCGGTTTTAAACTGTTCATCATTGCCGACGTTTCGAGAGACGACTCATCAATCATTCTCAAGGCAAGAACGTCGCAAATATTATTTGATCGGTCGGAAGCCCATTGTTGACTCCGGAGACCGTTGATATCTTATCCAACATGTCTGAGTTCGGGAGTGCGTAAGAGTCGGCAATTATGAACAGTTTAAACCGGTGGAGAGCCCGAGAAGGTTTACTTAGTTAAAATGAGTGTGTCCTTCTTTACCACCGATCCATAATAAAGAAAGAATTTTTAACGAAATACACATATACCTCTTTTCCTTAATTTTCAAATTAAATATTTTGTCACTGCTTCCATGATGATTAAGACACATGCACTTAGAAAATGTCTCTGAATGCCGCTTGAAGGATACTCAACAGTTGGTGCTAGGATACCCGTCATGAAAAGGTAACGAGAAAGAAAAAAAGAGGAAAGGGACAAGTGTTTTGGAGGACTGGTGTACTATTTTTGCTTTGCTTACGTAGTAATCATAAATGATGCATGGAACTGCAGTTAATTGTGCTTTCCTGATCCATAGCACAGTAATGAAATTCACATCTCTTACTTCGTAGTGTTAATATAACCCGCATGAGTAGTGAGGGCTAAACAACTGAGGGAACGCTTAACGATGCATGCATTTACCACAGTAAAACACCGTTCGAAGTTTTTTCACGGGAAAATATAGCAAATGTTTTCTTTGTAGAAAAGTGGTTTACTTTAATGGTACTTAACAAAGTGCTTTGAACCTACTTTATAGTAAGGCGGTGGTTTGAGTAAAATGAAAGCATTGAACTTGGTCCGACATAATTTTTAACTATGACATCTACATCTACGAAGTACCGTGCAAGCCACCAATAGGGTGTGTGGCACGGGGTGATTCCACACCAGGCATGCAGTACTCGTCCCAGAACAAATCAGAACCTCGCACGCTCCCCCGGCCGCTAGGCGCAAAGACCAAAAAGCAGTCAGGAGAACAGTGCGCAGTCAAACCAGAAACTGGGAGAGTGCTACGTAAATGAACATGCAAACATGAAGAACAATGCTATACCCACATCTAGTGGTTAATATTACTAATACTGTTAATTCATGAGTGCTACGAGATGCTACTTCATGCAGAGAACAAAATAAAATAATGCCAGACAAATCAACCGGTGTGAAGTGTTAGTAATGATGTTGTGACATATTCATTAGTCTTAGATCACGCACTCCGCAAATGAAAAGCGCCGCCCCAACATTTTTTTTCGCCTTCTTCACCAAAACCAGAGCATCTTCCATATGACCCCTCCCAAATTTGACGGCACGCGAGTTTGATGATGATGGACACACATGTGTGTGATTTGAAAGCAAAACTCTGCAATCGGCTGTGCGCAATGACGTGACGATTTCCCAGAGGGCTTCCTAATCGCATTACGTTCGTGGAACAATTGGGAGGATGGCCGAAGAGCAGAAGGGAGGTTATATGTGGACAGAGGCGCACTTGTGGGTTGGTTGCCAAGCGCCGGTCAGCCTCAACACGTCCTCCGCAATACCCGTCGACCCTTCCACTCCACGCTGTCCTCCGTCCAATCACGCCTCCGCGGGAATCGTAATTCACTTGTACGCCGACGCCAACAGTACCCAACATAGAGATATGGTGGAGTCACTTGGAAATATCTTCCACACCTCTTGTGCCAATCCACTCCCACCTACAACCTCCCCTCCAAAAAAGAAACCAAGGCACGGAAATCCGGAGCTGATTGGCTGCATTGTGAGGACATTGCGGAAATTGGCGGCGAGCTCTGAATATAAGGGAATGAGTGGTCGCTATGGCGATCCTCGCTGGGGAAACTATCTGCGTCCTCAACCCTTATGTTCCCTCTCAATCATTCTGGAATTCCACGTTCTCATTTCTCTGCTCTTTCTTCGTGAGGAACTTGAGTGAAAATTAAATTAATGCCTCTCTATCCTGATTGATTTCTGGTATCAACCACAGTTGCCAGAGAGGTAAAGCACAATTCTATATACGTCATTAGACATTCACTATCTTCGAAGGCCACTTTGGCGACAGTTATTCCAGATAGAATGACTCCGTGAACCGAAGGTTATGAACTAAAGATTCAGAACATGACACAAGAGTTAAAATCTCCTGTTTAGCCACTGAATGCTATTATTCTCCACGCGGCACGTAATTCGCTTAAGAAAAAATAAAGATTGTTCTCACTTCATAGAGGACAAGGAATGATTTCAATAAACCTTTGTTCATACTACCACCCCATTACCAAATTCGCAAATATAGTTTTCATTTCGCGTACCTAAATTCTCTCAAAATAAATATTTTTGTACGAATGCGTTGGAAGACGACGAATGAAAATAAATGAAACGTTGGGAAAAAAAATAAAACTAAATTCTTAATTTCCATTGATCCCTACTGATTGGCTACTTCTTGAATTTATTCCAGTTCAAAATTGAAAAGGAATAGGCAATCAACTGAGGTAGATGAAATGTAAATATTTATTTTACGTCAAAATGTGCTGGTTCACCAATGATGTTTACGATATATCTGAAGAAGTATTGATTGTAACTGGCTCTTTATATTGCTGCACCTAGGCATGAAACTAAAACGCAGCGCATGAATAATCCCAGAATTAATAAATGTTAAATTTTTATTTGTAATTCACGAGAATTCTATTGTTAATAATTAAAATTAATTAAAATTAAAAATTCATTGACCGGGAGTAACTGATTAGCAAGATCAATAAATGTAAAGTTCATCCGAGCGGGAAAAATCAGCTTTATATTTCAAATAAGCCGGGAATATGTTTAAATGTGATACAAAACATTTAAATATTAACCACATAATCAGAATCACTAGAGCTTAATTGACAGCAATGCGTGTCAAATGAGCTTAATTTACACAGGTCCAACGTTATTGCTATGATATAAAGCACGGGCCAAGGGTCTGACGGAATTGCGATATCTCGTATGGATTAATACTAGCGCCAATTGTTTCAGGCGCAAATGGAAAAATACGTATGCGTGAAAAAGATAAAGATTGCATGTTTTCGCCAAAAATCTTTTACTTTTTGTGATAAAATGCTGTAATTATTCATTTTGTTGTAAGACATTTATCAGCGTCCATTTAAAATACGCCTGGGACCACACGAGACATCGCCATCGCAACCATAAGTAAACAAAGAAGATGGCTGGGAAAGTACACTGCGAAAACGCCAAGAGGACTGGACGGTATTATTATCGCTGCAAACTGGTTCCAGAACTTTTCAGGATGCAGAATTGATTAAACAATTACTTTTTTAAGTTTCCCCTGAGAAATAAATAGGTGATTTCCCACTTAAAACTGGAAGATATTCAATTAAATCGTATACCTGTCATGCAGTTGCGCTGATAGTTAGCGCCTGACCGCTAGAGTGCTCTGGGTGAAATGTATGTAGTTATGAAATGTATTGGAGTAATGTGAGTGTCAGACCCTTGGCACGGGCTTTCAAGATAAACATGATGAATGAAACAGAGGCAATATCGCATTTGCTACACGGAAAATAAATAAGCAATTTTTTATAAAATAAAAATTTATATTACATACCATTGATTAATGTTCAAACGCAACTATATATGTCTATCGATGTCACTTCTCAGATTAAAATTAGAGAATTGTGCAAAGCCATATTGAGCACCTTAAATTACAACTTCTATCATACTTTACATACTCATAATATGCTCTCATACTTTCAATGTATAATATGTTCTCCTGCTCAGCACTGCAGCAACTTTTTGGAAATGTGTAAAAATAACTTTTGTTAACAGGGAAGCACAGTAATAACTAATGCCACTGGGGTGTCTTAGGGACCTCAAATATTCTTCAAATACTAATCGATACCTCAATGCACGTTCCCACCACCACCCACAGCAAAAGGCATCAGTTATCAAGACCCTATTTGATCGCGCTCGCAGAGTTTCAAACAGAAATAAAACATTTAAGGGAGACACTGTAGGATAATGGTTATAGCTACATAAATTAATTGAAAGTGTTAGAAATCAGAAGTCTGAGGATAAAGAGACATCTAAGCCTTTGGGATATGCTATGCTACCGTAAATTGCGGGAACAACAGATCGCATAGGTAAAATCATGAAGAATCATAACATCATTACAAGATTTAACACCACCTCCAAAGTTTACTATCATCTTCGAGGAGCTACAGATCCATTATCTCCCGCAATGTTCGAAGGCATACACGAAATTTTCTGTAGTTGCAGAAAATCATATGTTGGCCAGACAAAGAGAGCCATATTAGGATGCAGACTGAAGGAACACGAACGGGCTATTCGGAAGAAAGATTGGTATCACACTCTGCCGTGGCTGAGCACACACTATTAGAAGGTCACAGTACTGACATCAAAAGGGCGAAAGTTTTATGTCAAGAAATTAGCTACTATCCACGGATCATTGGGGAAGCCATTGATATAGAAAAAATACCTAACAACCTCAACAGAGAATATGGCTACAAACTTCCTTATGCGTGGAAAAGACTTTTTAAAAACTCAAGTATTAATTAATCATGCTGTATATAATAACCGCTTAAGTTTGTTTATTTATTTTTCATTGTTGATTTAGAATGCCTGACGAAGCCTGCAGAATAGCACGGCGAAACTGTTGCTGAAAAAGTTTAGTTAAATCGCAGAAATCCAAAAGAAACTTACAAAAATTAAAATGAAATGCGAAAATGTACGAAAAGAATTCTTCAAATACAGTTTAAATAACTATCAGTGTCAAAAACCAACCAATTGGCAATCACAATGAGCCCTTCAATAGCAGTAAAGATTAATATTACATTTTAATTTTACATTTAATTTCACAAATAAAATTCGTGAAGGCCTTGACTTGGTTTCATCACAAAGTAACGGATGTTGTAGAATAAGCAAATGCGTGGTTTTTCGTCGTTGTTCTGATCAGACATGTTTTTGATTCTGAGAGAATTTTGACGAATACTAAGGTTATTGTGTGATCTTTCCGTTGATTGAGTTTAATTGATTTATTTTAAATGTCTTATTATTATCATGTGGACCTTGGTGGTAATTTTTCCATAACTACCTGGCATCCTCAATAATAAAAAAAGCCAAAGTAGTTCATGTCATTTTTATTTAACCCCAAAATTTAACATTTATTAATTCTCGGATTATTTATGCGCTGCTTGTTTAGTTTCATGCCTAGGTGCAGCAATATTTATAAAGAGCCAGTTACAATCAATACTTCTTTAGATATATCGTAAACATCATTGGTGAACCAGCACATTTTGACGCAAAATAACTATTTACATTTCATCTAACGCAGCTGATTGCCAATTCCATTTCAATTTTGAACTGGAATAAATTCAAGAAGTAGTCAATCAGTAGGGATCAAAAGAAATTAAGAATTTAGTTTTATTTTTTCCCCAAAGTTTCATTTATTTTAATCGTCGTCTTCCAACGCATTCGTACAAAAATATTTATTTTGAGAGAATTTAGGTACGCGAAATGAAAACTATGTTTGCGAATTTGGCAATGGGGTGGTAGCATGAAAAAAGGTTTATTGAAATCATTCCTTGTTCTCTATGAAGAGGCACTAAGCTGGTTTTGGACGTTCTTAGGAACTTGGCGCTAATATAGTACCCAGATGAAAATAATAGTTATTTTATTTTTTATTTTTTTTTTTATTTAAAAATTTAATATTTATTATATAATTTGCAAAAATGAGGGGATTATATATTGGATCGGAATGACAGTACGTTGGAAAGGGCGTGGATTTGGAGATGGGGAAGGGTGGGTAGTTCTTTCGGCTGGAGGTGGGGAAGGAATTCGGGCGTATAAAAAAAACACCATCTCTATTCCGCACCCTTTTTCACACGCGAGGAACGTTCGAAGTTCCCATTTCCTCGTGACCAGCAAAAAGCAACGAGAAGTTAGCACTCGTCATCTTCTTCTCTCAGAACCGTAAGGGAGGTGAGAGGGTTGGACGGAATGGGGGAGAAAGTAAAAAAAAAGAGACATGGAGAGGTTTAAGGTGTCGGAATACTGGGTTGGACGCCACCCACTCCGTGAAGGAGACGTTCGAGTGAGTATAAAGGGAAGGAAGTTGGATGGTTTGGAGTTCAAAAGAATTTGGTGGAGAGAAAAAAGAGGGCACGTGACCGAGAAGGAGAAGAAAGAAGGAGAAGGCTTTTAGCGAAAACACGAGTTGGAAATAAAAAAGATACACGCTCGATTGGAAAGTGCCGCCGCGAAGGCTATCTGATGCAGATACATCATGCGGTGAGAGAAATCATGGCAGAAGGCGGAGGAAAAAATATAATGTAGATGAAGACGAGGAGAAATGGAGGGAGCAAGTCGAGCGGAAAGTGGAATTCCACAAAAAATATGTACATCGGCGTAGAACTTTGAATTGCATACCCAGCGACCGATGCAAAAACCGTAACTTTTAATACAAAAATTCAACTCAATATTTAACGGTAGAAACGTGATAAATTTTGAGGATACTGGGACTAACCACGGTATTACCTTTAACCCGCCATTGGTCGCGCAGTGAGATTTTCTCTCACCCCAAATTTAAACTTGTGTTCACTTTGTAATCATGAGTTAGAATAAATTCCCTTTCCTTCCATCTGACCTTTTATCTCTTCCTATTGACCGACCGTCTCAAAAAGTATAAATGAAGCGTCCGCAGCTGTGTAATGATATGTCTTATACCGTTGGCTACAAGGTGTGAGACTTTTTCTCATCGCGCGACCACTGACGTTAGTGTTTTTGCATCACTCAGTTGCGTTACACTTTCGCAACATGCGGGCAAAGTCGATTCATTTCGTGGAGAGCAGATACGTTAATGCAAATTTATGAGTCAAGAGAAAGTATGTCCTCATAAATAAATATTTATTCATGAGAATGGTAATTTTCTTCATTAATACCCAATGGTATCATCGCCAGTAAAAGTAGCAATGATTACGTAATTGTATCAGTAATTGTGTATATGTGGAAATCATTGCTTTAGATGAACATTAAGAGAAATAAATTAAATCTAAATATATTGTAATATATTGTCAATAAACGCTCTTGATAGATAATCAATATAAGTCCATCTGAGTGTGTGAAAAAGTCTCACACGTGACCGCTCGCGTGATAGGTAGCCTAGCTACCACTCCCGGGTTAAAAGGAGTAACCCATAAGTGCACATTAGAGCGATATTCCACAGAGGAAAAATTATATTTCCTCGTGGTGTGGAATGATTTTCCTCTGTGGAATATCGCACTAATACGCACTTATGGGTGACTCCTGTTTAAAGGTGAATACCGTGGCTATTCCCAAAATATGTCTAAAAGAGCGAACACCTCGCTGTGTTCTACTGGTGGCCTCTGTACATTTTTAACTGTGTACATGGACCACGAGGACTGTGGCGCTGGCGTCGTCTGCTTCAGTGACATCATATCCGGCATGTCCGACAGTCCGAAACAACTTCTTCCTATAAAACCCTCATATAAATCCATAGGGGAGGAGGACGCCTTGGCGCGAGGGATCCGGGTTCGTATCCTGGTCAAGTCAAATGATTTTTCCTCTGTGGAATAGACTTTCGCACTCATAGAAACGTGATGATAATTCAATCAAATAAACTCGTCGATGTTTGAATTTTGGTGTATAATTCAAGCAACACGCTTTATATATAAGTAAGCTCAAGACCTTCATTTATTAAATGAAGATATCTTTCACGACATAGCATCAAATATTAAAACGAGATATAGAAATGAGCTCCCGAGCACTCATCTGTTAAGGAGGTTCGGGGGTTTTACTCAACACAAGAGAATTCGATGAAACTTGCAGGAAACATTGATTTGGTTGTCTTAAAGCTACCTGATTTTTTTCAGAATTATTTGTCGCAGATTTCTTAAGATATTTGAACGAGAAGTGGGCATGAAACTACACGGGTTGTTATGAGAACGCAAGGCTTTATTCATCAGAAATAACCTTTTATAATTATTCAATTTTGTTTATGTCATCGATCGAAAATGTATATGTTACAGATCTTTGCTCAGAGCGCTTGAAGAAATCCCTCGCGCGTGTTGCTGATCGTGTGAAATTGGAACCACGGGTACGTTACTTAAACGTGGATGCATAACTTGCAGGATGCAGAAGAAAAGGCATAACGTGTAGTTTCATGCCTAATTCACGATCAAATATCTTTAAAAAAACCTGCGGTAAATAATTCTGAAAATTTGCAGGCAGCTTTTTAACAATATTATTAATACTTTCAGGAAGTTTCATTGAATTTTCGTAAGTTGAGAGAAACCATCGAACCTCCTTAGGTAGACTCATCCTCATCGCTCACATTCACCCACGAACCAATGTTTTTCCACAAGTAGTAGAACCCTGGCTCTACTACTTGTCATGGAGAAGCTGAGAGAACAGCAATGAAAAATGAAATGCTGTCTATCACTCTACCTTTTTGTGGATCAGCGTCATCCCATCCTAAGGGTGTAACAGCAAAAGAATTAAAAATGACACCTTCGCTTCCATGATATATAAAAATAATGAAGTAGTTCCCAGGGCGTATTTCACTTAGAAAATAAGTCTCCTCTTTTTTCGTTTTTCACCCGAATTCCAAAAAGGGAATGGAATTCGCAGCCTCGGGCTGGCTGTGTGGCGCGTGGAAGGAAAGGAAAGGAATAAGGGTCCCTTGAAGAAAAGAGTCCAAATTCCGCATGCAAGAGGCGACCCTTTAAAGAAACCACAAAAAAGTCTAGGGTAGAAAGACTTTCCACCTCGCCGTGACAGTCACCCGATCCCCCTGCACCCCTGCTTTCGTCTTCACTCCTTTCTTTTCCCCAAAAAGAAAACCCCTTTTGCAAGAACAAGGAGATAATAATTCTGTTGAGTTTGTTAGAGACTACATTCAATTAATTGTGTACGTATTTCATGGAGGATTTGTCAATGTTTAAAAAATATCTTAACATCCTTTCGCCAACTTTTTGCTATTTAATATTAACATCACCAGGGCTATACCAAAACAATGTAAAGAAACATTTACTATATGTTATAATTACAAAAAATAAATAAGTATATACTAATACATAATTTAGTACCTTAAGTTGAAATCGAGAGCATTGAAAATGTATTTCATCTTATGGATTATGGCAATGTTAACTAAGATTTCTTCTTGGTAACAAAACATTAATATCAACATGAAAAAGCCAAAATGGAAACATAATGCTAAAACTTGGATTAAAAAATAATAAAAATTACAAATGAATATTAGGTATAAATAATAAAAATAACAAATATTGATATCGGAATTTCACATTTTGAATATATATATTACACGTATTTTACCCATATATATAATGCTGAGATCACTACCTAGTTACGAAAAATATTTCAAGTTGATGGGAATTAATCCATATGCCTGACTGTCAAGTTTGATTATCTATTGGTAGCGAGATGGTCATTTCATGAGAAAGAAAGCCAAGAAAAGACAAGGGGACAGTACAATTAAGCTTCAGAGGGGAAATACTCGTTACCAATGGAATTTTATGAAACATAAAATGTGTTTAAAAGCAACGGAAAGAAATCTGAGTTTGAGTTTGCGCTTGCCGCTCGAGATACAATTTATTCAACCCACCATATCTACCCGCATAGGCACTTTGACCTACAGCTAAATTTTCCATTTTGCATGGTGAAAATAAATTAATTTGTACTCTCCAACTTAAGTTGTTTATTCCAGATCTATTAAAACTTCAAAGCATCATTTTCAGAGTAAAATTGACTTTGGAGAAAAGTAACGCTTAGACGTTCAAAAACAATCGGGAATTAACAACTTAATTGGAAGATTACAAAGTCGTTTATTTTCACCAAGCTAAACAAGGTAAAATTCAAAGAAGTGTTGCCTGCCTTCATCAGTTTAATCTTTGCACATTAAACACGCCATTCTTCTTCTTAGTGGCTTCTACAGCCCGGTGTGGGGCTTGGCCTGCTGCACTATTGCTCTCCATGTTGTCCAATTGGCAGTTTTCTCCCGCCAGCCTCTCACTCCCATCTTGCCCAGGTCACACAGCACTTGGTCCATCCATCTGCTCTTACTAGGTCTTACCTTCCTTCTTCTGTTGAATAGCCTCATAATTAACCATCCGTTTTGGTATCTCCTCTCCTGACATTCTCTCGACATGTCCCAGCCATCGTATCCTCTGTGACTTGATGAACTTTACTATGTTCTTTCCTTCGATCAGCTGCTCTATTTCCTCATTATATCTTATCCTCCAGTCCCCCTGGTCATATACTGGGCCATATATTCTACGGAGGATTTGTCTTTCGAAGGTTCTAAGTCTTCCCTCATCTGCCATTGTCATTTTCCGAGTCTCTGAACAATACGTCACCACTGGCCGTACTAACGTCATGTAAAGTTTCATTTTCAGTGATCTACTTACTAATCTATTCTTACTAATTTTAAATTGGCATAGAAAGACCTATTTCCGGCTTCAATTCGTTCCTGTGCGCACCTCCTGAGGTTATTGTCGCTAGTTATTAATGTTCCAAGGTAATTAAAGCTGCTTACTCCATGAAAGGTGTCACCATCAATTGTTAAGTCACGGGGCTCTCTTCGGTTCTGTACTGTTGACATCACCATGTACTTAGTTTTATTTATATTAAATTTAAGGTCTATTCTGTTGGATTCCTTTTTCAAAATCACATAATTTAATATACATAAACAAACTTGCCATTATCGTGGCCCAAACAATCCTTAGCAATGTAGGTAAGGATTGTTTGGTCCTCCGCCATCGCGCTCCTCAATTGAAAAGCCTATGCTCGATTCACCAATGTGTCTTCTAGAAAGTGGGGTTTTAAAAAATAAAGTATCCTTCCTCCTTGAATCATATTTTCCCACCTCACATCACATGCGACAGCAAAATTGAAACTCGTCATAATTAATTCAGTGAGGCAAAAACACCCAATTGTGACACGGGTTAAAATAAATATATTTTGCATTTATCCTGGAACTACGCAGTGCAATGTCCATGTCAAGACTAACAAAACAAAATGTTGTAGAACAACATAAACATTACATTTACATATAAATTACAATAAATGTACAGCAAATATCCAACGTCATATGCAAAGAGGAACCGATTCCAATGTTCAGTATCTTTAGATTAACTTCATTATCAGTGAGAACCAATTTCTTGTATGCTAAATAGAGCTTTGCAATGTTTTTGTCGATAAATACCAATGTAAATTGTTCAATATTTTTGTAAATGGAGATAGAGGCAAAAAGGTGGCGTTTTGGATTTCATTTAGAAGGTACGAGTTAAAAAGGTTAAAGTGAAATCCATATCTCTATTTGGTTGCTACACATATGGCCATAAATTCAAGTGTATCACTTCTTCCGTCACAAGGAACATCAAACCGTGGTCTCCTCAAGAGCCTTCCGTCAACAGCAGGCGAACTCCGACGCTGGGTTTTTATTCCCCATTCCTCCAATTCTTCGAATAACAGATGCATACGGACCGTGTCCTTGACATTCAAATTCACTTTTAATCCTCCAATAATGTTTGACCGCTCATGTTTTCAAGCGATGAAAATATTATGCCTGGTGGCAAACGGTATGCGCAGGTATGATTACATTCTCGCCGACTTGAAATAACACATTGTCAAATGACTGCGGTATTAATGAGCATTCATGAAGTTAGAGTATTTTCCGCGCCACCTATCTGGGATAACTTATTGCTGGCCGTATTAATAAAACGTACCTGAATCACTTCCGCGAGAAGCAAAGCGACAATAATAGAGGGTGAGTTGAGGTGTAAGGGGGGATTCACTTTCACTTTTTTCGCGTTTCTAAACGTCTCAGGGCGGAAAAGTTACCTCTTGGGATGTTTATCCGTCGTGTAAAAAATTCGTCATGGTCTAATGTACCCTAACTTGCTTATATCCGATTGAATGTTAAAAGTTGCCTAAATTCAGCCGGAAAAATCAACACCGGGCAGACAATGCACTTACATTACTTATCAATATTGGAAGATACTGTTTTTTATACACAAAACTGACAACCTCCACGGGGCCCCGGAAGTTTTGTCACATGAAACACATGGCTATGTAAACCATTCGGCGCATTTCCACACTATGGGTAAGGGGAAGGATAGCGATTAGGGCTCCCTAGGTGAAGGGCTTGTGGAGAATTGTAACCCGATTTTGAAGCGTAATATCTCTAAAAAAAATTAAGCTTATAATTTCTGCGATGATTGGTAGCAAACACATTTATTAAATATTTAAATCGCTTGGCATGGAAAGTGGGCTAACTTTGCTGCATATAATTTGTGACTAAAGTCATTGCAAGTACCTACTGACGTGCAAGTACTCACGCCACTAACGTAACCCATTTAGCTTTCATTCATAATATTCAAGTTGAGGCCTAGAAATAATACGAACATCAATTTTCGCGGTTGCGCGATCCAGTAGAAAATGTAGTTCCGTAAATTGTTTAATAAAAGCTTTAAGGGATATCTTAATGGTGTGTAATTTCATATGAGTGCTTACAATGAATTTAAAGCTACGAATATCATGCAAGAAAGTTAGCCCACTTTCTTAGTTTCGTTATAATATAGCAGAAAACACTCTGCCAGCATTTAGGAGCTCGAAAACTAGGCCGTTTTCTTGTTCCTTATGTAATAATGCCAAGCGATATCAAAAAAATAACAAATTTATTTGCTACTACACAACACAAAAAATAATAAGCTTTACTTTTACGTGCAATTGATAAAAATAGCTAAATCGGTTTTCGAGGTATTTCGCTTCAAACGGACAATAGAAGTGTTTTTTTGCCCCCCTCCCCCATCTCCTCTTCCCCCCTCTCTTCCCGTCGTTAAGAGAGACTTCCATTGACGTTCATTGGATCTTGACCGACGACGATATAAGTTTCGAAGGCAATACTATATCCGCAATTTTCTTCTTTTTTTAACTCTGAAGTGGTCCTCACAATTATCAGTGCATGAAGAGAGTCTATCTTTACGCACTAATTGCCAGGGGACGTTATTCCTTTACATAAAAGGTAGCACTGCATTCAGTAAAAGGTAGCACAACGGCCTTAACCGCAGAGTCTTCGCATTCGAGGAATACCTTTTCCGAATCTCAGCAACAGCGTAATTTAGAAGCGTCTTCTTTTCTCAAGATACCTCTGAACCACATCATTAATGAAAATTGCATGAGTTCCAAATTGGATCTGAGGTTTCCGCGGCGTTTATCCATATTGGTAATGGCTTTCGGGCGTTCCTCCGCGTTCTCTAGTCTAAGTTTCTAGACAGTTTGTTCAGCCATCCTGCTGGCGTCTTCAGATCAGTAGTGCCGATGCGTTGAAATTGGCCGTCTTATATAGGAGCTTGGGAGGTCGTAAGTTGGCTCTAATTTGTCGGGTTAGTCCTATGGTCGCAGGTTGGCAGTGATGGACCAATCACCAGGACCAATCACAGCCAACCTGCGACCATAGGACTAACCCGACAAATCAGAGCCAACTTACGACCACTCCCTCTCCTACATAAGACGGCCAATTTCAACGCATCGACACTTCTGACCTGGGGCGCGATCATGGTTCTTTATTTTACGTTATCGTTATCGCTACCAAGGGATTATGCGTTATATAGCGAACCATGCGATCATGGTTCTTCAAATCTCGCGCGTTACCGCTACCATAGCGAGATTTCCAAGCGAAAATAGAATAGCTTGCGCTATGGCCGAGAACTCCGCTAAATCAGAAAGCATGGCGGAAAGCGCATTCCACTTAATAGACGAATCTTTATATTTAGAACTTATTTCGGTCTTTGGCGATGATTAATCTTTATTTTTATTAATGAAATGATTGCACGATTCTAATAAATCCCTAAAATGTATATTGGTAGCTAAAGCAAGTCTAAATGTGTATAGTTGTCCATCAGCCGTTGTTGTGGTAAGGTTAAGTGCATTTTGTCGAGCAATGTTATGATTGTTTTTGTACGCTGATAAAGTAACGTCCTGTGCATTTAAACTATTTAACCTTAAATATCATTTCCATCATATTTTAATTGGCAGATTTTTTCGCAACTGACTAAATGAAATGTAATATCCTGCAAAGTAGAATGCCTTGTAGCGTCTTTATTATGATGAGTTTTAACTTTGTTATCATCAGACTTTGGTAATGCGGTATGTGATTAGGTTAATTACTAATTGAAGGGTAGGTATCTGTGTATTCCCATAGTGTGTTTATTTATCAAAGTAGGTATGTTGTAATTTCATGGTTAGACGAAGTCAATGTTTATAGTGAATGTTGGACCTTTGGAAGTGCCCCAAACTACTTGCAAAGTAATGTCTATTTTGCATGACGATTGTTTATGTAACTGTTGCATGCAATTTTGGTTTTTCATGGTTTAATACTGTATGGGCCTTATATGTGGTGTTCTTTACTTATGATAGCAGTTACCAAAGCGTTGTATCCTATGTAATAGGAGTTGATCAGCAAAAAATAATGTGCATTACGAACTCTTTGAGAGAATGATAGCGTTAATCTATCCTTTGCCTAATGGATTAACTTGTACATCCCTTGAATGTGTCGTTTAACGATTGAATACGTAGAGATAGTGATATTCTAGTTTTCCCTTCTATTATCACAACTATTTTGCTACTTTTTCGTTTAAAGATATCTCACCTTGCAGATAAACTTGTATGATTTGAATAATGCCGTAAGAAATGTTTAACTCTAATTTATAAGCTTATTTGATTAAAACACAATACATTTTAATTTGCAAATTTACACTTGGAAGTAAGTTCCTCGATACTCTGGAGTAGAAATTGTGTAGTTTGTGTAGAAATTATTTGCCAAAACTTTGGTAATATACAACTTGCGTACGAGTCAAATTTTATCCTTGTAATTATAGTACTATTTAGCCAGCACATCCTTTTTTATATTAATGATAATACTTGTAGAATGAAGTGTAGCTAAAGTGTTTATCCTTGTCACTTTTAACGTTGTTTATCTTCGCCAATCTATCACTGCAATTTGTTTATGCTTTGTTCTTACAAACTTAGTACATATAACCCTGATTCAATAGAAGCTTCACTTGTGCCAGTACTTCCAATCATATCTACTCCACGTTAGTGTGGATTCTTAGCTTACCATGCATTTCAGTATCTTCATGAACAGGGTTTATTTTGGATGAATCAAACGCAAAGCTGCTGTTGGTTTTGAGATTGTGTTAAACCAAATAAGTTTTATGAAATCTTGGATGGTAATGATTAGTGAAGGAAGGGAATGGTTGCATGTTAATTATGTAAATGATTTAAAAACAAATATATTTGCAACTTTTTCATGGAATAAGTGACTCTTTGAATTTTGGCACTAAATGTAGCATTGGACTTCTGTGCATATTTGTTGAGCAACCCATTGTTTTGCTAGCATTTTAATTAAAATGTCTTAAGAGTATGATCTTTTTGGACAATATTGTGGAGGAAAACCTCCAAAATAACAACTTGAGTATTCAAAATAAGGAGATTAAGGGATACTATGGATCATTTTGCCCTTGAGGTGGTGCAGTTTTGTCAATTTTTAGTTCTATTCAGGGTATCGAAGGAGATGGCTCAAGACCTGCGCAATACTTAAGACCTCGGCTTATAAGGGAATGGTCTCATGGGCTGAGTGTGGAATTGCATGCAATTATTATAATGTTAATGAACAATAATTATCTTAAAGTAGTTAGACAATCTCATATTTGATTTTAATTGGCATCAATTTAGGTTCTATGTGCCCTCAGGGTTTTTTGCCAAATGGATTGTATCAGAGGTCTGTAGGGCAGGATTATTTAATTTCTATGAGCCAACCCACAACTTCAAAGGCTATGACTAGTGTAATGAATACAATCAATCAGCATTTGGTACAGCAATGGATCAGATTTCCCAGTACACTTGCAGACAGAAGGAAGGTACAAAGAACTTCCAGTTTATCCACCAATTCTTTCCCTGGTGCAGTGGCAGCTATTGACTGCACTTGTATTGTCATCCTTGTGCCAAGAGTTCATAAAGAAATTGATATCAAACGACATGGATGGACGATAGATGAAAATTAGGCTCATAAAGCACATATCTTATGCCTCTAATACATCCCAAATCTACTTAGCATGGTGGTGACTGATGTAGGTGATTTAGGGTACCCAAATGAGCCATGACTTCTCATTTCCCACTGCAAGGCTCGATCAGTGGTAGAAAGGTTGTTTGGGGTGCTTAAGGTCCTATCCCGTCAGAGAGTTCTAATGAATCCCCCAACCAAGGCTCGAAAAATGGTGTTGGCTTGTGCTGTGTTGCATAACATGCGACAGTTTTACCACCTGCCTTAACTTCGTCAGAGAGATTTAATGTAATGAAACCGGAGGAGGAAGAATTACTTGAAGGTCAGCCACTTATTGCAGAGGGTTACCATGTCAGGAGATCGTTGAATGCCAATAATTTTAATTTCTAGTTAGTTGCATTATTCGTGAAATAAAGTTCAGAAAGTCTTTGAATAAAAGAAGAATTTATCAGAAATAATTTTTTTGGGATAAATCATAACGTTTTCACTGAAAATAGTATTTCAATTTCTTATTTAGTTTTAACAACATCAAGAATTTTCTGGATAATTGCATTTTAAGCTTGTTAACTCCTCACCAGCTGATGGATTCAGATAGATCCTCCCTCAACATTCTCTCATCTTTAGGTCTAGTTTCTGTAACAGATGATGATCCTCGGTTAAAGTACTGGATAGCATTTAAAATATTGCATATTATTTGTGGTCCACCTTAATTTTAGTGGGAGAATAATTTGATCTTTATTGGTATTGTTGGAAGTTTATTTATATTCATTATGCCACTCTATAACTAATCCACGCTTTGTAATTATAATGTCTTGTAACTCAATGCTTTCCTACCTACGTCTGCTTAATTGAAAAAAGTTTTTGGAATGTAGCTTGGGAAAACACTGCACGGGAGTTAGCATGTTCCACGAAAATTCATATGACTTACTCAGCTTCCTTTGGCATTTTGTCAACCAATGCCTCTGTATCTATGTATTGATTAATGTAGATAAATTTGACTAGACTTTTTCTCCTAAGTAGTTAGTAATCATATAGTTGACTCAATCTTCCACTCCTCTTCATATCAATCTAATAGAAGGTAAAATTGGTACAATTTACCCTCGATATAACGTCTACTTCTGTTGTCGGATAGGACTAAGATTTTAAGCAGGAAAACGTTATATCGGGAGTACGTTATTGCGGGTGTGCCTGTATTTGATAGGTTAACCCTCCTTATTTAAAAGCCGAAGGACTTAAAAATCTAATATATTCTTGGAAAGACTATTGGTTGCATTGATTTATGAAATTCGGGGTTATTTCCACTTTTACTATTGTGAATCATGATTGAAGAAACTGTAATTAAAATATCCAGAGATATATAACTTGTGAGGAACTAAAGTAAACCAAACGGGATTAATGTTGATGGAGGCTTAACGTAATAACTATATCATTAACTTCTCAACCCAATACCAATGAATGGGTTTACCATTCATCATCATCAGAGTAATCTACCGGTTAGGGGTAGGTTATGATGAAAGTCAGAGAATATCCATCAGACTCTTACACGTGCTGTGCCCTATCTACTTCTAGTATTTCTTTCTTCATCTCAGCATAAGCCCTACCTTTTTCATCCCATCCATAAAACCTATTCTCTTTCTTCCCCTTCCCGGCTTTCCCAACATCCTTCCCTCTATCACGGCCTTCAGCAAACCATCACCCCTCATTATCCCCTTCAGCCACCTACCCTGTCTTCCCCTAATCTCATTCAAAAGAATCCTCTCCTCACACACCATGTCAAGCACTTCCTCATTTGCCTTCCTTTCTGCCCCATACAGTGCCACACTTCATATCAAGCTCTTCACCAGCCTCTATTTTACGTTCCTTCTGCACAGCTGACTATACCCATTAGGCTTTCAAATCACGTTTCATATTCATTTTATTTTTTTTTATAATAAATAAATCCTTAAATATACTTGTCATAAAAACAAGTGTTGACGACTCTGGCAATGAGAAGAGGAATGGTGACTTGAATATATTTCTGGCAGTTGTAAATACAAACTAGAGGCAAAATATGTCTATCTATGCTGATGAATAAATTGAATTTTTTATTATAAAATAATTTTGTTTGTTTTTAATTACTGTCATCCATAGCATATCTTTATGGCCAGGATAATGCAAGTTGTAGACAAGCTTTTTGGAAAAATTAAATTACAAGATATAATTATTCATGGGATGTACATGCATATTTAACACTTCATCTTCAACCTAATCAAAACTTTGTCACTGCTATTGGATCTTTCTAATTTTTATATTTATTGAAAGTTAACCTAATGATCTATGATGTTAAGGAATATGATATTATGATCCAATTTACTGGAATAACCTATTTCTGTGAGAATCATAGATAGTGTCTCAATTCATATTTTATCATTGCAAATAATAGAATGTATTTCAACTTTGGTCTTCTTTAATGTCCGGACGACATCATATCTCCTGTCAGAGGTAAGCTTACATTTAAGACATTCCTCGTATTGGTAGATGATTATGGATTGTAAGGTAAGGGGGAATGTCTTAGTCATATTAGTACAGTATATTCATTAATGACAGGATGAAATATACTGCTAATCGTATATTAGGTATTGTTAAAATAAATAATTTATTTGGTGTTATGGAAATTATTGGAATGCAAATTAAATTCTCTGGGTAAAAATTGCCCTTAGGTTACCTTAAAGAAACCACTTAGTCTTGTTCAAGCATGTAATGAATTTCTTCATTACGAAATGGTTGTAATAAGATGAAGAGGGAATATTAAATTAAGGGATACGAAATTTGAATCTGACATTTTTTGTTAGAATTATCGTTGTAGTCATGTTATGTTTCTGTAGGGCAAGGAATGTCATTATATTCATTAATGTAAAAGGGTCGAGAATCTTAAATAAGCATACCTTCTGCTAGTGAATTACATCTTTTGTCGGAACTTTTTTTATTTGCCTGATCAGCAAATATCTGCCTAAGATTTTTGAGTGTAATCCTCCCGAATGGACAAGAGAATTAATACTCAAAATTTATTGATGGATGGTTAAATATTTATTCATACATTCTCTTTGTGATAGCGTTTTTCCCCCTACTCGGCTTCTGCAGTGGCATTAATGACTTATAATAAGTTGTCTCACTACCAACCAAATTTAATGTACAAATAACTGTTCCAATAAATTTTAATGTGATAATTAATTTTAATATATATATGCGCTTATTAACAACACCTTATTGATTATTTATCGCGAAGAATAATGTATATATTTTTCTAATAAATCGTGCGTTGACATTTTTTGAAGTCGCTTTTAACGTCGCGATCAATTCATTTCCACAGTTTAATCCACATTCACTGATAATTCATACATATTATAAAAAATCAACTTCGAGCAAATGTTAAAGGTACTTATTTGGCGAAACTACTTATCTCCGACTCGGTCATCATCTTCAACGCTTATACGTCTTCTACGCAGAACACTATTACAATATTATTGATAATTAGGAAATTCCGCGGGAAATAGTAGCTATAAACATTCCATAATTACCGCTTTCGAATGTTTTCCGCTTGCCGAAGTTTTTCCGTGCATTTCATTGGTCGATTCTTGTAGCCTCGTATGCGGGCGCCGACTCAAAAGTATTTCATAGCGCAAGCGCGAATTTCGCTCATTGTAGCGCAAGTCGTGAGAATCATGATCGCAGCGAATGCGCTACAGGGAAAAATTGCGTTATGGGTAGCGATAGCGATAACGAAAAATAAAGAACCATGATCGCGCCCCTGAATACGCCAGCAGGATGGCTGGAGAAACTGTCGTCGCCTTTAGACAAGACAACGCGGAGGAACGCCCGAAATCCATTACCAATACGCAAGAGTTCCAATTATCAGGGTATGTGGAAGACCCAGGCATTAAAACAGATTTTAACTCACTTATATAATGTATTGGCTTCCAGGTCTGAGCACAAAAACCAGTTAATATCATGAACAAACTTCACATTGGTTAGACGTAGGACACCTAGGACGTAGTTCTCCTGTAATCTGGTCTACTCTGATCATACTTTTGACCATCAGGTACATGGTATGACGCCAACGCAAAGGGACTAAGCATGTAATAAACAAGGTCAAATGAAGACTTAGGGACAAAGGGATGTTAGTATCATTTTGAGACACCCGAGGAACACGTTCCATCAAAAAGTAACTATTTACCGCGATATGAGAAAAACCAAGGGAGGGGTTTATGAAAGTTCCGCCAAAGTCACTTTCACAAGGAATCCTTTAAAAGGGAAACACTACCGGTCTACCTTATTTGAGCGGGAAAACTCGTTCAATGACAAGGAAACCTTTCTAGGCCTCCCTTTCATTGACCCTCAAATTCACTCTCACCTATACCATTCAATACCGTTCTCAACGGCTCGGGGATTATCTCTGGCCAAAGGGATGAGAGAGGGGGTCGAATTGAAAGAGAGATGGAAACAGGGAGGGTGTATCCCAGGGTTCCAGGGGTCAAAGGGAAGGGCAAAAGAGAAAAATATTTTCCCTCGAAGTTAGCCGCACGACGCGACGTCCAGGAATGTTTTCGATAAAATCGGAAATCAATGTGTTTTCAAACTGAAAGTGAATTCGTGGTAGAAATTTTCCGCGATGAACCTTGAAAATGACACTGATTGCCATTTATCCTTAGTAGTCCAGTGCACATGACAAAGTATAAGGCTAAAAATTGTTAGTAGCGATGTTATTTCAGTTCGAATTATAAAAAAAACACAAAGTTACTAAACAGGTCAGAAAAGTTTGCCATTGGTGCCTAACAAATTTCCAACCGCATCCATCAAATATTAATTTGTCTGCTCCACTCAAAGTTTTTTAAAATCACATCTCAGACCCACATTCTCCTCCACTTGGAGGCTCTTTGTGATGTTTTGTATTTTATACTCCAACTTTTCACTCAGAACCGTTATTCTATCACCTTGGACTATGTAAGAGTTGGAGGGTTTTCACTCCAAGTTTTTTGCCTTGCTCTAACTCGCGTAAAACTAGTACTAGAGCTATTTGACTTGGCTAAACTTTCTAGAAGCCTCTAGTTTTAAGACATATAGCCTTATCCTCCAGGGATACTACACAAGGAAACAAGAGTTAAAGTAGTGTTGCACCAATATTCTAAGACATCAGCACCGAAAGCGAATGAAGACCTTCATGTCAAAAAACAGACTGGCGACCCAATAAAGAAAAGAAACACCAATAAATGGTACACATGTATACATAAAGATAAATGATCTATAGATTTTAGATTAATTCGCACCTTACCATCACGAGTTAAATTTTTCTAGCATACAATCTGAATCTCTGCATCTGAAGTCATGGTCACCAATGAAAAAATTGATTTCATGAATGGGGAGCGGAGAGTCAACAAAAGGAGTTGTAGTATTAATGTTATGCAAAAATTACCAATGTAGTACCATCCCAAGTAGATGGGTAAATGGTAGTATACGGGATAAAAGCTCGATGACGAGGGTCGGCAACCAAGGCGACGAACGGCAACCAAGGCGACGAGCAGCTCGGGTTAAGATGAAAAAAAGAAACAAAAAATGCGAATGCGGAGATGGAAAGTACTTCGAATATACGCATTCACTACTCTGAAAAAATGTTATTCCCAAACCTTCGTTAATTATTTTAATTACATGATTGTTGATTAGCTGTGTTAGCGAAAGGTCGTTTCAAATGTAGTTAAGTTTGTTAAGGTGAGAAAACAAGGTCCATAAGTGAAAATAAAAAGCCAAAATAAATATAACATTCCACGTTTGCTTACTCACTGATAAATAAACATGTATAGTTATTACCTGCAGAGCTGTTAACTACACCAAGGTTCTATGTAGAGCATTTTCACATTCTGACGATCCCGGATAGGTGCAGATAATATTACTTATAAATATGATCAGTTTTTTCATTACATTCCTCAACTTATCTAATGACTATTTATAGCTGTCACAGTGCAAGATTTATTCGAAAGTTCTTCGAAAATAACAAGTAGAAATACAATGTAAATGCTGGTCTATTAGGCAACTTTGTGTAACTTATATATCGCAATTGAAAGAGGATATCACTTATCAGGGCTACAAGTCAGTTTTTATTACATTCTTTGTGATAACAGAGTGATTCTGCGCTCACTGAAAAATAAGATTATTTTCCGTCATAACAACAGTCATGTTTCTTGTTATTTTTAATACTATTCCACGTCTTTTAATAAATCAATCTTTAGCATATCATTCATTATTGGTTGTACAGCTATTTGCAGCACAACCCACGAGCTTAATACCACAAAAAAATTAAAAGTTGTATTTACGGTTTAGGGGTAGCATCACCACTCCATTTCAATTAATCTGTCACCCACCTGAAAAAAAGCAACATAGATGAGGTCAAAGAGAGTTTTGTAAAATGTTAAATTCAAATGTGTAAATAATTAACACTGTCATTTATTTCGTGCGAACAACAATAAGGAAATCGGCGGACAATCAAAACGTACGTCACGGCCTTTTGATTACCTAGGTACTTTATTTCAGCGCCAAACAAGCCCCGCGACAAACACAAAACAAAAAATCAGAAAGAGGAGCAAGATAAATACAATACACGCAAAATTATTTGCCCGAATGTCAAATGTCATAGGCAATTATTAATTTACCCCACATATATTCATTAATGGCATGCAACGGAGAAGGAAGAGAGTCACATCACCCTAACATTTCACAATATTGACTCATTTAGGAGCAGAGGAAAGTTTTTTCTTTCTGAAGGAGGCTACTTCTACTTTTCAATGCAGTTTTTGGTAAGCCTGTGCGACTATTCGATTAATGAATCGTCGATTCAATTATTTTTCAAGGGATCGATTATTTAAGCACATCGATGTCGATTGCGGTAATTGACTCGATTGTAAACTTTTTTTAAGCGTCAGTTGTTGTTCAATTGTCATTTTAATTGTCAATTGTTATTCAATTCACAATTATCATCCATTAATCGATTAATTGACCATCATTGATTCGCTATGGATTGCATATATTGCACGTTAAAACTTGTTCGACGCTGCTGATGATACTTGCTGCTCGCACACTCGCCGGTGTCTGCCGGATGAACACGCTGAGGTTCTCATCTGCATGTCTTCAAATAGCGATCTATTCATTTAATTAACTAATAAAAGCTAACTGATTGAATTATTTTGTTATTTTTCAAATTAGTTCTTTAATTATTCTCATTGCCAAAAGGAAAGCCTTTGAAAAGCACGAACCAATTGAGTCCTGTCAATTACTTGGTTGATGCCAAATAATTGAGCAATGATAATTAATTGAAACCCATTTCGATGTCAATTAATTGCCCTTTGTCAATTAATTGAATAGCTTCAATTAATTGTCATTTATTCAATTCCCGATAGTTGAATCGACCACATTTCCAATTATTCTTAAACTGGGTTTACACGTAGCAGTCGACTGCTATTGCGGTCGTTCGATACGCGATATATCGCTACTGCTACCGACGCGAAGTGTCCATACCAACTTCTACAACTATCGCAGCGTATCTCCTTCAAAATGGCTTCTATTTTGCAATAAAGGCGACGAACTCTTCTCACAATCCTGCTTGTTAGAGAGCGGCAGAAGCAGGAAAGGAAGATAGTAGAGGTTTGACCTAAGTTTAGGATAAACTCTCCTTAAAGATCTAGGTACTCCTTTGTGACGGCGAGGAATGTTGGAATTCTTACGTATTGACCACGACATATACCTTCTATTACATACTATGGTTGGTTTTTAAAGTTTTCTAATGGACATTACGTACTGTAACAAAAATTAGAATTGGTTAAAAATGTCATGTATTAATATAAATATGTATAGGTACCCTACTTAATAGAATGGTCTAAAACTGGAAAGAATCAGCAACGAAACGAGACACTTTAGCACTTCTTAGAGTTGTGGACTGAGTCTGGAACCGAGTGTATCTCGTCAAACCGCCTCTCGATCGTCCAAAATGGCGGAGGACTGCTGGCCACGATTATTTGTTTGTCTACACATGGCACCACATATCTCTCTGGACTTTATCTCTTCTCCCGCATGGTGGTGATAGCAGCGTTTCGAGGCACCTGTCATGTGGATCGCAGTCCAAGAGCGATAATATGATCGCCAATCTCCCGGCACGGATAATTCTGCATCCCGCGTTTCCCAACTTGAGATAAAGCTTTTGCAACAGCCGCTGACTCCAGTAAATACTTGGGGAATATCTGTCAGTGCTATTTCTTCCATCGATTCAGTAGGAAAGGTAACGGGAAAGGAGAGTGGAGGATAATAAAAGGCCCTGAAAGGCCGGAATTGTTAATTGCAAGTGCAACCCTAAAGAGAAAAGATAAATTCCAGCTCGACAAGGAGGTTGGTTGGTGGGGTGGACATTGGGTCGTGAATTCTTTGTCTTGAATTGTTGTATCGCTGTGAAAGCGGACCTATTGAAGAGGATCGTCGGAGAAAGTCATCGCTGGACATGGCAATGAACGCCGTTTGAACGGATGAGATGCATATCGGGTGAGCTTTACACGTGCATAAGTAAATGGACCAATCCTAACGCCCGTTTTCGTGGCTCACTGTCTCGGACAATTCATCATACAGAAGCTTACAACCATCAGTAAAGGCTGATTTACACGGTGCCAGTCGGCGTGCCAGTTAAGGTAGCCAGTCACTGGATTCCAATGACTGGCACTGTGTAAACGCCTCACGCCAGTAACTAGAGAAGCCAGCAACCCAAGGACGCGCCAGCAGCTGGCAGTTCCAGCAGAATTAATATTTTTGTTTTACTGGCGCGCCAGCTTCCCCCTCTGCCGCGCAACCTCAGTGGCGCCAGCCGACAGGCACTGTGTAAACGGCAACAGTCGCCCGCCAGTCAACACCAACACATCCGACTTGTTCCAGTAGCTGGCAACGTGTAAACAGGGTAGCGCTAGTAAGCTGGCATTCCAGTCGCCGCTTGCCAGTGACCTTCCAGTCAATATCCAAACTGGCATGCCAGCCACTGGCATCGTGTAAATCAGCCTAAAGGATTTTTATTTACAAGCTTCTTTATTTGCTTTTAACCCATTGAAACCCAAGCGGTCGAAAACAACCTTAGGGGAATTTCTTGGCTCTACACGCTGGCAATTCCCCTATGTACCTACAATGTGACTCATATGTAACCTTAGATATCTGGGAACGATGTGGGGTTGAGATCCCGCAAATAAGTCAGTGTGGTGGAGATTTCTTGCTCGTGAACTTCGGGAAGCGTTTTCTACATTGACATGTCAGGAAAAATGGCTCGGTAAGTCTTGTATTTTGCATTTGTGCAGTATAACATAACTTATTTTGTAAAACAGACAGTCTGTTTCATTGTACAAGCGCGAATTATATATTTATCTAGAGTCCTATTGAGCCTAGAGCCTATTTACCGTAAATTGGTCGTTTTCGACCACTAGGGATAATAAATGCTATACTTGCTCATTTTTCGTAGCGAATCGCGAGGTGAAGGATTTGTCAGCCCGTTGTTTTGGCCATGGGTCTAAGACTACCGACCACTACACCTAAGATACATTGTTTTATCGTCCAAAATTGTCACGCCGTCCAAATGGGATTAAGTAATAGTTAATGTATTTTGTGACCACTCATAAATAATTTCTTCATTTAATTTCTTGAATTGTGGTCAGTTAAAGAAGAAATTAAGTAATAGGGTCCAAATAAAAAAAAATTATTAATTGGGAAAACGTTTTTAGAATAGGTATAAATTACTCTTCTGAAAATTTCTGCAACCAGGTGTTAAAACGAGATCGCTTACTCCAAAAATCACAGATATCGTCCTGCAGCAGGTATTTGCCTGAGCCAAATATATTAAGTTTTTGAATATTCTAAGGAATTAATTTTTTTACACAAATTAAATAGATAAAATTTCTAAATAACCTCACCACCATTGACGTTTTGCAATGCCAAAAAAGAATAAATGCACATTTTAGTTCATCTGTCACACCATATAACATAAAGTACCACTATGCTTCATTAAAATGGAAACAAGGATGAGTACAACAACGGAGACCGTTAGTAGAACAGAATAAATTGGATTTTATATGCCTACTTTAAATACAAATAAACTATGAAGAAGCTAGTTATGCCATATGACACTTCTCTAATAAACCATATACCAACTATATTACCACAAAGGGTAATAAAGTTTCTGCAATTATTTTCATAGCCCTGTTACTTCACTGATTTTCTCGTGCACCTTGGAGTACAGTATTTAATAAAACCCGCAGATAGACAGTATGACGAGTATATTTACGTAACAATTAAATTTCCGAGTCCTTAGCAAGTTATTTTAAGTTAAAGGTGGAACTCATGCAGTTTCCAGAACAAGAAATCTTAATTAATCATATCATATCCTCTACTCTTTCCGCACCTCCTTTCATATCTACAGGAATCCACGAAGGGTGAGCTGGCGATGAGAATGATGTAGGAGGGGGGCGTTTTTATGGCCCCAAACAGTTAGCGTATTCGAGAACGGGAAGTCCGCGGCGTTACTTTTGATAGCCTTGTATCCTGGCTCCACGCAGGAATAAAAAAAATACGAGGAGCTTAACGATGTGCGGCCGGATAAAAATAATAGACAGCAACATACACTGGTATGATTTGAATGAAGTGTGAATAATGGTTGCACGAGGCCAACAATGTCGAAACTTAACTTATTTCCTCCACATCGCGATGCATATCTCTACAGAATTATTTTTTTACCTCCTTCTTGCGTCCTTCTGGCGTTATAAAACGGGATACCATGAAGAGGAGAGGAGAATTTTTGTACGGCCCAGACATGCAAATGTATAAGTACTATTCAGTGGTCTGATGAGTGAGCTTCTAAGTCGAAATAGTCGATGGAGAAGAAATGTAAAAGACGGCAATTCGATCGACAAAAATGAACGACGGAATCTGGCCCATAATTGGTGATTGTAGTCAAAGAGAGGGCGAAATTGGGAGCAGAAGCTGCAAGTGGAGGATCAGGGGTGCAAACACTGTTCTATACAACGCGTTCGTTCGATTTTACATTAATTTTCAATTGCTCTAATGGGAGCGTAAAAGCAATTGCTATTCTTCAAATTTTGTCAGGAATTTTTATTAAAATTACTCGATTAAACCCTTTAACGCTCGTATTATTTTCCCTGAAAATTATTTCATGATTTAAAAAATAACACATGTTCTGGCAACCTAAAAGCATTTTTAAATTTATTTTTGTAATATCTTTACAGTTTTTGTAAAATCAGCTGACCTATTTATAAAGCGCTGGGCGTTTAGGGCAAAAAACCTTTTTTATCAGTGGAAATATTTATAACATGCCAGTAGCCGGTTTTTATAAAACATTGCGTTACATATATGTTGATTTTAGAATTTTAACAAAAAAATATTTTAATCATAAATACTGAAATTAAAACTCAAAGAGCAATTACAACTTTGCACAACTAGAATTGCCTTTTAGATGTAATTTCTTGGAAATAATGACGAGTCCAATTTTTGTTAGGTATTTAGAAAGTTCCCAAAACTAAACACAATGAGAAAATACGCCCTATCATTCACACAATAACTAATTTATTGTTTATACAATTGCCACTGTATATATTCATACAATAATCCCTTTTTACATTCATAAAATTTGGTACATTCCACCTACTTGACGGAGTGTACCCTTCGGACAGTGCCTGTGAAAATTATCCGTAAAGAGGGTTATGTATTTTGGATAATGATAGCGAAAACGAGAAAGAAAGAAACAGAATCCTGCGTCTGGAGGGAGTCGAGGCGGTTGTGAAGTGGGTTAAAGAATAGGAAAGTGGCAAGGGTGCAGTGCGTCACTTAAGGTGATTTGAGCGAGATAGTTCCCTAGTCATAATAGAGACCATGTTGTTATTTTATTTTTTTATTTCAGCGTCTGTAAGAAGTATGAAATAAATATTGTAATATTATTGCGCAAAGGTATAGTTATATATGATCAAAATGCGCAGTAATGAAATAAATAAAGACACATAAGTCTCTAATTTGACTCATTATTTCCCGCTGTACTACTGAAAACCCTTCAAAACAGCAAGTTTATTTGCGATTTTTTCAAAATTACTATGGTGAGTAATGTATATTATTTTTCTATAAATAGTTGAGAATACATACTATCTACACACCGTTAGTTTTTTGAAGAAAACTAGGTGCTATAAATTCCTAATTTGTTTAATATTCTCCCTCTGTAGCTCACAGCCATAATCTATCCCATGTAAAACAGTTTATATTTTTTGGCAAATTGCTCGAAAAATAGTACCGCAAGAAGTTGATATTTTGATATTATTGGAATGATGAGAGTTGTTTCTTGAAAATGAGACCAAGTTCATCAAATTTTAGGTGAAGTGGTTTTTCGCTCAAACCACCTTAACGCAAGTACGCACTGACTGCCGTATTCCCATAACCTATTTCTCGGCCATTTGCGTAAATGTATGGCAACGCGAAATTTCAAAATTCAATCTAAATTTTATTTAATAATTGTTACAAAAAACGTTTGCTCGACTTATAGCGATTCAAATTTCTCGCAGAGGGGTTGACGATACTTTGGACGAGCACAGAGCATAAGCTGTTGGTCAATATTTTCCATTACATGATGCTGGAGCATTCACTCGAGCATTGACAATTTGAGAAGTAAATTGAACAACGTTGACAAAAGAAGAATACAAATATTTCAAAACTTTCATTCGTAACGTAAAATTTACAGTAAATCAGGAAAGGAAAGGAAACAGGAAAAATCACGTCGGTAATTAAAATATCGGAACACCGAGTATGGAAAGCCAGCAAAATAAAATTCATTTACTTATTAAAGTTATTCATGACCCTTTTTATCTATTTAATTTTCCAAGTCTTCCGCCTTTTTTCTCCCGCTCTTGTTTAAACACGCATAAAATGACTTCATTGTCGTGTATTAATTGTATGGCTTTGGATTGATTATATGACTATGTCATTAAATAAAAGATTAATTTAATTGAAATCTTTATTCAAAGCAATTTCCGTTTTCCGTCAAAAATGATTATTAATTACTTGGTGCATAACTTAATTTACTTTAAATTAAATCAATTTCTTTCAAAGTTGCTGCTGAAAATCGTTGGTGTTGGATATTTGATTTCATGTTTAAATGCAGATTCAGGTAATTTATAACACAACCTTGCGTGACAACGACGTCAAGCAAACACATTATTATTTTTTTCGAATTTTCTCGTTATTCAGTAAGAGCAAAGGGGAGGGTTGGGAATATCTCGATAGGATATCACCAGTCAACCATAGAACAACGTCGAAAAGAGTTTAGAAATCAGCAAAAAAATGACGGGAAATCTAAGTGAATTAATTTATTCCTTAAAAACCAGAGTTAATATTAAGCATTTGTGTGTTCAGAGGATATTTACACTCTTCTTTGTGTTGCAGCTTCTTTAGGGCCGAATTTATAGTCGTTACCCAGCAGTTCCACAGCCCCTAGCAGGCCTCTTCGTCAAAAATGGTATTTATAGTCAAATGTCCACCCCAGCAGCCCCATTAGTCTCTCTTATTTCTGGCAGGAGGTTCATGCTCCTTATCGAAAAAATAACATAACAGATATAACTAAACTATATATAATGAACGTGCATAACTTAAATTAATAATTTCGAAGATTTGATATTAATAAAACAACGGTAAGATTTGCTCTTAATCGATAAATATTTAATGTGACGCCAGACTCATTCCAAAGATGTTCATATACACTCGCAGCATGTTTTTACCACAATTTCTTCTTCTTTTGGCAGGAAACTTCGTCCGCTTTCTTCCTTTCCACTATATATTTATGCTCCTACATCAGGTCACACAAAATCTTCTCCACACCGTTGAAGCTATTCGCACGTCGAGCGGCCATTTTAACAGTTTTCATGCTGCGTCTGGCTCTTTATTTATCCGTATCCATGTTGATCACGAGCGTCACCACTGAAACATTTGAGATGCGAATTCCATTTCCCGCCGTTTGTAGTCCTTAGTTACCAGATCTAACCCCCAACCATCCCCTACCTAGCAGCTTCCTTAATTTTGACTATAGGACGCACAATTCAAGGGGCCTGCTGGGTAGGGGATGGATAAGGGGACTGCTAGGGAACGACTATACATACGGCCCTAAATCTTCCATTAAAAACGGTGTGGACATGATGTGTGCCGTTAAAGGAAATGAACAAAGATAATGATGTTAGTAGAAGGCAGACAAAGCAAAATGAAGAGAATTTATGAGAAAAGAAAGGAGAAGAATGGACAAGGCAAAAAAAATATCACCAAATCATCAACAAAATAGTCCAAATTTACCAAAATTGAGGTGATAATGGGGATGCAAAATGATTACTGTGATTACAAATTTGGATACTGAGCGGCAGAATATCAATGATGAACGCATTTACTGGTACAGAGGATAGTATGTACAGTTCAGTTCAGCCAGTACAAGGGAGAGTAAATTACAATGGGAACACGCGATTGACGACGCGAGCTTACTATTCGGATGTGAGTCAAAGCAAAGGGATATGTTCAGTTAAAAAAAAATGCAGTCCGGAAAACTGAGGGCCAAAGGCATAATAACCCCATATGCTTTTACATCAGTGACCTATCCCGGAAGGGGTTCTCACCGCACTTCCGAGCCTGTTCCCGGCTGAGGAACCTGCACTCCAAGGCGATTAATTCCGTGGCTGTGCAATGGAATCGGGCTTTTTCGACTAGATGGCTATTAAAGAGTCACCCACCCACCGGAGGAATTGCGAAATAGCGTTATTATTTGAAAGTTTGTAACCAATTTATATGAGGGAGAAGTAGTTATGGGCCATTTCGGAACGATTCCTTCCTTTGGAACGAATCCACTGATGGAACGAGAAGGAACGAACCCGGATGTGGAAATATTCTCGTTCCAAAGGACCAATTCGTTCCAAAGGAACGAATGGACCGATTCGTCCCAAAGGACCGAAAGGAACGAATGGACCGAAAGGATTCGAAGGACCGAAAGGATTCAAAGGACCGAAAGGAATCAAATAAAGGAAAATATTCATAGGAACGAATGACCGAAAGGAACCAAATAAAGGAATGTATTTATAGGAACGAAGGACCGAAAGGATTCGAAGGACCAAAAGGAATCAAATAAAGGAAAAGATTCATAAGAAGGTAGGGAATCAATTGAATGAAGGGAATGCAATGAACGAAAAAAATAATCAAAGGAAAGAGAGGACTAAATCAATTCGCAGAGATGACAGGCCAGGTACTTTGAAGACGAGGATAGAATGGCGTATGTTAATATGAGTTATACATCGAACGGCAAAATATTATAAAATAAACGTTGGCTTACTGAATAAATATATCGGTTTCGGCTAAATGCTAAAACAATCCATACGCATTGGTCAATAAAGTAGTGAAGAAATGAACCATTGGAGAGAAGTAGCAACAAATACCTAAACTGTTATCATTGGCCTGGGATTTCCAGGGAATGCTTTCGGTATTTTAGTCAATTTAGTAAAATTTTAAATACTTAGCTACTATTGACATTTTGCTACCATAAGGTTTTATTTAACATTTCCGAAGGTTATACGATCATTTATCTTCTTATCCCTGCTAGAAAATTATGTACACTTTTCTTAAAAAATAATCTACAGAATTCCCTAGGCAGTTCTGCAGAGATTCCTTAAAATAATGAAACAATTTTTTAAGGAACTTCTGCAGAATTCCCTAGAACCTTCTGTAGAATTCCCTACAGGTCTGATTACGATCTGGACAAATCGTTTTAAATTTTGATTTTAAATGTTTTGAAAAAAACGCAGTTCTGTGGATTAGGAATTTATAACGCAACGTTAAAAAATGTATGCAAATGAACATAGGAAAACGATCCAAAACTTTTCCCCGCTTGGAGGATTCGTAGCGGCCACCATCTTTCGATGATCTCATTGGATGTTGGGCACGCTATCCACTCATCTACCGATGTACATACATTTTACAAACATATGGCTGATATATCCAGTCGGCTGTCGGGAATGAATGAGATACTGTGAATACAAGGATGATTCTTTCAATAAACAGGTCCAAAGAGAGATCATTGCACTTTAGGTCTATTCTGCGTTTCTGTATTTGGCAGTATCTCCCATTGTCTTTAGCCTAAAACTTTGATGAAAGCTGTAGTGTAGATATCGTTGATATCAATACGAACATTTTTCTGCCGTCCAGATCTTGAAGTCAAAATACGGCCAGATTTGTGGTACTCGTGCTCCCTGCGTTAACTATAACGGATTTATACGGAAGAAGATTCTTTAATAGCGTTTTTCTCTCAAACCCGGGCCTGTGTGGAAGAAAGCCGTGACACTTTTCCCGCATTCTCTCTATAGTATCAGAAAATAATTGCCTCGTTTGGATCCCGAACTTAAGTCACTTGATGTATCCTTGTTAGACGCAGCGTGACGTAAGGGAATGGCCCACGCACATCGTAGACTTCGAGAATGCCGAACTTATTGCCAAAGAGAAGAAACGCCATCCTAGACTCATTCGAGCCCCTTGCCATTTCGATGGCCCCCATAGACATAGCAAAAACACTTACATTCAACAGGGAGGACGGCTAATCGCTCTCAAACGCCTGGAAGCGACTAGTTTCACCGCCAACCAGAACAGAGCGCGGGAATAACCAAGACATATAAAAGATAGACAGAAACCTGCATCCATACTTCACACCTGAAGACGCCTGCTGAAACGCCGGCAAAACGTTCGTACGAAGATTTATCGACGCGGAGGACACCCCGGAAAATTAACCACGCCTTCATCAAATTATAATAAATTTTACTTAATTTGTCGATGACTGTTTTTTTTATTACAGGATGTTTTTTGTTTAATAGCAACAAAGGTATCATCAAACAATTAATTTAGAAGAAATTCACTCTGAGGTAACTTGAAAAATCATATGTCTACATACTTTGTAACATAACTATGTACCAAACTTGAAACCCATATTCAATTGATGTACAATATGCCAAATAACTTTCATTGTAGCCCGGAAGAAGCACGTGTGAAAGTTTAGAACGTCGGCCAAGAGAACAAAAAATGTACAAATTAATAGACCTATATCTCCTGAAAGAAGAAAGAAAAATTACATAATAAAAAAGAGTTCATGACGAGGAATCATCTAGATGATTAAATTTAAAAAGGCAATTAGTTGAATAGCAATACGAGTCAGTCCATCAAGCTCGTAGCGATTCCCTGATTTCTGTTCGGACGGGTATGATGCGGACTCAAAGAGGAGTAAGGAGATGGGATGAAATATATGTACACTCCTCCCGCAGGGGACGGAGGAATGGGATCTCCTGATGACGAGGGTGCGCGCTCTTTACGATTCCTTGCTGCTGACACATTCATTCCGAGCAGAGGAAAAAGAGAAAGTGGAGGAACAGTGTGGAGTGAGGGACGTGTGGTTGGACTGAGTGGTGAGAATGGAAGTTGTGCGTGGACAAAGGGAAGTTTGAAGAGACCCTTGCGGGTGCATTATGACGAAAACGACACTGCCCACTCCCCCTCACCTCCCCCCCACCCACTCCTGCGAAGCCACTTCCAAACTCCTCTTCGCTAGCGACGGCCCATCATCCAAAGGCGAAAAACAAAGCGAATCCCTACACTAAACAATACGCCCTCATGAAAATAAAACGCTCCTCGGATCGAATTTAAGGTAGTTTGAGCGAAAAATCACTTCACCTAGAATTTGATGAATTTGGCCTCATTTTTAAAGAAACAACACATATCTTTCCAATGATATAAAAATATCAACCTCTTGTCGAACTACTTTTCGAGCAATTTGCCTGTAGATATAAGCTGTTTCACGTGGGATAGATTATGGCTGAGCGCTCCAGAGGGAGAATATTTAAAAAAATTAGCAACTTCTAGCATCTAGATTTCGTCAAAAAACAAATGGTGTATAGATTGCATGTTTTCTCAACTATTTATAAAAAATAATCTATTACTCACCACAGTAACTTTTACAGAATCGCAAAAAACCTGCCGGTTTGAAGGGTTTTCAGCCGATCGGCGGGAATAAATGAGTCAAGTTAGAGACTTATGTAGCTTAATTTATTTAATTACCAAAGTTTTTGGACATGGATAACTATATATTTGCGCCATTAATATTACAATATTTATTTCGTAATTCTTAAAGACGCTGAAATCAAAGATTAAATTTGAATATGGTCTCCACTATGACTAGGAGGCGGCGCGCTGTCTGCATTAAACCAAGGAAGGGATCGAGATTCCACTATTCACTACTCCGTTCGAATGCATGCCTCTGCCGGCATTCGAACCCGAACCTCTGGGTGAGGCTCCATTATTCCAGGTATCACTATAAACTTGATCTTTAAGTTACTTGTAACTAATGATGGGTCTTGGAATATGATAACTCTTCGAGATATAAGGGGGTTATAATGCTTCCAATATGATGGATAGATTTGGATATATTCTCAATGGCATATATGCATTCTATCATTATTATGATGTTTTTTTCCGGAAAATTAATCAAAAAATGACAAGTAAGGTGCCGCATTTAGAACACGGAAATGGAAAACTGATTCACGTGTTTTGAAAACCCTGCCACTTTTAAGGAGCACGCAGCAAAGAAATGTGGATACAATCTTTCTTTTTTGAGGAATTAAAAGCTTTGGAATCCTTCGTTGAAACCAGTTACTTCCAATTCAAAACCAGCTCTTCATGTAGTCAAACTTTCATTCAAATGTTTATCTTTATGTCTATCAAAATGACAGGTTATTACAGCTCTTTCGTAACTTTTCATCCTTATGAAGCATGATGAAACAAATACAAACTTTTTGTTAGACTTTCAACGCAACATATAACACCAATTTTGCTATAAGTAGCGCCATAAAAGCAAATTAAGACTACGCTCAACTCGTACCCTGTAAACTACCCAGAAAATCAAATTGTGTACATAAAGCAGAGAGATTCAAGGGGAGAAATTCATAAAAAGGCAAGGAAACCAAAATTAAGACGATTAGGTAATCAATATCGAAGCTGACAATGAATCAATCAAAGGAGGAAAGAGTACAGAAAGGGCAAAAGTACAAGGGGAACATTTTAACAGCGGTTTAATTTGTGTAGATGGCTTATAAGAACACCAAAGCACGAATTTACCATGAAAAATGTTAACGTGATGTTAACACATATTACTGATCGATAATGGAATTCAGTGGAAAATTTTGTTTCCAAAGACGATTGCATTTTCTCAAAAACAGAATTAAAACATGATTATATGCTTGAAATAGGAATACTAATTTTTTCTAATCTATAACTGTACGTTAATAGTACAACTTTCTTTATATGTCTCATAACTGTCTTATATTCTAATAGGATATCTACCCTTCCATCTAGTTTACCAACAATCTATCACTTGAAGCCAAGAGACCAAAGGGTTGGATAAAAATAGTTTTTTAAAACATTACCTCCGAAATCTGAAGAAAAGGGAATGGAACTAGTTTCATTGCGTATAATTGCAAACCAATCAGTTACACGAAATCAGTCCTCAAATTTTATTTGTCCAAAACATTATGATGTATTAGTGAGGCTTTTAATAAAATCCCCATGCATTTTCCTATATGTATGTACCTGTTTGGCTGTGTAAAGCAGAAAACAAACAATCTCACAATAAAAATATAATAGCAATGGAAAAACTATGGCTGCAAAAGTCCCGAGGGAAAAACAGATTCTATGCAGACAGGCCTGACAGAACCTAAGCATAAAAACACGATGAATTTCTTTGTAAAAGGAGCTAAATATCCTTGGAAGTGACGTGAAACGGAAAGTTTATAGGTTAAAAAGTATTTGATTATGAAACCTTTATCATTATTACTATGGGAGACAAATAATACAACTCGATTAAATATTGTCCCACTTTCCACTGCGGTCAGATTCCATTTTATCAATGCATTAAATATTCATCCAATTCACACAATCAGTAGAACGCAAATAATCAGCTATTTAGACTTACTGTCAAACTACTACCGTTTTTGGTAACATGCATTCGTCCAATGAGTCAATCATTACCCGTTTTGTAGCAAGTGCTTATATAAATACAGTTTCTAACTAATTTTTTCTAGCGTGTATTTACATTAAAATAAAGACGTCATCTGTGATATCAATGTAATTCATAAGCCATTTTTTTTAGGAAAACCAACTAGAGGTGTAATGCAACCCAAGACCTATACATAAAGAGAAAAAAAATAATTTCAACGGAAAATCATGATTTATTTCAATGGATCGTTAAATCAAAAGGACAAAATTCCGCGTTTTTAAATGCCTGCCAGAATAATCAATCACGGGATGTCATTGCATTTAATGAATACCTTGAATATTTTATTGGCGATGGACAAACATAACAAGAAATGATTAATGGCCTAGATTGAACAATACCAACCCACATTCCCCGTCGATTGGCGTCAGGCCGCAAATCGGAGGGCGGGTGATCAGACAACGCATCAAAAGGGTTGACAAGGGTCCCTGAGGGCAATGGGAAGCAAAATAATTGGTAGTAGCAAGACAGGACTCTCGGGCTAATGCTACATGGATTGTTTTCTATTTTACTAGCTATGTGGTAGGTATAAGAAATGTCCGACGAGTATGCGTTTCCTTTGATGGAAGATGATAACATTATTGAACGGTCTTCCCATACTATTTATATACAAATCATCTGCGAATCCCTTTCCCTCGACAATTTATTTTCCTCATCTTCCCAGAATCATTGGAAATGTCGATTTATCGCTGTGTTTCTGGAACAAAGTGATGCTCCCGAGGCATTAATTACGGAACTAATTACATCTCATCATATCCATATCCCCGCGGGACATGACATTCATCGTTAACTTTTTTATGCTACCAGAAAGGCGACAGAACACAATTGTGTTTCACAACTGTCGAATATTTATTATACCCTAACGATATTTTACAACAGCTGTCAAAATGTCCGCTGAATAAGGTTATTGCAGTGTCACTCCTAAACATTGATTTTGGCTCCTCCTGAAAAATAAATGTTCACTACGATTCAATTCATTCAGTAAATAAAAATACTGTGCTCTGGGCGATGAAATGGAGGACGATTTCAATTAATTTTAAAATATAAACAACCCTGCAAACAATAATTGGAAATTCGTTTCAGAGTCAAATATGCCAACCTTTATTGATGTCCTCCTAACAATGAATTACGTTCTTTCCCTGCAGACCTCTGCGAAGAAGGGCATTTAAACAGATGTTGATGCCCGTCGTGCAAATGACTCCAAAGATACCTTCTTGAAATGCTGGGCTCCCAAGGACTATTTCGTGTTATTTGAAAACGCAGGTATCAGTAAAAACTGTCTTCTGCTCACGCAAAAAATTGCGAAGTGCGGCGCGATTTAAAGAGGCTAAGGTTGCGTTACACTCCCCCTTCGGCGTTCTCTTAAAATCTTCTGCCTTTAGCTCTAGTATGTCAACCTAATGAAATCCAGGTAATGGCTAAAAGAATAACGATGATGTAATTTATCCGAGATGAAATAAACAACATTCCCATGACGTGCAAAATATAAAGATGATAATAACAATAAAGAAACACATCATCATTCATGCTACATCTCTTCCCATTCCGTAGTCCGTACCCACAATGCCATTCAACACTCAGAACCCCGTTTCCTAGACCCCCCCCCCCCTCACATTCTATCCTTCCAGTGATCCAGGGTAAACTCAGAGGACAAAATAAAGATCGGGAACTGGGAGGATGGATATGAAGGCAGAGAGCTAGAAAGAGAGAGACAGCCAACTTTAAGATTTTTCGATGTGGGCGGGAAATCACTCCAGATGGCCTGCTTCTCTACACACGTGTGAGGTGTTTACCCAGTGGGGACACACTATGAAGGAGACATTCTTGTACTAATTCAAAAGTAGTCCACGATTGAATTACCTTGAGCAAACAGTAACAGAACGTTCATTGTATGTTCAAGTGCGAACTATTCATTTGAGACTGTTCAGAGATTGTTCGTTTCCCGTCCACAAAGTATTATTAAAAAATCCTCCCTGGTAATACAGTTAAAGAACATCTTGGAACTATGTATAATTGAATTTTCTAGCAACAATGTTCATTCTACATTCTAGGAATATTCTTGGTGATTCTTAGTTTAAAGAAAACTCAAATGGTGATGCCGAAATATTTTCATAGATTTTATTTTGACTTGTTTTACCGGCTCTGGACTTCCGGTGTCAGTTGTTTTGTATGTGATCCTGAAATGTGCATGGTATGTGCGGCGTGTTGAATTTTGTCCTGCAGTCTTATTTCCATATTTACTTATTGCTTAATTTCGAGTGGTTTCGAGTAGCTCAGTAATATTGACTTTATATTCATCCTATGTGGAAACATAGGTTTCAATTAATTAATGCTAGAAAGCAGTTATCGTGAATAGATGGTACTTTCCCAATCTATCACGTCATTTCAATTTAAAGATAAGTTCTCACACTTACATTGACGCATGGGAGTGGCCAGATGTATAACACGTACTTCGAGTGCCTTAATTCATGTCAGTTGCGAGTGTAGGTATGTGTAAGTATTTTATAGGTGGACATGTGATTAAAGTGGTATTATTCCGATAAGTAGAAGGAAATATGACGATTTTATGGTATAAGTAGACCTTGTGATCCTATGATAGTAGCCTTCGGAGTTAAAGAAACTTTTTAAGTTTAGAGAATCATCTTCTTTGAACATTCTTTGAACAATCTATGAAGTATTCCAATGAATATTCTTTGCACTATCCATGAGTGCCATTTGAACTTTCATTACATGTCCTTCTTGAATGATCGACTCACAATCTCAGGAAAAGCAGCACCCTCTTGGGCCATTTCATTGTCGACGACTTAACGACGACTGAAGAATACGGACAGTTTCCTGTTACTTTCTTGTCAGAACACGAAAACAAATATCGCTTCCAACATAAAGGTCATAATACTAAGAATATGTACTTTCAAAATTTTAAGACATTCGGTCTTGTTAAATTTGAATTTGACTTATTAAATGTTAATCTGGATAAATTTTTTTGTTCTCATGTAGTGAATGAGAAAGTAGAAATCTTTAATTCTGTGGTCATGAAGTTACTAAATAATGACGACCCATGTCAAACTATATTGTCTAAACATCATCCTTCTCCATGGCTAACTCTGGCAGTAAAAATAATTATGTCACGTAGAGACCACCAACAAATGTATTGTGCTGTCAACATTGGCCCCATTTGTTGTGGCATGTAATGATGTTTCAATGTTCCAGGGGACTTAAAATCCCAGAACAATAAAAACTGTAAAATTTTAATTGTCTACTCTCTTTTACTTTATTTACCTTCACCCTGGCTGCTCATTGGGTAAAGAAATTGTCAAGAGACATATACTTAGTTTATATAATGAACATTTAATTATTAGTCAAGTTAAAAGAGATTTATCAAAAGACACTGTATAACCTTGACATTTTTACCACAATTTTAACCACTTTACCGGTTCTCCTTTATGGAATTTATATATTTCTCTTGATCACTTATTTCAAAATTATAATTCATTTTTACTTATATGCATTTCTTAATTCTATTGACATTCCAGAAACTGTCCCTTTGGACCAATTTTGACAGCACAAGTAGATATATTTACGGCAGACGTCTGGTGTAATTACCCGAGGATGATTCTGTCCCAATCCTGTAGTACAACTCGCTCTGCTTGCAGTCGTACAGTCCTATGGCTTCCCTATCTATCTCCAATTGTCTGTAATTCTCCCCGCGAATGAATCACTGTTTTCATGAATCAGTGCATCTTTTCAATGCCGTCAGCCCAATGCTCAATACTCAATATCTAATGCCGCCCACTCAATCCCACCTACCACTAACTAATGACTCTCTCAAACAAACAAAAAAGTCCCTCCCCCACGCCACTTTCGACTATTGTCGGCCTCTCGTTCTCCTAATAATGGGTTCACGTGTACCCCACGACATACCGCGGTACCAACCTGATAATGTTCTTCCCCTCTTGGCCAACGTGATCGCATTTAAACTTAATGGTACACCTGTACCATCACAAGACCGTTTTCAATTCCAATTACCTTTGAACGTTTAAATATTGTTCATTGAACGTTCTTCGGCCATATTTTGGACAATAATTTACCAACTGGGTAATTAATTATTGCATTTATCTATCAAATTGGGTGATTTACGTCTTAGGAGAGACATTCGCGCCCGCCGATGAAATAAAAGAGGAACGGGGGGAACTGAGAATAGGGTCGCCCACCGTCCCTTGGGGAACTCTCCAAGGATGGAGGAAGGAGGGAGGGATGGAGGTGAGAGGAGGTTTGCTTACCATTTTTATTGTTGTGAATGCGAATGAACATTTTATGAACGTTCTCGGTGCCATGTAAGGTTTTGCCGCGACCAATATTTGTGTACTTTCGAGGGCCTCGTGTGCAAAAACTACAAGGATTGCAGAATATCTAAAACTATGACTGGATAGCCCGTTTTGTCGAATACCGGAAATGGTTTGTCGCGAGTGGAGGGGGGGGTTGCGAGGTGACGTCACAGCGCTGCGCGTGGGGGTCTAAATTTGGGCTTGTGTGGGCACTGGGCGCGCGATCAGTTCAGTTGTATCTCCGAAACGAGTCGGTCGGTTTTAGTGATCGAGATGTCTACGGAGAGCTGAGAACATGGGTTTAGACGTTAATAACACAAGAAATATAAAATTAGAATTTAAAAGCAGAAAATATTAGTTAACATCGACCGATTGTCCATAGGCTAGCCATTTGTACTAATGATTTCGATGAAGAAATGTTATGTATAGCGTAATTATCTTTCATTCACTTCAGCTTTCTTTCTGAGAAACAAAATAATTGAACCTCCCAATAATGAGAGTAACGTATGTAATTTCGCATTCACGAAATTAAAGATCCGACGGAAGTATCAGGAATACTCCCTGTATTTTTTGGGGGGAAATTGGGGAGGATGTAGCAAGGGGGGGAAGTTGGGAAGGAAGGACGATAGGAGGAGTGTGGATGGAGAGGATTGGAAAATGGAGATGAGGGATGCGGTGTTGGTGGGTTGGGAATTGATGATACGCTATACATGCGTTATAGAATTAGCCCCATGAATGGCAAGTGCAGGGAAACATCGAGGGCGCATTTATTAGCGGAGAGAAATGGGGAAATGCATACGTGAACAGACGGTTAAAAAGGGAATCGAAGACGAAAGGAAGAAAGGGGAAAGAGAGTACAAAGATGGCGTGCTCACATCACAGTTTTCAAAATGTCACAATTTTCTGTTCAAAGTTTCACAATTTTTTGTTTTAAAGTTTACAAATTTTCTGTATCACACCCAGGGCCATCTTAGGACATGCCGGGGACCCTGGGCAAAAAACATTTGGGCCGTTAAAAAGTAAAGAAATTGAATCACGAGAAAAAATATTTTTTCGTTATGATTTTATATTTATTATGCTTTATTGGCACAAATCAAATGCATGTTATTAAATGTTTTGAGAAATGGAACTCAGGTAGATAAGTTATTAAATAAAAGCTCCTTTTTTGTATAAGCAAATATATCGGCATTTCGGGTCCCCCGTGAGGTCGGGGGCCCTGGGCCCGGGCCCCGTGTGCCTTTATGGTAAAGACGGTATTGATCGCACCCGTTTCTACTCATGAAATTAATTTTCCTGATCAATGCAACAATTTTACGAAAAACTAGAGTTTCCTCGGCATTGCATTCCACCACATTAAATTTTCCTTGTTTAGTGAAATGCCAAATTTTATTCACCTTTCAAAGCATTTGCCTAGATTCTGAATTGCCGCCATTTTTAGGGTGCTCACGCAGAGCAATATGTTTTTTTTTTCAAAACGAAGAATGTGCTGCATATTATCTCATTCTTAAGTTTGTCTACCCTTGTATCCTTACAAAAATATTTCAAATCATCAATAGAGAGAATGCATACTCATTTTATCTTAGGCGTGTTATACATTTCATTTTTTATTTCGATTCTAAAAGATTCAACAACTAAGGCCTCGCCCACTCTTTGCCCGTCCAGCTGTCCACCTTGGCATCCATGACAAGCTGCCGTTCAAAGATCACTCATACCGTCATGTTGCCATTTCTTTCTACGGTAACTAAATTACACACAGTGGAATATATAACGAATCGAGGGGAAGAAAATGAAATCACTACCAAGGATGGAAAGTTTTAGTGAAAGGCATATGCCCGGGTTACCACCTTCCGTGGCTATAAGACATCAAGAATCACGAAAGTCAATGACAACAGGGCGTACGATATCCGAATATAACTTTTATTACTCTTCCACTATAATTCAGAGCTGGAAATATTTTACTTCTTCTCCTATGGAGGTCACCGCTTGGGAAAATTACTTTTTTATGATACGATATTGCATTTTTTATGCAGGCTTGTTTAAAGTTCCAGAGTAGATGAAATAAAATTTAGTTCATGAAATGCATACTCCACGCTACCTTCACAATCTGGAGGTAAGTGTGCAATAAAAATTCTCTCTCCATTATATAGAGTTATTTTCAGAAGTTAACTACGTATACTACATCTTTTGCCTCATTTTTTACCTCTGGCTTCATGGAGTTTATTTTGGAAAAATACTAATTCCACAATTTGAGAGAAAAGTTAGATAGACTATTCATATACGAGTTGATATTACGCATGATCTTAAATAAAGTCCCTATGAGTTAAATTTATACACGCGTTAAAATGCTCTATTCAATTGACTGAATAAATACCCTGATGTTAGCTCTGAAAGAGTATGAGTTAAAGTGAAGGATAGAATCTTTGGCCTTATTTCGTAAACTACAAGAAATAATGCATGCAAATATGATAATGATTAAGGAAAAAAACACCTATTCAATGCTTGGAAGAAATGGCTGGAGAAGACTGCTTTAAGTGTTAAAAAAACGCTTCAATATGGCTAACTGGAAAGAAAAAGGGGCCGCATCATAAATAAATATGAAAAAAAGACTCCGTTTACAGGTACGGTGAGCGATCAACAACAACTTTTCCCCAAAATCCATCAACTTCCCTCACTCAGAGGAGGTTGAATTTTTTTTAATTTGCGGCGGTTGCTATGCTACGAATTCTTGTTATTCAGCACAACGTGCATTGGCTGCAAAATTAAACTATATACCCTATTATTCTACATTTATTTTTCCATTTTACCGTTCCATTTTATTCGTAACATACAAATATCAAACAAAGATGGATTAATACGAACATGCTAAATGCCAGAAAAATCCCCCAGGACCATCACGTATCGTATTTATATCTCCTACAGTGTTTTCAGAACTACTAAAACTGTGCCTGTAGCTGTTCACCTTAAATGTTTGTTCAGCAATGGATATCAGCTACTAAAGCATCAAAAATATCAACAGAAATTTCCCACCAAACTTGTTTCAGGTTCCATAATGATGCTGAGAAAAAAAAACAAACTTCATTTCTAAATTTACCGATTTCTATCTCTTGGCACCATCACTTAATAAGGCTGCATCACTCAGAAAGTCTAGAGAGTGCATTATCATACCCAAGGTTTTACTACGTGAGACTAATAGATAACTTTTCAGAAAAAATCTTTTCTTTATTAGCATTCAAGGTACACCCAAGTGCGTATAGGTAAGAAACCAAATTGTCTCTTTTGAGATTACAATGGGAATGTTCACTTTATGTGAACACACACATGAATGCTTTGTCGTGAATGCCATAGAACACTCGCATTTGCCAACTGGCCACTGGGATCCGAGGTAAGTCAGAACTATCCACACGGTTACGAGCTAAGGAACTTTTTACCGCAAGAGATGAAGCGATTGGTAATGGCGATTATCGATTTTGGTTATTATAAAGTTAACTACGATTAGAAAAAATTAATTAAACAATCTCGTTAGCCAATAGTTCATTCTTTGGAATTTCGTGAGGAGGTCGAAACTACCACATTATTTTCGTCCATGAAGTCAAAAAAGAGGTTTATAGATCGTCGTCATCATCACTATTATTAATAGTTTTATCCTAAGATTGCTTCACGGCAGCCCTCCAAAGGTGAGACTTCTAATCATTTTTAGCTAATGAACTGTTGGTACGAACAACAGATATGGCGTTTGGGAGTAGCATCATTGTAAATATATGTTCAAGACCTTTCTCAGTGGTGTATTAGATTTTATCGCTACTGTCGCAGTGGACTTCTTTTAGATATAATTTTACTCATAGGTTATGATAACTCAACAGAAGAATGTAAAACGGCATTCGCGAAAAGAGAATGATCAGGGCGGAGCTTTAAATAACACTCTTTTAACTCACTCATTACATCTACCAAATGTAAATAACTTTACAGACTACCCTTTACGAAAAATATCTAATGATTTCACACCTTTAGCACAGGAGCAGTTGAGGTAGAGGATAATAATTTAGCTGTTATACTGAAGGTGGAAGGGTTGTGGTTAAAAACGGTTGCATTTTCCTCCGAAGTTTTACCTTCTATTTACAACATCTTACACATTCTATTCACTTTAGTTTGCATGGGCATCCAATCTAGACAGTGCGGTTTAAGGTGGTTCCACCGTAAAATGACTAAAATGTCATTTTATTCATATTCTGTCTAGTTGTAGAAAACGTTGTCCTCTATCTGATATAAACAACAAAATAATACCTTTCCACGCTATTTTATTATATAATTGAACTTGTAATTACATTGAGGGAATGAGAGAAACACGAGGAAAAATAGGATTTTTCCATAAAATATAAATGCCATTTTCGCGGAAAACTATTTATTCGAAGGAAATAATCCAGAGAAATTGAATAAAAATAAAATACAGGCATCGTACCACCTTATTATTTTAGTTATTAGGGAATTATGCCGTAATTGAAGTCAAAATGCGGTATTTCGTAGGAAATGGCGCTGCATTCGGCTCCTATGGCTGGAAAAAAGTGCTCATATTTAAAATACATTCGTGGAATAATAATCTGCATATATTTTGTACCTTTTTTTATTTATACTTTTGGTTTTCTATAGGTAATGCATTTCATCAGCGAAAGAAGGATTTTATGGACAAAATATAAAAAATGTGGAATTTAGTATTTGTTTTGACACACAGTGAACCTCTTTAAAATGACTGTCACACTCAACTAATTAGACGACTCTCCAGAACATATTTTAAAATGATACCACCTCCAATTCGATGATCTATCTCATTCAAACGTTTCTTTCAGTGTAGAAATGATTTTATCCTGAAAATTGGCAAACGCCGGCTCGGAAACGAATCAGTTTTATTTTTTTTAGTTCCTCTCCCAAAACCCACTCTGCAAACTTTCCCACCGCCACTTGAACCACTCCCTTGAACCTCTCCTCTCTCTCTCTCCCACACCTCTTCATCAATCCCAACACACCTCCACACTCTCCACCCAACTCCCTTCCCGGCGTGCCCCGCGAGCGCCCATAATGCCCGCCATTACTCACCCGTCCTCCTCTTCCCCTTTCCACATCACTCCACGAGAGATGCGATTCCCACGCCTTGCCCCCACCACCCCTCTTCCCCCCTCACAAACCCACCAACCAACCGCATCGATACCCCATTTCAACCCCCTTCTCCCTCCCCCCGCACAAACATCCACAACGCAACTCCTCCTCCCGCAAAACCCTTTTCAAAACACCTCCTTCAAAACCCCTCCACCCGGTCACCCAACCGCAATGGCGACGCTCCCGATATCGCGAACGCATAACTTTGTTAAAATAAACTTTGAAAACTGCTCTAAAGCAACAATGGAAAGATCATACTTTACTTTAGTTAGAACAATTTCGGAATATGATGTTACCTTGTGGGAACCTCATAATATAAGTTCACAATCATTGATAGCAAAATTACTGAGTAGGGCTGCTAGATTCGTACTAGGAAAATATTGGTGTATATATATAAGGACAGCGTCGCGGAGATGTTCAGAGCAGTGGGTTGGGAAATGCTACAGAAGAGAAGAAAAATAACTAGAAGGTGTAAACATTTTTTAGATGTGCCCAGGGAAAGTTTCATATTCGGATTTAAAAATGAAAAGTCAATGCGTATGTTACTATGGTAGGAGTAACCATAAATGGAAGATGAAGTTGTCGGGTCAAAAATGTGACACAAGCAAATAATCTTCCTTAAATAGAGGTATAAAAGAATAGAATGTGCTGCCTGGAGAAATTTTTGAGTCTTTTCCTTTTCACAGACGAATATTTCAGGATAAGATTATAAGATGCCAAATGGAAGGTACTTTGTGATAATACTTGTGTAGTGACATAATCGTCTATAGTGCTCATTTTATATTTGCTCACACTATTGATATTTGTTTCTTTTTTAATTTCTGTGTATGCTGTTATATTATCAATATGTGTACATCATTGCCTTTCCACCTACCTATTAGCTAAATTGCATGGTAATAAATAAGTAAAATAAATACACAACAGCAACTAATTCACAAGGATGCAACATCGCATTTTAATGTATATTTTTCCCATTCACTGCTATCGTAACTAGTGATTGAGCAATGATTTTTGAAATCTCCCGCTTGACTCAACAAGGAGAGATCATCTTCCTAATTTGATAATTTAGATATGCTCATTTATAAAATAATTGAATGAATGCATGCATGGATAGCGTAGTGGTCTGTACATTGGCCCGGCAAGCAAAAAGATCCGTGGTCCGATTCACTGTCTAGAACTATTTTTTTCTCGTTAAATTTATACGTATAAAAAGATTTTCCAGGTAAAGAACGTGGGAGAGACATGAGTGATTAGGAACGATTCTCACAACATCGTTTTTTTGGAATCTACGTCAGCTTTTTTCGAAGATATTTGGAGCTTTCCAATTAAGGTATAATTGGAAAGCTCTAAACATTCGTCTTCCTCCGTTTCCTTCAATCTTAAGGTTGAAGCGAAGATCGGAACACATGAGACTCACTTCAGCGCACACGAACGACGATGAAGACGGCAGAAATATCCACAAGGTAAATGTTGGGTAATCTGACGGTAGGTAGTATTCTACAGACAAAAAAATATTCACGGCCGAAGTTTTTGAAAATATTTTATCGAATCCGTTCTGCCAACATGGAGAAGAAATTGAAATTATCGCCTGGGAGCATTTTGAACACTTAACATTATCCATGTTTGGCACCTTTACTGAAACTTATCTGCTCACCGGTCTAGAAAATAATAGATGATATCATGTGGAGTGATAGCACGGGAAAATACTTAAGCCATGAAAATAAACAATCGGCCATTCTGCACGGATGATTCCTGGAGTATATACGCGAAAAAAGTGATAATACCAACAGAATTGTCACGGTACCATTACGACTCTTTGAGCGTACTTAACTTCAAAATATGAATAAACAAAGATATTCTTTATACAATTTTTTCAATGTATACTTTTGCGTAAAGTATACTTTACGCAGTATAAAAGTATAAAGTAAATAAGAATTATAAAAGTATAAAAGTAAAAAGTAAATACGTAGTATAAATTAAAAGTGAAAAGTACACTTTTGCGTAAAAACCGAGTAGATGAATTATTTTCCATTATGAAGGCCTAAATCACATGCGTGAAGTTACCATATATTCTATTCATAAATTGATGGGACAACTTTTCCTCCATGGAGTTTCTTCTATCCTACAATGTATTCAAAATTTAGTCAAAAGGAATAAATATATGGGTAAATGTGAAGATCCTTTTTCGTACCTGCAGACACAACTGCAAATACAATCGCTCACTAAGACCCTTTTCTCCTCTCCCAAGGACCCTCTACACGGAGCATACAACCCCTTTCGCACCGCTAGCGCTAATGACATTTGATCCTCTGAGGGACCTTCTGACGGCTTTATGAAAATATCATCCCGTATTTATTTTCAGCCCACCATTTTCATTCTCCGAAGAGTTATTCAAAGATTCCACTCAAAGGGTAGCATCGAACAAAACGAACACAGGGTAGGTACGTCATTCACTTCTTTGCTAATGAGACATTGTATCTTAAATATTCCCAGTTATCGAGACTTTGTAGTACTCAAAAGAAAATGGCCCGGTGCGTCAATCTGAAAGTGACGCGATAATTCAGGGCAAAATATTTATATGAATAAACGTAAACGACGAAATGCAGAGCAGTCCAAGCATTTCCCTGAAACTAACTTCCTTCATTTGTTCTAAATCAGACTTCATTGCATTCATATCAAGCAAACTATATGAGATTGAAATGGATATGATTAATTCATGCACAGTCAAAATTGGATGAACATTCCTATACATTATGACTGTTTACATGGGTAGAGGTATCACCTGATATTTTAATACATTGGTTAAAATATGGAGGTTTGGTCATGTCTTTTTTAGGAAACTCAACATCCTTTTTCCACCCATACATAATATGACAGCTCAAAATCCACCACCATTAAACCAACAACTATCAAGCATTACAGCAACCCAACCAATATCGGCCCAAGACAACAAATTAAACACAGAACCACAAACAACCACAAACAACTATAGGAGCATTGTCTACGTTCAGGGATTATCTGAACAACTATCCAAAATTAAAAAAAATGTTAATTTCAAAATAACATTTAAAGCACGAAAAACACATAGCAGGACAGTTTATTCAAAATTAAAGAGCCAAAATGATTTAAAAAGCAACATTAATTAATCCATTTCATGCCATGAATGCGACAAAATATGCTTAGGACAAGCTTCACAGCATCTTAAAATAGAATTAGCAATCATAAATCTTCAATTAAAACAAATTCCGGGACCTGTGCTTTGGCTAACCATGCTCTAGAAATCACAATTTCAACTTTAATCACAATTTCAACTTTAAGGAAGCTAAACCTATAGATTTTGAATCGAACCTTCAGAAGGCTATTCAAAGAAATGGTTTACAACATAAAAACTCTTTCAGGTTTTAACCATTGATCGGATATATAGAATTTAAGCAAAATCTATCATAATTTGATCTCCTATAACTAAAAGTTTTTTTTTCTATATATTATGTAGTGTTCTCCAGAATTTCAATACGAATATGTTTTTTATATTCGTAAAATATGTAATATACATTCAAAATTTGAAGTTACGATATCTGTAATTGTTAATTTCATGCTTTATACTATTATTAATTTTAAATATTTTTATTTTCACTTATTATATTAAAAAAAAACAATTTTAGCTTGTTTTTCCATTTTGCTTTTGTTCATTATGTTGATTTTGTTGCTAAGAGGAAGAGTTTGTTTTTGTGTTACTATTGTCGCAGTAAGAAAGTTAATCCTTTGAGGTACTACATTTATGATTGAAAACTTTTTTATCTTTTTAGTATTGTTATAATTATTATTAACTGTATTCCTTGCATTGTACTGTAGACTGAAGAAGCCTCATTAATAAAAAGGCGAAACGTTAGCGGAAAAAGGTAGTTGAGTTTCCTAAAAAAGACATGACCAAACGTCCAATAAATTAACCAATGTATTATAAAAGTGGTCAATAACTATTCAAAGAAGATGATATTTTAATAAACCCCAAATAATTCTTACACGTTTGAAACCCTTAAATATATGCATTCATTCATTCATTTGTTTTTCTACTCCAGATGGAAGGTTTTCTCATGAGATCCTACTCCACTCCACTCTCCTCTCAGCCAGGCGCTTTGTGCCCGCGTACCTTGCGCCTATTTTAATGTTGTCTACTATTTGCTTCCTTTTCCTTCCCCTTCCCTGCTTTACTTCCACCATTCCTACTATAAAAATATCCTTAAATCATGACTGATTTCTATAAAAAGAAAATGAACCGTTATAAATCATTTTCGAATATCCGAAAATGTTAAACGAATTTTAATAAAAAATATTTTAAGAAAGAACAAATTTATTTACATGAGATAAATATTTACTCACAGCACCTTAGTGGCTAGAAGCTGATAAATAGTGGAAGTCAAACTATAGCTTTTTATCACTGGTCTGGAAGAAGGCTTGCTAAGGTAAATATCGCCTAAAACTATTTCCAACATACCTAATACAACTACGACAGTAACCTATTGACCCGATGTCATGCAACATTAGATACTTCTCTGTACACATAAATATGAATCCAGGCCCTAATACACAAGGTTTAACGCAGCTTTTTTTTACTGCGGGCCGAATATTTGCTCTATGCCGTCGGAAAAACCTCCAATAATAGAAGCATATAAACGTTGAGTAAAGGGGTAAGAGGCTCCTATGCACTTCTCGTCAAACACGTCTGACTGGCATGAATAGGGACGAAAATAATTAAAGACTAGCAGACCTGCCGCCTGCTTTGCAGGCAGTCTATTGGTTAACCTACCTCAAGAGATCAATATTTCCATTCATCCCAAGTGATTAAAGTGAAGTATGAATTAAAAACTTAAAGATGAATGAAAATATCCACCGTTCTACACTTAAGTCCATAGATTTTGTGAATTTCACGCATGAAACCTTCTCCCTACTTCGAAAGGAATAATTGTTCAAACCACTTAGTATAATATAACAACAAATAATCAAATAAACAAAATAAGTATTCAACATACTTACGAATCAATAGATAATGCCTTAATGCCTTCATAGATGAAACTAATTCCGCTTTCTGTAACTTTTTTCACGTCGTCAATTAGTTAATGCACATTTAGCAAAACAAGTAAACAAACATACATAGCAACGTGTACGAATTTGCATAGCAACTCTTTTCCCATGTTAAAAGATAGTGAAAACACTCTTTTTAACACTTAAATTTTCACATTTTCCGATACGTTGAGAAATATTTAAATGCGTCTGTTCCATGTGCCCATATTTCTTTAAATCGACACCACTCCCGCATCGATCAGATAAGTAACTCTTCGGAGTTTACCTTTAAATTGATGCAACGAGATCGAGCGTTAAAACATCCTGGGACCCGTTTGCAACCCGCACACAAATATAGTTTTTTATATTTTTTTTAGGCGGGAAGGAGGTACAAAGGAAATCTAAAACTACTGATATGTTGTGCGCGGACACGTTCTTCACTGAACGCACTTTTCTCCATCTCCAGAACACTCAACCATCGCGAGAAAAACCAATAAAGCCGACTGGACTGACGGACTGACTGACGGACACCGCTACAAACTTAATTATATACAGTTAATTATAACATTGGGAGAGAGTCGCAGACACTGGGAAATGGGAGGAGGGATATAGGTGTGTAAATGGCCAAAGAATCGTTCCAATCGTTACCCATGTGGAAGGAATCGGTGAGAAGGGAAAAGGGCGAATGGCAGAGGGTGAATAGGAAGGGTATTCAAAAGCGAATGGAGAGGACAGGACGGGGGGCAGAGGGTGCGGGGACCAAATTCAGCATTAGAGCGGGACAACCGGACCGTGCCGCCGCTGAAACCGTCTCGTTCTCATCGGCGAACCAAATTAAATAAAAGTCCCTGACGTGAGTATTACAAGAAGTCACAATTGAAGGTTTTTCCAGGCAGAAAAAACTGGAACCACCATTGCTGGAAGTAGCAAGAGAGGTATAGTGAGCGAAGTAGAGCATCCCAATAGGTCAGTCCACAAGAATACGTCTACACATCACAGCTGGCATAAAAACTTGACAGCACTTCATTTTTAAAATATATTTAGAGTTCATGCTCATACATGGCAGCGAAACTTGGACAGTGATTGCAGCAGAGCGACGAAAGTCAGAAGCAACGGAAATTTGATTGTGTCTAAGAATGATGAATATCAAACGAATGTAGATAGTCACCAATGAGCATGTCTCTCGAGGAGTTGTGAATAAAAGAGGTTTAATAAATACTTTTAGAAGTATTAATTGAACCACTTTTATGCAAAGTGAAGCAAAATGTCTTAGCCTTCTAAGAAAATGGTTATCGACGCCAATAGATATAGATAACATTCTATAATGTTAAATTACCTCCCACGAAACATGTCATTGATATTACTATGTAATTATTTATTCACTATTTCCTAAATTGTTTAGTATTGATCTATTGTTAAATGCATAAAGTCTATGAATTTCAATTTATGTTATATTGAGCACACGTTTGTGTAAATTGCGAGTCCATTAAATATGTTTATAAGTTGTTAAATTAACTGCTGCTGAACACAGCGTAATTAATGGATGGAAACCCCAATACCGACTTCTTTAGGGGTGCCTAATTTCACTAAATGTGCCTAATTGTTTAATGGAAATTTTATAATTTGTTGTGAGAAATAAAATAATATTATTATTATATTATTATGATAAGTAGTAGAGACAAATTTACTGGGCACATTCTGATACATTATAGCATCTTAAAAGTAGTGAAGGAAAAAGACGTTTATGAGAAGAGTCATCGAGGAGTTCCATGACAAAAACAAACGAAGAAAACTATCAGCTACGTTTAAATGTAGATTTGTGAAGGAATAAAATGATGTGCAGATCGTAGAGTGGAGAGAAGATCTGGAAAAAAACAATCTTTGTGACAATGACCACTGATGATCCCTACATTAGAGGGCCAACTTTAAATGTTGTGATTATTTATAAAGTTTAATAACGGTCATAAACCACAAACTCGTGTAAAATATACTTTTTTTTAGAATATGAGTGTGTACGTATTGCATGGGAAAAGCAAAATATAAGTTTTTCCTTCTGAAAAAAATGGCAAGTCATATCGGCAATGCAGTTATTCCGTCTCAAAGTGCAACCAATGCTCGACCAGCGGCAGTATTCCCATTTTCTTTGCATCTCGGCGATATATCCCCTTCTGCGAAAATGCACCACTTCTAAGCTCCTTTCTTAAATGCGAGCTTTCGAAGCGGGCGGAACGACGAATTCGACACTTGTTCTTATTTTTAGGAGAAGCATAAAGGGTTCTTCCGGTTGTGGAGAACATTGAAAAAAAAACAAATCATGTAAAGGGCTCTCATCTCTAGAGGAGAAGGAGCGATGTTTCCAACAGAAAAGAGGATTAGAAATGATGGAGCCTCTTGATCAGCCATCACTTTCGAACAGAATCCGATTTAAAAAAACACTCGATGAATGAGCTCAGACAGACTTTCACAATACTTACCCTAAGCAGCATTAAATAAGAAGTAGCAATGTTTTTCGAGTACTATTAGGGAAACGACGATAACAGAAGAGATGGGTATATGAAAAAAACTAAAAATACGTATTGCCGATTCGTCTATCCCTGAACTACAACATCGTATCCCATAAAATAATTCTGATGCAGAAGTTATTAGATGGAGTGTGGATTTTTTCTTGACTTTAAGTTTCTACTGCATATTATATTTTTAGTCACGCTTTCGCAGCTGTTGTAGGCAGAACCATCATGGCACAGGATTTATAAAAGCAGCGGTAGACATTGATGGATCACGATGTTGGTAGGGGTTATCGTCACAAATGCAAAAAAACGTTTTATGCTCTGCTCTCTTGATTATTTTACCTTCCCCTTAGTTTACGACAGCCCAAAAACTACTCACTTACATATTTCACCCCAAGCTCTCCAAGCCATTCATCGTCGCATGTAAACCAGCCACATCAATGCAGTCTTACATTTCGACGAGAAACTGCTGCTTTAAACATGTCAATTGGGACAACAGAGACTAAAAACCCCATCACAGATTCAGTAGCTGTTGTACCTTAAGGTAGTTGGAGCGAAAAACCACTTCACCTAGAACTTGATGAATTTGGCCTTATTTGAAATAAAAAACTCTCATCTTACCAACGATATCAAAATATCAACCCCTTGCCGAACTACTTTTCGAGTAACTTGTCTGAAAATATAAACTGTTTTACATGGGATAGATTATGGCTGTGCGCTCCAGAGGGAGAATATTGAAAAAATTAGGAACTTCTAGCACCTAGATTTCGTAAAATAACTAACGGCGTGTTGAGTGCATGTTTTCTCAACTATTTATAAAAAATAATCTATTACTCAACACAGTAATTTTTACAGAATCGCAACAAAAAAACTGCTGTTTTGAAGGGTTTTCAGCAGCACGGCGGGAAAAAATTAGTCAAGTTAGAGACTTATGTAGCTTTATTTATTTGATAACTGAGAATTTTGGTCATGAATAACTATGTCTTTGCGCCATTAATATCACAATATTTATTTCATACTTCTTACAGACGCTGAAATAAAAAATAATATGAATAGTTTGAGGAGGTTCGGTGGTTTCACTCAACTTAAGAGAATTCAATGAAACTTGCTGGAAACATTAATTTGTTTATATTAAAGCTACCTGATTTTTTCAGAATTATTTGCCGCAGATTTCTTAAGATATTTGAGATACGAGAAGTGGGCATGAAAATACACGGGTTGTTATGGGAACGCAAGGCTTTATTCATCAGAAAGAACCTTTTCTAATTATTCAATGTATAATAGTTTATGTCATCGATAGAAAAATTTATGTGTAACAGATTTTTACTCCGAGCGCTTGAATAAATCCCTTGCGCGCGTTGCAGATTGTGTGAAATTGGCACCACGGGTAAGGAACTTGATCGTGGATGCATAACTTGCACGATGCAGAAGAAAAGACATAAGAACGTGCAATTTCATGCCCAAATCTCGATCAAATATCTCAAAAAGACCTGTGGTAAATAATTCTGAAAATTTGCAGGTGGCTTTAGAACAATATTATTAATACTTTCAGGAAGTTTCATTGAATTCTCTTAAGTTAGGTGAAACCACGGAACCTCCTTAAGGATTAGCATGCATCTAATTTTCTCGAAGAAGGTTCCACGTCACTGCACACATGCTTTCAAGCGGTTGAATTGTTTTTGTTAAGCGCCATGATAATTTTGAAACCAAGAAACGTGTTTAGAAACGAACGGACGCATTCCTACAATTTGGGAAGAGACCAAACAAGAAAATAATTGCAAAGCGAGCTGATATGTGAAATAAAAAAGAAAAAGGGCAGGTAAAGAGATGTATCAAGGTATTCATAGAAATGTTCTCAGTTCGGTGACATTCAAGATCCAGGAAATTAACGTATGCACGAGCAAGCGAAAGAACTTCAACCATGCGCCATGGAGAAAAACCTAATTGTAAGTCAACTGCAGGGAAAACATTCAAATATACAATAAATAAAAGCGGAAAATATGGGGAAAAATGATGAAGTATTTACAATGTAATGAAGAAGTGTGAAGAAAACTGGTTAGAGAAGGAACGAAATAAAAAAGAATCAAATTGGTCGGCGTGGAAAAGAAACTGGAGGGGAATATCATCGGAGTAGACGTAGCCTTTAACCTTTACCAGTTTCTCGATAACATTTAGGAAATGCAGTATAAAGGGTGTTTCAGGAGGAATCTGCTTCACTTCTGGAGGATGCAGAGGAGGTGCTTTAAGCATTTCTTGTCCTTTTAACATGGGGTCGCAACTCCTTAGTTACGGAGCTATGGCAACGTAGACATTTTGTGACAAGCATTCTGCAGTTACCATGAAAATAATAAAATTCAGGAGGTAGAACTAAAAATTATGATGTTAAACTTGCCTAAGTGGTACTTAAGATTTGCATCTTTCTCATATTGTCGAAAGTAATGGTAATTTTGATAAAGTTTTCAGATTTAAACCGAAACCTTCCAACTGATTCTTTCAAAAACGTTACTTATTTGAATTACTTTTTTATCTTGAGAGACACGGACAAATTTATTGAAACTGTATCGTTTTCATATTTTATTTTCATTCTAAACTTGTTACAATTTTTTTCCCATCTTCATTTTTGACGTAGATATGGCATACAAACGATATATTTAGATGAGAAGATCTATCGCAGGCTCCCTTCCATGCAATGAACTGACATTTATTTACCGAAAAAGACAAATAAATCTATCAATTTAAGCCTATGTTTTTCTTTTTACAGGAATTGAAAAGAATGGTTATCACTGAAATCGGGATGGAGGCCTTTTTCTGGGACAAAGTAAACTGCCAAGCGACAACAAAGTCCTCAATCGGGGACTATCACAATGGAATTATTGCCGATCACTTGCGTTGAGAATAATTATTTAAGAAGGTGATGGAAAAAATAAATTCTTCTAGCCTTAATCAATGAATTTAGTTAATAATTCTTGACTATGATTTTGACTACATGATTTTTTTCCTAAATTTAAGGCGATACTTTTATTTTCACAATAACTTATTATATTTAAAAGTTTCTCTAACTCTTAGCAAGTAAATTTCCCAATGAATTTTCTATTTATCTACAAATCTACTTAATACTACATTCATAATTTTATCATCAACAAATTCGATTTTTAAAGCAAGCAAAAAGCCACTAAGGGAAGGACAGGATTTAACCATTAATACTGACACTTGATAGCTTAGTGGAAATACAAGTTGTAAAAACTCATGGGCCCACCAAACATTTACCAATCATTGTGAGAGAAAGTAATGCAAATTCTCTCACGGGTGTTAAGGCAATATTTAGGTAAGTTTCATTTGCCAACACTACTCAGCAAATCCATGCATTTCATTCGGCGCATGAGGTGAAGCAATTTATTCTATTTTTACTAGATATTTTTTCTAACTCCGGCCAAGTTGAGGACGGTATTTTTCAATAGCATCATGGAGTCAAAGTCCAGGGTCACTGTACATGCGGAAAGGTCAAAGGCCACGCAAAATTCATCTCCCAAGTCACTTTTGGCTTGCTATGTTGAGAGGAAGGGGAAAATGAGTTTACAACTACTTGGAACAAGCTTCAACAAAACATTTTTACAAGAAATACATGGAGAACTATAAATGGAATTCCTCAAACACTCGATCCAATTTCGGTTAATAAGTAAACATTCCCTAATTCCCACTATTACCAAGTAAATTTTAAATAGGGTGCCTTACCTTATCCTACAATAATTACAAGATAAATAAATGAGATATCATTAGCGTACCGTGGCGTAAAAACTGTAACCGTAACCAATTTATTACCAATTACTGCAATGGAAGAATTAACTATTTTATCAAAGGTAAAACATGATCGTGTCAGTCAGTAAATTACATACTTGGGTGTCTTCCTTCAAAAACGTTGTGTTTAATTTCCGATGATTTCAACTTTTGATTTATAAAAACTTTTTTGGGAATATTTTAACTAGGTAATTTTTGAAAGAAGGACAGAAGCGATTAGTTTTATTTTCTGATTAATTTTTCTTCCACTGTTCACAAAACTTGGTAACTGTGAAACATCGGTTCAACTATTCGTACACGCAAAGAACTTCGTTCTTCTTTCTCTCTGATTCCATTATGTCTAAGCTCATGAGTAGCGCTAAAAACCCTTCGTGTAATCCAGTGTAACTCATTTCTTCACACCATTACCCTCAAGTCCACTCTGTTATTCAATTCCACAATCACCGTGCTCTGCTTCTCCTCGCAGTCACAATATATTCAGCACGAAGGCGGAAAGGCGTTTAAAGAGCTCCTCCTTCCCCACACTACTTTGTGCAGTGAATTCCGAAAGTAAGAAGAAGAAGAAATTCCATGGCGGCCTAAGACGACTTTGTCACGTGAAAGTTTCTCGGGCAGTACCTTGTACCACATTCTTCTCCGCTCTGCGAAAGTTTTCCATCTGTCGTAAATTTTAGAACTCTAATTTTACGACGGTGCTGCGCTAGCGAGATGACTGAAGGCCGTATCTGAGATTCAATTTTTTGTTCATTATCCATTCTCTCTTCTTTCATGAAAAATTGATTCAATTGCGGACTTTCCGATGTTCGGGAGAAAAGGTTTCCGCCAAGAACAACGAAGATTCCACGAAGCTCTCTCCCGTATTGATGCAGGAAACTTTTAGTGGGACGTTGTTCCCTCCATGTAAGTGGAAAGTTCAGCATTCGCCTGAAGCGTATCTTCATCTTCATTTTTATCAATTTTGCATAACATGGCCTTTGGTATAGAATTTATCCTTCCTACTTTCTATACTAATCCTATCTTTCATTTTTGGGCATGAACTAAGACGTAACCCCTGAATGTAATTGATGCAATAACATGTTTACATAACTTCAAGAATATTTATTCTTTCTCGCCGGCCTCGATGGCGGCGGTGTAGCGTCCTTGCCTGCTGACCCGAAGGTCGCGGGTCCCGCTTAGGGAGGATTTTTCACCTCCAAGGGCATGGTTGTCTGTGCTTGTCTATTTGTAGTTAAATTACAATTCCGGATGTAATGGCCCTTGGGTTGCTTTAGGGATGATGATAGACAAATAAATTAAATAAATATGAAATGTGAAAACTTTCGATGGCGGAAATACGTTCATTATTTGAAAATCATACTACACATTTCATCTTGAAGCAGGGAAGTAACCCGCAGTAGTATTTCACCACTTTCTCTAGCAAGAATAGTGGTTTTACCAATTGTGAGGTGCGATATTCCATAGAGGAAAAATCATTCGCCATGACCGGGATTCGGACCCTGATTCCTCGATTTCGCGCCGAGTGCTAGTTAAACTACCGAGGGGTCCTTTTCCCCTGTGGATTATTTGGTGGCTTTAT